>CM045463.1:3057873-3657873 GCA_024666655.1 Dascyllus trimaculatus | reverse complement strand
TACGATGACTTTTTGACGACATGCTATACTATGACGTTTTATGACACACTATAGTATGACGTTTTAGGCACGCTATACTGACATTTTATGGGCACGCTATACTATGACTTTTTGACGACGTTTTTTCCACACGCTATAGTATGACTTTCTTCCACACGTTATACCATGACGTTTTATGACACGCTATACTGACATTTTATGGGCACGCTATACTATGACTTTTTGACGACGTTTTTTCCACACGCTATAGTATGACTTTCTTCCACACGTTATACCATGACGTTTTATGACACGCTATACTGACATTTTATGGGCACGCTATACTATGACTTTTTGACGACGTTTTTTCCACACGCTATAGTATGACTTTCTTCCACACGTTATACTATGACGTTTTATCGACACGCCATACTATGACTTTTTTCCACACGCTATACGATGACATTTTATCGACATGCTATACTATGACTTTTTGACGACATTTTTTCCACACGCTATACCATGACATTTTATCCACACGCTGTACTATGACGTTTTTTCCACACGCTATACTATGACTTTTTTCTACACGCTATACTATGACTTTTTATCGACATGCTATACTATGATTATGATTGAGGACCGGAGTTTGAGACCCCTGCTCTACAGTCTCCTCGTCTCTTCGTCTCTTCTCTGCTCATCAGCTGTAGAAAGAAGTTTCACCATGTTGGATGTGTCTCCAACTGCTCGCTCCTCTGTAACCTCTGAGTTGTATTATTGCCTGTTTGTTGAGGTAACAGCTGAGTCAGTCAATCTCTGTGTTCCTAACTGCACCTTTTTACTCTTTACTTTCAGCGTCGCAGCCAACTGGGACTTCATCACACCGTTGTACCTTGAAGTTATGGACCTGCAGACTAAACTTCCTGATATCTTCATGGATGTTTGTTTGACTCGGAGCTTCCTGCAGGTGGATCAGGAGGCTGCTGAAGCGACTTACTTCTGGGAGAACAGGTCTCTGTAGGGGCTGCCGTGCTGCATGGCGATGCCGTATCCCTTGCTGCTCATGCTGTTTCCTGACACGGTGATGGTGCAGTCGTCGTCGGTCAGAGCCGCGTACTCCAGAACCGCCATGTCCCACAGGAAGGCAAACGGACTCTTCTTCGCCTGCAGACACAGCGGAGGGAAAACACAACCCATGTTAATTCTCACGCTCCAACCTCGCCAAAACACAGAACACTCGTTTAAAAGCAGCCAATCACTGATAATTATAATCTCATCCAACATGGCTGCCAGTCAGAGCAGCTGTGCAAAGTTAACAACGTTTAAAGAAGTTACAGCTGATTAGTGAAGGATTCTAACTGACATCAAGTTTATACACCTGAACACTTGTTTTAAGTTACCTCCTGAAACTCATTATTATCCTGTTTATATCCATTGGTGATTGTTGTAAGTCTTTAACTGTATTAAAATATTTATTCAGCTCTGGTCTTTTGTTCTGCGTAGCATCATTCTAAAATATACACACTATACTGTGACTTTTTGACGACATGCTATAGTATGACGTTTTATTGACACGCTATACTATGATATTTTTCGACACACTATGGTATGATGATTTTTGACACGCTATACTATGACGTTCTATGGACACGCTATACTATGACATTTTTCGACACACTATAGTATGACGTTTTTGACACGCTATACTATGAAGTTTTATCGACACGTTATACTATGACATTTTTTGACACATTATACTATGACGTTTTTTGACACACTATACTATGACTTCTTGACGACATGCTATAGTATGACGTTTTATCGACACGCTATACTATGACGTTCTATGGACACGCTATACTATGACATTTTTTGACACACTATAGTATGACGTTTTTGACACTCTATACTATGACGTTTTATCGACATGCTATACGATGACCTTTTCAACAAACTACACTATGACTTTTTTCCACACGCTATACTATGACTTCTTGACCACATGCTATACTATGATGTTTTATCTACATGCTATACTATGACTTTTTGATGACACGCTATACTATGACGTTTTTCTACACGCTATACTATGACATTTTTTGACACACTATATTATGACGTTTTTGACATACTATGACGTTTTATCGACATGCTATACTATGACATTTTTTGACACATTATAGTATGACGTTTTTGACACACTATACTATGACGTTTTACCGACTCGCTATACTATGACATTTTTTGACACATTATAGTATGACGTTTTAGACACACTATACTATGACGTTTTACCGACACGCTATACTATGACTTCTTGACGACATGCTATAGTATGACGTTTTATCAACACGCTATACTATGGCCTTTTTTCCACACGCTATACTATGACATTTTTTGACACACTATACTATGACGTTTTTTTGACACGCTATACTATGACGTTTTATCGACACGCTATACTATGATGTTTTTCGACATGCTCTACTATGACGCTTTATCGACATGCTATACTATGACATTTGACGACATGCTGTACTATGACGTTTTATCGACACGCTATACTATGACATTTTTTGACACACTATAGTATGACGTTTTTGACATACTATGACGTTTTATCGACACGCTATACTATAACGTTTTATCGACATGCTATACTATGACATTTTTTGACATGCTGTACTATGACGTTTTATCGACACGCTATACTATGACGTTTCTCGACACGCTATACTATGACGTTTTATCGACATGCTGTACTATGACATTTTTTGACACACTATAGTATGACGTTTTTTGACACGCTATACTATGACGTTTTATCGACATGCTATACTAAGACTTTTTCAACACACTACACTATGACTTTTTTCCACACGCTATACTATGACATTTTTTGACATACTATATGATGACGTTTTATCGACATGCTATAGCATGACTTTGTGACGACATGCTATACTATGACGTTTTTGACACGCTATACTATGACTTTTTGACACACTATACTATGACGTTTTTCGACACACTATACTATGACGTTTTATCTACATGCTATACTATGACTTCTTGACGACATGCTATAGTATGACGTTTTATCAACACGCTATACTATGACCTTTTTTCCACACGCTATACTATGACATTTTTTGACACACAATACTATGACGTTTTTTCGACATGCTATACTATGACTTCTTGACGACATGCTATAGTATGACGTTTTATCAACATGCTATACTATGACCTTTTTTCCACACGCTATACTATGACATTTTTTGAAACACTATAGTATGACGTTTTTAACATACTATGACGTTTTATCGACACGCTATACTGTGACATTTTTCGACACACTATACTATGACATTTTATCTACATGCTATACTATGACTTTTTGACACACTATAGTATGACGTTTTTGACACGCTATACTATGACGTTTTATCGACATGCTATACTATGACATTTTGATGACACGCTATACTATGACGTTTTATCGACATGCTATACTATGACATTTGACGACATGCTGTACTATGACGTTTTATCGACACGCTATACTATGACGTTTTATCGACACGCTATACTATGATGTTTTTCGACATGCTCTACTATGACGCTTTATCGACATGCTATACTATGACATTTGACGACATGCTGTACTATGACGTTTTATCGACACGCTATACTATGACGTTTTATCGACATGCTGTACTGTGACATTTTTTGACACACTATCGTATGACTTTTTTCGACACACTATACTATGACGTTTTATCTACATGCTAT
The DNA here is from genome assembly GCA_024666655.1 of Dascyllus trimaculatus. Lineage (NCBI taxonomy): Eukaryota > Metazoa > Chordata > Actinopteri > Pomacentridae > Dascyllus > Dascyllus trimaculatus. Next base: position 3,654,099 of record CM045463.1, on the reverse strand, counting down.
ACTATGACTTCTTGACGACGTGCTATAGTATGACGTTTTATCGACACACTATACTATGATGTTTTATCTACATGCTATACTATGACTTCTTGATGACATGCTATACTATGACGTTTTTCTACACGCTATACTTTGACATTTTTTGACACACTATAGTATGACGTTTTTGACATACTATGACGTTTTATCGACACGCTATACTATGACGTTTTATCGACACGCTATACTATGACGTTTTTTTGACATGCTATACTATGACATTTTTTGACACACTATAGTATGACGTTTTTTGACAAACTATACTATGACGTTTTATCGACACGCTATACTATGAAATTTTTTGACACATTATAGTATGACGTTTTTGACACACTATACTATGACGTTTTACCGACACGCTATACTGTGACATTTTTTGACACACTATAGTATGACGTTTTTGACACACTATACTATGACGTTTTGTCGACATGCTATACTATGACTTCTTGACGACATGCTATAGTATGACGTTTTATCGACACGCTATACTATGACCTTTTTTACGACACGCTATACTATGACATTTTTTGACACACTATAGTATGACGTTTTTGACACACTATACTATGACGTTTTGTCGACATGCTATACTATGACTTCTTGACGACATGCTATAGTATGACGTTTTATCGACACGCTATACTATGACCTTTTTTCCACACGCTATACTATGACATTTTTTGAAACACTATAGTATGACGTTTTTAACATACTATGACGTTTTATTGACACGCTATACTGTGACATTTTTCGACACACTATACTATGACATTTTATGGACATGCTATACTATGACTTTTTGACACACTATAGTATGACGTTTTTGACACGCTATACTATGACGTTTTATCGACATGCTATACTATGACTTTTTCAACACACTACACTATGACTTTTTTCCACACGCGATACTATGACTTTTTGACACACTATAGTATGACGTTTTTGACACGCTATACTATGACGTTTTATCGACATGCTATACTATGACTTTTTCAACACACTACACTATGACTTTTTTCCACACGCTATACTATGACTTCTTGACGACATGCTATACTATGACGTTTTATCTACATGCTATACTATGACATTTTTTGACACACTATATGATGACGTTTTAACGACATGCTATAGTATGACTTTGTGACGACATGCTATACAATGACGTTTTTGACACGCTATACTATGACGTTTTTCACACGCTATACTATGACTTTTTGACGACACGCTATACTATGATGTTTTATCGACATGTTATACTATGACGTTTTATCGACACACTATACTGTGACATTTTTCGACACACTATACTATGACATTTTATCGACATGCTATACTATGACTTTTTGATGACACGCTATACTATGACGTTTTATCGACACGCTATACTATGATGTTTTTCGACACACTCTACTATGACGTTTTATCGACACGCTATACTATGATGTTTTATCGACATGTTATACTATGACGTTTTATCGACACACCATACTATGATGTTTTATCGACATGTTATACTATGACCTTTTTTTCGACACGCTATACTATGACATTTTTTGAAACACTATAGTATGACGTTTTTAACATACTATGATGTTTTATCGACACGCTATACTGTGACATTTTTCGACACACTTTACTATGACATTTTATCGACATGCTATACTATGACTTTTTGATGACACGCTATACTATGACGTTTTATCGACACGCTATACTATGATGTTTTTCGACACACTCTACTATGACGTTTTATCGACACGCTATACTATGACGTTTTATCGACATGCTGTACTGTGACATTTTTTGACACACTATCGTATGACGTTTTTGACACACTATACTATGAAGTTTTATCGACATGCTATACTATGACTTTTTGACGACACACTACACTATGACGTTTTATCGACACGTTATACTATGACGTTTTTTTGACATGCTATACTATGACATTTTTTGACACGCTATAGTAGGACGTTTTTTGACACATTATACTATGACGTTTTGTCGACATGCTATATTATGACTTCTTGACGACATGCTATTGTATGACGTTTTATCGACACGCCATACTATGAAGTTTTTTGACACGCTAAACTATGACATTTTTTGACACACTATAGTATGACGTTTTTGACATACTATGACGTTTTATCGACACGCTATACTATGACATTTTTCGACACACGATACTATGACGTTTTATCGACATGCTATACTATGACTTTTTTCCACACACTATACTGTGACTTTTTTCCACACGCTATACTATGACTTCTTGACGACATGCTATACTATGACGTTTTATCGACATGCTATACTATGACTTTTTGACGACACGCTATACTATGACGTTTTATCGACACGCTATACTACGATGTTTTATCTACATGCTATACTATGACGTTTTATCGACACGCTATACTATGACTTTTTTCCACACACTATACTATGACCTTATTGACGACACGCTATACTATGATGTTATATCGACACGCTATACTATGACTTTTTGACATGCTATACGATGACGTTTTATCGACACGCTATAGTAAGACTTTTTCCACACACTATACTATGACCTTTTTGACGACACGCTATATTATGATGCTTTTTCGACACACTATAATATGATGTTTTATCGACATGCTATACTATGACTGTGACGACATGTTATACTATGACGTTTTTGACATCCTATATGATGACTTTCAGACATGCTATACTATGACTTCTTGACGACATGCTATCGTGTGACGTTTTATCGACACGCTATACTATGACGTTTTTGACATACTATGACATTTTTCGACACGGTATACTATGATTTTTTATCGACATGCTATATAATGACTTTTAGACATGCTATACTATTACTTTTTTCCACACGTTATACTATGACATTTTTTGACACACTATACGATGACGCTTTTAACATACATGCTATACTATGACGTTTTTCGACACACTACACTATAACGTTTTATCGACATGCTATACTATGACGTTTTGTCGACATGCTATACTATGACTTCTTGATGACATGCTATAGTATGACGTTTTATCGACACGCTATACCATGACATTTTTTGACACACTATACTATGACGTTTTATCGACACGGTATACTATGATTTTTTATCGACACGCTATATAATGACTTTTAGACATGCTATACTTTGACTTTTTTCCACTCGCTATACTATGACATTTTTTGACACACTTTCGTATGACGTTTTTAACATACATGCTATACTATGACGTTTTTCGACACACTACACTATGACGTTTTATCGACATGCTATACTATGACTTTTGGACGACATGCTATACTATGACGTTTTATCGACATGCTATACCATGACTTCTTGATGACATGCTATAGTATGACGTTTTATCGACACGCTATACTATGACATTTTTTAACACACTTTCGTATGACGTTTTTAACATACATGCTATACTATGACGTTTTATCGACATGCTATACCATGACTTCCTGATGACATGCTATACTATGACGTTTTGTCGACATGCTATACTATGACTTCTTGATGACATGCTATAGTATGACGTTCTATCGACGCGCTATACTATGACATTTTTTGACACACTATAGTATGACGTTTTTTTAACATACTATGACGTTTTATCGACACGTTATACTATGACATTTTTCGACACACTATACTATGACGTTTTATCGACATGCTATACTATGACTTTTTGACGACACGCTATACTATGACGTTTTGTCGACACGCTATACTATGATGTTTTATCGACACGCTATACTGTGACATTTTGACGACATGCTGTACTGTGACATTTTTTGACACTATAGTATGACGTTTTTGACACACTATACTATGAAGTTTTAGCGACATGCTATACTATGACTCTTTGACGACACGCTATACTATGACATTTTGTCGACACGCTATACTATGATGTTTTATCGACACGCTATACTATGACATTTTTCGACACGCTATGTGATGACGTGTTATCAACATGCTATACTATGACTTCTTCACGACATGCTATACTATGACGTTTTATCGACATGCTATACTATGACTTCTTCACGACATGCTATACTATGACGTTTTATCGACACGCTATACTATGACGTTTTTTAACACGCTATACTATGACTTTTTGATGACATGCTATAGTATGAATTTTTCGACATGGTATACAGTGATGTTTTAGATGACATACTATACTATTACATTTTTTTGACACGCCATACTATCATGTTTTAGGCGACATATGATAAAATTACGTTTTTTTACAACATGCTATACTATGACTTTTTGATGACGTGCTCCCGTTTTACATTTTTGAGACAGTACAATATGACTTGTTGACAACACGCTATACTATGACTTTTTTCAACATGCTATCCTATGACTACTACTATTTATGACACATTACTATGACGCTTTGACGACACACTATTCTGACTTTTTTACGACAGCATACTATGATGTTTTTTACAACATAGTAAACTATGACTTCTAAAATATAATTTAAAATATCATAGTATAGTAAGTATTCTAAAATATCATGGTATACTATGCCTTCTAAAATATAACTGGAGGTGACTGGGTGAGGACGTGACAGTAAAACCGACAGAGCAGCAGCAGGTGGGTTTAGATATTTGAGGATGTTGTCAACAGCAGCTTCCTTCATCTTTTCAACCTGTTCTCTGCTGAACACTTTGTCTCCTCCTTCCTCTTACAGTAACTCAGTCTGGAGTCTTCAGATCTTCATGCTGAGATTCTAATTATCGCGTCACGTCTCTGATGCTCTGCTGCTTCTGGCTGCTGCTGCCTTTGTGTTTTTCTCGTCTCTCCTGTTTGCAGAGGAGAAGCCGAGCTACGTGACGCCACGCTGAGCTGCCGAGAGCTCAGCAGCCTTCAGCAGCAAAAAGGTTCTTATGAATCAAAGGAGGACAAACAGGGACAGAAAGCCACAAAGGACTCGACAGATCCACAGCTACTGTCACATCCAGCAGCCCTGCACAGACAGATACAGAAAACAAGACCTCACTCTGCTGCGTTCAGCTCACATGAAAGTCAACACTGAGGCCTGATGTCATCTGAACACTCAGTTACACATCAGCTCTTTTTTCAGGGGAAGATTCTGGTGCTGAGTCTCAGGAACTGAACTACCTCTCAGCAGAATGGATGGAAACATGAGGACTTTATTTATCTGACTACGCAACAACAACTTATAGCTGTGAAAACTGGCATTGGAAATGATCAGAAACAGTCAAAGGACAAATCCTCTGATCTTCAGCTCGTTACTCATCCAAAACAGAACCAGTAACCGACCGCCACCTGTACTGGTCTTAAAGGTCCTGCACATCCACACAGGTGTCTTCATCTACCTTTACCGATAAGACAGTTGCTCAGCTGTGGTGAGCTAAGACAATTGTTTTTGTTTAAGAAGTCAAACAAGCACAGTTTGTTCATTTTCACACAAGATGACTGAAACACCTGTGTGGGTGGATGGTGCTGCTCTCCAAAGACACAACACAATAAAGACACATTTGGTCAAAACTGAGTTCTAACTTGCATCTTACTTTCTGCTTTACTATACAGACAAATACACTGCTATAGAAAGACTGACTGCAGCTAAAGTTAAAGAAAGACAGCTAACTACACTTATAATGTTACAGAAAGGCAACTAACTCCACAGCTAAAGCCATAGAGAGACAGCTAACTACAGATAAAGTCCTACAAAGACAGCTAATGTCCTATAAAGACAGCTAACTACACTGTTAATGTTACAGAAAGGCAACTAAATACACAGTTAAAGCCATAGAGAGACAGCTAACTACAGCTAAAAGTCGTATGAAGACAGCTAACTACAGCGAAAGTCCTACAAAGACAGCTAACTATATGCTAAAGTCCTACAAAGACAGCTAGCTACATAGCTACATCCATTGAAAAGCAGCTAACTGCAGTTAGTCACAGAAAGACAGCTAACTAGACAGCTAAAGCTGTAGAAAGACAGCTAACTACAGCAAAAGTCATAAAAAGACAGCTAAAAGTCATAGGAAGACAGCTGATTAAAGCAAAAGTCATAGAAGCGCTAATAATTACGCAAGTGTAGTCTTAGAAAGACAGCTAACCACAGCTAAAGTCATGGAAAGACAGCTAATTACAGTTAAAGTCAGTTAACTACAGCTAGAAACAGCTAACTGCAGCTAAAGTCGCAGAAAGACTACAGCTAAAGACAACTAACTACAGCTAAAGACAACTAACTGCAGCTAAAGTCACAAAAAAGACAGCTAACTACAGCTAAACACAGCTAACTACAGCTAAAGTCGCACAAAGACAGCTAACTACAGCTAAACACAGCTAACTACAGCAAAAATCATGCAAAGTCAGCTCACTCGAGCTAAAGACAGCTTAGCTAAAGTTATAGAAAGACAGCTAATTACACAGTCAATATCATAGAAAGACAGCTAACTAAAGTCCTACAAAGACTGCTAACTACACAGCTACATTCATTTAAAGGCAGCTAATTACAGCTAAAGTCACACAAACAGTTAACTAAACCGCTAAAGTCACAGAAAAACAGTTAAATAAACCGTTAAAACTATAGCTAAAGTCTTTAAAAGACAGCTAACTACAGCTGAAGTCATAGAAAAGCTAATAAAACTGTAGAAAGCAGCTAACTACAGTTCAATAAAGCTTCTCATTAACAACAGTCCAACAGGTCAAACTGATCAATCTGCTGATCAACAGGAGGAAACTTTAACTAATGAGGAGCTGCAGAGTTTGATTCCACAGATGCTGCATTTCACTCAATAACACCTTACATTAAAAAACTCATTACTTGTATTTAGGTTTGATTTCATCATGAAAAACTGGTCGTCTGCAAACATTATTGATCAGATTAGCACTGCAATGCTAATGTCACAGTCAGCCTGCACTGGGAGCTGAATGCAAACTGATTATTCTGACACTATTGATTATATGGTGTCTCAGTTACTGCAGAACCGTGAAATCAATATTAATCAGGAAACGCTGATAATGAATAGTCAGATAATCACCTGAGTGTTCAATACCTGGATGTGAGAGCAGCATGTGGGAGGATGCACTGGAAAACCACTCGACAATAGCAATATAACTGATTTAATAGTGGTGTGTGTGTGTGTGTGTTCAGGGTTACTGGGGGACAAAACGCCAAAGAATCTGGTGGGATGTTTATCATGCAAATGGCTGAATAATGGATGCGCTCAGAGCCGATTTGTCTCTGACGCTAATTTGTCATCGGCTTTTTGGGAGATCTATGAGCACAATAATGTACAGCAGCGAAAACACAACACACACACACTCACACACACCCTGCCTGACTAATTGGTGTATTGTGGAGCTGCTGCTGCTATTAAGTAATGTGTAAACAGAGGAGTGTCTTTGCGTGTTTGCCTGCTGTGATAAAACAGGAGTGTGTGTTGGTGTTTCACTGGTGTTAATGTGTGTGAGTCATAAGTACTCGCCAACTACAACAACACAGCAGCTTGTCTCCTACATTAATAAATCAAAACACTGCTGTCATCCAGCAACCTGCCGTCGTCGTGTTTTAACTACAAATGTGGAACCTGCGACTGATTCATTAGTTTAGTTTAACATGATCTGAAACTGTTGGAGCAGATAAGACAATGCAGAGTCAAAGGAGGCAGCCATGTTTGTTTAAATATGATCCACAAAACAGGAAATCAACTAAAATCTATGAACAAAGCAAGTAACTCCGCATCGTTTAAGGCTAAAATTAACGAATTATACAGATTTTTTTTATGCAAATATCACAATACTCTGATGCAGTGTTAATTTCAGCAGAAAACTAAAAAAAAAAAATAATTGACAACTTATTTTTCATGATGAAAAGCTTAACTAAACAAAATAGTAATAGTATAGCTACAAGCTAGTGATAAAAAGACTGTTAACTACAACTAAAGTCGTAGTAATACAGCTAAATACACAGCTAGAGTCTTAAAAACACAGTTGACTAAAGCCAAAGTCATTAAAACACAGCTAAAGACATTGTAAGGCAGCTAACTGAAGCTAAAGTCAATGAAAAACAGCTAACTACAGCTAAGGTTTAAAAAAGACCGCTAATGTCATAAGGCAGCTAACTACAAAGCTGAAATAATAGAAAGACAGCTAACTACAGCTAAAGTCATACAAAGACGGCTAACTGTAGCTAAAGTCATAGAAGGACAGCTAACTACAAAGCGAAAGTCATATAAAGACAGCTAACTACTGCTGAAGTAATACAAAGACAGCTAACTACTGCTGAAGTAATAAAAACACAGTTAACTACAGCTAAAGTCAGACAAAGACAGCTAACTACAAAGCTAAGATCATAGAAAGACAGCTAACTACAGCTAAAGTCATAGAAAGACAGCCAACTACTGCTTAAGTAATACAAAGACAGAACTACAGCTAAAGTCATACAAAGACAGCTAACTACAAAGCTAAGATCATAGGAAGACAGTTAACTTTAGCTGAAGTCTTAAAAAGACAGCAAACTTTAGCTGAAGTCATACAAAGACAGCTAACTAGAGCTAAAGTCATACAAAGACAGCTAACAACAAAGCTAAAGCCATAGAAATACATCTAACTTTAGCTAAAGTCATAGAAAAACAGCTAACTACAGCTAAAGTCATAGAAAGCCATGGACGACATATTTATTTTGTTTTTGTTATTGTATTTCTACATTTTTTGTCTCCTTTTGCCAACTAGCAACGTAAATACTACTTTTTGCACTATTTATTTATGTATTTATAACACATTGACAGTTTTTTTTCGTTGCAAATTTGCAGTGAAAATTAAAGAAATTCTGTTCTATTCTTTCCATGTGAGTTTTCATCAACTACGTTTATTTGACTCATTGTGCAGCTGCAACCTGAAATAACTTTTATCGTTAGAGCAGCTGACGTTTTTCATTTCATCTGATTTTACCTCCAGCTGCTCTTGTTTGTTTTCAGACATTAAATGCTCCAGTTATTCTCACCGTTTTCATTATTCTGCTAATAATTCCTACCAAACGAACCTTTTATTTCTGACTCATCTGTATTGTAAATAAGACCTCAGTCCCTCCCTGTAATTAACGTTTAGGTGAATGAACACAGGTGTGCTGTACCTTTCTTATCCCCTCAGACGGACTAGAAACAGAGTAGTCCATGCCGTTGTTCTTGCTGATGGTCCTCCACAGCTCGGCGTAGGTGCTGTCCTGCTCCAGAGGGTTGGTTCCTTTGTTCCTGAAGTAGTCGTAGACGGCAGAGTCCCTCACGGTGCCGTAGTCCACGTCAATCTGCCGGGCCAAGTCCTGGAAAGACCTGAAACACACACAAACATAGTTTATTACACCTGAAACCTCTCTTTGAAATTGTTACAGGATTACAGCTGGCAAAGACATCAACCAATCAGGAACATGTTGAGGAACATGACAATGGTCCAACATGTTGATTTGACCTCCAAACTTCCTACACCCCATTGTGATCAAGCATCAACAGGATGCAGTGGAACAAGTTGGATTGAGAAACCCCACTGCACAAGCCAGAGTACCCAAAGGATCCAGTGCCAACGTCCTGGTTCCAGACCCCATAGGACACCCTGAGAGGTCCTCTGGTCCATGCCCAATGGTTCAGAGCATTTTGGACCACATAAGGGGGACCAACACAATATTAGACAGGTGGTCATAATGTTATGCCTGATAGTATATGTTCCTTTACCCATCTGAACTCCAACAATCCAGCGGCAGGTTTGGAAGTCATGTTATCTGCAGCGGAAACCAATGGATTGCACTGGGTGGGTTGGAGGTGAGTTGCTGCCTCAACAAAGGGAGTTCAAGTATCTCGGGATCTTGTTCAGAGATGGGATGGACAGATGGATCGGAGCAGCATCAAGACATTGTACCGGACCATCGTACCAGTCGACCTACGTTCCAAACCTCAACCATGGTTGAGAGCTCTGGTAGTGACCGATAGAATGTGGGTGCAGAAACAAGCAGTAGGAGTTGAGTTTTTTCTTCGTAGAGTGACTGGACTCAGCCTTGGAGATCGGTGATGTTGATCTGACCCCTAAACTTCCTAGACCCCATTCTGATCAAGCATCAACAGGATGCAGTGGAACAATTAAGAAGCCCCACTGCACAAGCCAGAGTACCCCAAGGATCCAGTGCCAACGTCCTGGTTCCAGACCCCAAAGGACACCCTGAGAGGTCCTCTGGTCCATGTCCAATGCATCACATAGTGTTGTTGCTAATCAATGACAAATCCCAGACTGTGCTAAACCAAAAAACATTTACTTTTAGCATGTATTATACGGGAAAAACAACATTTTTGTTGGTTTTTTTTAAATTAAAAACAACAGTAAGATCTGGTAAACAAACTGGCATTTAAAGGAATATAAAAAAATGACATCAATATTTCGTAGTTATGATCAGAACTGATGTTGGTTCAAATATCTGACTGAATAAAAGTGGAAAATCTGATGTTTTTATGGCATTTTCTCTTTGACAAGGACATTTTTGTCCTTTGGAACCTTTGAGTAATTTATTAAAATTGGTGTCTGACTCTTAAGATGAAGCTCAATTGATGTTTTTTGTTGACTGGCTTTGGTTAGTTCTATAATCCTTGTGTTTTATTTCAAGTTTATTCAGTCTACTGTGGTTTCCTGTATTGCTGCTCCTCTCTGTGATTTCCTCTCTGCTGTATTTGTCGGTTTGTGTTTTTCGTCGTGATGTTTTTCAGCTCGGCTGTTATTTCGGCCACTTCGGATCAAACAGCAGCGTTTCAAATGAACTCAGAGAAAAGAGGAAACACTGGAGTTTGAAGAGAGAGGAGCGATCAGGTAAAGTGGCTGCCGTCGGAAAATTGCATCCCAGTCGAGTCGTTCAGCGGAGGTCTGTTTTTTAACTTGTCTGGATGACAGTTTGTTCAAAACGAGCTGCGGGTGATTCTTCAGATGCTTCTGGCTTTTTCACGAAGTGGTTTTATTTCATCTTCTCGACCTTCAGAGCAAAAAGACACATTTAAAGAATAGATTTAACAATATCTTCAGTTAGAACTCAGAGTTAGAAGCTGCTTTCAGCCTTTAAATGAGGTTTTCATCGAGGTAAATACGCGTATAGTCGTCCACATTGCGGTTCACTTTTCGCAGTCTCACTGTATCGTCAATTTTTAAATTGTATATTTCTAATTTTGTATCAGGGATCTAGAAGAATATTAAATGTAAATAAAATACGTAGCGTACAGCAGATGAGCAGACAAAGTATATAGAAAATGCAGCTACAGCCGCTTCCTCTTGAGCTAGTTTGCCCATGTGAGATGTTACACGGCACGCTATTGGCTGATGAATGGGAGGCGACCAATCAGAGCGCTGTGTTCTGTATCCTGGGCTCTGATTGGCTCAGCGACCGTAGCATCAGCCTCCTCCGTCTCCCGTGTACATATACATATAAATTACATCTGTTTTAGTGTTTTTGTCTCAGTTTTAAGAGACTGAAAACTCTTCTGCAGTAGACGAATGAGAAGAATCTGCAACACTATTAGTTATTACTGTTAAATCTGGAGGTTAAACTGGGACTCAGCAGGTCGATCTGGTCCAGTGTGTTCTTCCTCTGCCTTCGTTTGTCTTCAGCTTAACCTGAGATCAGCTTTAATGAAAGTCTTCTGTCCTGAATGTCGCAGCGACCCGGAGCTGATGGATCCAGGAGGGCTCAGTCTGAAGCCGGCATTTCTTCAGAGCCACAGAACACGACTTTACGTTTCCTAAAGATGGCCGAACACGCTGGAGGAGGTCTGAGTGAAAACGAGTCTGACGGGAAGAGTTTAAACGCTGAGTTTAAACGACTAATCTGACTTTCAGATGTTAAAATGATTCATTATTTTTACATTCTTCACGTTAAGTTTTCTATTAAATCTGATCAACCTCCTATTTTTAACACTGTAAAAAAAAACATTGCAAAAAATCTGGCATCTAACTTATGCTATGAAATGCTGTAAAACTGTAAAATATCAGGAAGTATCTGTTAACCACTGACATTTTAATGTCTATATAATGATGTTTAGGGCTGGTTATGTTGTCTACAAACCCATGGCTGCGACTTTTCCTCTTTCCTTGGTGCCACATTTGTTTACTTCTTGCAGAAACTGTCAAGACAACGGAGATAAATCCCGTTTTGTTTCATCTCCAGGCCTCTAACTGATCCCGCTTCCCATCACCTGATCGCCGCTCTGCTCTGATTGGCTGCTCCGGATGAACCTGAAGCCGCTGTCCGGTGAACACCCGAGCTCTGAGGCCCGAACGGAGCCGCCGGTTCTTTGAACGCGTCGACTGAACCTCCGGATGAAAAGACGCTCTGGACTTTGATTCGGGTTTATCAGGCTGAAACCAACAGGAGGAGGAGGAGAACGTTTGATGTTCCGCCTGCAGGAACCAAACACTCGTCTATCTGTTGACACCGAAACACTGATGTCGGATCAGAGTTCAGTTTACTGTAATATTTATGTTTAATGAAGCGGCTGTAGTCGACCGGAGGCTGCAAGCTGTTTCTGGAGATCTTTGATTTCCAGGTTTATGGTGTTAGGTTCGGGGTATCTTTACTTTTAAGCTCTTATCTTGGTGATTACAAGGTCCAGACATACATGCTGTATCTTATTTTTTTCAGAACGGTCTCAGCTATCCAGATCTTCCATCAGTTTATATGATAATACATTCAGGTTTTCTATATTAGCCTCTACATCACAGAAAATATACAGTCGGTAATGTGAAATTGCTACGTTTTTACATGTATCTCACCGTAAAATGGCGTAAATGGAGGTATTTTTTCATGGTTGTGTAGCAGAGGATGTCTGGAATCTGGAAATATCAGAACCACGATGGTGGGAAACTGTGTGACGTAGAAACTGGTTCAAATATGTGCTTGTGTTCACACAGGTAGGCGACATGTCGAGGCGGCGAACCAGACAAATATAACTTCCGAGTTATTTTTCTCTGTGACACTTCACTGCACAGACAAGCAGCTGGTGTTGCTAGAAAGGTGAAGCTGTGCAGTTTAATTTGATATATCATCACATCACTGCAATAAATAACTGTAGAGTTGTTCCACTGTGAAGAAGAGAAGCGAATTTTGGATGCAAATTTTGGCTCTGAGGGTTAAAAAACAAGATAAAAGCATCAAGACTTGAAGGATATAAGAATAAAAACAAGAACTTTTAAGACAGAAAATCTCATTTTAGCACGTTTTCTTAGATATTTAACTTTTTATACGTTTAATTTGTTTCTACACTTTGTGGAAACTCTGAATCTTTTAGAGGATTTATTTATGGCAAATCTTTAAATGTAGATTAAAGATGTTTTGATGAAAAAACTCAATTTTAACCTCAGATTTGGTTAATTTTTCTAATTAAACCTCAGTTTGGACATGATGCATTCAAGGACAGTCGGGAAATTGAAAATCTGTAGAATTTTTGGGTTTTTTTTTACAGCTTCCAGGCGATAAATGGTGAAATTTTGGTGATTTTTAAAAAAAATAAACATTTTCATTCTGCTGGTGGGTTTTGGGGTTGAGATGGTTTTTTTTGCAAGTTTAGAAAACTTGCAAAAAGAGTAGTTCCTGTTTTTACGTAAATATCGTGCAGAAAGCAGCTTTGATGACCAGATATTCAGCAGGATTCGAGTCTTGTGGTTTCTTCATACAAGTCCTGTTCACAGATGTGTGATCAGCTTCTGCATGTTCAACCACAGAAGTTTTCTCACAGTTTACTTTAGTTCTGCTTCGTCTGTTTGCACCCGAAGCCACGAAACAACAAAAACAACATGGCTGCGTTTCTCTGACACCAAGTTAAAAGACTTCAGTCGCCCTTTTTCATCTCTAAAATAATAAACTTCAGCCTCAGAGCTCCGTCCTCGACGTCATTCTCAACTCCTGTCGAAAACCAGCTTCAGTCTGAGGAGCCTCTGTGAGCTTCTTTTGGACAAAAGCCGGATTATAATCCAACTTTCTCAACGCCATCAGTCGCCTGGGAGCGTTTCGTTTTTAATGAGAGCAAAACAAAACGCTTCCTCACGAGGCCAGAAGACATCTACCGCAAAACAACAATCTGGAAAGCGTCCAGCAAAACTAATAAGATGCTAAAGAGTCCAATTTAAGAGTGCGGCATCGGTTATTCAGCGGTTTTATCCTTGAAAAGACAAAAACAAGTGTTGATCCACCTCCTACGAACGTTCCCCTGATGGTTCAGCTCTTAAAAAAAATAAACTGCAGAAAAATTTCATTAAAAAGCAGAACGCTGGAGGACAAAGCGCATTAGATGGGTCTGATGTTTTGCACGTCGACAAAAACAAACTGAAAATAACCTGAAAGTAATGAAGAAACACCTCACTGAGTTAAAAAGGAACTATTAAGGCGACCAGAGAGCAGAACCTCCACCAGCGTCAAGGCAAAGTCTCTCATTCTCACATCTAAACTCCATGGATTCTTCCTCTGGCTGTGTTTTACTTCTCCTCCAAGTTTTATTAGATTCAGCTAAATAATTTTGGTCTAAACCTGCAGACAAACAAAAGGACGAAGTGTCATTTGACAGGTGAAATAACCACGTATCACCAGCAGGGGGCGCTCAACCATCACTGCAGCTCAGTTTAATACTGTTAAAGCCAAGAGATTCCACCAATCAGCTGATTTAGGGCTAATGATCAATAATTTCACTGTTGTTGGGTTCCATTTCAGCTTTTCCCAACCCAGTCTCTGCTTCACCTTCAAATAAAGACAAAAAGGTCAACAAAATAAGGCTTAAAGTGAAAATAATATTAGTTTTATCAGGATAAAATCAAGTCTGTGCTCCAAATTTAGCTGGCAACATTAAAAAACATGAAAATAACTGTGAAATCTGATGGTCATAAAGAGTAAAAATGATGTAAATGAAATGAAAAGTAAATTAATAAAAAAGAAAAATTCAGTGATTTCACTCTAAATTATTTGTAATTAAATAAAACAGGAAAAATCTGGAACGTAACAGCAAAAATACAAAATACAGTAAAAAAAAATGTAATTTTATGTTCAAATGTTGGAAATGAACAAATTCTTATAAAATAAAGGCAGAAAGGGACAAAAATATGGTTCCAAATAATAATAATAATATTAGAAACTAAGGTCGCGTTCCAAATCGATCTGCTAAAGTCAAGATCTGTTTTTCAATTTCTAACGAACTGCAAAATAAATAAATAAAATAAAGACATGTTTTTTTAAAAACTGTAAAACAGAGCAACAGAAAAAAATGTCCAAAAAAATCATAATATACTGTATATCTATTTTTTAACAAACTGTAAAACTATTCAACAAATAAATTAAAATATTAAAAAATAGCAAAAAAAATTGGCAGCTTAAAAGAGTGACAGAAAATACGTTTAAAAAAAATCTGAAATATTCTAACACTCGAAAACTGTAGAAAAATAAAGGGCCAAAAATGAAAAAAAAAGTTTAAAATAATAATAATATTAGATTGTAAATAATACACTTTCTCTTTTTACTTTCAGTTTCTACTTCAGCTGCCTCCCCAAAGTACAAACTGTAGGATCACACAACTGGAAAACACTCACTTATTATAATACTGCACCTTCAACTTTTAGTTTCATAGTTTGTCGTGTGAATTTAGTGCAAGTTTGTTTATATTATTCACACAAAATTACATCTGTGACGTCACTAAACAGAGGATTGTGGGTCTCAATGTCCAGGAAAGTATCCAACTATCTGCAGTGGAACATCCTGGTACTTTCAGCTTCTGCATTTAACACATCAGGACGTATGAGATGCAGTTCTGGTGTATTATTTAGTATGAAAGTGTGGATACCGGAATGTAAACTGAGTTTTCAGGTGCAAAAAATAAAAGCAAAACAGTTTTTCTGCAGTTTAAATCCACGTCTGTCCGCATTAGACCTTTAGGATGTTAAATATCAACACTTTATTTATTTATCTTAGTAGACATTTGAGTGAAACTGGTCTAATCAGAGCCAAAGTGAACTTTTGTGCCAAATTTTTTTATAATTTCCTTCAAGCATTTAAGAAATATCAGACAATCCAGCAACATGTGTCGAGTCCTGAGGCATAAAATCATCTATTTCTGCAGATGTAAAGATGTTTTTTAGATTAATGCATGCAGATTTTTTTATATTTCTGCATCAACAAAACGAGTTTTAGTGTTTGACTGGATGATGAAAGTGTTCAGACTCTGATCCACCTGCAGCATCGTGAATCCTGCCCCCTGTCTCCGAGTAATTTTATTCATGAGGAATCCAGAATCTCTGAGACGTTACATGAAATGCAAATCGCTGCTGAACTTAGGAACTCTCTGAAACTTTCCCTCTCGACTGGCGGCCTTTCTGCAGGAACCCGGAGGTCGGCGCGCCGCTCGGCAACAACGGGAGGTTAAATGTGAGAGACGGAGGCATGTTCGGACGTGAACTCGACGCTTTTTAAAATGCATTAAACACTTGAACCCAGCGGCTGCCGAGTCGCTTCTGCTCCCAGAAAATATTCAAGAGTCTTTTATTTTTGGCAGGCAGAGCTTCATCCGCTGTGAGGTTTGATAAATTAGAGGAATCTGAGATCCGTCAGCGCTTTGAGATTAACAATGTGAAGCTGAGTCAGTGTCGGAGGAAACAGGAAACAGGAAACAGGAAGTGGGACGTATGGTGCTGCTAATTAGCTAAAATGCTAATTAAAAGCAACTCTTCTTATTTCTTTAGCAGCTTAATGTGGTTTAAAATGAAGCGACGATCCCGCTGTGGTTTATTACAATCAAATATCCATTGAAGAAAATCTGGCATAAAATACTGAAAAACTAAAAGTGTAATTTGCTTCTCAAACGTGGTATAGGAGCAAATTCCTATCAGATGAAGGCAAAAAGGCCAAAAAAATAAGGTTCAAAATAATAATTATATTAGCTTTGTAAAGGTAAAACTACGGATGCACAATAATGCCAATTTCAACCGATACTGATAATCGATAATTTTATACTTCTTGCAGCTGGTAATCGATAATGTCAACCAATTGGGTTGACATTATGGTGCTGGTCGGGGGGTGGGGTGACACCTAGAGTTGGCAGGTCCGTGTACTACAACCATGGCGGCGTACTAGAGCCTCAGCAGCGTACTAGAGCCTTGGCGATGCTTGGCGACGCTTGGCAACGCTTGGCGACGCTTGGCGACGCTTGGCGACGCTTGACAGCGCACGGTGGAGTACTACAGCCTCAGCAACGCTTGGCAACGCTCAGCAACACTCGGCAACGCTTGGCAACACTCAGCAATGCTCAGCAACATTTGGCGACGCTCGGCGGTGGCGCACACAACTATTCCAGTATGGAAATGATTATGTAAATACCAACAAAACCAACCAATATTCGGATGTTCCAATATTCAGGACCAGCCCTAGTCAAATGTCTTCTTCTGACAAAGTACACAAAGTCCACACTGGCCAGTGCCACGCCATGCTGCTTGTTTTTCTCTGCCCGCGCAGTCTGATGACATCACACACATGCGACAGTACCGTTGGGGAGGGGAGGGGTTGAGGAGCCAGGCATGAAGACAAACCACAACACACAGACCAACGGCAAAAACCAAGATTCCAAGTCTTTATTATTATCAGGTCGTTTTATCGGCTCATTTTTATATTATCGGTATGACGTCATAATTGTCAACATTGACCGATAATTATTGGACGCCGATATTATCATGCATCCCTAGATAAAACCCTTAGTTCTAAATCAATCTGCTCATGCCCACATCTCTTTTATAATTTTTAACAAACTCCAAAATAAATAAATAAAATAAAATCATTCAAGAAAAACTGCAAAAAAGAATGATAGGAAAAATGTGTCCAAAAAAATATAATATTATATCTAATCTATCTTAACAAACTGTTTAAAAAAAGGAATAATAATAATAATTTAAATCAAATAAAAGATTAAAAAAATGGCAAAATATTTTGGCAACTTAAAAGAGTGACGGGGAAAATATGTTTAAAAACATGGTGGAATAGTATAACACTGAAAAACTGTAGAAACTGTGAAAACAATAAAAATGTTGAAAATAATAATGATATTAGATTGTAAAGGTAAAATCAAGGCCAAAACAGGAAACAGGAAACAGGAAGAGGGATGCATGTTGCTGCTAAGTAGCTAAAATGCTAATTTAAAGCAACTCGTCTAATTTATTTAGCAGCTAAATGTGTTTTAAACTGAAGCGACGACGCCCACGTTGGTTTATTATGATAATTATTAACAATTTGTCTGATTTCTGTGTTCATAAACTGGAGGAAATAAATGAATCAGAGCCAGAAACATGATTCATGGAGTCACTTTCAGTCGTAAAGTCGGTCAGAAAAGAGGCGACTTTAGCGTTCTCTACTGTTTTAGCTTTTTTCTTCATTCCACACAGTTTTTATTAATGTTTAGTTGCATATAAACAACGTCATAAAACCAGCTGATAAGAGAAGATAATGTCATCTCGCTGTAAACCCTCATTTATCTCAGTCTAGCTCAGTGTTAGCTCTTTTTTTTCCACAGGTGGAAGTTTTTTTGCTTTAATTCATCCTAAAAAGTAAATCTTGAGTGCTAGGATTGGGATCCCTCTGAGGTTCTCTTTCACTTCTGTTTGCCGCAGGGTTTTAAAATCTCCTTTTAAAAATGAAGGCTTGATTTAAAGTTAACACGAAGGTCAGGGTGACGGCAGAAGTCTTGCTGCCGAAGGAGGCAAAGCCGGAGAGGAAGCGAGGTAGAAAGAAAAGAGTAGACTTGGATTGAGAGCTCTGGGCCTCGGGGTTGGTGAGGTCAGCACCTCCAATCACAACGACTCTATTAGAATAACAAGATTCTGCTGAGGAACGTCGCCATGAACCCTGCTGCAGACTGAACCCTCTGAACAGGGTTGAAAGAAATATGCTCTTTTAAAAAATCTCAAAATTGACAGCATTTATCTGCCAGAAATTGCAGAAACGGAAAAATAAACCACTGAATTGTCAACTTTCGGTCTGTGAGCTAATCACGTGCAGCGTAATGTTCAATTAGCGAAAATAACCTAAACTTTAAATTGTTCCATTTCACCAAAACCACTGAATTCGCCAAACAAAAACCTTTATTTCTGTGCTTCTCAGTGCGACCACAGGTGAAGTGATTTCGTCCATACATCGTCGTCCCTCCATATCCGATATGAGTATCGATACGCTGGCGCCAAACATCAATACTTTAATTTATATTATAATTTGTTTAAATTCAAAATAATAAAACAAATAAAATCTCTTAAATAATCTCTCAAAGTGAGCAAGTGTAGATAAATAACGCCATCAAACTGTTCAAACAGGTGAATAAACATTTGTTTTACTGCTTTTTAGTTGTTCAGTTTGATTATAACCACTTGCTTCATTTTATTTACTTAGTAAAAACTTAAACTATATTAATAAAGATTATTATTATAAGACTAATAACTCACTGTTTTCAAAGATAAACTACATTACAGGCGTAATAATCCTGTTTTATTCTTGATGGAACAGTTTCTTTGCAGATGATGTGTTATTATATTTCACAAAAACAACCTGCTCAGAAAGAAACTAGTAGAGGAAAAGCACAAAATATATAAATAAAAATTCTTATTATAAGACTAATAACTCATTGTTTTTAAAGATTATCTACATTACAGGCGTAATAATCCTGTTTTATTCTTGATGGAACAGTTTCTTTGCAGATGATGTGTTATTATTGGTCAAAGAAATAAACCAGTAGGAGAAAAGCACAAAATGCATATAGATTAATACAAATGGAACAGAAGAGAGCTTCTTCAATGAAATTAGTCAACAATCTCTTAAATTTATCTTTTATTTAAACAATTAAAACAAAAAAAACAAATAATCTCTCACTGTGAGTAAATGTAATTAGATAATGTCATCAAATTGTTCTAAAAGGTGGTAAAACGTGAAAAAAGGTTTAGAATATTTGGATTTGCTTGTTTGTTTCAGCTGCAGTTCCTCTTATTTACTCAGTAAGATCTGACTTTATCCTTTTTTAGCTGCAGGCTGGAGTCTTTAAAACCTGAACACCATAAAGTTCGTCCACTCTGCTGCCTCCGACAGACCTCACAGATCATAAAGACTGAGTGAACTTCAGCTGATGAAGCTGCCGGGTTTTATTTACCGTCTGATCGAGTTACAGCCTCTACAGACTCACTGAGGCTCCAGAATAAAACCACTGGTATAACCGAGGCTTTTCTGTGTATAAATCTTTCATTTTGTGCTTTTTGTTTTGTTTTATGGCAGCTGGACGAGTCAGTTAATCAACATTTAATAGTAAAACACCTTTTATACAGCTTTAAAGGTGACTGAGAGGCTGATAAAGACAGAAAAAACAGAGTGAAATAAGGCCAGAATAAAAAGGAAAACACAAAAAGGATTAAAAAGAAAGCACATTTAAATAAAATTATAAAAACTGGATAAAATTAGATTCAAAAACAAAGCATAAAACACAGTAAAATAACAAAAACTAGACTAAAATAGAATTAAATCTAACAACATAGTGGCATAATGTGAAACTGACATCTCTTATTTTGTAGATTTTGCATTTTCTGAGCAGGATTCATTAAAAAAACAGATTTTTCTCTATTAAAACTTGCATTTTTAACTTAATTAAACATTAAAAGAGTTCGCAGAATGAGCCGACTGCGGGCTGATGCTGCTGTCTGGTCATTTCTTGTCACAATTTTGCTGTTTTATCTGTTTGTCGTGGTGTCGGTTACTTTAGAGTCGACTCCGGTAAACATTCAGTAAATATTCAGTAAGTTTGACTCTGAAGCCTCCAGTTCAAAGTATGTATATAGAGTATGTGCAGCATTAAGAGAGTGAACTGATGAACTGTGTGGTATAAACAAAAAGAGGTCGGAATTCTTAAGAGCAAAGATCTGAAGTTCAAAAAACATCTTGTGTAGTTTCTGAACAAACTATTCTTAAACACCCGAGGTCTTGATGCTGTGACTGAAGAGTTCGGGAAGACAGAAAGACGAATTCAGATTCTGTTTGTGCCTGAATAATAGATTTGTTTACATGCAGCCGCACACAGTGAGTCGTTACGTGTGTGTGTGTTACCGTATAGCGTGGTCCATGCGTGACACGGTGAGGTAAGCCGCCAGGTTGGCCGTGTACGACGAGCACACGATGAGCGTGAAGAGCCACCAGCTGCCCATGACGATCCTCAGAGCCACCGAGCCGACCACGCCGTCGCCGCCTGCACACGGGAGTCACATACATGTCAGAACTAGGAACACGGAGGGAGGTCAAGGGGAGAAGCACGGCTGCAAAGAGGCGCAGGGACGTGATGGAAAGTGAAGACGAATAAATGCACAGTGAGAAGAAAGGGATTAAAAAAGATGCAAAACTAACACAGAGGAAAACAGCGACCCAGAAAGACCAGGAAGAGACTAAAACAGACACGAAACTAATGCAAGCAGATAAAAAACAACAGCAGGGCGACAAAATTACCAAAAACAAACACTAAGAGACACAAAACAGCAACAAAGAGACACAATCAGACCAGAAAGAGACAGAACCCAACAAAAATAGATGCAAAATGAACACAAACAGATGCTGATTCAGTGAACGCAGAGATAAAACCACCTCTGAGTCACACAAAAAGACGACTAGAGGCAAAATGGCCGCAAAGAGACACAAAACAACACAAAAAAGCGATGCAAAATGAACCCAAATGAATGCGAAGTGACCGTAAAGACACACGAAGCGGCTCACAACAATCTGAAAGTTACGCAAAATTGCTCCAAAGGCCACAAAACACCAAGAAAAAGACGCAGAAGGAGACGCAAAACGAAGACAAACGGATGCTGATTCAGTGAAAACGCGGACAAAACCACCTCCGAGTGACACAAAAGCACGACTAGATGTGAAAAGGTGATGCAAAATGAAGAACAACAAACGCAAAGTGACCGTAAAGACGCACAAAATGACCCCAAAAAGAACAAAGCTGAATAAAAGAGACACAAACTTACTCCAAATTAACACCAAGAGACTCTAAACAGTGACGAAGAGACCGGAAAGAGGCATAAACAAATGAAAATAGATGCAAAATGACCAGAAAGACCTTAAAACAGATGCAAACAGGGAAAAAACAACAGCAGAGACTTAAAATCACTCAAAACAAACACCAAGACAGGCAAAACACCAACGAAAAGAGACATGCGACTACAAAGACGCACGAAAACGGCAGAGAGAGATGCAAAAAACGACCACGAAGACACAAAAACAAATACGAATAGACGCAAAATGAACACAAACACAAGCCGATTCAATGAAAGCAGAGAAACAAACACACAAAAGGACTACTCGAGGCAAAATGGCTGCAAAGAGACGCAAAATAATACAAAAAAATGATGCAAAATGAAGACGAATGAATGCGCAAGGATGAGAAAAAGACGAAACTAATGCAAACAGAGGAAAAAACAAGAGCAAAGAGAGAAAATGACTAAAAAACAAACAGTAAGAGGCTCAAAACAGCAACCAAGAGACACAAAAAGGCCAGAAGGACACGCAAATCGACCACAAGAGACACGGAAACGGATAAAAATAGACGCAAAGTGAACAAAAACATGTGAAGCAACTGCAAAGACATAAAATTACATGAATTAGACGTGAAAAAGTGGCGCAAAATGAAAAAAAACAAACGCAAAGCGACAGAATAGAATAGCGATTAGATGAATTTGTCAGATCGGTTGCTTTGGGAGGTTTTTAAAGGTTTCTTGCTGCTCTTGAAAGCTAGAAATGAACTAGAGCTCCAAGAATAGCTGTAAACTAATACTTTAATTGACAACTGCTTTTATTTTCAGTCATTTTTTGATGAAAGAAAGTCTAAATTCTGTGTTTGCAGCTTCTTAAATGTGAATATTTTCAGGTTTCTTTCCTCCTTTATGACAATAAACTGAAGATCTTTGTGATTTTAGGCTTTAGGAAACCATTACCACCATTTTTTTACCATTTTCTGACCAAACAACTGATCAATGAATCCATAAAATACAGACCGATTAATCGATAATAAAAACGATGACTAGTTGGAGCCCTTCCACAGTCGGAGCTGGAATGGAAATCAGCTGTTCCTCCATCATCTTTCTCGCTCACCTTGCTGGACGAACGCCCCGTAGACGATCCAGATGGCGCTGTGCAGAGTCCCCGACCCGACGCCGTTGGACGGCTGGCCCGGTGCATTCTGGGAGGAGGAGGAGGAGCGCAGCGCCTGCAGCCGGTTGAGCAGGAAGATGAGGACGCCGACCACCGGGATGGCGGCGGCGATGCAGGCCCAGACGGCCAGGTCGAAGGGCGCGAACAGCGAGAAGATGTTGATCTTCTCTTCGGGCTTCCGCAGCAGGATGCCGACGCTGTAGTCCAGGTAGCGCTTGCTGAAGTCGACCACGTTCTCCCGCTCGGGCGTGATGGTGATGGCCGACACCGCCAGGTCGGCTCTCTGGGGGACGGAGGTGGGAAAGGTGGGTAAGAATTCTGAAGGAAGCCTGCAACAACTGGTAGTCTGGGGCAGTAGTCTGCAACCGTCTTTTGCATCACAGAACGGCTTCAAGCAAGACAATTTTCAAGGGACCGGTCATTGAGCGCGATGATGTCCCTTGAAAACTGTCCGAGCGCCTAAACCAGAACGCTGAGTTAAAGGACAGCACAGACTTTTTCGAGTCTCTCCCTCTTTTCTTTTTTTTTTTTAACTTTATTTTTTAGCATTTTAGACATGAAAAAAGAGAGAAAAAAAGGGTTTTGTAGGGGGATATTCCTTTAAAATCACTTTATTCTACATGGATAATTTAAAAAAATGCTGAAAATTAACTGTGTGCAGTAACCAGGTTGTTCACAAAGCAAAAAATTTTGCGCAATTTTTGCAAAATAGTTGTAAAAACATAAAAAACAAACACAAAAATCATCAAACAACCAAACCGAGACACAAGACGACCACAGAAACACAATGTTCATTCCATTTTTCAGCGTTTCCAAAATAAACAAAGAAAGAAATTAGACTTTTCCGATTCCTGTCATTCTAACTGTTGTTGTCTCTCCTTCTTCATGGTTGTTCTGTTTCCACAGAGCTTCAGGACTTTAGATTGTAGTGAAAAATGAATCCACAGTGAGGAAAAATGAGACCAGAGCGGAAACATTCAGAAAGGGTAAAACATAAATTTTTAAAAAAGCTTTTATTTCTGTGTGAACTTTAATTTTTCAGCAGTCCTACTGTTGTTTAATTAATGCTTTTGTGAAGCACTTTGTTCAGAAAAGTTTCAAATAAATAAAGATTATAACGTTGGCGTCTCACTGTTTTCCACGAGTTAACTAAGTTAGTATTTAGTCTCACCTTGTTGATGAGATCTCCGATCATGCCGTTCCACGAGCCGTTGGGAAGCTGAGATCCATATTTACTGTCTGCAACCTGAGAAGAAAGACGGATAAAATCTGGTGATGCAACACGATGCAAAGACCTTTTAAGACAGGAGGGAAACATTTTCATGGAATGAACTTCTAAATATGTAACTTTGAAACGCGGAGACGGGTGTTTAGAAGTTTAATCGATAGCCAGAGGGAGGCTTTAAGGTGTTTTTTTTTGGGCAGATCTTGCTCTGTGCTCCATGCGGTGATGTCTTCAGACTGCACAGTGTGAAGACGGTTCAAAGAACTTCAAGAAAACTTTGTAGTCGTGACTTTAAGCTAGTGGAAGAAGTTTAGCAACATGCTAACCTGGGGTTTAACTAAAAGCTCATTACATTACACTCCCGACGAAATTGAATCAAAAGTGAAATTTGACATCATCCAAACTAGTTTTATGCTCTAATACAAGATGTTTTCTTTGGTTTATGTGGCGTTTAGTGACACCTTAACTAAACCTGAGTCTCACCTGGTAGATCTCGTACTTGAAGCCCAGGATCTTGGCGAGGGCGTCCAGGACGTCGATGGAGAAGCCTTTGTACCTCTTGGGCTGCCCGAGGATGTTCTCCGCCACCATGACGAAAGGATCCTCCTGCACAGAGCCAGACGGAGTTATTGTGGGGCGTCGGAGAGGATAAAAGAGCAAGAAAAAGACCGAGCGCTGCCTTCGCTGTGTGCTCAACAAAGTGCAGCTTCAAGCAAAACGCTGACAACAAAGACAGCGAGATGAACTTTTGTGAGTCTTTTGAGAGGAAATCCAGAGGAGAGCAGCACAAAGGGAAAGCAGAAACAGAGGCTGGATCATGTACAGTAGAAAGTCCTCCAACTGCACACAATGGAACTTTTTTTTCCATTCATAGACGAAGACACTAAAACCTCCAATTATCCTTGTAAATGTACCACATGTGTTGACGGAGCGCAGAAGCCTAATTACTGCCACTCCAGAATCTAGTTTATTTCTATAAAGGACTCAGCAGAAGTGAGTACAACCCTCACAGTAATCAGACTACACATTCAAAATTAACACTTTAGATTTCAAATTAAAGACCTCCCAGTAGGAATTCAACGCAACAAACGTCCAAATCTTGTATCTTTTTCAACACTTAGCATGCCTACTTTTATTTTTATAACAGACTCGATCCGACAAAGACGTTCTACTGGGTTTAAGTTTGACGCCTTCTAGTCCAGGTCGTAGTTTTCACTTTGTTCTTGTGTAGAAACTCAAAAATATTCCATCTTCTTCGAGCTTCTGCAGACTGGGACTCATTTGGTTTATCCTCAGGCATTTATGGTGCATCTATACAGGTCATCCCCCCCACCACTTTTATAATCACACTCCCACCTCCGTGCTTCACTGTCAGGACGATGCATTCACTGTGGTAGTTAAGAAAGGCTGATGTTGTGAGCTGTCCTTCACACTGTGTCTCTTTGTGTTTGTTTTACATTTTTGTGGTTGTTTTGTGGCTTTCTGTGTTGGTTTTGCATCTCTGTGCTTCACTGTCAGGACGATGCATTCACTATGGTAGCTAAGAAAGGCTGATGTTGTGAACTGTTCTTCACGCTGTGTCTCTTTGTGTTTGAGCTGCATGTTTTTGTGGTCATTTTGCATCTGTTTGTGGATGTTGTGTGTATTTTCGTGTTGCTTTTGCATGTTCGTGCTTCACTGTCAGGACTATGCATCCACTGTGGCAGTCAAGACGGGTTAATGTTGTTAACTGTCCTTCACACTTTGTCTCTTTGTGTTTGTTTTACAACTTTTTGTGGTGGTTTTGTGTCGTTTTGTGTTGGTTTTGCATCTCCGTGCTTCACTGTCAGGTCTGTGCATCCACTGTGGTAGTCCTGGTCAGGTTCATGCTAAACTTGTTGGACTCCATCTGAGCCGAATACAAATCTTTTTCTCATCTGACCAGAGAATGTGCTTCAGACATTCATCAGACCACCAGAGGTCGATGTTATGAATTGTCCGTCACACTGCGTCCCGTCATGATTGTTTTGCTTTTTGGTTTATCCACAGACATTCATGGTGCATCTATAAATGTCATCATCACACGCCCACCTCCGTGCTTCACTGTCAGGACTATGCATCCACTGTGGTCGTCCTGGTCAGGTTCACACCAAACATGCTGGACTCCATCTGACCCCAACTCATTGATCTTCATGTGACCAAACAATGTTCTCCAGCATCCATCAGGCTTCTCTTCATGTTCTTTAGTTTCATCTGGAAGTTTGGTTCTGAGCAGCGACCAGGTTTAGTTCTGGTCCTCCGTCCATAGGGGTTGATGTTCTCCAGGGTCCTTCACTCTGTCTGAGCTCCACACTAACTCTGGTTTCCACTGATAAGCCCTGGTCCAAGTCTGAAGCAGCTGCCGTCTGTTTTCCACAGCTAGATAGTGAAAGTAGTTCACTGTCCATGGAGTCATTGTCGGAGCCATGATTAGTGGTACTACGGCTCCTTCTAGACCTCCTGATTACTGCTGACACTGGGCTTCGCTGGGTTTTAGTTACTCACTGGTCTTCCTGGATCCTTTTCCACCCTTTCAGTTCTTTTCGTTCAGTTCTTTTCCACGTGGAGCCATGATGCAGACATAGATCGACCCAGTCCACAGGTCCAGGACTGAGAAGGTTCTGCTGTTCACATCTCATTTAGAACCATGTTCATCATTAGACTGACTGGAACCACAGCTGGACTCAGTTTAGTTTCACTGATCGCAGATTTGTTAACATTTTGGACAACTTTTGAGTCAATTTGCACAATTTAGGAGTAACTCTAAACAACTTTGGGGTTATTTTGAACATTGTTTATGTAATTAAAGACTGGTCTTTGTCATTTTTGGACACAGTTTGAGTCCTTTTTGTCAATTTTTAGGTAATTATGAACCAATTTTTTGGCATTTTGAACAATTTTTGAGTCTTTCTGGACAATTTCCAACTTATACCCTTCCTTTTGCGTCTTTGTCGAGTCTTGCAATCAGATTTTTCACTTCCTCTGTTCAGTTCTTTTCCATGTGGAGCCATGATGCAGACATAGATAGACCCAGTCCACAGGTCCAGGACTGAGAAGGTCTCACATCTCATTTAGAACCATGTTCATCAGTTGGACTGATTGGAACCACAGCTGGACTCAGTTTAGTTTAAGTAATTGCAGCTTTGCTAATTTTTGAGTCATTCTAGAAAAATTTGAGTCCTTTTGGACCAATTTTAACGAATTACAGATCAATTTTCATGCATTTTTGACCAATTTTGACCTGTTTTGGAAACAACTGCGCAACATTTTAAACAAATTTTAGACATTTTGGATGAATATTAAGCTATTTTAATCCTTTTCCATTCATATAAAGTCTCACAACCAGATTTTTCAGTCTCTCTGATAATTCTTTTCATGTGAAGCTGCGATGAAGACATAAAGAGCTCATTGTATAACCGTGTTCATACAGTAAGACAGGCAACAACAAAAATATGTGCTAAAAAGTTAGATGACAGGATAAAAACTTAAGAAATCAATTTGTAGAATAAAATTAAATACTATAAAACAAGATCGATCAAACTCTAAAAGAAAATAAACATAAAATACTTGTTTTTATGCCCCTAAAGCCGCTGAAAACATGCACGTCTTGAGGTTTCTACTGTTTACTGCTCGTTTATTGATGCTGACGGTGGAATAAAGTGAAAAGTTTCTCTGTGATTCAACAGGCTGCAGAGTTAAGTGAAGGTGGGAAGTTGCTGTGCAGGAGCAGGCCAGTGTGTACAGCGGAGCGTTGCAGCTCTGAGACCTGGAGGTGTTGCAGCTGCAGGGCATGAAGCCAGGTTGAGGGTATTAGTCTCGCTTGGCTAGAGGAGCGTTGCTGCTTCGCCAGCACCGGAGGAAGAAGCTGCGGGATCACGGCGCAGAGGACTCGGCTGTTTGTATCTCTTAAACTAATCACGCCGACTGGAGGCGCTGCTAAAGCCGAGGTGTTGGATCGAAGCCGCAAAAACATAAAGTGCAGGAGGGAAACTTTGGCTGCGGGAACATGAGTAAGTGAGAGGAGTCACCGGCGATAATAAAAACTCTCCCTGAGCTGGACAAAGTCATTTCTCTTTATTGACTGAGGGATTTCTCTCTGTGGATTCACTGGAGTGTGTTTTCTGCTGTGGACTGTTGGATTATTTCTGTTGGAGCAGGAATTAAACTCGTGTTTGACCCCGTAAACTCCCCGAGGACGGTGCAGCTGTTCCCCTTTACTTCCTCCAGGTCTGCCAACACCCCGCAACGCTAAACATGGACGCAGGGTTTTCGAAGATATCATCGATTTTTCTTTCATTTCTTACATTTGAGGTGATTTTCTGCCAAACTTGAGGCGATGTGTTGACTTTTTTATCCAAACTTTGTGCACCTGCTATCACAAAAACCCCTCGTAGCGCTTTCCACCACCACCAATGAATGTATTTCCATCCATCCGTTATCTTCCACTTATCCAGGTCGGGTCGTGGAGGCAGCAGTCTAAGCAGAGAGGTCCAGACTCCTCCTCCAGCTCTTCCGGTTGGACCCCGAGGCGTTCCCAGACCAGCCGAGAGACATAGTCCCTCCAGGGTGTCCTAGGTCTACCCCGAGGTCTCCTCCTGGTGGGACATGCCAGGAACACCTCCCCAGGGAGGCGTCCAGGAGGCATCCAGAACAGATGTCCAAACCACCTCAACTGACTCCTCTTGATGTGGAGAAATAGCGGCTCTACTCCGAGCTCCTCACCCGATCTCTAAGGGTGCACCCAGCCACCCTACGGAGGAAACTCATTCAAGCCGCTTGTATCCAGGATCTTGTTCTTTTGGTAATGACCCAAAGTTCATGACCATAGGTGAGAGTAGGAACGTAGACTGACCGGTAAATACAGAGCTTCGCCTTTTGGCTTAGCTCCTTCTTCATCACGACGGACCGATACAGCGACCACATGACTCCACCGATCCGCCTGTCAATCTCACGCTCCATCCTCCCTTCACTCGTGAACAAGACCTTGAGATACTTAAACTCCTCCACCTGGGGCAGGGACTCTCCACCGACCCTGGCAAGCCACCTCTTTCTGGTCGAGAACCATGGCCTTGGATTTGGAGGTGGTAATCTTCATCCCAGTCGCTTCACACTCGGCTGCAAACCGCCCCAGTGGAGTATGAATGTATTTTCCACATATATCAAACACGATAACACAGAAAAAGCGACGTCTGCTCATATGTTTTGAGGGATTACACTGATACAACGGCTTGCGGCTGATCGCAAGGTTGGCGGTTCGATCCCCGGCCCCTCCGCATGCCGAAGTGTCCTTGGGCAAGACACTGAACCCCAAGTTGGTCCCAATGGTAGATTAGCGCCTTGCATGGCAGCTCTGTCGCCATTGGTTTGTGAATGTGTGAATGAGAAACACATTGTGAAGCGCTTTGGAACCACTAAGGTAGGATAAAGCGCTATATAAGTGCAGACCATTTACCATTTTATCATTACAACACCACAAACTGCCCAGGTGATGAATTAGGATGAATCAAATTAGGCTGTCTGAGAGCCTAAACTAAACGTTATAACCTTATATTGTCATTTCTGAGCTCTGGTTAACATCTTTATACACTAAATATCCAACACACATGATAAAAATGCTGATTTTTATCCTGTACATGAAGGAAAAGTTCAAGAAAACCAAACCTCTGCTCTGGTTTCACCCCTTTTTTTGAATTTTCTTTAAGTCCAATCAAGTCTGGTTTCCTGTTTTGCCTATTTTTGACTCTGACTCGCTTCATGCCACCTACCAGCAAAGTGACCACTTTGACCGTCACCCCCTGCATCCCGTTTTCTATCCGACTCTCCTTCAGGCTGCCGTTGAGGCCGTGAACCGAGTCCCACGTCGCCAGCTGCAGGGGACAAGAACAGAGAGCAGGTCGTAAACAAACAAACGCCACGCTGCCTTGTAATCATTTCATTTGTCCCGTGTCAGAGGTCCTCGGAGGGAACAAAGAGAGGCGGAGCGTCAGGCTGGACACCCGTCAATTAAGCCAACGCTGCACATCTCACAGGCCGCAATTTTACAATTTATTCAGCGGCGTTGCATCGCGGCGCTGGCAGAGCGCTGCTGCTGCTGCTGCTGCAAATTAAACCGGGACAAAGAGACGAGCGGCGAGAATAAGGCCGGGGAAAAAAATAGAATTAAGAGACATCCACGCGGCGTGCCAACAACCCACTCCAGCGGCTTCCATTCATCCCATTCATCACATTTTCAGCCACACACAAAACGAACCTGACCTAATTAGGTTAAAAAAGAAAAACCCTCCTGCATCCCTGAAAGCCTCAAACGTCCTCCCAGGGACCCAAAGAGCTCCGAGTTCATCTGGTTCGCACAGAGTTGGAGAACATAATGTCCACCTTGCATAACGTCCTGTTAGATATTTCTCTCTTTGTCTCCAGGTGAGAGGATCATAATGATGATTCTGCATGTTGTTAGTATAATGACAGTCTGTTACATAGGAGAGAAAACACATAGAAAGGCAGGACTGACGTACAAACAGCATCTCAGAGAAAAACGAGGCTGTATTTCTATTAAAAATGCACATAAAATAACCATATATTAGCCTCAATGTGTATTATAGCCAGGTAAAGTAGCATTTTATATCATTTTTGGAGCATTTTAATCCCAAATATGCAACGTACTTATTTAAAATCATGCCATATAAAATAATATAGGGTCATATATCATACATCATAATTTTTTTTACTAGAAAGCAGGTCGACGCATCTATTTTAACCTGCTTATATTCCATGTTTGGTGCCTTATTTACTAGTTTTCATTCATTTGTTTTTATTATTTGTCAAACTCGACATTTGTGTTATTGTAAAGAACTCTGTGACTGTTTTCGAAATAACACGAATAAAATTCTTATTATAAATATTATTATTACAATTACAACTATTATTATTATGATTATGATTATTATTATTATTATTGTGGTGCAGAAGAAATAACTCATTTTCAACAGGAAGAAACCTCCGACAGAACCGGGCACAGGGAGGGCCGACGTCTGCCTCGACCAGTCGGGGTGAGGGTTAAAAATTAATGCAAACTGACTCTTGCTGGAATTTTTTTAAAAATCGTAAACTATGGATGTTTAAAATGGTATCTGTGATATATTAAAAACTTTACAAAATTACCCATCGACCCACAAAAATGCATATAATTGTCATATTTCATATTTGTATATGTCATAAGTCATATTTTGTATTTTCAGGTAATATTTTGGATGTTTTTGGTCATTTTTTTTGTCTTTTTTAAGTCTTTTTTGTCTTTTTAGGTCATATTTTGTTTTGGGGTCATTTTTTGTTTTATTTACGTCATTTTTTGTCTTAAGTCATATTTTGTCTTTTTAGGTCATATTTTGTCTTTTCGAAGTCATATTTTGTTTTTTTAAAGTCATATTTTGTCTTTTCGAAGTCATATTTTGTTTTTTTAAAGTCATATTTTGTCTTTTTGAAGTCATATTTTGTCTTTTTAGGTCATATTTTGTCTTTTTGAAGTCATATTTTGTCTTTTTAGGTCATATTTTGTTTTGGGGTAATTTTTTGTTTTATTGACGTCATTTTTTTCTTTTTTAAGTCATATTTTGTCTTTTTAGGTCTTATTTTGTCTTTTTAAAGTCATATTTTGTCTTTTTAGGTCATATTTTGTCTTTTTGAAGTCATATTTTGTTTTTTTAAAGTCATATTTTGTCTTTTAAAAGTCATATTTTGTCTTTTTTCAGTCATTTTTTGTCTTTTTATGTCATATTGTTTCTTTTTGAAGTCATATTTTGTTTTTTTTAAAGTCATATTTTGTCTTTTTAGGTCATATTGTTTCTTTTTGAAGTCATATTTTGTTTTTTTGAGGTCATTTTTTGTCCCATTTTGTTTACTTTTTTTCATCTTTTTCGGGTAATTTTTCATTTTCTTCTCCCTGAGCTGTGAAAACGTTAAAATCACGTCACTGCTGAGTCTTTTGCGGCTTCTCGGTTGTCATAAGGACTTCAAAATTATTCGTCTTTCTCCTAAATCTGGTCCCAACGCTTCATTTTGGGGAGAACTTTTAAACAAGACAGGTCGAATGAAGCGGTTTTAACATCTTTTAAGCTCAGATTAGGTTTATGATGCAGCCTGGCAGGGTTCTGTTTGACTGATAAAGTTAGCTCTAATGCTAATTTTTAGATTTTGAGTGTCTGAAGTCAGGAATCCTCCCTTCAAAGCTCCACCAGGCTGCATCGTTCGCTCTGATCTCCGTCTGCTCGTGTGTTTTTAAACCAGGTGTTTCCATCAGAGCCTGCATTAAAAACGCCGCATTCGTTCGTGCCTGACTTTTTTTTTTTGGTCATTTTGATGAAGACCATCCCTGTCACCATGGAAACACACTGAACTGGAGCTGCTGCGTCCGCACACACAGATTTATTGATTAGGCGAGGCGGTGGTCGTCCCTCCACCGTCGATCCACGCTGCATCGGTTCAGCGTCTCAGCCCCGCTTAATTGCTCCTCTTATGTTTACGGGCTCTTCTTGCGCGATTAAACAAATCGAGCTCCTTCATGCATCAGCGTGAAAACATGCAGAAGAATCAACAGGACGAAGGCGGGTCGCTGCCACATTAGAGGGGAAGAAGAACAGAAGAGCTGATTAATTCCGGCTGACGTGCTGCATCTCTGACGGGACGCCGTAATTGCATCGTTAAGCCGAACACGCCGCCCGGTTCTCAGACGTGGAGCTGCAGACAGCCGTCCGGGGTCATGTAGCAACACGACGCAACACGACGGGGACGCCG
This sequence comes from Dascyllus trimaculatus, assembly GCA_024666655.1. NCBI lineage: Eukaryota > Metazoa > Chordata > Actinopteri > Pomacentridae > Dascyllus > Dascyllus trimaculatus. Next base: position 3,620,771 of record CM045463.1, on the reverse strand, counting down.
GCAACAAACGGCTAATGATGACGCGACTGTCAGGCGTGGAGTTTATTAAGCTGCTGTGGCGACTGAGTCAGACTGGAACCAGCAAAGTCAGTCCTGCTTCCCTCTGGTAGAAAATACAGCTTCAGATTCCACAACCTCAAACCGACTGACAGTCAAACATGCAGTTTAGACGGCTACACTTGATCCTAGATGATAAAATGACACCAATCTGCACCAGCAGCAACATTATTCTGCAGAACGTTTGAAAGTTTCCTGTAAATCAAACTTTTATTTGCTCCTGTTTAACTTTATTTCACTGCAGTATAAAGTCTTGAACCTCGATGGACCTCAGAAAGGTCTCCTCGCATCATAGTTTGGTCATTTTGCATCCCATTTTGGTCGTTTTACATCTTTTCTCTTCGTTTTGTGTCACGTTTTGATTTTTTTGTGTCCCCTTTTGGTCTTTTTGCATCACATTTTGATTGTTTTATATAATTTTGTGGTCATTTTCAGTCAGTTTTTGGCCGTTCTATGTCATTTGTGTCCATTTTGCGTCACATTTTGGTCATTTTGTGCCATTTTTCGACTGTTTTGAGTCACATTTCGGTTGTTTTATATGATTTTGCATCACATTTTGGCTCGTTTATGTCTTTTGTGTAGGTCTTGTGTCACATTTAGATTATTTTGTGTCCTGCTTTGGTCTTTTTGCATCACAATTTGACTGTTTTACATAATGTTGTTGTCTTTTTGCATCATATTCTGACCATTTAACATCCCTTGTGTTCATCTTGTGTCATATTTTGGTCTTTTTACGTTATATTTTGGTTGTTTTACATAATTTTGTAGTATTTTTGCATGACATTTTGGCCGTTTTACATCTTTTCTCTTCGTTTCGTGTCACGTTTTGATTTTTTCGTGTCCTGTTTTGGTCTTTTTGCATCACATTTTGGTTGTTTTACATAATTTTGTAGCATTTTTGCATTATATTTTGGCAATTTTACATCCTTTGTGTTCATGTTGTGTCACATTTTAGTCTTTTTGCATCATATTTTGATTGTTTTACATATTTTTGTAGTAATTTGGCATCACATTTTGACTTGTTTATGTCTTTTGCATTTATCTTGTGTCATAGTTTGGTCTTTTTGCGTCACATTTTGGCTGTTTTACATAATTTTGTAGTATTTTTGCATCACATTTGGGCCGTTTTACATCTTTTCTGTTCGTTTCGTGTCACGTTTTAATTTTTTCGTGTCCTGTTTTGGTCTTTTTGCATCACGTTTTGGTTGTTTTACATAATTTTGTTGTCTTTTTGCATCATATTTGGGCCATTTTACATCCTTTGTGTTCGTCTTGTGTCACATTTTGGTCTTCCTGCATCACATTTCAATTATTTTACATAATTTTGCAGTAATTTTGCATCACATTTTGGCTTGTTTACGTCTTTTGTGTTGGTCTTGTGTCCCGTTTTGGTCTTTTTGCATCACATTTTGGTTGTGTTACATCATTTTGTGTCACCCTTTTGCATCACATTTTGGTCATTTTGTGTCACAGTTCGGCTGTTTTGTGTCATATTTCGGTTGTTTAATATAATTTTGCATCACATTTTGGCTTGTTTAGGTCTTTTGTGTTGGTCTTGTGTCACAGTTTGGTCTTTTTGCATCACATTTTGGTTGTTTTACATCATTTTGTGGTAATTTTGCATCACATTTTGGCTTGTTTATGTCTTTTATGTTCATCTTGTGGCACATTTTGGTCATTTTACATCATATTTTGGTTGTTTTAAATCATTTTGTGTTCATTTTGCTTCACATTTTGGTCGTTTTATGTGGGTCTGGGTTCTGTGCATCTCCAGGTTTTATTTGCTGACTTTATGTAATGTTTATCAATGCAGCCTCATTCCTTTACCCTTTTTTATTTCATTTATGTTTTTCATTGTTGTGTTAACATTGAAATTGCAACATGTGTACCTGAATAATCAAATTTAACCCTTTTCTTCTTGACTTTATTTAAAAAATGTCATTGAAAGTAATCAATAATGATCAATATTGACTGAACATGCTACATAACCCAGCCTTAATTAGGGTTCGAGCACCAACGGTGTAAGAACCTTTTGAGGCCCTTGCACTACTCGAAAACGCATACAAATCGCCACACACATTGACTCGGTGTCCCCCATGCACATATTGGGGAATTACACATGTCAATGGAAAAATGGCTCAATAGCGCCCCCTTTAGAAAAAAAAAGGGCACCCACCCTTGCATTTGGAGGGAACTTGACCTAGAGCTCTGAAATTCGGTACACATATGTATCATGCCAAGACGCAAAAAAAATTCTCTTGAAGCGAAACCCACAATGCAACGGGAAAGCCGCCATTTTGAATTGAGTGTCAAAATTTGGCCATTTTGGCCAAATTTTGGCCAAAAAATTACACATTTTCTAGAGCGAACTCCTCCGAGGTGATAACTCCCATAAATCTCAAATTTAGCCAGCAGGTAGAAAACGCATTGGGGAGCTTAAGTTATCAAAACGCTCCGCAAAAGTATGACGGCGTGCGCGCGGCGGCCCACGGAATGTTGACATTCCGCCATTTTGGCTCAATTTTTGGCTCAAAACTGCCCCCTAGAAACATTCACAAATTCCGCCCCTGAACTACATTTCACTTAGAGCTCCAAAATTCGGTACACATATGTGTCACGAATAGATGCACAAAAAAGCCTCAAGAACCCATACCCACAATGCAACAGGAAATCCGCCATTTTGGATTTACTGTACACATTTGTTTTTCAGAAATTTCACATTTTCAAGCGCGAACTCCTCCTAGGGGAAAACTCCTACATAGCTCAAATTTATATCACATATACTACAAGGGGTGGTGACAAAAAGTTATCAAAACGCTCCGCAAAAGTATGACGGCGTGCCCGTGGCGGCCCGTGGCGTTTAGCCGTTTGGCCATTTTGCCACTGTTTGGCCACTTTTTCAAAAATTTCACGTTTTCAAGACCTAACTCCTCCTCGGGGATAATGCCTAAAGATCTCAAATTCGGTCCACATATACTACAGGTGGTGGTGAAAAAAAGTTATCAAAACGCTCCGCAAAAGTATGACGGTGTGCGCGCGGTAGCGCGCAGCGTTTTGCCATTTGGCCATTTTGGCTCAATATTGCCCCCTAGAGGCATTTAAAAATTCAGCCCCTGAACTATGTTTCACCTAGAGCTCCGAAATTCGGTACACATGTGTCATGACAACACGCACAAAAAAGCCTCAAGAACCCATACCCACAATGCAACAGGAAGTCCGCCATTTTGAATTGAAATTCAGATTTCCATTCAAAATGGCGGACAAAATGGGTTACAGGTAGAAGGTGCTGTGTAACTGGCCTGTAGTTGCTCCAAATGACCTGAAACTTGACAGGTGTGATCTAAGTCCCGGCCGGATGTTAGTCATATGTCTCAGTCGCCCGGCAGGAGAAGCGAGAACCCGTCCAACGCTGCTTGCAGCTTTAATTGGGTTTAATTTTCCAAACTGCTGAGCATCACTCAGACCTCAGAGGCTGCTGCTGTAAGGCAAGAAATAAAGAAATCCAGTGATCTGTGCCACACAAAATCCCAGATTTGCCTCAGCCTGAACAACATCCCGGCTCTGTTTAGACCCCGCAAACAAACAAACAAACAAACAAACATGGCAACAGGAGCTGAAGGAACGCTGGGAGGCTCAGAGCCGAGGATGAGGAAGGAGGGTAAATTGAGATGAGAGGAAGGAGGCGGAGGAGGACGGAAAAGGAAAGAAGAAAGAGGGAGCTGTGTTTAATAGCCAGTTCTATTCTCAGAGCCGCTGTCCTTTACATGATCTCAATCCCTCGTTTGTCTTTAAGTGTGTCACGTTGTGGGGGTTTCTTCATTAACACACTCTGACAAATTATCTCCAAACTCCAGCGCTGCCTGATTCTCATGTGAACTGTTGAACCGCCGCCATCGACCAATAAAGACGCAGAGGAGCCCGGCGGTGACGAACGCCGTCTCCGCTCCCTCTGGATCTGCAACGAGGCTTCGGAGTGACGGTAAAACACAGCCGAGTCGGTGGGACGCCGGTTTTCTTGGGGGCAGAAATGAGACTCTTACAGCTTTTAAGATGCCTCCGTCGTCCCCGAAGACTTGGGTAATGTCACGCGTTCACAGCGCACGCTCAGAAAGCACATTAGACGACTGTAGTTGCAATAAAATGAAATTGCGGTATTAAAGTCGTGTTTGGTGCTTCCCTTAATGTCAAACAAATGTGGTGTTTTGGGCTTTGGAGGCTCCTTAAATGTGCAAAATTTAATGTTACGTTGAAACTGCAGAGGCCTGGTTACACTTAATAACTCAACAAATTTCCTGTTTTTGTTTTACTTGAGTCAGTCCAAGTCGAATAGGACAGCAACATCTTAGAATTGAGTTCTTGTATTCGGTATTTGGGAACCAAAACAAAGCAAGATCCCTACGGACACCAACATCTAGACCTCTATGAACTCCAACATCTAGACCCCTACGGACACCAACATCTAGACCCCTTCAAACTCCAACATCTAGATCCCTATGAACGCCAACATCCAGACCCCTGTGAACTCCAACATCTAGACCCTATGAACACCAACATCTAGACCCCTATGAACACCAACATCTAGACCCTATGAACTCCAACATCTAGACCCCTATGAACGCCAACATCTAGACCCCTATGAACACCAAAATCTAGACCCTATGAACGCCAACATCTAGACCCCTATGGACGCCAACATCTAGACCCCTTCAAACTCCAACATCTAGACCCCTATGAACACCAACATCTAGACCCCTTCAAACTCCAACATCTAGATCCCTATGAACACCAACATCTAGACCCTATGAACGCGAACATCCAGACCCCTGTGAACTCCAACATCTAGACCCTATGAACACCAACATCTAGAACCCTATGAACACCAACATCTAGACCCTATGAACACCAACATCTAGACCCCTATGAACGCCAACATCTAGATCCCTATGAACACCAACATCTAGACACTACGAACACCAATATCTCGACCCCTATGAACACCAACATCTAGACCCTATGAACACCAATATCTAGACCCTATGAACACCAATATCTAGACCCCTATGAACACCAATATCTAGACCCTATGAACACCAATATCTAGACCCCTATGAACACCAACATCTAGACCCCTATGGACACCAACATCTAAGGCAGGAGACCATGTGACACCAAGCTGTCAACACAACAAGACGTGTCACGAAAGTCTGTCATGGTTCCCGTTGCTAGTTAGACTCCCACAACACTCTCTGCCTGCCAACATGAACTTCCTGTAGTCTGAGTGACGCCTCCTCTGGTCTCTACAGTATTAAAAAGTAAGAAACTCCACCTGGTGGAACAACCAGGTACTACAGCTGATCCACAATACATTTTATGACATGCATGACCTTCTTCTTCTTTCAAGTTATTAACGGCAATTAATCAATTTACTGTTAATCACCAACATCCATGTTAGGATTATAGCAAGTTTCACATAAAAATTGATGAAATTCTTCAGTTGGAGTCAATAATGGTGGAAAGTTGTTGAACAAATCTCTTAAAGTTCATTGTTTATGTTGCTTCTGTGGCGCTGTTACACGTTTCCCATCAGCCCTGTTGGTTTCTTTCAGCTATTAGAAATCCCTTAGCCTCAATCACATTGAACTCTAACAGGATAACCTCAGTCTGCTCTGGTGAACAGCGCCCCAGATCTAATGTGGTGCATCCTGCTCACGTCCCAGAACTACTGTGGTGGTGATTTACCGAGGACATAATCCTTAATGTGAGCTCCTGACGGGTGGAGGGTTTGTCATTGACTCTGTGTTTGGGTCGAAGCTGCAGGATTCTCACACTTTTTACTGCACTCGAACAAAACCAAACTTTCCGGCGAGGAAATAACAAAGACAATCTGTCCTGCGCCGGAGAGGCCGAGCTGCCGCCGCCGCCAACAGACCTGCTATTATTCCTGACAATTATTAGATTATTAATAGCGGAAATAGATCTTGGAAAATGCCAGGCCGTCCCAGGCGAGCTCCCTGTCGCTCTAACGGCGGCTCATTGTGCTGACTTACGGCAGCCATGTTGCTCTGCGCCGCGAGCCGAGCGCGGTAATGAGGGAAAAGGAGACAACAAAAATATGGGATGTTCTCCAAGAAAACTGCTGAGGGACGTTTGCAGTTTCATTACAGGATCAGCATTTTACAGCGCAGAGCACCGGCGAACCTGCTGCTTCGTTTTGGCCAATTAATTCGTATTTATGCTCCTCGTTCTCTTTAAAATACAGATTTAATAAACAGACACCTCAAATAAAAACATCTCAACAGGCCTGGACGTGCTGCGTTACTATTTCCAGGGAGTTTACACGGAGTACATTTAAATATACGACCCCCTAATTTAATTTATGATCGGTAATTTAAATTATACAAGGTAGCCTTAAAGATGTTGACCGTTACACTTTAATTAAAGATTTTATCAGGTGAACATGTTCTACTTTGTGAGCAGTTAACCACTTTTACCGCCCAGGTTTGCACATTAATCTATACGTCCGAGCTCTCGGTGAAATCGCGACACAACTCATCCTTCATGGGGCTTTTCTGGCGCTTGTTCAGGTGGTTATAGAACACTTACTCATCCTTCTACGTATGAGATAAGATAAGATGATTCTTTATTAATCCCACAGATGCCTGGGGAAATATGCACAGTTACAGCACCGAATGGGAGAGTGTAAAAATATAAGACCATCAATGAAAAACAGAAATAAAGAAGAAATATGTGCAGCTATTAGACGCTTTTATGTGTAGAAAATTATAAATATTGCACAGATTCTTCTCAATGTGGAAAAATAACAATACTGCACATGGATCTGGTTTGTATGTAGACAAATATGGTGGCACAGATTCTCCTACAGGTGGCTAAAATAGAGATATTACACAGAGTCTTCTAATGTACAGTTTAAAATACACTAATGTTGAGTGAAATGCATCAGTATTGTGATTATATGTGCATTTTTTCACTGTCATGTGGGACATGGTCAGTGTCATGGGCAATATTTCATTTTCATCTCATTTTTCATGTGCAATATTTTATTTTCATCTACTTTTCAGGTGCAATATTTCATATTAATCTGCAATGTTTCATTTTAATCTTGTTTTTCAGATGCAGTATTTCATTTTCATCTCACTTTCTAGGTGCAATATTTCCTGTATATCTCATTTTTCAATTTTCCTTGCACAGTATTTCATTTTTTAATCTATTTTTTCTGGTGCAATATTTCATTTCATCTCATTTTTCTGGTGCTATATTTCATTTTTATCACTTTTCAGGTGTAATATTTCATTTCATTTCACTTTTCAGGTTCTACATTTCATTTCCATCTTATTTTATTGTGAAATATTTCATTACCATCTCATTTTGCTGGCACAATATTTCATTTCATCTCATTTTCCTGGTGCAATATTTCTTTTTGCATCTCAGTTTTCATGTACAATATTTCATTTTTATCTCACTTTTTGGATGTAATATTTCACTCCTGTCTCATTTTTCTGGTTCAATATTTCATTTCTTCTTCATTCTTTTGGAATATGCATCATTTTTTATCTTTTTTCTGGTAAAATATTTCATTTCATCTCATTCTTTTGTGATATATTTCATTTTCATATATATATGATATATATTCATTTTGGGGTGCAATATTTAAATTTCATCATTTTGCTGGTGCAAGATTTCATTTGATCTCATTTCTCAGGTGTAATATTTCATTTCATTTCACTTTTTAAGGTGCCATATTTCATTTTCATCTTATTTTTCTGGCACAATATTTCATTGTGCATCTCAGTTTTTATGGACAATATTGCATTTTTATCTCACTTTTTCTGGTGCACTATTTCATTTTCATCTAATTCTTTTGGGATATATGACATTTTCTTCTGATTTTTCTGGTAACATGTTTCATTTTTATCTCACTTTTTAAGGGGCAATATTTAAATTTCAACGTTTTTTTGGTGCAATATTTCATTTAAATCTCACTTTTCAGGTGCCATATTTCATTTTATTCTAATTTTTCTGGTTCAGTTTTTAATTTTCATGTACAATATTTCATTTCTTTCTCATTTTGTTGTCGCAGTATTTAATTTTCAGATGCAATATTTCATTATCACATGCGATATTTCTTATTACTTCAGTATATTTGCCAGCATTACTTCTTACTCTTATATTTTAGTCTTATTTTAGTTTTGAGCAACGTCTGGCTGAAGAATTTCCTTCAGGATTAATATGTTTTCTTCTGATCTTATCGTATCTGTCTCCACAAGTCACACCAAGGTGAGTTTCAACCTCCTCGGATGAGTTCGATGATCCCGGACGAGCCCCCGTTTGTCGTAAACCGGTTTTAAAAATATGAAAAGTTGGAAGTTCACATAAAAGACGTACTTATATCTAAATAAGGTTGCAGATCTGTTAGTCGTCATATCAACTAAACTATCTCTTAGGTAGACGAGGCCAGCCTCAGTCAATCAATGAGTACATAAAACAAATGAGAGGATTATATAGAAGCTTTAAATTATTATTTTTTAAGACACAAACAAACCTTCTGATAAATCTCAGCCAGTCAGATACCAGACCAGTGCCCTCCACATGTTATAAAGAGATCAGAGCATGACTTTTTCCAGTGATGTCTTTCTAACTGCTGCACAGGCTTGTCAGAAATGTAATGAAAAGGAACTCTTCCAACTGCTTCATCTGCCTGAACTGACGTCTTTTCATCCAGCTGAAGTGTCTGCGGACTCTCTGAATGCGTCTCCTGCTGGGTGAGGATTAAGCTGTGAATGCACTCCACCTTCTGCACTTCAGGACTGGAGATGTGAAATGATTTCCAAGGGGAGCTCCATTCTTCTCTTTCTCCCGGTCTTCGGTATAAAAGAAGTCCTGCTCTATTTTCTGACCGAGCTACTGGAGATTCAGCGCTCGGACTGATTCCTTCAAGCAGTGATGAAAGTGTGAGTTGCTTTCTTTGAAAAATGTGGAATCACTGTAACAGAATAAAGCTATTGTAAAGTATGCTGTAGCTGAAAGTTGTGTTACCTCTACTCCTTATGCTGCGAGATAACATTAACTGGACATGCTATTGTATTCAGAAATAAACATGTCTCCTCAGGATTACATTTACATGCTTACAAATTGCACAAAAAATAATTCCTGCCTGGATTTTATGAAATGACAACATGTTTTAAACGCAACTAGAAAAGCCCTCAGAGAGCTCATACCTCCACCAAGCAGCTACAGTCCACCCCCAACACAATCTCCCAATTCACATATTTTCTATGGAACATTACAGATACTAATGTAATTACATACAGTTCAAATGTCCTACCAACAATGCGGCCTTCACCCCATCCGACCTAATGAACAGGCGCGGCCTCTAGCGCGGCAGCTCCTAACAGCCTCCCAGCTTCTTAGACAACCGGAGATAAGAATGCCGGCCCAACCGTGCGTATGTCGCTCAGGAAGGAAAGAGAAGTCCATCATTGTCACTGTCTGTCGCGTGGAGACTCAAAATGTCATGTGGTCAGAGGGGGTTACCCCAAAAACAAGAGTGCCCTCTGGTGGCTTTTAGAGTAAACCGCATTTAATTGTCCACCCGGTTACACTTACATTAAAAAAAAATTCCTGGATCCAGACGGTGATCCGGATCAGTCCCAAAATTTCACCATTTGTTCCTTGTCCCATTTCCTGAAAATTTAATCAAAATCCGTCCATTTCTTTTCGGGTTATTTTGCACACAAACAAACCAACAAACCAACGCCAGCCATCACATAACCTCCTTGGTGGGGGTAATTAAGCACTATTGTATATTTTTGCACCACAAACAAGTCACATGGACGTAGTTGTGATATACGATTAAAGCACTAATGGGATTATGATGCGTGTTGTGTTTACTGTGAAAGTTACAAATCGTAGCTATGGTAATGTGAATTTATGATTATTGTTTGAAGTGTTTATAGTGCACTGTGATAATTATTTTTTAAGGCCTTTTGATAATTTTGTATATACAATGATGCTAATTCACTTCACTTCCTGAGAACCCTTTAACAAACTAGTCCTTGATGGCGGGCTGAAGCCCAGGAACCCGCTCTTGACAATCATCAATCATCGGCTCATCAACTCCACCTGTGTGGTAGGAGTAACCAGGCCCACACCCCAACTGCTCTCATTTCATCTAGCTACCCACATCACTCGCTTATAATAAGCAAAGAGAACAACATAGACTTATCTCTTCTTAAAACAAGGTTGCATGTGTAGCTAGAAACAGCAATTTTTTTTAAATCGGGGGTTTATGAGCTATGAAAACAGAGAAAAGGGGCTGTGCCAGAATCGCCTACAAGTACCAGAATGCTTTGCAACCTGTTCCTTCTAATGCTGTTCATCAGTCAGCTATGATTGGCCAGATTAGCATCCACGGAGAATATGGTCATCTCTGTTGCACTGTAATACTTTATAACTGTGTTTTGTCGGTGGTCGCTACTGTAGTAAACAGTAAGAGACTCCACCTAGTGGAACAATCAGGTACTACAGCTCAATCTATAATACGTTGTCTGACATGCACGACCTTCTTCTTCTGCCTTATCGGTTAAGATAGTTAAACTAATATTGGCAAGTAGTCGATTAAGTAGTCCCTGGAGCCGGGTCAGCAAAAAACAAAGTGAAGTCTGTAATGTGAGGGAAAATACCCTTCATATCAAATTTTACTAGTAGTATTAAGTATTACAGAGCTACAGAGATGACCATTCTCCAGTAAGGGGTTAGAGTTAGTAAGGAAACACCCTTGTTTAGTTCAGACTGCAGCTAAAATCAAATCTACCACAGCGCTTAGCATTAGACTCAATAAAAATCAAATAAAAACACATTTGTGGCTCTAAATCGGCAGCTTATGCAATGTAATTTCCAAGAATCGGTGCATGATAAACCATCAGGTCGTGTGAGTTTACAGCAATGTTCAGCGCTGGTCGGCTGATGGAGGAAAAAAGCTTCAATTTCAAAGGGACTCGTTGATGAAGTGCCGCTTAAATCTGTCACTGTCAGTCCAGGAATCCTCAGGAATCTCGTGTTGAAGCCCGTCAGCCCCCCAAGTCCTTCATCCTGGTTTCACATGCAGCTTCTGTCTGAACGCCGTGCTCTCGTCCCCGCGGAGGTCAAACACGGCGGATAAATCTCTGCCTCGCCGCCGCTCATGCATTATTCTGGTCCTCCTCGCTACTTTCCTTTTACTCAAATGTCAGGCCTCTTCTCTTTTTTCCTGCTGTCATCCGAAAGGCTAGGCCGGCGGTATTTCTGTAGCTCGCTCTGCCGTGGACGGCCGGCGAAATGCCAGCGCTCGCCGCCGTTTCTCACCTCCCCCCCCCTGGTTTTTACTTCCACACCTTCACCTCCTCCTCATCCTCGGCTTTGATTGGTGATTTAAAATGACTTTCAGAGGGTTGAGTTACAGCTCTGAGCCCCTCATTTCTGACTGCTACTGCCGTATGCAAGCCCCAGAGATCAGCTGTCAGTCACGGTGTGGGCAGGAGCTGTAACGTCGGCTTCAATCTGTTGATTAACTGTGAGTTACTGTGGGCAGCCAGCACACCTGTTTATCTGGCATCACTTCACTCTGTAGCTACGATTAGTCGACCGGCGCTGCTCAGAAAAAGAAATCCAGAGGCCATTGAGAAGTGGATCAAACTCTCTGATGCTTTGAAAACATCCACACTTCTCCCTCTAATGCCAGGAAATGCACTTTAACCTCCCTTTTCTACTAAAGGCACATAAAGTTTATGTGTTACAACTGATTAGAATATAGCATATTGTGATTGTGTACCTACTGACAACAAAAAGGTAGGGTTAGCCACCAGGAAATGGTTCCAAATCATAGCTAATTGCAAAGAAATCAATAGGAAATTTAAATTTGCACTTCGGTTACTCAACAAATCTCACTCGTAATACTTTCAAATAATCAGGTTTCTGCAAACACCTACTGTATATCTACCACTATCAGTTTGTACCATTGTTCAGGAGTTGAGCCAATCTCAGTCAACCTGCTCAGTTGCTGCTGCGTTGTTTAATAAGTCTTTACAAACAAAGATCAATCGATACTTCATTTAATCGTTGACACAAAATGAACCCCACGGACGTGATTCTGTGTCACAATACAGCCGCTTTGAATGTGGTGTCACGTGACATGGCTATCAGGCCCCATTCCACAGTGACAAACTTCAGCTCACTTACGAAAGGAGAACTCCAGCTGGTAGGGATTAACTGCCACAGAAGACTTTGTCATGGTGCATGTTGCTAGCTAAACTCCCACAGTGCTCTCTGCTTGCCAACATGAGCTGTCTCCTCTGGTTTCTATAGCAATCCACCTACTGGAACAACCAGGTACTGCAGCTAATCTACAATGCATCTTCTGTCATGCACGACCTTCTTCTATTTCCTTATCAGTTACTGTATTTTTAATCAGTTGAATTACTAACGGCAATTAGTCAATTAACTGATTATCATTAACATCCCAAAGTAAAAGTATGTATGTGTAATCAGGAAAACTTACTGTGATATCAAAAGTTAAAGTACTCAATGCAGAAAAATTTCTTTTAAAATGTTGTATTTTAATACAGTATATTATATAATTGGATTATTAACCTTGCATTAATGTAAATGTAGGATGTTACCGTTCTAGTGATGCTTACCACTTGAAACTCAAAGAATCTAAAGAACCAGAATTACATGCAGAATGGTGAACACAAAACCCTACGTACTCTGCTACGTGTAAAGGTCTTGCATTCAAATACAGGAAGAAGTGAAAATTTAGTTCAACTATCAAAAGCAAAAGTCATTATATAGAAAAAAAATCCATGTGGGTGTTAACTATGTAAATTATAATGTTATTATTGATGCTTGAACGTCTAAATATTAGCAACTAGAAAAGCCCTCAGAGAGCTCATACCTCCGCCAAGGAGCTTCAGTCCACCCCCAACACAATCTCCTAATTCACATATTTTGTATGGAACGTTACAGATACAAATGTAATTACATAAAGTTCAAATGTCCTACCTACAATGCGGCCTTCACCCCATCCGACCTAATGAACAGGCGCGGCCTCTAGCGCGGCAGCTCCTAACAGCCTCCCAGCTTCTTAGACAACCGGAGATAAGAATGCCGGCCCAACCGTGCGTATGTCGCTCAGGAAGGAAAGAGAAGTCCGTCACTGTCGCTGTCTGTCGCGTGGAGACCCAAAATGTCATGTGGTCAGAGGGGGTTACCCCAAAAACAAGAGTGCCCTCTGGTGGCTTTTAGAGTAAACCGCATTTAATTGTCTACCTGGTTACACTTACATTAAAAAAAATACCTGGATCCAGACGGTGATCCGGATCAGTCCCAAAATTGAATAATTTCTTCCTTGTCCCATTTCACACATTTCCTGAAAATTTAATCCAAATCCATCCATGAGTTTTTGAGTTATTTTGCACACAGACAAAGAAACCAATTAACAAACAAACAAACAAACCAACGCCGGCCATCACATAACCTCCTTGGCGGAGGTAATAATTCACTTAAATCTAATTTATTAATTGTCTTGTTTAGATGTTTAATACTTAAATCCAGTTTCTTTTCAATAGAATGAATCTGTCTGAAGGACTTCTAATGTATTTCATGTTCCTTTTATAGTGAATTAAGAGTTAAGTAATTAAAGAGGGATAATCATAAACATGAAATATCTTTGTGTTGTTAAATTAGAAAAGCATTAAGCCACCATAAGAGGCACTTTACTGTTGTCAAGGTGAAGCCAGTTTTAATGCCTTTATTATTGTGTGTGAGCCGAATCTGTTTTCTGTGTGAATTATTTATCTGCAACACAACTAATCCATGAACTAATCCATAAAGGCAGCAAGAAGAAATGTTGTGCTTGGTTTCAAAGAGCTGCATGACCTGAAACAGCCAGTAATAAACATTAACTGCTATCATTATTAACACGTGTGCTGATGTATAAAGGCAGCGTCCCTATGAAGCGATTCTGCTGATGCAAACACAATTTCCCTCCAAGGACGGACCCACACACTCACCGTAAGGTCACATCTTAACACGCACATGTGCAGCCACCCACAAACACTCGACCTCACACACACTCTCCGAGCGCCGCTTCAACTTTCCACGCTGCTGTTTTTACACTCGCAGGATTTTCTCTGATGCATTTTGCTGTTATGAAACCTCTTTGAAGTCTCTAATCTACACAAAGCTGCGCTCTCCGGGGCCTTTTCAAAGGAAAACACACCGATATGAATGGCAATTAGTGTACATATGTGGATGTGCGCGTTAGCCGCTTTTGATTTCTACCTTTTTTGTTCATCTGAAAGACGATCCGTGGGCGTTGGATAATACGCACTGCTGCAGGGGCTCCACTGAGCCGCACATTCAACCTTCACTGGATTCGACAAAACTTTAAAAAATCCGGTTTTCCGTCATTTTAAGTCGGCTCGGTGCGTAAAAACCGACACAGAAATACTTTATTTAGACAACCTTGGATGACGAGAACACACCGGTGGCAGAGTCGTGTTTTACTAAATGCACAAGAGAGCAAACAGGAACAGGCTGCTTGTTGGTGTGTGGAAAACACAGCAGCGTATCATCAGTCACACTGTTCTCTTCATCTCTTTGGTGCAAAGCAAAATCCTTCAACAACTACTGACTAGATCTGCACTACGGCTGCTCTGAATAGCAACATCTGTGCTCCGGATATTCGGATCCAATAATCGCCGAATATTTGAATATTTGGTTTGTGCCGCGGTGCCAGCCGGAGGGGTGGGGATGACACCGCAGCTTGACACTGGAATTGGCAGATCCAGGTCCTCGGCGACGCTCGGCGGCACTTGGCGGCACTCGGCGGCGTACTAAAGCCTCAGCAACGCTCGGCCACGCTTGGCGGCGCTTGGCAGCGCTCGGCAGCGCTCAGCGGTGTACTACAGCCTCTGCAACGTTCGGCAGCATTCGGCAGCGTTCGGAAACGATCACGACTACTCGAATATCAAAATTATTATCCAAATACCACCACAACCAACGAATATTCGGATATTCAAATATTCAGGACCAGCCCTAATCTGCACTAAACTTTCGTATCTATTTTCATATTTTAGACAACTGACATCCACTCAAAATAAAACCTAAAGAGGTCCACACCTCACATTAGACGACATCCTAAAAAGAATCATAATACTATTGGAGACGAAACTGACCAAGATTCCCAATGTAGCATCGAGCAACGAGGTGAAAAGCCCAACACTCAACCTGCAATATAACTCCATGGTGTTATAAATCACAAGCATGCAACCATCATTTAGGGATGCAAACAGGTAAAAGGCATGAAAAATAAGCATGAAAACACTGCATTATGATAGTAGAGAAAACCTGCCACAACTAAAGGGGCTCCTTCAAGAAGAAATTCGCTTTACAGTCTCATTTTCAGTTATGGCAAGTTGATCTTTTACACTTTTTAACATATCTAGGGTTTTCTGTTAAAACTATCAATACATCAAGTGCACTTAATAGTCTGCAGATTTGTACATACTGGGGACATATCTTGTTTGGTATTTTTGCAATTTGTATGCTTTCCTATCATAATCACTCTAAATCAGTGGTTCTCAACTGGTCCAGCCTCAGGACCCACTATGTCTCTATTAATAACGGTCGCGACCCAAATTTTTGAAGTTTGCTGTTCCTGTTAACAAATTAAGGTTCATTTGGGTGGAGTCTCAACGCATTTTGATCCAACTTAGGAAAAATTTGGCTTATTTTTTGCTAATTTAGGTATATTTGGACGCTTTTGCCAAGTTTTGGGCATATTTTGGCCCATTTTGACAGATTCTGAGCACATTTTCGTGTATTTTTGGGACGTTTTAGCATAAATTTCTCCAACAAGCTGGCAGAGTCAAATCTAGAGGTTAATAGTGGGCAACTATTGGTGTCACCACCACTAAATATCCTGCAAATTGAAGCAAACTGTCATAGGAAACAGATCCTTTAAAATAAAAGACTTCATACAACTACTTTTGGGTCCCGACCCACCAGTTGGGAGCCACTGCTCTAATACATGGTACCAGTCACCAAAGTTGAACCTTAGTCCTGTGTGTATTAATTACTGCACCACACCTGAACTGAATCTTCTGCTCCTATAGTATTTTTCCCTGTGTGCATGTTACACTGGCCAAGGCTTTTTTATTTCAGATAACATTTTGTATAGTACCCCCTGAATATGTTGTGCTGCACTGCTGATGCAAAACCTGAATTTTATACTCTATTTTGACTAACAAACACGATCTTCCCCATTAACCTAAAGAAGCCAAAGTCAACCGTCGGCCCTTTATTCAGAGAGCTTTCAATACTTGGTGCTCCAGACGTGTTTGGAGGTTTAATAAACAGCCTTAATCTTATTATTTGTCAGTTTTCAAATAATTTCACAGCAGCGTCTGTTTGCTATTTGACTGCGCGGGTCATGAACACATTTAGCAGGAAAACAAACAAGACGCAGCACAAAGCCCCGTTTACATCCAGACGGCTGCCGAGTTTGTGGACGTCTTTACAAATGAGATGCTCGTCGTAAATCCACAAGTGGAGCGTTAAGTGTAATCTGTGTTTATTCCGAGGACAGACGTCGAATTAAGTTGTATTTATTGCAGAACCACACAACCCGACATGTGGCGCCGCTTTGAAATGCAAACAGAAGGAAGCTGCGACTGGGGGGGAGGCTTTGCACCGAGTCCCCCCTGAAATCCAAACACTGCATCTGTTTCTCGTCGTCCCGTTTCATTACAGCTTTTTCATTTTCACTCCCGCCATTATCAGCGAGACTAATTTGATGTCTCTTTATGGGATGTCCACGAGCTCGCCGGTCATTCATCACTGCCCACGCCGAACAGAAAGGGAGGAAAAATATATTAAAAGAAGAGACTCCATCTTTGTGGCTTTTGGTGGGGGAAAAAAATGAAAAGGGAGGAACATATCTGTCTTGTTCAATGTATTATTCATAGAAATTAGCGAGCTTGGAGTTTTCAAAGGCACAAATTGTTGTTAACGACTCCAAATTACCTCGGGGATTTGAAATTAGCACCGTCTGAGGCTCATTTTCGTTCTCCAGCATTTCTAATGGATTCATTTCAGAAGGGCCGGTAACAATGCTGGAGCCATTACGGACAAATGGGCGGGCAATTTCTATCCTCAACAAAATAGCTGCAAAACCTCTTTAGCTCCTCCGTGTGAGAGCAGAGAGAGGCGAGACGAGTCAACAGAAACAAAGAGGGGTCGGACAGACGGAGGATTTAAAAAGGGGAAGATGGCCGAGATGGTAGACGAGATGCAAACATGCAGTGACCATTAATGAGTCTGTCATTCTGCGGTTTAACGGCTCCATTAAAACACAGTATTATGGCATATTATAAGGCACACAGATTATTCACAGCCATACGAACGAGACAGATCATGATTAATGGTGAATTTTTAATCAACCAACGAGTTTCTTCTGGCTGGAAATGAAATATACGACAAGAAACAGTCAGAAATGTTCTTTTTTCTGCGTTTTTGACTAAAAATACGACGTCCAAAATGACTCAAACTCTTCCTCGGTTATTAATTTCAAGGACTTTATTTGTCATATGACATTTTTTAACCTTTAAACATCATCTCCTGTGAGCTCTTCGGTTTTAGCCATGACTTCTAATTGCCTAGTAACCAACTGGGGAACTACTGCATTAGATGTTCTTAGTTTATAGTGCATTAGAACGCTCTAGAACATTCAATTCAATTCAATTTAATTTTATTTATATAGCGCATATTTACAACACAAGTCGTCACAAAGCGCTAAACATTGTAAGAAAGAACAGGAAACAGTAAAACAGGAAACAGAAAACCCAACAATCCAAGTTGCTTTTGGATTCCCTATGAGCAGCAGTCAGCGACGGTGGGAAGGAACCAAAAACCCCCCATGGTAGGAAAGGGGGAAAAAAAACCTCCGGCAGAACCAGGCTCAGGGAGGGCGGCCATCTGCCTCGACCGGTTGGGTTGGGAGTGGGGACATGCATTTTTCTCATGAATATTAATCATTTGGACATGGCATTTTTAGTAAACATGCAAACAACAGGAAAAGATCTACTTAAAATTGAACATTAGCATCTATAACTGTCTTTTGCCACTTGTTTATGTCATTTCCAGTCATAATAAACCTTCCGGTCGAATAAAAAAGTCTGTAGAAATTATAAAAATATCAAAAACAAATCCGTTTTATTCATTTTTCTTGTGTCTCTTGTATCCAGGTGTCCGATTTTTAGGGCTGGTCCCAATAGCAGTTTCTGTGCTCCAGATATTCGGGTCCAATTAATGACGAATATCTGAATATTTGGCTCATGCTGCGGTCGGGGGGAGTATAATTCATTTCTTTATTTAGGAAGGGTCCACTTCAGTATCCGGATACCACCACAACGACCGAATATTCAGATATTCGGATCCAGCCCTACCAAGTTTTAGGACTTACTGGTGAAATAATGGACTATAAATCAAAATCTGGCACTGGGATGAATAATTTGGGGTGTGTTATTATTACAGTGTATTATTTGACCACAGAGCAACCATTAATCTTCATGTGCAGGCAGAAAATAAAAAAGAGGAAGCGCTGATGAACATTTAGTCATGTTATATGATGAATGACCACAAAGTGAGCAGAAATCAGCTAATATAGGAGGCAGTTATCAGTTTGTAGTACATAATGAATCACCAGGGCCTTGTGGAATGGGATAGATGCTGCATTTTCTCAAAAACTTGGGAATATTAATAATTTAGAACATGGCATTTTTAGTAAACATGCAAACAACAGACACAGATCTAGTAAAAACTCGACATTAGCATCTCTAAACCAATGATTTGGGGTTTTTTGCCATGGATTAATGTCATTTCTAGTCATAATAAACCTTACAGTCAACTTAAAAATCACTATAAATTAAAAATGTGTCAAAAATAAATCAGTTTCATTCATTTTTCTTCTGTGTCTTGTCTCTAGGTGTCAAACTTTAAGGACTTATTGGTGAAATAATGGACTATAAATTAAAATTTGGCGCTGGGATGAATAATTTTGGGTTTAAAAGTGTATTAAATCACTCTAGAACATGGTAGGAATTACCAGTAACATGTGGATAGACGTTACATTTGCTCGAACACTTGGGAACATTCACAAAATTTAACATTAGCATCTCTAAACCAATGACTTGGAGTCTTTCGTCACTTATTCATGTCATTTCTAGTCATAATAAACCTTGCGGTCCAATAAAAAATCACTATAAATCAACAATATGTCACAAATTAATCAGTTTTATTCATTTTCTTTTGTCTCTTGTCTCCATGGGTCCAAATTTTAGGACTTATTGGTGAAATAATGGACGATAAATCAAAATTTGACGCTGCTTTTCTTTAAAAATCTGGGAACATTAACAATTTTGGACAAGGCATGTTTAGTCAACAAGCAAAACAACTAGTAAGTCTAGTTAAATTCAACATTAGCACCTCTAAACCAATCACTGACTGTCTTTTGTCACTTGATTGTCATTTCTAGTAAGAACAAACCTTGTGGGCAACTTAAAAATCACTATAAATCAAAAATATGTCTGAAATAAATCCGTTTTATCCATGTCTTTTGTCTCTTATCTCTAGATATCTAGACGTTAATTTCACCTCCCAACTTTTAGGACTTATTGGTGAAATAATGGACTATAAATATATGACGAATGACCACAAAGTGAGTAGAAATCAGCCTGTATGTGCAGCTGAAACGTTCTTTTAATGCATCAACACCGGCGTTAAACCGGTGAAATGTGAAGCTAACATGGCATTTTTAGTAAACATGCAAAGAACCGACACAGATCTAGTAAGAACTCAACACTAGCATCTCTAAACCAATGACTCGGGGTCTTTCGTCAGTTGATTTTGTCATTTCTAGTCATAATAAACTTTGCGGTCAAACAAAAAATCACTAAAAATCAAAAATGTGTCACAAATTAATCAATTTTACTCACTTTTCTTCTGTCTCTTGTCTCTAGGGGTCCAAATTTTAGGACTTACTGGTGAAATAATGGACGATAAATCAAAATTTGACACTGCTTTTCTTTTAAAAATCTGGGAACATTAATAATTTTGGACAAGGCATGTTTAGTCAACAAGCAAAACAAGTAATAGGTCTAGTTAAAATTCAACATTAGCACCTCTAAACCAATCACTGACTGTCTTTTGTCACTTGATTGTCATTTCTAGTAAGAATAAACCTTGAGGGCAACTTAAAAATCACTATAAATCAAAAATATGTCCTAAATAAATCAGTTTTATCCATGTCTTTTGTCTCTTATCTCTAGATATCAAGACGTCAATTTCCCCTCCCAACTTTTAGGACTTACTGGTGAAATAATGGACTATAAATATATGACGAATGACCACAAAGTGAGTAGAAATCAGCCTGTATGTGCAGCTGAAACGCCCTTTTAATGCATCAACACCGGCGTTAAACCAGTGAAATGTGAAACTAACATGGCATTTTTAGTAAACATGCAAAGAACCGACATAGATCTAGTAAGAACTCAACATTAGCATCTCTAAACCAATGACTCGGGGTCTTTTGTCAGTTGATTATGTCATTGCTAGTCATAATAAACCTTGCGGTCCAATAAAAAATCACTATAAATCAAAAATATGGGATCTAGGGGTCCAAATTTTAGGACTTACTGGTGAAATAATGGACTATAAATCAAAATTTGACGCTGCTTTTCTTTAAAAATCTGGAAATATTAATAATTTTGGATATGGCATGTTTAGTAAACAAGCAAAACAAGTAATAGCTCTAGTTAAAACATGCAAAGAACCCACATAGATCTAGTAAAAACTCAACATCAGCATCTCTAAACCAATGACTCAGGGTCTTTCGTCAGTCGATTATGTCATTTCTAGTCATAATAAACCTTGCGGTCGAATAAAATATCCCTACAAATCAAAAACATGTCATGAATGGCCTGTGTGTGCAGCTGAAGCGCCCTTTTATTGCATCCAAAACCCCTGAAATGTGATGAACTGAGCTGACTGATGGTCTAATTTGATCATAATTGAATGGTTCTTAACTTTGCTCGTCCTGCTCCCCCGCAGGACCCCCGAGAGTCCTCCGGCCCTAGTTTGAAAACCGTCGGAGCTAAATCGGGGGCCCCATTAGAAGTTGGAGAGGTTATCTGTCATCCCGGCGGCCGTCCTGTGTCTGATTAAAAACAGCGACTTGCCGACACTCCCTCTGAGGATCGTGGGCGAGAGCGTAATGTCTTCTGACACCAGCTCGCCGCCAATCGAAGAGGACGGGGAAAAAACACCGGAGTTTTCTTTTTTTTTTTTTTCCTTCCTCGCCGCCTCCCTTTTCGTGGGAGGGCGATTTACCGACAACAAATTGCCAGGAAGACACATCAAAAGTCAATGAGATGAGAAAAGTGAGGACAGATAGATGGGATAACACACGGGGGAGGTCTGGAGGACCGGAGCGCCGCCGCCGCCGCCGAGTTTCCGAGCAAAGAGGGGAAATAATATTTCAATCTCTATCAGGTCTGATGTGCAGGTGGGAGGGGGAGTTGGTGTTTCATCTGTAGGGGGAAATTTGCTTTGAGAAATGGCCTCTGGGAGGAGAGAGGAGAGGCGTGGACAGCAAGGGAAGATGGAGATGGAGATTGGGATAACACCAGCACCGCGGGGGGAAAATGAATCGAGCGAGTCGCTGATATCTGGAGACAAACATCCACCTGCACGTCAGAAACTCCATAAAACTTTCCATCGACTCGCAGCAGCCTCATCTTTTCCTGCCCACAAACTCATTCAGACTGCAGGAAGAGGCGAGATAAGCTCTGAGGCTCGCTGGTTAAGTTCCCGAATCAGACAAACAGGTGCAGCACAATTATTCTGCGAATCGTGAAGGGACGTCTCGTTCTGTTCCTCATTTAGATCTCGGTGTTTGTTTCATGAACCTCCTCATCAGACCAGAACACTGATTCATGCATCCTCACGACTGATTGTAAATGAAGGTTTACATGACGGTTTCCTACATCTTGCATCACCTCCATCACTGTTTCTTCTAAGCCCTGCACCGGTTTAATGAAAATTTGCTCATGAAAGTTGCGTTTTTAGTCGGAAATGTTGCTTTTCTTGTTCTTGTAACTCGTAAATTCAGCCTTTTTTTTTCTCCTGGTCATTATTTAAAATAGTAAAATGCGATGTTATCACTAGGGCTGGTCCCGAGTATTCAAATATCTGAATATTCATTGGTTGTGGTGGTATTCGGATAATAATTTTGATATTCGAATAGTAGTGTGCATCGGTGTCACGTGCCGCAGAGCGTTGCTAAACGTTGCCGAGACGCCACCGAGCGCTGCCGAGTGTCACCGAGGCTGTCGTATGCCGCCAAGCGCTGCCGAGTGTCACCGAGGCTCTAGTACGCCGCCGAGCGTTGCTGAGAGTCACCGAGTGTCACCGAGGCTCTTCTATGCCGCCGAGCGCTGCCGAGTGTCACCGAGGCTCTAGTACACCACCGAGCATTGCCGAGTGTCACCGAGGCTCTGGTACACCGCCGAGCGCTTCTGAGTGTCACAGAGGCTCTAGTACGCCGCAGAGCGTTGCCGAATGTCACCGAGGCTGTAGTACGCCGTCAAGCACTGCCGAGTATCACAGAGGCTCTAGTACGCCGCCGAGCGCTGCCAAGTGTCACCGAGGCTGTAGTACGCCGCCGAGCGCTGCCGAGTGTCACCGAGGCTCTGGTACGCCGCCAAGCGCTGCCGAGTGTCACTGAGGCTCTAGTACGCCGCCGAGCGCTGTTGAGTGTCACCGGGGCTCAAGTACGCCGCCGAATCTCTACAACGAGGACCTGCCAACTCCGGGGTCAAACCTCCCCTCCCCGGCCGACACCGTGGCACAAACCAAACATTTGAATATTCAGCGATTATTGGATCCCAATATCTGAAGCACAGATATTGGGATCCGGACCAGCCCTAGTTATCACATATTTATGATATCAACCTCAGTTTTATTCTGATATAATTCGAAGTCTGTGAGCACGTCGTCGGCGACACGTTTGGGCAAGCGAACTTTGGAATACCGTAATTACGTCACGGTTTGCGCTATCGGAAAAAACCCAACGGTTTCTGAAAGCTGAGACGTTGCGCTTTACAGCTAATATGGCATCATTATGGTAATTTCATTCGTGCCTCCCCAGGAAGCTCACGAAGCAGCCCCTTTGTTCCCAGGGTACACGGCGGTGGAGCAGAGAATTGCCCTGTGTGATAGATTCCAGCCAAAGACTCACAAAATTTATTGGAAATAGTTTTATACTTTGCAAATTTCAACTTTAACATGCAAAATCTGCTATTTATGCTCAATTGCATTCTTTTTCTCGCACTAAAACATTAAAAATCGAATTCCGTTTTTGAGTTTTTCATCATTAGGATCCAAACATTAACGATGCGTAGTACCTTGTTGTTATTATAAGGAGGAATGTGATTTTTTTTCCCGACTTAAAGCGCAATTTTGAGCCCCTAAACATACTCGAAAATACACATACAGTTGTGTACGAAAGTCAGGGCACCCCTTTAAAAACAGCATATTTTATATATTAAAAAATTAATATCCATATTTATAGTCTCTCTGGGATATGGGAAAAAAAGACAATATTATCAGGAAACATTAATGCATAGTTACATTTTATTTTATAACTTGAACAAAATTACAAAAACAAAAAACATCATTTTGGCCTGTGCAAAAGTCGGGGCACCCTACAGCGTCAGTACCTTCAGTACTTAGTAAGACCCCCTCTGGCAGATATCACAGCTTCTAAACACTTTTTATAGCCAACGACAAGTCTCTGGATTCTATCATTTGGGATTTTCCCCCATTCTTCCTTGCAAAAGGCTTCCAGTTCTGCAATATTCTTGGGTCGTCTTGCATGCACAGCTCTTTTAAGATCTACCCACAGATTTTCAATTATGTTTAAGTCTGGAGACTGTGAAGGCCATTCCAAAACCTTCAGCTTGCGTTTCTTGAGGTAGTCCATGGTGGATTTTGAAGTATGTTTTGGATCATTATCCTGTTGTAGAAGCCATCCTCTTTTCAGCTTCAGCTTTTTTACAGATGCTGTGATATTTGCCTCCAGAATTTGCTGGTATTTAATGGAATCCATTCTTCCCTCCACCCGAGCAATGCTTCCTGTCCCACTGGCTGCAACACAACCCCAAAGCATGATGGATCCACCCCCATATTTAACAGTTGGCAAGGTGTTCTTTTCATGAAATGCTGCTCCTTTTTTTCTCCAAACATACCTTTGCTTATTGTGGCCAAAGAGTTCTATTTTAACTTCATCAGTCCACAGCACTTGTTTCCAAAAGTCATCAGGCTTCTGTACATGTTGTGTTGCATATTTTTGACGTTGTATTTTATGATGAGGACGGAGGTAAGGTTTTCTTCTGCAGACTCTTCCATGAAGGTCTTGTTTGTGCAAGTATCGCCGCACAGTGGACGGTGCACTACCACTCCTGAGTCTGCTAAATCTTCCTGCAGGTCTTTTGACGTCAAATGTGGGTTTTGATTTACCTTTCTGACCAGCCTACGAGCTGTTCTGTCCGAGAGTTTCCTTGGTCTTCCAGATCTCATCTTGACCTCCACAGTTTCCCTCACCTGCCATCTCTTAATTATACCTCGCACTGTGGAAACTGCAAGCTGAAAACGTTTTGCTATCTTCTTGTAGCCCTCCCCGGCATTGTGGGCATCAATAACTTTCATTTTTTCTGTCTTACTTAGCTTCTTAGAGGAACCCATGATTGCTGTTGTTTGCACAGGTTTGTGGAGTCGCCATATTTAAGAAACCCTGAAATACACACCAGCTGGCGCTCCCTAATGACAATTGTTGACACATGCTTCAGGACTAATGAGCTGGTAAAGGTCTGAATTTGTTAAAAGAATCTGACACATTGAAACTCTCAGGGTGCCCCGACTTTCGCACAGGCCAAAATGATGTTTTTTATTTTTGTAATTTTGTTCAAGTTATAAAATAAAATGTAACTATGCATTAATGTTTCCTGATAATATTGTCTTTTTTCCCATATCCCAGAAAGACTATAAATATGGATATTAATTTTTTAATATATAAAATATGCTGTTTTTAAAGGGGTGCCCTGACTTTCGCACACAACTGTAACTTGGCAGCAAAAAACAGACCTGGTGAAAAATTTCATATTTGGGGGGAATTACACATGAGTGGTAAAATGGCTCAATAGCGCCACCTTGAAAATTTAAAACAAAGGTTTTGAGACTATTACTTTAACGTAGAGCTACGAATTTCGGTACACATATGTATCACGACAAGATGCACAAAAAAGCCCCAACGTACCAATACACAAAATGCAACAGGAAGTCCGCCACTTTGAATTTACTGTCACATTTTTGGCCCATTTTTCCAGAAATTTTACATTTTCAAGAGCGAACTCGTCCTCGGGGGTAAGTGCCACAGATCTCAAATTTGGCCCACATACACTACAGGCACTTCTGAACAAAAGTTATTAAAATGGTCGGCAAAAGTATAAGGGTGTGCCTGTGGCGGCCTGCGGCGTTTGGCCCATTGGCTATTTTGCCATTTTTTTGCAAATTTTTCCAGAAATTTCACATTTTCAAGAGCGAACTCGTCCTAGGGGGTAAGTCCCACAGATCTCAAATTTGTTCCACATATACTACAAGTGATGGTGAGCAAAAGTTTTTAAAATGTCCCGCAAAAGTATGAGGGTGTGCTCGTGGTGGCCTGCGGCATTTGGCCTGTTGGCTATCTTGCCATTTTTGGCGCATTTTTCCAGAAATTTCACATTTTCAAGGGCGAACTCGTCCTAGGGGATAACACCCACAGATCTCAAATTTGGTCCACATATACTACAAGTGATGGTGAGCAAAAGTTATTAAAATGTCCCGCAAAAGTGTGAGGGTGTGCCCGTGGCGGCCTGCGGCGTTTGGCCCGTTGGCTATTTTGCCATTTTTTGCGCATGTTTGCAGAAATTTCACATTTTCAAGGGCGAACTCGTCCTAGGGGATAACACCCACAGATCTCAAATTTGGTCCACATATACTACAAGTGATGGTGAGTAAAAGTTATTAAAATGTCCCGCAAAAGTATAAGGGTGTGTCCGTGGCGGCCTGCGGCGTTTGGTCCGTTGGCTATTTTGCCATTTTTTGGCGCATTTTTCCAGAAATTTCACATTTTCAAGGGCGAACTCGTCCTACGGGATAAGTCCCACAGATCTCAAATTTGGCCCACATATACTACAGGTGGTGGTGAGCAAACGGTATTAAAATGTTCTGCAAAAATATGAGGGTGTGCCCGTGGCTGCCCGCAGCATTTCGGCGTTTCGTCATGATAAAATGCTGTGTAACTGGCCTGTACATGCTCTAAATGGCCTGGACTTCACAGGTGTAATCAGACTCTAGACCTCATAACAGCCATGTGACCATATAAGTCCAGGACTAGTGATGGCCATATGGCGATATCCTGCCTCAGTCACTGACCAGTGAGAAGAGAGGACCCGCCCAACAGCCAAGCCAGATATTTAAAGTTTCACGTCTTCTGAGAAAATGGGCAACAGCACTCACAGGACATTTTCTGACCCTTGTGTAGTCAAATTAAGAAAAAAAAGACCGGGCGAACATTTTGAGGCTTACGTCTTAAAGGGTTGATGAGATGGAGGTCTGCAGTACGCTGTAGCGACCCGAGGAGGTGGTTGTGGGCGTTTAGCTAGCAAAGGGGCACCATGACAAAGACTTCTGTTGCGGTTAATGGTGTCGGTAAGCTAAATCTACTAGAATGGCGTTCCTATTTCCAAATGGCCCAACAGTTGTCGCCACGGACATCTGTGGTTAAAAGAAACCCCACCAGCATATGGAGTAATGTCCACTGTACTTCATTTAAGCTAATATTTAACCGTTTATTGATTACTCACGCCACCGACAATCCGTTAAGGAAACTGTTTAAAATTTGCCTGCCTAATTCTGCCTACTTACAGCTGCTGCGTTAAACCTGCAAGAAGAAGTCACGGAGGCAGTATTAGAAATTGTCCTTGCAGATGTACAGGCTGGTTAACAACATTAAATCATAATAGCTGTGTGTCTCGTTCTGCGGTACATTGTAGAACTTGTTCGTCTCATTAAAATCATAGAGTGTGGGACGTTTGCATGTTTATTTATGTCCTGCTGCATGTAGATACTGTATGGATCCACATTTAGATGTACACTGATGAATACTTCATGTGTTTGAGGCTCCTACATAATAGATCCCCCATGTACTGTATGTTAATATTCATATATCACAGTTGTGTGTAAGTGAGAGGCCCTTCATTATGTGCATCGGTGTTTGTGTTAGAGATGTATTCGTGTTGCTGGTATTGATACGTATCAGTGTGCTTCCTCCTAATGGTCATTATACAACACAGAGGGACTCATAACTCTGAAAGACAAGCCAGGTGATTAAATCTTCATTACTGCAGCACCACTATGTGTCTCCGTACACTCTAACACCGACACAATACCAGTCAATTATCTAAATTATCATACATGCCTGTAGAATTCAATATAACAACTATAATATGTGCATGTTTTATGTAACTCAACACACAAAAACCCAGTAAAACAGGCGGTTTTATGTTGTATTTTGTCATCTTACTGTTTAAAATGAAGGAAGAAAAAATAAGCAGGTGAGTTAAAAAGCACTGCAGCTTGTTTTCAGCACAAATGAAAACCTGATTCGAACACGAGAGCAGAGATTTCCCCCCGGAGTCGGGAGAATCTTTAATTTAAACTCGAAACAAGAAAAATGACCTCCCTCCATCTGTAACCTGTGAACATCTTAGTTTCAGGAAATAACAGATGTTTCTTCAAAAGACTTCACAGTTGGTGTTGTTCCTGCTTTTAACCTCCGTCTGTTTCGTACGGTTTTCTCTCCTGCTTTTTTATTCACACATCTTGTACAATTGGCCCGCCTGTTTAAGCGATGCCCCGCCCACGGAGCGATCTGATTGGTCAAACCTCACCAGTAACAGCCAATCAACGCTGAAGGATAAAATCTGAAAAATCCATTTTAATTATAAGAATTAATAATTAATTTCTAAATACGCTGTAAAATATAGATTAATACAGAAAAATAGAACTAGAATTTTTTCAACAATTACCTGCTATTTTACAGATTTTCCTTTTTTTGTTAAATTACAGAAAAATATCTAATAGAAGCATCAAAACATATTTTTATTTATTTATTTTAACCATTAAAAAACAGGTCAAACTGTGAATAATGTCCACATCAAAACTCTGTATTTTAACAAATAGTAATTTATTCTTTTACAACATTTGAATGTAAATTACACTTTCTTTTTTTTACTATATTTAAAACAGCAAAATTATTATTTTACAGATATTTGTCATTATTTGAAATAAAAAAAATGTATATTAAGGTTGTTAATAATATATTTAACTTTTTAATACATTTTATCGGTTTAGTTAAATTAAATAGAATAAATTAAAAATGTTAAAGCAAAATCACACCTGCAAAATGTATTGATTAACATGTACATCAAAAATCTGTATTTTTACAAGTACTAATGCAGATTGTTTACAATGTGTGACAATAAATCACACTGTTTTACTGTATTTATATCAGTAATAATGTCATATATATCAATATATTATTTTACAGATACTTGTCATTATTTGAAATTTAAAAAATTGCATATTGAGGATTAAAACTTGTTCAAAAATTTGTTGTAATTTCTGTTATTTGGCACATTTTACTTGTTTTGTTGAATTAAAGATAATATCTACATTAACATGCAGACTAAAAGAAAAAAAACATCAAAAATGTGGATTTTTACAAATATTAATTTAGATTTTTACAATGTGTGACCAAAAACTATACTAGTTTTCTGTATTTAAAAATATTTTTAAAAAAACATAATAATAAAAAAACATTTCAATATATTACTTTAAAAATATTTGTTGTAATTTTCATGATTTTTTCACAGTTTTTAAATAGAATTCTACTGTTTTCATGTATTTTTTCGGGCACACTTGCGGCTGAATTTTACAGGTTTTCTTAAATAGCTTATCTGATATTGATCCAACTGATTACTAATAATCCGCATCGGTATCAGCTCAGACAAAATGAGAAACTTAGAACTTACAACTGATATGAATACGAAAAAATGAATTGGATATTATTTACTTGGGTATTTGGTCTGTTTTTTTACAGTTAATATGTGAATTAAGACTTTCTACACCGTTTTAAATAAACATAAAATTAAAGTGTATCATTAAATAGTTGATATTTACATGAAAAAATGTATTAACTCAAATAAAATCCTGTATGATGGTTGTTTTTGGAGCTTAACACATTGATTTATTTAGCTAACTTGGTAAATATGTGTTACAATATGTGTATAGCACATTGCTCCTCCAGTGAAAGTGAAACTGACTGAATCAGTGGGTTGTTCAGGCGACAGGAGCTAATAATAAGTTTGATTATTTAACTATATAATCAGAGTTCCATTCTATGTGAGCCACCTCCAGCAGCTCTCCGGTCAAAGCGATGCAGAAATGTCACGAGCATTGTTTAATTATATTTCCAGGCAGCTCCTCCGTATTGATTAATCTACTGTACGACGTCGCCCACATGTATTTACAGGGAGAAGACCTGAAAGCAGCCTTAATTAAAACCTCATTCATCCTGTTTAACACTGACGCAGTTAATCAAGGTTACCGTAACGCGCTCAAACAACTTTTTCAATGATTGGAAAAATTAATGAAGTGAGAAGTCGCTGGTGCATAAATGATGGCCGACGTCATTCAGAGAACTACAGATCCAACAAAGATGGCTCCCAGGAGGCCCTAATGGAGACGCAACGGTTAATCTAATGACTGCTGCTGTCTGACCAAACAGTCGCTTCCATCTTTCTCAAATCGACGATCGCCGCCGAGCGCAGCTGCAGACGATTATGTGTCACACAGTAAAGAGCGATTAGAACAACGATAAAACCATCATCAGCTCCAATAAAGTGGTTCAATCTGAGCAGGCGAAATCGCAATCCTGATCTTTATATGCAAATAAACCACAAGTCTAATGGGTTCTATTGATTGATCTGACTGTATATTAATCATAAAACCTAAAACAGATCTTAGTATTCTGGAGAAATCATAAATTTGCCTTTAAAATAGCAAACAGTGGAACAACAGAAACAGTAAAACACGAAAAAAGTGTTGTAAAACCTGAATTTAATCTTCTTCTAAGATAATTATTCACCATTAATAAAAATTCTGATTCCAGCTTCTTAAAGATTAAGATTTTGATTCATTATCAAAAATAATGAGTCCATAATGAGTAAAATGAGCTCACAGTGAGTAAAAATGATCCCGCAGTGAGTAAAATGAGCGCACAGTGAGTAAAAGTGTGCCTATAGCGCATAAAATGAGCACACAGTGAGTAAAAATGTGCCTATAGCGCATAAAATGAGCGCACAGTGAGTAAAAATTAGCCCAGAGTGAGGAAAAATAAGTCCTCAGTGAGTCAAAATGAGCCCGAAGTGAGTATAAATGAGTCCGCAGTGAATAAAAATAAGCCTGCAGTGAGTAAAAATGAGCCGCAGTGAGCAAAATTGAGCCCATATTAGGTAAAAATTATCCAACAGTGAGTGAAAATGAGCCCATGGTGAGTAAAAATGATCCCACAGTGAGTTAGAATGAGCCTGCAGTAAGTAAAACTCACTGTGAAAAATGATTCCACAGTGAGTAAAAATGAGCCCACGGTGATTAAAAATGATCCCACGGTGAGTAAAAATGATGCAACCATGATTAAAATTAATCCCACGGTGAGTAAAAATGAGGCCGCAGTCAGTAAAAAGATCCAACAGTGAGTAAAAATTACGATATAGTGAGTAAAAAGGAACCCGCTGTGAGTAAAATGAGCCCATAGTGAGTAAAAATGTGCCTGGAGTGCATAAAATGAGCTCACAGTGAGTAAAAATGAGCCTACAGTGAGTAAAAATGATCCAACAGTTAGTAAAAATGAGCCCAGAGTGAGGAAAAATGAGTCCACAGTGAGTCAAAATGAGCCCACAGTGAGTATAAATGAGTCTGCAGTGAATAAAAATAAGCCTGCAGTGAGAAAAATGAGCCGGAGTGAGCAAAATTGAGCCCATATTAGGTAAAAATTATCCAACAGTGAGTGAAAATGAGCTCACAGTGAGTAAAAATGATCCCACAGTGAGTTAGAATGAGCCCGCAGTGAGTAAAAATTAGCCTACAGTGAGTGAAAATGTGCCTACAGTGCATAAAATGAGCACACAGTGAGTAAAAATGAGCCTATAGTGAGTAAAAATGATCCAACAGTGAGTAAAAATTAGCCCAGAGTGAGGAAAAATGAGTCCACAGTGAGTATAAATGAGTCCGCAGTGAATAAAAATAAGCCTGCAGTGAGTAAAAATGAGTCGCAGTGAGCAAAATTGAGCCCATATTAGGTAAAAAAATATCCAACAGTGAGTGAAAATGAGCCCATGGTGAGTAAAAATAAGCCCAGTGAGAAAAAATTATTCAACAGTGTGTAAAAATTAACTGTGAGTTAAAACAAGCCTGCAGTGAGTAAAAATGAGCCTGCTGTGATTAAAAATGATCCCACAGTGAGTAAAAATCATGCAACAGTGAATAAAAATGAGGTCGCAGTAAGAAAACTGAGCCAAAAGTGAGTAAAAATGATGATACAGTGAGTAAAAAGGAACCTGCAGTGAGTAAAATGAGCCCACGGTGACAGGAAACTGCTTCTTGGAGTTCAAAAGGTTAAAATAAAAAAAATATAACGATACATAAAATTTAAACTTCTGAAATTAATTTCTGAAATATCTGAAATCTAAAATAAATCTGTGCCTGTATGTGCAGTTCTCTGAGCAATAATGTCTGAACATGAGGCATAAAGTGTGTTTTCGTGTTTCAAACCAGAAGCTGCTCCTGTAAATGCACACGTGTGAAGGTGTGCGTGTTCACGTGTTGAAGCTGAAAGGCGTGTGTGAACTGCAGAAAGTGTGTGTCGGCGTGTAACAGAGTGGAAGTGTGAGTCTGAGGCGTGTGTCAGACGGAGCTGCCGGCAATACAAATATGTGACATTAGACTCGACGGTGTTTCACCGACAATTTCTCCAATTCATCTGAGCGACTCAAAAAGCATGAATAATGGAGCTGCCGAGGAGAAACAAACAGCTGATTCTATGAGTGTTTTGACTTTGTTCTTTTAACCATTCGTCATTAATGTCAAGTTTTCATGCAAACAAAACAGTAGCTCAGAATTTTTAATCAGAGAATGTGATATTTTATAAGACGTTAATCATTTGAACTAGAAAAGCTCCATTTGTGACTCACATAACGTTTTCCACAGATAAATAAAGGTGACTTTTGCATCCACAACCTGAAACAGCTTCTTTCTACACTCTCTCCTATGATATTCAGTAACTACATATTTACTTAAAACTGAGTTATAACCTGATTTTCTAACTTCTGTCACAACATAGCATATGGCAAAGAAAATCTGAGGGCAGAGGCTTGTTAAATTTGCATAAAACAAATCCAAAAAGCAGTATGTTCCCTGTGAATGTGTCGGCTGCACGCTGCAATTACTACACTTTAGCTCGATAATTTGTGCATTTCAGATCAGTTTTCTCACTTAACACAGCCTCTACCACAGAAAGACACCTAAATACACTGTTAAAGTCACAGAAAGGCGGCCAACAACGTAGCTAAACTGCAAAAGACGGCAATCTAAAGTTAGAATAATGTCGTTAAATATGCTAAAGTCAAAGAAAGACAACTGGTGAAGTAACACCTACACAATTTTAATTAAAATGTCATCCAAAAATGATAAACAATGCTCTTTAATTCAATATTAAATAATTACATGGATAAATAAATGATTATTCCTGCAAAAACAAATAAATAAACTGTAATTAACAGAGTCTACGGGTGGCTGTTGTATATATAAAAAATAAATGATCTATTTTGCAATGAACATACTGACTGTATGTATTAAAATATAGCCTTAATGAATGAAATCAGTCATTTCAGTCACATTGTCAGGACTGCACTCACTATTTGGCAAGTGTAGAAACTGAATAATATGACTTTAATTGGTCGTTTTAATTTTAATTTTACCAGCTTAAAACAGCTGCACTGGTTATGATGAAGGCCACAGAGCCGATTACAAAAAACAGTGACGTTATGATAACCGCTCTTCTCCAGTACGTTCAGTTTCTGGCAGAGGATCACTTTTTGGCAGGAAACCGGTACCGATCACCGCTTATTCGCAGTCGCCATTTTGAGGACGCCGCTGTTCGGCCATTTTGAGGACGTCGGAACTCGTAAACAAAACAATCGCCACGTTAAATACGTCTAGTTTGAACTTCTGAGTCGTAAAACTTCACCAGACTCACTGTAAACTCAATTTAAAACGTAACTACCGATATTTCCCGTCGCGTCACAACAACACTCATATGAAAAACTACAAAGATGGCGCTCAAACTGCGCCAAAACAAACCACAAATCGAGCGAAACAGCCGCAAAAACTCAGCGAAAAACGCACACGGGAACAATAAAACTACACCTCAGCTGCTTATCCACTAATAACTACAGTTTATACAGTCAGAAATAACTGACATCAGCTCCCTACCTTCCTCCGCTATATTCCTGCCGATGATAAATTTTCCCATCATCCACCTGTGACGGCCAACTGACGGCTGCGTAAAGCTCAGAGCGCCTCCTGCTGGTCACACCTGAGCAGGTACACTAACTAGGACAGGTAGGAAACTACAATGAGATCTAAATATTGGATAAATTCAGTCTTCAAAACTATTTTTCCATTTTGTTGACACATTTTTCATCACTAAATAAACCATAAAATTCCAGAATAAAATCCATTTACAACATGTTTTTAGAAATAAAATGTTCCATAAATCACCCTCAGAATATAAATAAGAATACAACTGGAAGGTGTGGTGTCTGTAAATTAAGATTTCTGGGGAAAGAGAAGTTAATTTTGACAAAACAACTTTTAAAATATGTGAATCTACATACGCAAATAGACAAAGTGTCGTCAAATAAACAGTTAAATGTGTTTTTTTGGATGTTTTCTCTGCACTAGTGTGGAATAAAACACGTTAGAGAAGAAAAATTAACCTGTTAATGAAAAAAACTATGATTTTTCATGCATTACGTCGCCTCAGAAAAGTAAGAAAAACAACAGTAAGGCATTTAAATTCAAACTAAACAACTAAAAAAAAGATAAAACACGTGAATATAAGGTATTATGCTGTTTCATGCTAATCCAGGACAAATCAAACCTTCTTCCAACAGAACAGCACTCCGACACTTGCAGCGTTTATTTCATCCGTATAAGAATAAGAACTCACCCTCTTGATGTCTTTGCCGAAGGTCTCGCTGAAGCTGGATCCGAGGATCTCGAACTGGACGTGAGAGTTCGAGCCGCTGTCTTTGAAGTCCATCGTCCCCGTCAGACCGGTGATGTTTCCCTGAAGACGCAGAGAAGGACGGAAAACATCATCGGACATGATAAAACGTTCATTTAATGTTCTGTTGTCTATGTTTAAAACAACATTTTCTTAATTTTTACCCCAGTTATGAACTTCTATCTTGATCTCCTGCTATAATTTGACTTAATACGAGTGCAGAAATCATCCAGAGCTGATATCTATTCACATTTAACACTAAAATACCCCCTAAAAGGTCACATTTAGGATATATTAGACCAAAAAATTAAATAATACACACAAATTTTCTGGAATTTCATGTTTAAATAGTCAAATTTGCTTTAATTTTTTGGATTACTCTTTTTATCACCACAAAAATCTGAATATACCGTCAACGTCCAGTTAAAAAAGTTAATTTTCAGGATGTTTTTAAAGAAGAAAATGTTCAACAAATAAAAACTTTCCATCCATTTTTATTGGAAACCACTATTTTAGCCAGATAGAGCTCCCCAGCTGCAATAAGACAGTTTTTATATGAAATTTTGTGCTTAAAAAGGCAAATAACTAACATTTATCCACATTATTAGGGATAAAATGTCCTATAAATGAGGCTGTATTGTACATTTCTACCTATTTTTATTGGAAACCACTACAGCAACTCATGTATATTACCGTAAAACTTGAAATTTCATATTTAATGAACCAAACCGGGTTTTCTCTCATCAAATATGCATTGACTTGCATAAACGTAAGACAGACAAAGTGAAATGAGCACTTAAATGTGTATTCTGGATGCTTTCCCGCCACTAATCTTCATGAAAATATGCTATAAAAGCAAAATAAACCTCTATATTTTCCCAGGAACAGCCCTGCATTAAGACATATGGTGTAATGACGGTGGAATACATCACAGTGAGGAAACAGCGGCTCTAACGAAGTCTGAAGAAACACCGATGGTCAATTAAATGAGCTTCACAGACGGGAGAAAAAGGGAAGAGCAGGAAGTAAATGGAACTTTATAAATCTGGATTTCAGCGCCGCAAAGGAAGCGACG
The DNA here is from genome assembly GCA_024666655.1 of Dascyllus trimaculatus. Classification (NCBI taxonomy): domain Eukaryota; kingdom Metazoa; phylum Chordata; class Actinopteri; family Pomacentridae; genus Dascyllus; species Dascyllus trimaculatus. The sequence goes on along the minus strand of CM045463.1, from coordinate 3,585,075 downwards.
GTGCTGGTGAACCTGCAGCTTCGAAATGTGTCAGAAATTACTCGAAATCTGTCGTCAGCTATTCAAAAAATGTTTAAAACTTGCCCTGAGTGGATTAAAACACGTTTAAAAAGACTTAAAAATGGTCCAAGATTCTTCAGAGCTTTGCGAAATAACAAAATGTGAACAAAATAACTGAAAATATGTCAGAAATGACTCGAAATCTGTCAACAATCACTCAAAAAATGTTGAAAATCAGACAAATTCTGTCCTAAACGGCTTTAAAATGCTGGAATCAACATGCCAAGTGTTTTTCTATCTGTTTGAAATGACCTTAAACTTGTCCAAGATGTCCAGAATGAACAGAATCTGTCCAGGATTACCCAAATATTTCCAAAATGACTTCAAACGTGTCCATAAATATCTAAAAGTTTGACCAAAATTACTTAAAATGTGTCAGAAATTTCTCAAAATCTGTCCACAGTCATTAACAAATGTTGAAAATTTGTCCTGAGTGGATTCAAACGTGTCCAAAAAGACTAAAAAATTGTCCAGGATTATTCAAAGCTTTCCAAAATGACTGAAAACGTGACCAAAATATCTAAAAATGTGTCCACAATTGGATGTAAATGACCTTAAACTTGTCCAAGATGTCCAGAATGAACAGAATCTGTCCAACGTGACCCAAATATTTCCAAAATAACTTCAAACATGTCCTGAAATAACTGAAAGTTTGACCAAAAATGACCTAAAATGTGTCAGAAATGACTCAAAATGTGTCCACAGTCATTAAAAAATGTTGAAAATTTGTCTTAAATGGATTAAAACTTCAAAATTAGTCCAGGATTATTCACAGCTTTCCACAACAACTTAAAACTTGACCAAAATATCTGAAAATGTGTCCACAGATTATTCAAATATGGTCCCAAATGGATTTAAACTTTTCCCAAAGGACTTAGAAATGTGTCAGAGACGACTCTAAAACGACCTTAAACTGGTCCATCATGTCCTAAATGTCCAAGAATCTACAGAATCTGTCCAACGTGACACAAATATTTCCAAAATAACTTCAAACGTGTCCTGAAATAACTGAAAATTTGACCAAATGACTGAACATTTTGAGTTTAGCTTTATTTGGAGCCACTTTCTGTCGTGTTTTAGGTCATTTTGAAGAAGTTTTGAACAATCTTGGAATCTTTTTGGACACGTTTTGATCCACTTAAGATGACTTTTCCAATTTTTTTCAATAATTGGCAAAATGTTTTCAGTCATATGGTCAAACTTTCAGTTATTTCAGGACATGTTTGAAGTTAATTTGGAAATATTTGGGTCACGTTGGACAGATTCGGTAGATTCTTGGACAGTTTGGACATTATGGACCAGTTTAAGGTCGTTTTAGAGTCGTCTCTGACACATTTCTAAGTCCTTTGGGAAAAGTTTGAATCCATTTGGGACTATTTTCGAATAATTTTCAACAATTTTTGAGTATCTGTGGACACATTTTCAGATATTTTGGTCAAGTTTTAAGTTGTTTTGGAAAGCTTTGAATAATCCTGGACTAATTTTGAAGTTTAAATCCATTTTGGACAAATTTTCAACAAGTTTTCAATAATTGTGGACAGATTTTGAGTCATTTTGGTCAAATTTTCAGCTATTTCAGGACATGTTTGAAGTTATTTTGGAAATATCCTGGACAGATTCTGTTCATTCTGGACATCTTGGACAAGTTTAAGGTCATTTACATCCAATTGTGGACACATTTTCAGATATTTTGGTCACGTTTTCAGTCATTTTGGAAAGCTTTGAATAATCCTGGACAATTTTTTAGTCTTTTTGGACACGTTTGAATCCACTCAGGACAAATTTTCAACATTTATTAATGACTGTGGACAGATTTTGAGTCATTTTGAGTCATTTTGAGTCATTTTGGTCACACTTTCAGTTATTTCAGGACATGTTTGAAGTTATTTTGGAAATATTTGGGTAATCCTGGACAGATTCTGTTCATTCTGGACATTTTGGACAAGTTTAAGGTCATTTTAGACAAATAGAAAAACACTTGGCATGTTGATTTCAGCATTTTTGGTAAAATAAATAATGAAATAAATCAGTTTCCATCGTTCTAACTGAGTCCTAGTGACAGAAGACGTCTCTCAGTTCTCTCTTCCTTCTTCATGCTTGTTCTGTTTCCACAGAGCTGCAGGACTTTGGAGCAATTTTGGACAAATTGAGTCATTTTTTGACACATTTTAAGTCATTTTGGACAAATTTGAAGCCCCTGTGAACACACTTTGAGTCATTTTGGTCACATTTTAAGTTCTTCTGCCACAAATTTTCAGTCATTTCGATAAAGTTTGACGTTATTTTGGAAATATTTGGGTAATCTTGGAAAAAATTCTGTACATTCTCAACAAGTTTTAAGTCATTTTACGCAGATAGAAAAACACTGGGCAGGTTGATTCCAGCGTTTTTGGACAATTTTGGACAAACTGAGTCATTTTTGGACACATTTTAAGTCATTTTAGACGAGTTTTATCATCTCAGATAAACCTTGAGCCCTCTTTGACACATTTCTAAGTCTTCTGGGGAAAGTTTAGGACAGAATTTGTACAATTTTTGAGTCATTGTTGACACATTTTAAGTCATTTAGGTCAAATTTTTAAGTTAGTTTGGAAATATTTGGGTAATCTTGGACAGATTCTTGACTTGAATGGAGCTCTGCAAGCTGCTGTGTGAAACTGATGTTGGATTGACAGCAACAGAAAAAAGATCATGAAGCGCAGAGGATAAACAGTAATCTGGATTTTAAATGAGAACAAAGACGCAGACATGATTAATGGGTGGTTTTTAGTGTAATAACCAGCGTCGGCTCTGCTTCCCGTCTCCTCTGTGGACTCGGCGGTGTTTAGAGAAGTGACACGTCTCATAAAACATCATCAGAGGCGACTCATGACTGACCGCGGCGCTCTTACTCTGAAAGGCCACGGATGAAATGTCATCCGGCGACCGTTGGATGTAAAGCAAGACTAAAGACAGGCGTCACAGCGGGCCGCCCAACTAAATGTTCCCCCGTCAGCTGCAAAGGTCGCCGTCGACCGAAGCAATGTTTGAAAGTGTTTGTCAGCTGCAGAGACGCCTCCAGACGTCCACCGGTAAACATTCAATATCCATGCAGGAGGAGGAGGAGGAGGAGGAGGAGGAGGAGGAGGAGGCTGCATCCACAGACGAACATGAAAGTGTTTCGTCATTTTCCATCTCATCAAGGAAAGGTAGCCGGAGACGGGAGGAAATGAACAAGTTCACCTCCAGCAAACAAACAACCAATTTGTCCCTGTATGAGACGTGATGATGCCGAGGACGACTGAGTAGATAGTTTCTATAAAAAACGATTCACCTCCTTTTGAAGTTTGTCCCTTTAATTGCTTTCCAACACCAGTCATGGTCAAGTTGATGTGGCTTTATTGGCAGGAAATTACAAAAAAAATGACTCTTTCTGTCAAAGTTAGAACAGATTTCTACAAATTTAAACATACAAAGTGTAAAATAAGTGACTGCACAAGTATTTACAACCTTTTAAAGTGACTCTAATTGAACTCAGTGCAGCCAGTTGGTGCTAGAAGTCAACAGTTAGGAAATGGATCATCTGAGGTCAGTGAATGTGTCTCAGTGATTGTAGCATAAAGACTCCTGTATCTAGAAGCTTCAGTCCCTGGTGGATCAGTACTCCTGGATAGAACTACACCATGAAGACTAAAGAACCTCCAAGAACCTCTGAGAGAAGGTTGATGAAAAGCATCAGTCAGGAGATGAAACCAGAACATTTAAGGTACTGAAGATCTCTAGGAGTCCAGTTAAACCATCATTAAGACCTGGAAGGACCTGGACCATGAGGACATCTGACCAGAGCAGGACGTCCTCAAAGACTGAGTGACTGAGCAAGAAGGAGACTAGTGAGGGAGGCCACCAAGACACCTATGACTCCTCTGAAGGAGTTACAAGAAGGAGACTAGAGAGGGAGGCCACCAAGACACCTATGACTCCTCTGAAGGAGTTAGAAGTTTCAGTGGCTGAGATGGGAGAGACTGTTGATACAACTGTTGTCTGTTCTTCACCAGTCAAAGCTTCATGGAGACAAAGGGAAAGATCCGGTTGGAAAAAGCTCAGATTAAATCTGAACTAGAGTCACCAGAAGACATGTGGAGACTCTGAAGTCAACTGGAAGAAGGTTCTTTGGTCTGAGGAGACCAGAATGGAGGTTTTTGACCATCAGACTAGACGCTATGTTTGGACACCAAACACTGAACATCATCACAAACACAGCATCCCCACTGTGAAGCATGGTGGTGGTATCATCATTATATGAAGCACGGTGGTGGCAGCATCATGATGTGAAGCACGGTGGTGGCAGCATCATGACGTGAAGCATGGTGGTGACAGCATCATGATGTGAAGCACGGTGGTGGCAGCATCATGACGTGAAGCATGGTGGTGGCAGCATCATGACGTGAAGCATGGTGGTGGCAGCATAATGACGTGAAGCATGGTGGTGGCAGCATCATTATATGAAGCATGGTGGTGGCAGCATCATGACGTGAAGCATGGTGGTGGCGGCATAATGACGTGAAGCATGGTGGTGGCAGCATCATGACGTGAAGCATGGTGGTGGCAGCATAATGACGTGAAGCATGGGGGGGGCAGCATCATGACGTGAAGCATGGTGGTGGCAGCATCATGACGTGAAGCATGGTGGTGGCGGCATCATTATATGGAGCATGGTGGTGGCAGCATCATGACGTGAAGCATGGTGGTGGTAGCATCATTATGTGAAGCATGGTGGTGGCAACATCACGATGTAGGGATGCTTTTTAGCAGCCGGCCCTGAAAGAAATATGAAACCCACCCTACAAGAGAATGGTCCAAATAACTCAGAATCGCCCCAAGTCATCCAAAATGATACAAGGAGACTCAGAAACAGGTCAAAATGACTCCAAATTTTCCTAAATGACTTTTATAAATGATTGAAATGAGTTAATATTGTCCAAAATGACTCCAAGTTGCCAAAAATGACTCAAAGGCATCGAAAATGACTAAAAATTCGACCAAATGACCCAAAATAACTCAAGAAAATGATCAAAATCTCTAAAATCAAAGTAAAGAATCAAACAATGGTTTTCATAAAAGCAGATCTTCATGTTGTGACGGACTCATCAGCTCTGAACTGCATCTTTCACCCATCAGGCTGTGAGGCTGTGATTTAGATTCACGTCAGGGTTCGTCCTGTTGAATGAACGTCTTGTTTCAGCGGCAGCGTTTCATGTCCGATCTATCTTCTGCTAACAAAGGACTGTTTATCCTGCCTAAATGTAATGTCCTTCAAATGCTCTCATCTCAGTTTTTTTGTAATAAATGCAGATTAACTCCTTCTACATAACTTCAGGACTCCACATGAGGTGAAGCTTTGCAGCAGATCCATATGTTTTGGTTCTAAACTTGTTCTCGTACCTTCTGGATGGTCTCCAGCATGGACCAGCCTCCGTTCCAGGGCTTCGTTGACTTCCTGATGCAGTTCAGACTGGCCATGCTGTGCCACTTCCTGTCCTCCAGCTTCCTGTAGAAGGCGTTGGCCAGCATCAGCACGCTGTCGTACAGGTAGAGGTTGGACACCTGGAGATGGGAGACACCGGTTAAATAAATGCAACTGATTTATTCAGACAAATTTAGATTCATAGGGGAAGTTTTATATGTCAGACAAGTTTCTGTTGACTGGAAACGAGAAAAAGTCTCTAAAGCATTGTGTTAGAGATACAAACTGACTCAAAAACTGAAAAAAAATCACTCAGAATCGCCCAAAATGACTCAAAAATGACCTAAGAGTCGCAAAATGACTTCAGAATTATCAAAAATGGCTCAAAAACAGACCAAAAACACTCAAACATAACAATGAATCAAAAATCATCCTAAATACTCAAAAATGACTTAAGAATTGCCCAAAATAATGTTTTTTCAGTGATTTTTTTGAACAACAAAAGGCATTTGACAGAAAAGGAAAGAAAAACAGCTTTTTGACTAAATTACTCTTATTTTACAGATTTTTGTTTTGTTAAATTACAGGTAATATTTAGTAAAGTCATAGAAAGAACATATTAATTTACAAGTTGACTGAAAAAACGTTGACCAAAACCTTTAAATCTGTGTTTTTAAAAATAATAATTTGTTCTTTTACAACGTGTGGCTGTAAAATTATACTGTTTAACTGCATTTTAATCAGCAAAAAAAAGTTATTTTACTGATATTTCAAAGAACATGGTCTATAATAAGGATTGATAAATAAGTAAAATAACAATGTGCATGTTATTTATCATTTTTTCTATTTTGTTTTGGATAATAACTAGCAAATTAACGTGTATGATTTACATATTAGCAGGAAAAAAAGCAGGTAAAAATTGTAAATAATGTCCACAATAAAAGTGTATGTTTTTATAAATAGCAACTTGCTGTTTTACGATTTTAGATCACAAAATGACACTATTTTTACGGCATTTAAATGAGCATGGTGGTGGCATCATCATGACGTGAAGCATAGTGGTGGCGGCATCACGACGTGAAGCACGGCGGTGGCAGCATCATGACATGAAGCACGGCGGTGGCAGCATCATGACGTGAAGCATGGTGGTGGCAGCATCATGATTTGAAGCATGGTGGTGGCAGCATCATAATGTGAAGCATGGTGGTGGCAGCATCATCATGTTGCCACCACATTATATATATGTTGAGGATTAAAAAGTAGTAAATAATTTTTAAACTATTGTTTGACAAATTTACTTCTTTTGTAAAAAAAAAAAAAAGTAAAGATATCTAGAAAATAATAGAAAGAATAATATAAATTTCCACACAGAATATAATTTTATAAAAAAAAAAACATGCCTGAACTATAAATAATGTCCACATCAAAATGTCTGTATTTTAAAAAATAACAATATTTTTTAAACATTTTTTTGTATTTACATCAGCGAGAAAATACCAAGGCCTTTTTAAAATATATTTTTGTAAATGTTACCGTATTCCACAGACTTCCATTTATTTATTTATTTTACAGTGAACGCCAACAGAGACGAGTCAGTAAAACCTGATGAAGTGAAAGTGAAAGCGTCAGTCATCAAGACGTGGAGGACGAGTTTGGACCAAACAGAGGCTGAATGAAGCGTGACGACCAAACGATGATGTCTCGTCTCCACAAATGTCAAAACAGCCGGGAAAAAAAACCACAACATTTGTCGCCGTGAATTACATTGATTGCTGTGTTTGCTGTCTGTAAATGTCAGCCGAACATCGCTGTGATATGTGTGTGTGCTTGTGTCGTAAAAAGTGTGTTTTATCTGCAGCGAGTTCGGTGTTTGTCCTCTGATGTCCGCTGCTGCTACACAGAATACGACTAAATTCACTGGAAAGAGTCCGACTGGTTTTATTGTGACATTTATCAACAGACTGAGACGTGAAATTAGAAGCCATGAAATGACGACATGTTTATAAATGAGTGGAACAATAAGCTGCAGCAGATGAAAAGCCTTTTAAAGCTTCAGGGCATCAAGACGTCACTACTCTTACATCTTTACCACCAAACACGATACAAACGGCGGCCATTTTTAAAAACATTACGTGAGTTTCAGCTCATTGTTCGGGTGTCCAGCTACAACTTTCACCCTTATAGTTTCATTTTTGGCCAGACAGGAAAGATGTTTGAAGAGAAAACACTCTAAAAACGCCTCCATAGTTAAGAATTTAGTAGGTAAAAGACACAGATTTCCCTTAAGAGGTGGTGGAGACCAAAAACAGAGCAAAAACAGCATAAAAATTGGCTGTATGTGTACCAAGTGACCAGAAACTTGATTTCAAATGAAAGGTTGTGTTAATTCTGAGAGCTTTGGTGGAAGGCAGCTGGACTTTTTGGTTCTTGAAGACAACCTTCAGTCAAGAAGAAGCCTCCTGGGTGAAAGGTGAAACAAAAAGAAAAGTCCATTTGCCTTTTACTGAAGCTGTTGAAATGTAAGCGACGCTACACCGACATCCTCGAGGTTACTTTTAGGGATGTCCTGATCAAGCTCCAAAAGATGTAGAAAACCTGTATTCTCTACATGATGTCAGTAAATGTGTTGTAGATCAGCTGCAGTGCCTGGTTGTTCCACCAGGTGGAGCCTCTTATTGTTTAATGGTAGAGATGTCACTCAGGCTACAGGCAGTTCATGTTGGCAAACAGAGAGCATCGTGGAAGTTTAGCTAGCAACGGGAACGACAAAGACTTCTGTAACACGTCGTGATGTTGATCGCATAACAATCCATTAACCGATAAGACAAAAAGAAGAAGGTCGTGCATGTCAAGAAATGTATTGTAGATTAGCTCCCAGTTGGTATCTTTAATACTGTAGAGATCAGAAGAGGCATCACTCAGGCTACAGGCAGTTCATGTTGGCAAGCAGAGAGCATTGTGGGGGTTTAGCTAGCAACGGGCACCATGAAAAAGACTTTTGGTGTGGCTAATGACCTTCGGCTAGAGTTCATATATTCATGCTATTTTGTGGCTCTTTCTAACTGGACACGATGATGTGACAGGTGATGAAATAGAATATCATGAGATGAAATTATGTCTCTCCCCTGTGACCACATGACATTTTGGGTCCCCACGCGACAGACAGCGACAGTGACGGAGTTCTCTTTCCTTCCTGAGCGACATACGCACGGTTGGGCCGGCATTCTTATCTCCGGTTGTCTAAGAAGCTGGGAGGCTGTTAGGAGCTGCCGCGCTAGAGGCCACACCTGTTCATTAGGTCGGATGGGGTGAAGGCCGCATTGTCGGTAGGACATTTGAACTGTATGTAATTACATTTACATCTGTAATGTTCCATAGAAAATATGTGAATTGGGAGATTGTGTTGGGGGTGGACTGAAGCTCCTTGGTGGAGGTATGAGCTCTCTGAGGGCTTTTATAGTTGCTTATGTAGAGAGGGAAATTAGCAACACAGACTTGGCTTGGTCACAAAATCCTTATAGATTGGATTCAGTTTGGTTGATTTGACTCTGAGATGCCACCTCGTGGTTGTTCTTCATCGTCTTCTCTCGCCGCCTGAAACTTTGCGTGTCCTCGTTTAACATCTGGCTGATATTTGAACAGTGAAATGTGACCCGACAGCCCCCAGTCTACTGTAAGTGTACAGTAGCAGCGTGGGCGGCCGGATTCATGAATACGCTCATGAATTTATGGATGTGCACCGTGTTTCTGAGCAGCGGGGAGGTTCAGGGGTTTGCATGCCAAAAGAAAGTGCTGAGATTCAACAACACGAGGAAACACTGAAGGGAGTTTGTTGTTTCTCACTATGCCGCCGATGTAAAAGCGTCGCACTAGACGGTGTTTAGAGGTACAGATGCCTTCAGCTGACGTCCACAGATAAAGGTGAAGCAATCAAACAAGACAAATCAGTAACTACTCATTACATTCTTCATTTTACTCTCAATTTAACATTTGTGACTTGTAACTACTTAATTTGTCCCCTTGAATTAATAATCCGTGCCTCTGAATCAGTTAATTAATTCTCCAAAGCATCCATTCATCCCTCCTCTGTTGGTTCTTTTGATCGGAAGATGAGATATTTGGCTGTCAAACTCAAATTTGTGTTTTCCTTATTTTTCATTTCTTGGTGGAGGTCTTTCTGTCCTCCCAAAAGAAAGACGGATGAGGACAAACCGAACACTTTTCAGTCGGTTTAAGGACACAAATGATGTGGAATAAATGAAATGCACTGAGGACACAGAATCCTGAATGAAGGTAAAGTTGTAGGACACTAACTGAACCTTCGACTAAAGAGAAAATCTGTGTTTTTTATGCTCTATCGTACATTTTTTCTTCACATGGTGACATTGAGTCCCAAACACAAGTTTTCAGACCAACATTTGTGAAAGCAGATTTTGTTTTGCAAAGCTACAAGTTTCCTAACTAGAATATTTTTTTTGGTCTAAAGAGAAAGTTTTGCAAAATGAGCTTTATTTCAGTTCCCACAATGTTCTTCGTTGCCGTATAAATTTGTGGGAACATTTTGTTAACATGTAACGTTACAGGAACGTTTTCTGGAAAACATTCTGAACATCTTGCAAACAGTTTTTGAAACTTCAGGATGTGCTGAGGCTCCACGAGCACCAAAAGATGGGGACTACCTGTATTCTCTTTTCTGTAGATCAGCTGCAGTTCCTGGTTGTTCCACCAGGTGGAGCCTCTTACTGTTTAATGGTAGAGACGTCACTCAGACTACAGATAGTTCATGTTGGCAAGCAGAGAGCATCGTGGGAGTTTAGCTAGCAACGGCAACCATGACAAAGACTTCTGTAACACATGTCCTGATGTTGATCGCATAAAAATCCTTTAACCGATAAAACAAAAAGAAGAAGGTCGTGCATGTCAACAAATGTATTGTAAATTATCTCCTAGTTGGTTTCTTGATATTTGATACTGTAGAGACCAGAGGAGGCGTCACTCAGGCTACAGGCAGTTCATGTTGGCAAACAGAGAGCATCGTTGGAGTTTAGCTAGCAACGGGAACCATGACAAAGACTTCTGTAACATGTCCTGTAACCGATAAGACAAAAAGAAGAAGGTCGTGCATGTCAAGAAATGTATTGTAGATTAGCTCCCAGTTGGTATCTTAGTGTTTAATACTGTAGAGACCAGAGGAGGCGTCATTCAGAGGACAGTTTATGTTGGCAAGCAGAGAGCATTGTGGGAGTTTAGCTAGCAACGGGCACCATGACAAAGACTTCTGTGGTCGTTAATGACCTCTGGCTAGTTCATTCTATTTTGCGACTCTTTCTAACTGGACATGATGATGTGACAGGTGATAAAAAGGAGTATTTTTATTTGTCTCTTTCACTGCCTAATTAGAATGCAGTCATTTTGGACACATTTTAAGTAATTTTAAACAAGATTTAAATTATTTTGGACAAGCTTTGAGACATTTTGGACATATTGTGAATAAGCCTGGCCATGTTTTAAGTTGTTTTCGAGAGATTTTAAGTAATTTTGGACAAAATCTAAGTCTTATTGGTCATGTTTTTGTGTCCTCTGGTCACATTTTAGATTGTTTTGGACAAGCTTTGAGTCATTTTGGGCACTTTATAAGTTGTTTTGGACAGATTTTAAGTAAGTTTGGAAAGTTTTAAGCCATTTTGGACAAGTTTTGCACAGTTCTGGCGATGTTTAAAGTCGTTTTGGACAAATTTGAAGTTACTCTGGCTACGTTTAAGTTGTTTTAGAGAGATTTTAAGTCATTTTGGTCAAGTATTAAGTTGTTTTGGAAAGATTTTAACTCATTTTAGACACATTTTAAGTAATTTTCGAAAAACTTTGAGTTGTTTTTTACACTTTTTAAGTTGTTTTGGACAGATTTTAAGTCAGTTAGGAAAGATATAAATCATTTAAGACAAGTTTTGTGTCATTTTGGCCATTTTCAGTCTTTTGTTTTGGACAAATACAAACTAATTTTGGCCAAGTATCAAGTTGTTTTGGACAGTTTTTAACTCATTTTGGACAAATTTTAAGTAATTTTGCACAAGCTTTAAGGTATTTTGGACAAATTTTGAGTCATTTTAGGGCACTTTAAGTTGTTTTGGACAGATTTTAAGTAATTCTGGATAAGCTTTAAGTCCTGTTGGGCAAGTTTTTGCATCATTTGGCCACATTTTAGATTATTTTGGTCAAATCCCGAGTCATTTTGGCCAGTTTTTGAGTTGTTTTGACTATGTTCAAATTGTTTTACAGAGGTTTTAAGTCATTTTGGACTCATTCAATTTGGCTACGTTGAAGTTGTTTAACAGAGCCAGGCTTTTACAAGGTTACTGTTCAGTTTTACCTCCAGGTTCTGCAGGTATCCTTCTTGCGGGTCGCACAGCAGCGAGGAGATCCGGTGGTTCTGCCTCATGCACCGGGTGCTGCTGTCCTTCCACAGCGGGAAGATCTGCCGGATCACCGTCATGCGCCCCAGTGCACTGTGGGTAAGTTCCAGGATCTCGGTGTCGCTGATCTCCTGCAGGACAAAGCGGAGGAGAAGTCATCGACCTCGAATGCTCCGTCTGGATATTAATTATGAGAGGCCGATTACTGTTTCCACTGGTGAGCTGATTTCTCAAATGATGATTAAAAACGTGTGTATATGTGTGTAAATAAGTGTGTATTTCAACCCCGATAAACAAAACAACGCCTTTTCCGTCTGCAGTGTTAATTAATGGTGGTTTTTTTACAAGCAAAAAACAAATGACAGCGTCAGAGCTGAACAGAACACTCAGAATGAAAAAGCCTTCTTTATTGATGCACATGTTTAATTGCTTTGACGTGCAGAAACCCAATTATATTTTCTGTGTGGCGTAATTATAGATAGCCTCCATCTAAGAGCACAATAAAAAAATCTATGAATAACATTACTTTTATGACGCCAAACATAATTACAGCAGACGTCTTAAGGAAAAAGTCAACTTTGCCGCATCTCCGTCTCGATCTGACTTCATCCAATTAAACTTGTAAACAAAAGTTCCTCAGACTTGCGCCTCATTTGCTGAAAACTTGTCATTCTGTCAGGAGGTTTAAAGTCCGAGCGGGCTGATTCCAGGTGCTCTAATTGCAGCCGGGGCTTTAAGTCGCCCTGCCAGGTTTGCTGAAGGGTGTTTGCTTTCTGCTGTGCACTGTCTAAGTTTAAATTACATCTTCCGGACTTTTATGAAAGTACAGAGATGAAGAAAAAAAACCCAACAGAACAAGAGTCAACATCGACAGCGACCTTCATCCCGATCTGCAGAGGAATTAAGCGTTTTCATTTTCACTTTTAAGGCGACAGAGACAAGAAAATTACTAAAGTGCTGGTAAAAAAGGAAGATTTATAATTTCCTGACTGCTTAAGAAAAAGATTTCTTAACAAAACTGAAAAGATTTCCTCTGTTCAACACAAGATGCAAAACATAAACCTGAAAACAGTTTTAGAAATGACTTTACAGAAACATCATTTGCATAAACCCTGTGAATTTCAACACCTTTACTTTTAAGCTCTTATCTTGGTCATTATAAGTTCTATCCAAACATGTTGTACCTTATTTTTCTCACAACAGTCTCGACTATTCAGATTTTCCATCATTTACCTGCAGATTTTCTATATGAGCCTTTATATCATGGAAAAAACAAGTTTTGCTTTGTGAAATTCTTACGTTTTCATGTGTATCTCAACATAAATCGCTGCCAGTAGAGATATTTTTACATAATTACGCAGATGAGATTGTCTAGAATTTGGAAATATCAGAACTATAATGGTGGGAAACTGCTTGACGTACATATTGGTAAATATATGGTTTCAATTCATCAGCAAATTCATTATTTTGTGTTTATTTTTCACACAAATCGGGATGTAAAGTCGGAATTACGTTGGAGATAATGCAGAAATTTGCCGTAATTTCCAAACTAGATTACTCGACAATAATTTGTCACACAGAAAAACTTCTAGTATCATCAGAAAGAGTGATTCCTGCTGTTTATTTTGATATATGACATGTTATGAAACAACGAGGACTTTGTGAGTTATTGAACCGGGAAGCAGGAGTGTGGAAATAGGCGAAGAAATCAGTAAAGATATCACTTTGCAGACGATGCACCTCTTTTCATGTTAAATCTTGAAAATGTAAAAATATGTAATGGACATAATCACAAAGTTCTGACTCCATGATTTCTTGTGATATGATGTTAACACATCATTACGTAGATATTAATCCATAATGCTGAGTTGAATTGTTGCTCAAACTTTAACTGAAACCTCAATCTTCACAATAATGATGAATATTAAAAAACACAGCAGGGAATAATCGCCCATGTCTTCCCCGTCGGTATAATCATTGTTTATATTTAAGTTTCTTAACTATTGTAAAGGGAATACTTTAATCACAATACCTTTAAATGATGTTTACGGTTCAAACAAGACAAATCCTTAAAACTTTGGTGATCATTTTGTTCTTTGTGCCAAAACAGGAAATGAGAAAAACTGCTCAAAATAATGGATAAAAATCTAACAAGGCAAAGTATACAAAAAAAATGTACTTTTTTGTTAGTAATTCATACATTAACTGGTTAAAATGCTGATTTTTTTTGTATTTTACTGAGTCTGTTTGCATTTTCCTGACTTTAAATACAAATTTTTACTTGATTTTTACTTGTTTTAAAAGTTTTTATTGTGGGTTCAGTACTTTTACTCAAGTAAAGGCTCATACGTTTGGCTTCTGACTGGAAAGACTCAAAATAAAATCCAATTCAAACCACTTTTTGGCACTTTTCAGGCTCAAAATGGATGTAATTTTCCATCTAAAGAGGAGGTGATGCTGAGAGCAAACAGGAGGAGAGAGCAGAGCATCATGGGAAGAGTCAGATTTTCTGGGCTTCAGGTAATGAAGCTGTGAAGAAAGACGACCGAGGACTCTTCACACTTTACTGCAGCTTATTGAGAAGCAATGAGGCTGCTGGTGAACGTCTGAACTGTTTATCATCTCCTGCTGTTAGACGTATTACACAACTGCTGTTTGGCTCTATTAGCCGGCCACGGCAGCCCGTGGCTCGTTACGCAGCAGAAACTGAACCGTCAACGCGGTGAAAAACGATCAGCTCGGCTATTTTTACATCTGTAGAGCAGCTCTGGGAGGCTGCAGCGCTGAAATAATGCAGGGAAACTCAGATTTATACTGCTGACATGCAGAAACAATGTTTATCATGGTATTAGCTTAATGTATTAGCATGCTAACTAGCTTCTAATTTATATCTAACATGGTCCCAAGAATGCTGTTTTTCAGCTCAAAACACCAAAAATATGATTAATTTCTCCATGAATGTATAACTCCTGGTTTTAGTCTTGTTTTTAGTATCTGCAGCTTTAAATGCAGCTGCTGGCCCCGCCCCCTTCAGGAAGAATACTCTCTATGGTCATATGACTGACAGTGGAGAAGATAGTGAATATCTGAGCTCAGGACTTTCTCTCTGAGAACCATTTTACATGGAAATATTCGTAAATTTTTAGCACAGCGGATGTTTTGACTTCCTGTGTTTAAAAAAAGGTTAAAAAAATGAAAAAAGTCAATTTGCTGTTCGCGCAAAAGTTAAAATCAGTACAATTGAATGTCAGAGGCGGAAATCATGAATAACTTCAACTATTTGTAACAACAATATCTATATTTTTTTCAGGGGCTAAACTGTAAAAAAAAAATATAGAGAATTTATCTATTTCATTTACCAAATTTTCAAAATACAAAAAAAATACAAAAATAGACTGTAATTTTAGATCTAAATCAACATTAAAAACTTCTTACTACTGAATAATCTTAAAAAATATTTTTCTAAATGAAATTAAAATTTTAAAAAAATCTAAAATTTATCATATTTTTCAGAAATATTTATTTATTATTATTTATTTTAATTTAACAGATGAAACTGTTAAAAATTAGTTTAATATTTAAAATTAATTTTTTAATTTAGATAAAAATTTGTGAAAATTAACAATTAATTAGGTTTTATTCGGTTTTTACCAGTGTATAATATCTGTAAGCGGCAACATATAAATATTGAATTATATTTTATTGTTATATGCAATTATTTTTTGGCATTTTTGGCACGTAGCTCACAGAATATTAGAGTTTGTTTGTTTTTTTAAATTTTTGAAATAATGCATGTATTAGTTCATTTGGACAGATGTGGAGATTTCTGTGTCAACCTTGTTTGCACCTTCTAAAATATAATTTAGGGACAAATCTGCTTTGTTATTTTAACAAAATTCTTTATTTTTATAAAACAGGTGAAAGAAATTCACAGTAAAATAACAGAAAAAGAAGATTTGCTTGCTAAATGAGAAATATCGAGTATAATTTTAGAAGTTTTGACCACAAAAATGTTGAATTAATGCGTTTCCATCAGTGTATAATATCGACAAGCAGGAAAATATACATATAACTATATATTTATGGTTATTTTCAGTCATTTTAAAGCATTTCTGGCTCCTCAGCTACCAGAACACTACAGTTTTGTTTAACAGTGTCTGAAGTATTTATGCTCGGACAGATATAAAAAGAAATTATAATTACATGGCACTGAATAACAGTGTGTGTGTGCATCCTCTTAAATATAATTTAGGATTGAATCAGCAGCAAGGCTTTATTAAATCTCTTTATTCTAATGAAGCAGCTGGATTAAGTCACAGTGTGGAGTTTATTTATTACATTTATTAGCTGCAGACCAACAGTCATCAGCTTCACTGTGGAGATAAGGAGAAGAGAAACCCGATGGATGCAGCCAAAGGAGGAGAAACCCAATGAATGCAACCATCAATCTGAAGACGCTTCGACTGCAAAACCTGCAGCAGCTTCTTTAAAACAGAGAGTCGTTTCCATCTCACCTCCACAGAATCAGCTTTGTTTAACGTGTTTTCTTTCCTTTAAGGTGTCACAGTCCACCTTAAAACATAAAACTATCACTAACTCTAACATTCAGCTAATTGTGGTTTGACTAACTGATGTTTTCCCACAGATTCTGACCTGCAGTTTCACCACAGCGGCTCCTCAACTTCATCCTTTTTGTTGTTGTTTTTTAAAATCTGCTGACATTTTCCAGAAAAAGCAGCTGCTGCATTGACATTTAAACTCCACTGATCCTCCGACTGTTCACCAGGAACCACAATCAGGTTTGTGTTTCTGGGAAATCCAGTGAAACACCTCAACATTTACGACAGTTTGGCTTAAAATTTAGGACAAACATTCACATTTTCCACAAGATTAATCTGCTAACTTTGGTTTAAACCAGACTTTTCCTCCAGTGCTACAGCAGAATGTATACATTTTAAAGTAATGCTCAAGAAAAGTTAATGGAAATGGCAAAAAAATCTAAATGTTGCAAAAGAAATAAAGCGATTTTTGGCGTTTTCTAAAAGAAGTTAATGCATTTTATGGCAGATGTGAGGTTTAAGTAGCATCAGATAGTCTACGTAATTTATCTGTAATTGAAAAATAAAAATTTGTTTCAAAACTACGAATGGAAAAACTGTTTTTGCATCAACTATTTTCAACATCGATATGGAGAAACAAACTATTAAATTCAGTTTATGTCATTTTGGACAAACTTTGAGTAATTTCGAGCAATTTATGAGATAATTTAGGACACACTGATGTCATTTCAACTAAATTTTTGAAAATTTTTGGGCAAATTTTGTCATTTTGGGGAATTTATGATTCACTTTGGACAATTTTTTGTCTTTGTGGAGAAATTTTGAGTCATTTAGACAGTTTTTTAGAATTTGGAGTAATTAGGTGAACTTCATTTGAATATTTTTTGGACAATTTGAGTAATTTTTAAAAAATTCTTGCATTTTGAAATAAATTATTTTGGACAAATTTGGACTAATCTGAAAAAAAATAGTACTTTTGGACACGTGTTTTTCTTTTCAACCATTTTTGAGTCATTTTGAACGATTTCTTTTTAAATTTTTGGACACGTTTTTGACATTTTGACATTTTATGAAATTTATATGTCCCTTCAGACACCTGTTTTGTCTTTATGGAAGGTCTTTTTTCTATTTTTGGAATTTAAAAAAAATTTAAGGTAATTTGGGGGATTTGTTGAGCTCAACTTTAGTCTTTTTGGTTTAGTTTTAACTGTTTGTCATTTTAAAAGACATTCTGAGTCCTTTTGGACACACTTCGAGTAATTGTAAGCAAATTTTTATGTAATTTTGAGCAATATGGGAAATTTTTGAGTCATTTTGGCCAGATTTTGTCATATTCGGCCAACTTATGAGTCAATTTAGACAATTTTTTTCATCTTTGTGGAAGTTTATTTGTCATTTTGGAGAAATTTTCAGTCATGTAGACAATTTTTTAGAATTTGGAGTAATTCAGTGAGCTTCATTTGAATATTTTTTGGACCAATTAAATAATTTTCAACAAGTTGTTGCATTTTTTAGCAAATTATTTTGGACTAATCTTCAACAAAATGGGCAATTTTGGACACATCTTTGTCATTTTAATAATTTTGTGTCATTTTTAACGATTTATGACTTAATTTTTGACACATTTTTGACATTTTAACAATTTTTGGGTAATTTGGGGAAAATTTTTGTCATTTTGGAGAATTTATGAGACAATTCAGACAATTCGTTTTGTCTTTGTGGAAGTTTTTTTTAATTTTGGGGGGGATTTTTAACAATTTTGAGTAATTTTGGGGATTCGTTGACTTTAACCCGAGTCAATTTAGACAACTGTTTGTCATTTTAAAACATATTCTCAGTCATTTTTTATGTAATTTTGAACTATACAGGAAATTTTTGAGTGTTTTTGGGCAGATTTTGTCATATTTGGCCAATGTATGAGTAAATTTAGGCATTTTTTCTGTCTTTGTGGAAGTTTTTTGTCATTTTGGAGAAATTTTGAGACATTTAGACACTTTAGGGAATTTGGGGTAATTCAGTGAGCTTCATTTGGATATTTTTTGGACAATTTGAGTAAATTTGCATTTTATTTTGGACTAATCTTAAACAAAACGAGTCATTTTGGACACATTTTTTGTCATTTCAAACATTTTTGAATCATTTTTAACAATTTCTGAGGTCAAATGTTGGTCATTAGGACCACTTTTGTCATTTCATAAATTGTAAAATAATTTTATTTATATATTTTTGGACAGTTTTTTAGTATTGTGAACAATCTTGCGCACCTTTGGACATGTTGAATATATTATACAGATGACAGATGCTAAAAAGGAGGATTTACAGCAGTGAGTTACACGTAAATGTCGACTTGCTGGTCTCCTTTTTTGTGCAGTTTCAGTTTTAATCCAAATTTTATTACATTTTTTTTTTATCACAGTCACATTAGAATTTAACCTGATGTGGTGATTTTTGGTGTTTGTTGATCTACATGCTGCTTCAGAGGTTTTCTTTCATGGTTTTGTTTTGAAATAAGATATTAAAGTCGAGTTCTGATCGTTTGAAGCACGCCTCAAGTGTTTTCTTTGATTTTTTAATGATTATTCGATGGAGTTTTTCCTTTTCAAACGCGACTTTTAACTTCTCTTTGGGGGAAAACGTGTAATTAGCTGCAAATTTCCCAACAGTTACTGCTGAATTAACACGTCTGTGCGAAGCGACTCGGATGTAGAAACAGGAATAAATGAGTTCTGACTGGTTGAAACTGTCCAGACGCCTTCAGTGGGAACAAGATGCTTCAGTGCGTCACGTTTCACACGGAGCAGAAGAGCGTTTATCAAAAGAAATATATTCGATCGTAAACTGTGATGTGCCAGAAAGTCCACAGACGCTAACGAAGTGGCGGCTCTGGGGATCCCGAACACGGTTTCGCTCCTTTGGTTAATTAAAAAGGCAGAGTGTAATTAGCTAAATGATGACTCTGAAACAAAGCAGAGAATGTGAAGTGGATTAGGAGGCTGTTACCAAGCTGGGAGGTAGAAAGGGAAAAAAATCTGGCAGCGAAGCGAGCGGAGGTTTTTGTATTCAGCCTTCAGCGGTGACAGTCTCCGGCTGAATTACGCTGTTAACACTGTTGTCAGTGAGTTAATTGGCTGGGACGATGCCGCGATATTGATACTGGGAGCAGGAAGGAATTAAAAAGAGGGATAATTCAAAATAAAAAAAACCAAGCTGGAGCTTTGGAGATGTCAGGGTTTGGGGGATTTCTACGTGATCACAGCTGCTGGAGGTTTCTGCTGTCGTTTTCCTTCTCGTTTCAGTTTTACCTCCAGTGTGGAAATAAAGGCCAGCAGCTGGAGAGAAGCCGCTAAAACAACACTCGGCTGGTGGTTTTTATATTAAATAGAAATGTTTTCACAGGAACAAACACAAAGGAGGGGGATCTGCTGCAAAATCAGCTGCAAAAACATCAATTATTGAGCTGATGTGGTTTCACTGTACTGGAGAGAACATAATTACAATAAACTTTACTTTATTTATTTGTAAAAGTGTAAATGTACGTGTCAAGTGTCAGTGAGGTCGACTCATAACTGTGTTCTTGTAGAATTAGGAGACCTCAATGAACTCTGGGGATGCTCGAGGAATCCTGCTTACTTGGAGAGTAAAATTAATGAATAATTAGCTAAAAGTAAAAGAAATAATTGGCTAAAATTAACATATTGTTAGTTAAAATTAAAATTAATTAGCTAAAACTAATAAATAGTTAGCTAAACTAAACAAATTGTCAGCTAAACGTGGCAAACATTTAGCTGAAAGTAATAAATAGTTAGCTTAAAGTAATAGTTAGCTAAATGTGCCAAATAGTTAGCTAAATGTAATAAATAGTTGGCTAGAAGTAATAAATAATTAACCAAAATTAACACATAATTAACTAAAATTAACATATAATTAGCTAAACCTAATAAATAGCTAGCTATACTTAGCAAATAGTTAGCTAAACTAAACCAATAGTTAGCTAAACGTAGCAAACAGTTAGCTAAAAGTAATAAATAGCTAAAAGCAACACATAGCTAGCTTAAGATAATAGTTAGCTAAATGTACTAAATAACTAGCTAACAGTATAGTTAGGTACAAGTATAAATAGTTTGCTAAACTTAAACTGTTTGCTGAATGTAGAACAGTCACCTAAAAGACATAGTTATCTAAAAGTAACAGAGTTAGCAAAAGCTGAAAGTAATAGTTAGTTAAATGTACCAAATAGTTAGCTAAAAGTAGTAAATAGTTAGCTAAACTTAACAAATAGTTAGTTACTTTAAAAAACTGTAAGCTAAATGCAGCAAATCGTTGGCTAACAGTAATAAATGGTTAGCTAAAAGTTGTAAATAGTTAGCTAAACTTAAAAAATAGTTAGCTACCTGAATAAATAGCAAGCTAAATGTAAAAAACTGTTGGCTAAAACTAGTAAATTGTTAGCTAAACTTAACAAATAGTTAGCTACCTTAATAAATAGCAAGCTAAATGTAGAAAACTGTTGGCTAAAAGTAGTAAATATTTAGCTAAAAGCAACACATAGTTGGCTAAAGGAAATCAACAGCTTGCTAAACATAACAAATAGTTAATTAAAAGTAACAATTAGTTAGCTAAAAGTAGTATTTAGTCATTTTAGTTCGGCATTTAATCCATTATTTTAAGCTAAGTAAGTATTCATTTTCTTAAAAATTTGATTATTTTCTTCTGGCCAACTATTTATTCATTTTAATTTACCATTTTAGTAACTTTTCTGCTGTTTACTAAGTATTTATAAGTATTTATACTAATACTACTACTAGTAATAATAACAATAACAATAATAATAAAGAGTTCAAAACTGATTAACTTCTGCTGCAGGGTTCCTCAAGGAACCATTTTGAACTAAAAGGTTCCTCCACAGTGTCGATGGTGAGGAACCCAAAAGGTCTTCTATGACTAAGACAGAACATAGAAGAACCTATTTTAATAATGTTCCTCCACTAAACCTCTTCTCTGAACTGAGCATATAAATCCAGGAACTTCATGAGCACTTCAGGTTCCTCAACCGTCCCCAGAGTTCCTCGAGGTTCTCCAGACTAGTTTGGTGGAGACGTTGCTGGAGTTTCTCACCTCGTTGACGAACACCCAGTGACTGTCTTTGGAGGCCAGATTCGTCTCGACGGCCTGCAGACAAACAGAGACAGAAGAGGTTCAGTACATGAGCTGAAACAAGACGCTGCGTTTCATCTGCTTCACTTCCTGTCCGGCGGTGACATCGTCCCCCCCGATCAGAGCATCAGCTGCTTTACTGTCTTTATTCTGTCGCTTTGGAAAGTTCACCTCCTCAAAAACAGCTGCAGCTCGTCCTGCCAAGCATCCAGCCACTGAGGCCCTTCAGTGGAGCCGAGTTCGGTTATCAGAGCGCCGGCAGCTCGTCTGCTCGCCGTCTGATAATCCTAATAACATGCAGCTTCCTGCAGCCGATAGCCGAGTGCAGCTTAGAAGTTCTACGAATCGCCCTCCACCACAAGTTCCACATTTATCATCCAGAGAGACGACGAATCAAGGAAACACATCCGGAAACAGAACTGGAATACAAACTCGTTCACTTTTTAGCTGAAGGTTAAATGAGACTGTTGATATCAATGAGGCACTTAGCTTAGCTTAGCATAAAGGCTGCAAGCAGTTGTGTTTGAGCACGGATTAAAGATGAAATACAATCTGTAGATTTAGAGAAGTTTGTCCTGCAGGTGTTGGTAAAGGAAAGAACTGAATAAAACTATGTACGGTGGCCATTTAAGGACAATCCAGACTCACTTTAGCTTTGCTACGAGTTAAATGCTAACAAATCATTAGCATTTTAAATGGCACACAAACCAACAGAAACGACAGGAAAAGTTCCGCTGCTTGGAGTTTGTTGGGTTAAGGACACATCAGACTCAATGTGGCTACAGAACGTTAGCATTTTTAAATGTTTACAGCTTGCAAGCTTGCTAGCAAATTTGTTTAGCACTCTAACATATTACCAGTAGCATGGATGCTAAAGTTTAGCATTTGCTGTTGATATAACCTGGATTCTGCATCCTTGTGGCTTTTTTTCTACTTGTCATGGCGGTAAAAGCTAAATTTAGCTAAACTTAAAAAACAGTGAGCTAAATGTAGCAAACAGTTAGCTAAAAGTAATAAATAATTAGCTAAAAGCAACACATAGTTATCTTATAGTAATTGTACACAATAATTAGCAAAATGTAACAAATAGTTAGCTAGAAGTAATAAATAATTAGCTAAAAATTAACATATAGTTACCTAATATAACATAAATTAGCAAAACTAAAAAATAATTAGCTATACTTAACAAATAATTAGCTTAAACTAAACCAATAGTTCACTGAAAGTGGCAAACACTTAGCTGAAAGTAATAAATAGTTAGCTTAAAGTAATAGTTAGCTAAATGTACCCAATAATTAGCTAAATGTAAGAAGTAATAAATAATTAGCTAAAAATTAACATATAGTTACCTAAAATAACATATAATTAGCTAAACTAATAAATAATTAAATAGTTAGCTAAACTGAGCTAATAGTTAGCTAAACATAGCAAACACTTAGCTAAAAGCAATACATAGTTAGCTTAAATAATAATAATTAGCTAAATGTACCAAATAATTAGCTAAAAGTAATAAATAGGTTGAAAAAATATAAACAATTTGTTACACTAAACAATTGCCCGAAAGACATTTATAGTTAGCTAAGAGCAACTGAGTTAGCAAAAGCTAAAGGTGCAACCAATTTAATTAAGTGAAACTGCTCTCCTGAACGGAACACAGAGCCAAAATGTCCGCCGTTACAAAGCTCCATTGTCGTGTCGTGGCCGCCTGAATACACCAGAGTTGTGATTAAAGCAGTAACACCTGTGAGAAAGGCCACGGTTTGTGTTCATACAGCCCTGAGGGAAATCAACACTGAATCATGGGCTTTTACATGCTAATGCTAGCATGTAGCTTTGTCTCCGCAGGCCGTTTGACTTTTATTCTGAAAAGCAACACATTTATTCTGAGCCTCTAGTGGACTAGTTGACTTGTTGTCATCTGGACTCAACCTCTGGAGAGAATTCAACCACATTTCATGACAAACACGCAACAAGCAAACACAAAACCGAGCCTTTAAACAGGCTTTTCTTGGACCGACAGGCCGGTGGACGCAGCAGGAAGAACATCCAAACACTGATTTAGATGCATGAGTGCAGACGGGAATATCAGTTTGCGTTACGTCTTCGCCGCCGGACCTCGAGGCCTCGCGCTGACAGATGTTTTCTAACATTCCTCGTTCCTGGTTTGGCTCCCAGACCAAACACTGACACACTCGTGGAGCTCAGCGCGACTGAAAACCTCGAGGACAAACGGAGCAGCGCAGTTAAAGCATGAAGACAGTCCTGCTTATGTCTGCGTGTTATTAAGGCGGACAGCAGTCACAGCGTGGAGACTCCAGTCCTCCGTGGGGACAACAAGTCATCTCTCATCATGTACGTCAGCCCAGTTTAACCCTCTGAACCCAGAAACCTGCCAGGACACGTCTGATCCTCCCCTCCTCCAGGTTGTCCTGCCTCCTCGGAGGTTACAATGAGGTCAGTGTTAATTACTGCTGGTGTTCGGCTGCAGAGAGTCAGTGTACAGTAAAGGCCACAGCGCTGCTCCACTTCACAGGACGACGAACACCTGCAGGCATCACACCTGTCACCTGCAACCTTTACTGGTGTCAGCAGCCAGAACACGAGTCCTCGGCAGGAAGAAGGAACTTATTTTAACCCATGGTTTTACTCAACGACTCATCTTGTGTCTCTTTGTGGTTGATTTGTGTCTCTTTGTGGTTGTTTTGTGTCTCTTTATAGTTGTTTTGTGTCTCTTTGTGGTTGTTTTGTGTCTTTTTGTGGTTGTTTTGTGTCTTTTTGTTGTTGTTTTGTGTCTTTTTGTTGTTGTTTTGTGTCTTTTTGTAGTGGTTTTGTGTCTTTTTGTTGTTGTTTTGTGTCTTTTTGTTGTTGTTTTGTGTCTTTTTGTTGTTGTTTTGTGTCTCTTTGTGGTTGTTTTGTGTCTCTTTATAGTTGTTTTGTGTCTTTTTGTTGTTGTTTTGTGTCTCTTTGTGGTTGTTTTGTGTCTTTTTGTTGTTGTTTTGTGTCTTTTTGTGGTTGTTTTGTGTCTTTTTGTGGTTGTTTTGTGTCTTTTTGTTGTTGTTTTGTGGGTCTCTGTGGTTGTTTTGTGTCTCTTTGTTGTTGTTTTGTGTCTTTTTGTGGTTGTTTTGTGTCTTTTTGTGGTTGTTTTGTGTGTCTTTGTTGTTGTTTTGTGTCTTTGTTGTTTTGTGTCTCTTTGTTGTTGTTTTATGTGTCTTTGTGGTTGTTTTGTGTCTCTTTGTTGTTGTTTTATGTGTCTTTGTGGTTGTTTTGTGTCTCTTTGTGGTTGTTTTGTGTCTTTGTGGTTGTTTTGTGTCTCTTTGTTGTTGTTTTATGTGTCTTTGTGGTTGTTTTGTGTCTCTTTGTGGTTGTTTTGTGTCTCTTTGTGGTTGTTTTGTGACTCTTTGTCCTCAAATTGTGTCTGTTTGTGGTCCTCTTAGTGCAGTGGTTCTCAACTGGTGGAAGCAGAAACAAGATGAAGCTGAAAGAAGACAATAAATGGATTAATTAACAATATAGGAACTCTCCA
Source organism: Dascyllus trimaculatus (assembly GCA_024666655.1). Taxonomy (NCBI): domain Eukaryota; kingdom Metazoa; phylum Chordata; class Actinopteri; family Pomacentridae; genus Dascyllus; species Dascyllus trimaculatus. Next base: position 3,559,926 of record CM045463.1, on the reverse strand, counting down.
TTAAATATTTCTTACGTTAAAGTTCTCCAGCAGCTGCTTTCTCACCAGTGGATCTGTGTTTTCACCGGTTAATATTTTAAATGATTCGCTGCATAGTTGCCTTCACCAGGGCTGATAGTTTGACAGAGTTTTGGAAACTTTTCGTGAAGTCTGGTTGGAAGTTTGTGGATTTTCACAGATTAAATATTAAAACTAGCCTGTGGAGTTTCTTGTGTTTTCTTGCGTTCATGATTTCTGACCTTAAAGATTCGTCTGCATCCGGGGGGAAGAATGAACGCGTCGAGCTCGTAGATATTTGCAAAATAAAACCAGCTGTATTTTCCTGCCAGCAGATATTTACTTTGTTTTTTTTGTTGTTGTGACATCCGTCGACATGAAACCTCCAAAAACTGTAGATTAATGGAACAATGTGGAGACTTAAGCTGTGTCATGAAATAAACTGTTTGTGGTCATTTTGTGTCTTTGCGGTTCTCTTGTGTCCTTTTGTGGCAGTTTTGTGTCTCTTTGTGGTTGTTTTGTGTGTCTTTGTGGTTGTTTTGTGTCTCTTTGTGGTTGTTTTGTGTCTCTTTGTGGTTGTTTTGTGTCTCTTTGTGGTTGTTTTGTGTGTCTTTGTGGTTGTTTTGTGTCTCTTTGTGGTTGTTTTGTCTCTTTGTGGTTGTTTTGTGTCTCTTTGTGTTTGTTTTGTGTCTCTTTGTGGTTGTTTTGTGTCTTTTTATGGTTGTTTTGTGTCTCTTTGTGGTTGTTTTGTGTGTCTTTGTGGTTGTTTTGTGTCTCTTTGTGGTTGTTTTGTGTGTCTTTGTGGTTGTTTTGTGTGTCTTTGTGGTTGTTTTGTGTCTCTTTGTGGTTGTTTTGTCTCTTTGTGGTTGTTTTGTGTCTCTTTGTGGTTGTTTTGTGTCTTTTTATGGTTTTTTTGTGTGTCTTTGTGGTTGTTTTGTGTCTGTTTGTGGTTGTTTTGTGTCTCTTTGTGGTTGTTTTGTCTCTTTGTGGTTGTTTTGTGTCTCTTTGTGGTTGTTTTGTGTCTCTTTGTGGTTGTTTTGTGTCTTATTATGGTTGTTTTGTGTCTCTTTGTGGTTGTTTTGTGTCTTATTATGGTTGTTTTGTCTCTTTGTGGTTGTTTTGTGTCTCTTTGTGGTTGTTTTGTGTCTCTTTGTTGTTGTTTGGTCTCTCTTTGTGGTCATTTTGTGGTTGTTTTGTGTCTCTTTGCATTTATTTTGTGTTTCTTCGCAGTCATTTTGTGTGTCTCAGTGATAGTTTTGTCTCTTTGTGGTTGTTTTTTTGCATCCTTTTGCCGTTGTCTCGTCTCTTTATAGATTTTTTGTGTCTCTTTGAGGTCATTTTGTGTCATTTTGTGGCAGTTTTAGGTCACTTTGTGGTTGTTTTGTTTCTCTTTACATTTGGTTTGTGTCTTTTAGTTAACATTTTGTGTCTCCTTGTGGTTAATTTAAGTCTTGTTGCAGTTGTTTTGTCTCTTTGTGGATGTTTTGTGTCTCTTTGTGCATCATTCTGACCAGTTCAAATCCAATTTAAGAATCTATAAATGACAACGTAGATCTGTTAAGTTAAATCAGTGATGTTTTAACTAGAACTACTTAAACAACCTTTATCCTCTGAAATGTTCTTTTGACTAATAGAATTTCTTATATCTGCAGTAAATATCGAGTCTAGATAATAAATGTTAAAACCTAACCTGAAAGTAGCCCAGAAACAGGTTCTACAAGGTGTTTTCTTGTTTCATTTCAACCACAGAAGGTTCCTGCAGTGGAAATCAGTCTGACCTGGAGTTGAGAAGCTTCTCGTCTCTGGAGGTCAGAAACAAACGTCACCGTCTTCGGGTGAAAACATGTTTCCTGGAGCTGCAGCCTGGTTCAGCTGCTCTCATTGTGCAGCAGAGTGACGAGGTCGCAGCAGGACCCTTCATCATCATCATCATCATCATCGAGCTGCAGCGTGATGGTGATGATGATGATGAAGGCTGACTCACATGACTGACAGCGACACAAATGTGTGAGAAACTCGCGAGACGATGGAAAATCCTGCAGAGCTTCAACCTGAGGAGCCTCGATGTGACGGCTGTTCGCCTTTTTCTGTTTGCTCTGAGACAGAGTTCAGGTCAAACCTCCGACCGCTTCGTCTGTCGGAGGAATAAACTCAGACTGAATCAGCATTTTATCAGCTGAACGCTGAACGACAACCAGAAGCAGCTCACAGGATGAAATGTTCAGATCTGGAGACATTAAAGGTCTGGAAGAAGCTCATGAAGAGGAGAGACGAGAAAACACTGAGAACAGAGTTATGTTTTTCAAAAGAAACTGCCATCCCACAGAGACATAAAAGACAGAAGCAAGGAACAAAACAAGAAAGCAAGACAGAAAATTAGAAAAACATGACACAAAAAGGCAAAAAGAAACAATACAGCAGAAATAAGACAGAAAAGTTCAGAAAATGAGGCAAAAAACAAGACAAGCAAGACAGAAAACAAGAAAACCAAGACTCAAAATACCAAAACAAGACAAAAAAATGACAAAAATGAGACACAAAATTACAAAAAACACACTAAACAACAAAAATGAGACCAAAAAAGAGGAAAAAATTGTCCAAAGTGACACAAAATAACAGAAGCAAGACAGAAACTGAAAGGAAAATGACAAAAACAAAACACAAAATGAGAAAAATGAAACACAAAACAACAGAAACCAGACCAGGTTTTTAAAAATGACGATAAAAGCTGTAGTATTTGACAGATTCGGTATTTTGTTGTATTTTTTGCTGTACTTTTGTTTTATTCTTTGCTGTATTTTTGTTGTATTTTTTTGATATTCTTGTTGTATTTTATACTGTATTTTTGCGTTATTTTTAGGTGTATTTTTACTGTATTTTTGTTATATTTTTATTGTATTTTTACTGTATTTTTGTTGTATTTTTGCTGTGTTTTCTCTCTGCAGCTCTTTCATCTGTCTGCGCTGATGAGGAATCGATCCAGAGACAGATATACATGAAACCTGTGAGACAGAATCACTAAATATTGACTGATGAAATGTTTCTCATGGGGTTCATTTTTGGACAACGGCTGGTTTCGCTTCAGGTCTTAAATGCAGAAGAACAAGTTGTGGGTTTCTGAGGCGGGTTCTGTTATCAGAATAAATGATTAAAGTACAGAGATCTCCCCGTCCAGTAACATCCTAAGAAGCTAATTCTGAATGATCACAGACTCAGGGAAGTCGTATGTTTTCAGAGTTGGGACTTGAGTGGATCTCAGCGCTGTGTCTGGTCGGGTTCAGGGGGATTATCTGGTTTATATTTCGCTCTGCTGGGCTCCTCTTCCTCTCTGTGGGTTTAACAGTCCTGACAACAAGCATTAACAGGGAGTGGATCAGCGGCAGGCAGCGACGTTACACCAGAGACCGGCTGCTTTTAACACCGCCGTAATGGAAACAGGCTGCAGGAAATGCTGGGCAGAAAACAGCAGAAACGAGACGGAAAGCGACAAAAGCGAGTCACGAAATGATGAAAATGAGACGCAACATCACAAAAAAAGACAGAAACAAGATGCAAAACAACAAAAACAAATCACAAAATGACAGAAAGGACACAAAACTGTCCCAAATAGATGCAAAACAGCCGGTGCAACACAGAAAAATGCAAAAAAAAACGACACAAAATGAGAAAATCAAGACACAAAACAGCAGAAATCAGACACAAAATGACAAAAACAAGTCATGAAACCACAGAAATGAGAAAAACAAAATACAAAACCACAAAATTAGACATAAAATAACAAAAAACACGACAGAAAATAATGAAAACAAGACATAAAATCAGAAAAACAGGACAGAAAACAATGGAAATTAGCCTCAAAATGACAAAAATGAGACACAACATGAGAAAAAAGACACAATACAACAAAAATGAGACATAAAAAGACAAAAATCATACATCAAACAACAAAAACAAGATGGAGAACCACTAGAAGGTGACAAAACTGTCCGAAAGAGACACAAAACAACAGAAGCGAGACCGAAAATCCAAGAAAAAATGACATAAAACTGTAAAAATTCATCATAAACAGATTTGTAATTGTAGGACAAGTTTTGGTTTGTACTTATTTTCCATCTATGGAGCCAAAACTCAATGTAAAGTTCTAAAATCTCCAGATATCTCATGTCTCGTTTGCCCACCGTGCTCGACACCTTTCACATTTGCAATAAAGAACACAGAACACAAACCATCCTGGGCTGAAATGAAAATGTTTTCCATCGAGGGAGCCAAAACACAGTAAAAAAACGTTCCAGATATCTCGTGCTGCATTCGCCCAAAGACAGCAAGAGAGTTTTTGACGTTCAGGACTACAACAAGCATCATTAATGCAGTTCCATGTCAAGTAGCTGCTGAATCATCTACATAGCAAAAACACAGTGTAAAGTTCTACATTCTCCAGATATCTCGTGCCACGTTCGCCCACTGTGCTCAACACCTTTCACATTAGAAGGTTGCAAGTTAACAATACAATATCTATAGATTAAGACACAGAACTTATAACTATTTTAGGTTTAAAGGAGAAACAGGGAGCGTCCTCAGTCTGCAGAGGTTTGTCTGCTCGACATCACAGAACTGACAAAGACAGTTTTTGACATTCACACTTTTCTTGCTCTGGATGACACTTTGCTCTGATACTCAGCTTGTTATCCGTCTGTCTGTCTGCAAAATGAGCCTGAAGGACTCCGGGAGGCATCACGAACCCAGAGAGTCACTCAAAAAAACCCTGCAAGACACATGAATAGAGGCAAATTCAAGTTTTATCATCCTCCCAAGTCTGCCACTTGGTGAAGCGTGCAGGAATAAAAATGTGAGATCTCGCCGATTGTGCATGTGCCAGAAAAACAAATACTGCTCAAAACAAATGTTTCTTCATGAACCGATTGGTAATTAAAGTAGCTGCTGCGGGACTTTTGGACGAGTTTTAATTTGAACATGCATCGCATCTACGAAGCCAAAACACTGAAAAGTTGTAAATTCTCTTGATATCTTGTGCTACGTTGGCCTACTGTGCTCCACACCTTTCACATCTGCAATAAAGAACATGACATTTATAGTTGGAGAGACGCAACATAAACCATCTTAGGTAGAAATTAAAGTGCTTTCCATTGACGCAGCCAAAACACAGTAAAAAGTACTAAATTCTCCACGTATCTCGTGCTATGTTCGCCTACTGTGCTCCACACCTTTCACATTTGCAATAACAAGCATGATATTTATAGTTGGAGACAAAGAATATAGAACTATTTTGAAGTTGCTACAGCAAAACGGTGTCAAAACACAGTGGAAAATTGTTAATTCTCCACATATCTCGTGCTACGTTCGTCAATTGTGCTCCACACCTTTCACATTTGCAATAAAGAACACCATATTTATAGTTAGAGATACAGAACATAAACCATCTTAGGTAGAAATTAAAGTGCTTTCCATCGACGCAGCCAAAACACAGTAATAAGTACTAAACTCTCCGGATATCTCGTGCTATATTCACCCATTTTTCTCCAATCCTTTCACATTTGAGGTTTGCAATAGAGAAGACGTTTTCTATGGTGAATATCAACCTTTTGTAAGTTGAAATCAAAAGTTAGAAAGCATCTTCAGTCTGCAGAGGTTTGTCTGCTCGACATCACAGAACTGACAAAGACAGTTTTTGACATTCACACTTTTCTTGCTCTGGATGACACTTTGCTCTGATACCCAGCTTGTTATCCGTCTGTCTGTCTGCAAAATGAGCCTGAAGGACTCCGGGAGGCATCACAAACCCAGAGAGTCACTCAAAAAAACCCTGCAAGACACATGAATAGGGGCAAATTCAAGTTTTATCATCCACCCAAGTCTGCCACTTGGTGAAGCATGCAGGAATAAAAATGTGAGATCTCACTGATTGTGCATGTGCCAGAAAAACAAATACTGCTCAAAACAAATGTTTCTGCGTCATCCACACCCTAATAGTTCATCATGAATGGATTGGTAATTAAAGTAGCTGCTGTGGGACTTTTAGGCGAGCTTTAATTTGACCATGCATTCAAACTATGGAGCCAAAACACAGTGGAAAGTCGTAAATTCTCCAGATATCTCGTGCTACATTCGCCTACTGTCCTCCACACCTTTCACATTTGCAATAAAGACTATTGTATTTATAGTTGGAGACACAGAATATAAAACTAGTTTGAAGTTGCTACTGCAAACCGGGATCAAAACGCAGTGGAAATAGTAAATTCTCCAGATATCTCGTGCTACATTTGTCTACTATGCTCCACACCTTTCATATTTGCAATAAAGACCATGATATTTATAATTTGAGATACAGAATATAAAACTAATTTGAAGTCGCTCCTGCAAAACAGGGTCAAAACACAGTGGAAATTGTAAATTCTCCAGATATCTCCTGCTACATTCGCCTACTGTGCTCCACACTTTTCACATTTGCAATAACAAGGATGATATTTATAGTTGGAGGAACAGAATATAAAACTCGTTTGAAGTTGCTACTGCAAACCGGGATCAAAACACAGTGGAAATTGTAAATTCTCCAGATATCTCGTGCTACATTTGTCTACTATGCTCCACACCTTTCATATTTGCAATAAAGACCATGATATTTATAGTTTGAGATACAGAATATAAAACTAATTTGAAATCGCTCCTGCAAAACAGGGTCAAAACACCGTGGAAATTGTAAATTCTCCAGATATCTTGTGCTACATTCACCTACTGTCCTCCACACCTTTCACATTTGCAATAAAGACCATGATATTTATAGTTTGAGATACAGAATATAAAACTATTTTGAAGTTGCTACTGCAGGACGAGGTCAAAACACAGTAGAAAGTTGTAAATTCTCCAGATATCTCGTGCTACGTTCGCTAGTTATGCTCCACACCTTTCACATTTGCATTAAAGAACACCATATTTATAGTTAGAGATACAGAACATAAACCACCTTAGGTAGTAATTAAAGTGCTTTCCATCGACGCAGTCAAAAGACAGTAAAAAGTACTAAACTCTCCAGATATCTCATGCTATGTTCGCCTACTGTGCTCCACACCTTTCACATTTGCAATAACAAGCATGATCTTTATAGTTTGAGATACACACCATAAACCATCTTAGGTTGAAATTAAAATGCTTTCCATCGACGCAGCCAAAACACGGTAAAAAGTACTAAACTCTCCGGATATCTCGTGCTACGTCCGCCCATTGTGCTCCACACCTTTCACATTAGAAGTTTGCAATAAAGAAGACGTTTTCTATAGTGAACATCAGCCTTTTGTTGCTTGAAATCAAAAGTTAGAAAGCATCCTCAGTCTGCAGAGGTTTGTCTGCTCGACATCACAGAACTGACAAAGACAGTTTTTGACATTCACACTTTTCTTGCTCTGGATGACACTTTGCTCTGATACCCAGCTTGTTATCCGTCTGTCTGTCTGCAAAATGAGCCTGAAGGACTCCGGGAGGCATCACGAACCCAGAGAGTCACTCAAAAAAACTGCCACAAACACCTACAAGACCACAAAGCACATAAGCACATTTAAGCCTTTACCGATGAACAAAGTGGGCAGCAGACACCCACAATCCTTTGCTGCAGGGTGTCACAGTACTTGAGGGATTTCTGCTTTTAACAGCGGCACCGTGACCTCCAGGCAGGTCGCTCAGCCTCCCAGAACGACCCGAGGTCAAGTTGGATCTGTCGGGACGAGTCAAGATACTTTCAGCCGCTCGCTTTGTCAGAGGGAGGGGAGAAAAAAGATCCACCTCGTCCTCCGTCTGAGTGTTAAAGCCCATGAGAGCCGGGCTAAAAGCAGCTCTTCACAAGATAAGAGGTCACGCGGGACGAGATGAAAGCCGAGAACGAGGAGGTTTCATGTTTGGCGAGGTGTTGCTCAGGCGGTCAAGACGGTGTCAGTTCACGCAGATCGCTCGAAAGCTACTTTTTTGAGCGACTCCTGCCGATTCGCCGACAGGCAGCTTTGTGGAGGTGATTGAAACTGAGCGCATAAATATGAGAGCAGAGGAGTTCGGATATAAAATTCTACAGGTTCTTTTGTGTTAAATTTATGAGAAGCTGCTGAACTTCGAAGGTTTGGGGCTTTTTTTTAATGTCGAAGTGCAACAACAAAGTGCAGCAGCAGCATTACGCCTGAAAAGACAAATGGAAATGACCAACAAGTCTCAACGACACATTATCTTTAAAGATAAACTGACTCAATACATCAGCCAGAAACTGTAAAAACAGAAAACGTTCCTACGGTCCCTGAATACATCATGAGTGATGTGTGGTTCCATCCGGGAAAGTAACCAAACCTGAGCTTAGAAATCAAAATACTGCAGCAGAATCTCTTCATTCTGTGCGTCTCGTTTAAAAATTCACCAGATAACCAGTGTTTCATGAAATCAGAGTCTGTGAAAAACTAAATATAATCATTTCCACGATGCAACTGGAAACGCACGGCTGACTCAGCTGCAGTCGACGATCACATGACAGAAAATTCAGAGAGACTAAAGGACAAGAACAAGATACAAAATGACAGGAAGGTCAAAACACAACACAAATGAGAAAATCAAGACACAAAACAGCAGAAACGAGACAGAACATGACAAAAACAAAGTTAAAAAAACACAAAATTAGACATAAAATAACAAAAACATGACACAAAACAGTGGAAATTAGCCTTAAAATGACAAAAATGAGACACAACATGAAAAAAAGACACAAAACAGCAGAAATGAGACATTAAAAGACCAAAATGAGACACAAAATGACAAAAATCATACATCAACCAACAAAAGCAAGAAACAAAATGGCAAAAATGAAACACAAAACAACCAAAACAAATCACACAATGATGGAAAAGTGGCAAAACTGTCCCAAAGAGAAACAAAACGAAGGATTTAACATGGAAAGAACGAAACAAAACACAAAACAAGAAAATCAAGACCCAAAACAAGAGAAATGAGACAGAAAATGACAAAAACAAAACACAAAACCACAAAAACATGATAGAAGATGACAAAAACAGGACATAAAACAACTAAAAGGAGACAAAACTGTCCCGAAGAGACACAAGACAACAGAAGCGAGACTGAAAACGAAAAGGATAAGGATGCAAAACCCGAATAATTCATCATGAACGGATTTGAAATTGAAGCAGCTGCTGCAGGAGTTTTGGTTTGTGCTTGTTTTCCACATATTTTGTGTCTCATTTATAAATTCTCCAGATATCTCGTGTCTCATTTATAAATTCTCCAGATATCTCGTGTCTCGTTTCAAAATTCTCCACATATTTAGTGTCTCCTTTAAAAATTCTCCACATATCTCGTGTCTCCTTTAAAAATTCTTCAGATATCTTGTGTCTCGTCCAAAAATTCTTCAGATATCTTGTGTCTCGTTTAAAAATTCTACACATATCTCGTGTCTCGTTTAAAAATTCTCCAGATATCTCGTGTCCCATTTAAAAATTCTCCAGATATCTCGTGTCTCGTTTAAAAATTCTCCAGATATCTCGTGTCTCATTTAAAAATTCACCACATATTTTGTGTCTCGTTTAAAAATTCTCCAGATATGTCCTGTCTTGTTTAAAAATTCACCAGATATCTCGTGTCTTATTTATAAATTCTCCAGATATGTCCTGTCTCGTTTAAAAATTCTCCAGATATTTCGTGTCTCCTTTAAAAATTCTCCACATATCTCGTGTCTCCTTTAAAAATTCTCCACATATCTCGTGTCTCCTTTAAAAATTCTCCAGATATCTCGTGTCTCATTTAAAAATTCTCCAGATATCTCGTGTCTCATTTAAAAATTCTCCAGATATCTCGTGTCTTGTTTAAAAATTCACCAGATATCTCGTGTCTTATTTATAAATTCTCCAGATATGTCCTGTCTCGTTTAAAAATTCTCCAGATATTTCGTGTCTCCTTTAAAAATTCTCCAGATATCTCGTGTCTCATTTATAAATTCTCCAGATATCTAGTGTCTCATTTATAAATTCACCACATATTTCGTGTCTTGTATAAAAATTCTCCAGATATCTCGTGTCTCATTTATAAATTCTCCAGATATCTAGTGTCTTGTTTAAAAATTCACCACATATCTCATGTTTCATTATAAATTCTCCACATATCTCGTGTCTCGTTTAAAAATTCTCCACATATTTTGTGTCTCATTTAAAAATTCTCCACATATTTCATGTCTCCTTTAAAAATTCTCCACATATCTCGTGTCTCCTTCAAAAATTCTCCACATATTTCATGTCTCCTTTAAAAATTCTCCAGATATCTCGTATCTCCTTTAAAAATTCTCCACATATCTCGTGTCTCGTTTAAAAATTCTCCACATATTTCGTGTCTCCTTTAAAAATTCTCCAGATATCTCGTGTCTCATCTAAAAATTCTCCACATATCTCGTGTCTCCTTTAAAAATTCTCCACATATTTTGTGTCTCGTATAAAAATTCTCCAGACATCTCGTGTCTCATTTAAAAATTCTCCACATATCTTGTGTCTCATTTAAAAATACTCCACATATTTCGTGTCTCGTTTAAAAATTCTCCAGATATCTCGTGTCTCTTTTAAAAATTCTCCAGATATCTCGTGTCTCATTTAAAAATTCTCCAGATATTTCATTCCTTGTTTGAAAATTCACCAGAAATCCAGTGTCTCCTTCAAAAAATTCTCCAGATATCCCGTGTCTCGTTTAAAAATTCTCCAGATATCTTGTCTCTCCTTTAGAAATTCTCCAGAAATCCAGTGTTTCCTGTTTTCCTGTTTGCTGTAAAAAACTAAATATTCTCAGCTCCACGATGCAGCTGGAAACCCACGACTGACTCAGCTGCAGTCGACAATCACACACGTGAGTTTTCAGGTAAACGTTTCGACCACACCTTATGGATTTTTTTGGATAAGAGACAAGAAATGACAGACGTGGAAGAGGCCGCCGTGTCGAATCAACAACTAGTTTAGTGCAGCTTCAGTTTCAGTTTGCTCTGAACAGACCTTTTGGATGTTTCCCTCCTTGTTTGATTGTGATTTCCTGCGTTTTCAAGCGCCCTACTGTCAGATTCCTACATGATTTCTGCAGGAATGCAAACAAGAAACCCGATTTCTGAACATCCTGAGCGACACGAAACCACTAACTGTGCACATATTTCCTGCTTTACCGACTTCATCTAAGCTGTGTCTGTGATATGGAAGCTGCAGCTGCTTGATCAGTCTGGCTGCTAAATGTGAGTCTAAACCTGCAGAAACGCCTACAAAAGACGCTAAAGTTTGGAAATGTTCGAGCTCGGTGGCTCCTTTTCCACTAATCCATCATAGAGCTCACAGGGAACAAAGATCTGACTAATCTATCCCGAATTTCAGCACATCCACCGCCACAGTTCTCCTTTTTTTTGCCTCTTAAAACCTCTTATTCGCCGCTAAACCGGCAGCGATGGCTTCGGCTCTCGACGGAGCGTGGGTGGGCGGCGAGTGTGAGGACAGATAGGAACTCGGTGTGAACGTGAAGCTCCTCCAGGACATTTTCTGATGCTCCTCTCTCGTTTTATGCATCTTCCAAAAAAAAAAAAGGGAGCAAAAAATGCATGCGAGAGAGGAGAAAGCAAAAGAAACAAATCTCAGTTTAACCCTGGGAGACGAGGAGGAAGAGGAGGAGGGTTGTGGCGACGCAAACAGATGGTATCTGCTTTTATTCTGTTCCCATCCATTGTTAATGTGTATTATTGTGTCTCCCGCTGCAGCCACAGAAGAAATCACACTGTGAATTACCCATAATATCTCATTTGTCTGCTCAGACGGACAAATAAGACTTCGCCAAACATTTGACACATCTTATCACGACTTGTTGCGGCACATAATGGCGCCGATATTACGGTGAATATTAAACTGATAATATATTGACTCAGTGTGATCCTCAGACATGTGTTTCTCCGTTTGGTGAAGCCGCCACAAACATTCTCATTCATTACTTCCCTCACAACCTCCATCAAGCAAACACAGACAAACTAATTCATCATCTGCTGCAGCGAACGCCACCTGCACATCGCCGCCCTCCCCTCTGAGTTGAGTTCTGGAAGCAGAGAATGAACCCGCCTGCAGTTCACAGGTGAGTCATGGCAGCTCGAAAGAGGCGAGAACAGATCGGGGAGCCGGGGATGCAAATAACAGGCATTAATAATCAATCATGAATTCATCTGTAACACTAAATGAGATCAGCGGACACTTTCCCTGTGCTTTTTTTTTTTGCCGTTTTAGCCAACAAACACATGTTATATGCTGCAAAGTTGCAAACCAGTCGACTCTGGCTTGTCTTTAACACATGAGCTCAGGTTGGAGGTCATTAACCACCACAGAAGTCTTTGTCATGGTGCCCGTTGCTAGCTAAAATGCTCTCTGCTTGCCAACAGAAACTGTTAATAGTTCGACTTACTGCCTCCTTTGTTCTCTACAGTATTAAACAGTAAGAGGCTCCACCTGCTGGAACAACCAGGTGCTGCAGCTAATCTACAATATATTTGCTGACATTATGTAGAGAATACAGATTTTCTCCATCTTTTGAAGCTTGTGGAGCCTCAGTACATCCTACCCTTTAATGCTACATTTACCCTCTAACACACATGTACTCTCTAATACTGCCTTAACCTTCTAATACTACATTTACCCTCTAACGCTACATTTACCATCAGAGGCTACATTTATCCTTTAACGCTACATTTACCCTCTGACGCTACATTTAGCCTCTAATGCTACATTTACCTTTAATGCTACATTTACCTTCTAATGCTACATTTATCCTTTAACGCTACATTTAGCCTCTAATGCTACATTTACCCTCTGACGCTACATTTAGCCTCTAATGCTACATTTACCTTTAATGCTACATTTACCTTCTAATGCTACATTTATCCTTTAACGCTACATTTAGCCTCTAATGCTACATTTATCCTCTAACGATACATTTGACTTTTTAATGCTACATTTATTCTCTAACACTACACTTACCTTTAATGCTACATTTAGCCTCTAATTCTACATTTACCCTCTAACGCTACATTTACCATCAGAGGCTGCATTTATCCTTTAACGCTACATTTACCCTCTGACGCTACATTTACCCTCTGATGCTACATTTAGCCTCTAATGCTACATTTACCTTTAATGCTACATTTACCTTTAATGATACATTTACCTTCTAATGCTACATTTATCCTTTAATGCTACATTTAGCCTCTAATGCTACATTTACCCTCTAACGATACATTTGACTTTTTAATGCTACATTTAGCCTCTAATGCTACATTTAGCCTCTAACGCTACATTTACCATCAGAGGCTGCATTTATCCTTTAACGCTACATTTACCCTCTGACGCTACATTTACTCTCTGATGCTACATTTAGCCTCTAATGCTACATTTACCTTTCATGCTACATTTACCTTCTAATACTACATTTACCCTCTAACACTATAATTTACCCTCTAACCCTACATTTACCTTTAATGCTACATTTACCCCCTGATGCTACATTTAGCCTCTAATGCTACATTTACCTTTAATGCTACATTTACCCCCTGATGCTACATTTAGCCTCTAATACTACATTTACCCTCTAACACTATAATTTACCCTCTAACCCTACATTTACCTTTAATGCTACATTTACCCCCTGACGCTACATTTAGCTTCTAATGCTACATTTACCCTCTAACGATACATTTACCTTTTTAATGCTACATTTATTCTCTAACACTACATTTAACTTCTAACAAGTTCATGCGCATGCGCCGGTGAGAGCCGGCTGCTGAGTTGCAACAGTCCCCGTTTCTTTTCCACTTTCTGCACTTTTTTAATGTTTTTTGTTGCGTTTTTGCGGACCCTTCTGTAAATATTGGTAGATTAAGCGGGGCATCGCTGACTTCTGCTAACTCTACTCGGGAAACTATTCTCATTTCCCCTCACTTTGCCACTTTCGTCCCAACATGTGTGTCGGAGCGCGCCCTCGGCGTGTGTACACAAAGGAGCAGCTGATCTCGCTGCGGAGCGCAGAGGTGGTGGCGAGAGACAAACACACTATCCCGGCGGAGATTCTGAAGAGGACGAGAAGAGGAGTCCGTGCAGGACGGAGGCTCCGTGTAAAACAGCGCTGCTTTAGACCTGCTGTCCCCTCAGTCATCATGGGGAACGTGCGCTCGCTACCTAAGAACTCCGAGGAGCTGGCGGCACTGGCGCGGTTTCGGCGGGAGTACAGGGACGCGAGCGTCATGATTTTCACTGAGTCCTGGCTAACCCCGGACATTGCGGACTCCGCTGTGGACATGGACCACTTCCACCTGGTGAGGGCGGATAGGACAGCGGAGAGCGGGAAGAAAAGAGGCGGAGGACTGGCTGTGTTTGTGCACGAGAAGTGGTGTAAGCCCGGACACATCACCGTGAAGGAGCAGACGTGCAGCAGGGACATTGAGCTGCTGGCGGTGAGCATGAGGCCGGTCTATCTGCCCAGGGAGTTTACACAGACTATTGTTGTAGCGGTGTATGTTCCTCCTCACGCCAACGCGGACAGTGCCTGCGACGCACTGCTCTCTTGTACCAGCAGGCTGCAAACACAGCATCCTCAGGCGCCCATCCTTATCTCCGGAGACTTCAACCATGCGTGTCCCTCTTCTGTGCTCCCCTCTTTCACCCAATATGTCACTTGCCCCACAAGAAACAATAGAACACTGGACCTATTCTTCTCCAACATCAAGAACGCATACACTGCCTCTGCGTTTCCTCCTCTGGGCAACGGGGACCACAATATCATCCATCTGCGCCCTATGTACTCTCCACTGGTACAGAGAGAGCCAGTTGTGACCCGTGTGGTGAGGAAATGGACAGATGACAGTGCAGAGGCCCTGAGAGACTGTTTTGGGACCACGGTGTGGCCTGCACTCTGCGCCCCTCATGGTGAGGACATCAACGCCATGACAGAGTGCATCTCTGGCTACATTAACTTTTGTTATGAGAACACTGTACCCGCCCAGACAGTGCGGTGTTTCTCTAACAACAAGCCGTGGATTAATCGTGATATCAAGGACTTGCTGAAACAGAAAAAGAGGGCCTTCAGGTCTGGTGACAGGGAGATGCTGAAGGAGACACAGAAGAGGCTCAGGAGGAGCATACGTGGGGCCAAGGATGCCTACAGGAGGAAAATGGAGGGACAGCTGCTGGACAATAACATCTGTGAAGTCTGGAGAAGCCTTAAGACCATCTCTGGGTTCAAAGCCCCCCCTCCTGCACAAACAGCAGCTGACATTCAGTGGGTGAATGACCTGAATGACTTTTTTCTGAGGTTCGATCAGACACCCACCCCTCCCCCTCAACACACCTCAGGACAATGGCTCAACTCTGCTCCTCTTCATACCTCTGTGATGGCCCATCAGCCTCCACTCAGACCCATGCTTCCCACCCCCGACACTCTTCAGACTCAGCTGCCCCCCTGCACAGAGTCACCCCCAGCCCCACCTCTCTCCTTCAGCTCACACCAGGTGAGGAGGGAACTGATGAGGATTCGGCAAAGGAAAGCGCCAGGTCCGGATGGGGTCAGTCCTAGGCTCCTCAGATGCTGCGCTGATGAACTGTGTGGCATCATGGAGCATGTCTTCAACCTGAGCCTGAGGCTGCGGGTGGTACCACAGCTCTGGAAGACCTCCTGTGTGGTACCAGTGCCCAAGACACCACGGGCTACAGACCCCGGCAGCTTTAGGCCAGTGGCCCTAACGTCCCACCTCATGAAGACACTGGAGAGACTGATCCTGGGACACCTTCGCTCTGCTGTGGGCCCAGCGATGGACCCGCTGCAGTTCGCGTACCGGCCTGGCATTGGAGTGGAGGACGCCGTTATCCATCTGCTTCATCGTGTGTTCTCCCACCTGGAGAAACCCGGCAGCACTGTGAGAATTCTCTTCTTTGACTTCTCCAGTGCTTTTAATACCATTCAGCCGAGGATCCTGAGAGAAAAGCTGGAGATGTTTGGGGTGGACTTCAATCTGGCAGATTGGATCCTGGACTACCTCACTGACAGGCCCCAGTATGTGAGAGTCCGTGACTGTGTGTCTGAAGTCCGGACCTGCAGTGTGGGGGCGCCTCAGGGCACAGTGCTCGCGCCCTTTCTCTTCACCCTCTACACTGCTGACTTCAGACACAACACAGAGAGCTGTGTCCTGCAGAAGTTCTCTGACGACTCTGCCATCATCGGTCTCATCACGGGGGACGAGGACGCAGAGTACAGAGGACTAACACAGAACTTCGTGGACTGGTGTCAGCAGAACCATCTTCTCCTCAACACCGGGAAGACCAAGGAGATGCTGGTGGACTTCCGTCGACGTCACTCTACTCCACCTGCACCAGTGAGCATCCAGGGAAGGGACATTGAGAGAGTGGACTCATACAAGTACCTGGGTGTTCATCTGAACAATAAACTGGACTGGACTCACCACACAGACGCACTCTACAGAAGGGGCCAGAGTCGTCTCTACCTCCTGAGGAGGCTCAGGTCTTTTGGAGTGAGAGGGCCACTCCTGAAGACCTTCTACGACTCTGTGGTGGCATCTGCCATTCTGTACGGTGTGGTCTGCTGGAGCAGCGGCATCACAGAGAGGGAGAGGAAGAAGCTGGACAAGATCATCAGGAAGTCCAGCTCAGTCCTGGGCTGTCCTCTGGACTCTGTTCGGGAGGTGGGGGACAGGAGGGTCCTGGCTAAACTCATGTCAATGCTGGACCATGAGTCCCACCCCCTGCAGGAGACTTTATCAGCTCTGGAGAGCAGCTTCAGTGACAGACTAATCCACCCTCGCTGTGTGAAGGAGAGGTTTCGCAGGTCTTTCCTTCCTGCTGCTGTCAGACTTTACAATGCACATCTCTAAACTGGCCGTATAATTGGTGTACATTATAGTCCACATGTGCAATATTGAACTCTAACTTCTAGTGCAATACATGGATCGGACAATGCTGGAAAACATGACAAATTATTACTGTACTGCAATGTACTGTATTTCTTATCTTATTTTTTATTTTTATTTGTACTTACTTCATTGCACACTTAGTATTACGGATATTGCTTAACAATTTCCCTCTTTATTTTTATTTATTTACTTTATTTTGCACATTTTTTTTATTATCTTGTATTATTATTTTTGTCACTTATCACTTGTATAGCACAATCCCCTTGCATGACTACTTTCTGTACTGTCCTATTATGTTGCAACTCTTGGAATTTCCCCTTGTGGGACAAATAAAGGATCTCTTATCTTATAACACTACACTTACCTTTAATGCTACATTTAGCCTCTAACACTACATTTACCCTCTAACACTATAATTGACCCTCTAACCCTACATTTACCTTCTAATCCTACATTTACCCTCTAATACGATGTTTAATTCACCATATATTCCATCACAACAACCCTCCATTGTTTTGTTTTTTTCATTGTTGCGTCGCACTGGAAACACAAACGCTGAAAGGGACGATGAGGCCTCTACGGTAACACTAAGAGGGCAACAAAAATGGCGCTTGTTGTTGTTGTCTGAGTTCAACCAGTCAATGTGAAGCCCTGATCAGAGGTTTTCTACAAGTGTGCAGCCGTCTACCTTAAAAACGATCCTTTAAAGAGGAACATGTACAAAGGTTTGGGGCACCAAAGTGGAAAACGCCGTATTATTCAAGTAATGCTTAGTAGGAACCAATGGGCTCAAAGCTAAGAGCCACTGATATTGTAGGTTTCAAAGTTTTCATGCAGTTTGCTGACAATGTTATATAAGTTCAATGTGGAGCAGCACAATATTAGTGTAAAGAGGCTTTAAAACTCCTGCAGAGTTATATTTATACCAGATTAACATTAACTTTAACCACTTTTCAGAGGATCTGAAGCTTCATTTGCTCCATCCTGAGCCCCTGCAGACCTCACTTGCGAGACCCCGTCTGAGCACTCGCCATGTCGGCATGGAAACCAGTCATCAGCATCAGCCTGAGCCTCCCCTGCTCGGCTGGATCTGAGCCGAGAACACGGGTTGTTCCGACACCTCGCCGAGCCGACGCCTCGGCAAGAGGGGAGCTGATTGTCTGAATTTCTGCAGAAGCAAAAAAAAAAAAAAGAAACCGTGGAGAAAAAGAAAACAGATCAGCCTGAGAGGAATGTGAGATGAACGGGAGACGTGTTCGGAGAGATAAAAAATGAGTTTCATAGATCTGCTGTTGGCCGAAAACGGCTCTCTGGTGATTAATAGATTCACAGTTTGGAGATTTTAATTCGGGGCGGAGAGCGAGTGTGAAAGGTGTCAAACTGTTGTCGGATACAAGCTGAGGTAAAATCCACAGTGACTCAGCCGTAAATCGATGCCCTGTATAACAAACCGGCTAATCCGGCTGCACAACAAGCAGGAGGTCAGAAACGAGAGCCGCAAAACTCCGAGGAAGCGAGATTATATAAATACAAATCCTCAACGCCTGATCGGAGTCGGCAAAACTTCCAGTCGTGTTGTTTCTGATCTACTTTCACGATCCCCGAGGTCAGTTATTCATTGAAAAGTGAGTCGGCTGAAACGCTCTGATCAATCTCTGGTGCTGCTTTTATCAGGAGAGAAGCTCCACAACAACAACCTCCAGGGATTAATGCGTTATTTTAGGCGGAAGGAGGACCTCTGTAGCTGCATTTTGCACCAAAAAGTCAAAAGTAAACAGCGGCTGACTTTTTTGAGTTACAAGGATTCATCAAAAGGTGAAAATAGTACGTTTCAAAAAAGCAAAAACAGCACCGAAAAGATGTAAAGATACAAAAAGATGTAAAATCAGCACAGAAAGACACAAAATCAACACAAAAAGGTGGAAAATCAACACAAAAAGATGCAAAAACATCACAAAAGATCCAAAATCAACACAAAAAAGGTGGAAAATCGTAACAAAAAGATGCAAAGTAGTTGAATTTTGGTTCCTAATAGTTGATTTTTGGTTCCTTATAGTTGAATTTTGGTTCCTTAATGGTGGTTTTTGGTTTCTAATAGTTGATTTTTGGTTCCTAATAGTTAATTTTTGGTTCCTTCTAGATGATTTTTGGTTCCTTATAGATGATTTTTGGTTTCTTATAGTTAATTTTTGGTTCCTTATAGTTGATTTTTGGTTCCTTATAGTTGTTTTTTGGTTCCTTATAGTTGATTTTTGGTTCCTAATAGTTGATTTTTGGTTTCTTATAGTTAATTTTTGGTTCTTTATAGTTAATTTTTGGTTCCTTCTAGATGATTTTTGGTTCCTTCTAGATGATTTTTGGTTCCTTATAGATGATTTTTGGTTTCTTATAGTTGATTTTTGGTTTCTTATAGTTAATTTTTGGTTCCTAATAGTTGATTTTTGGTTTCTTATAGTTAATTTTTGGTTCCTAATAGTTGATTTTTGGTTCCTTATAGTTGTTTTTTGGTTCCTTATAGTTGATTTTTGGTTCCTTATAGATGATTTTTGGTTCCTTATAGTTGATTTTTGGTTTCTTATAGTTAATTTTTGGTTCCTAATAGTTGATTTTTGGTTTCTTATAGTTAATTTTTGGTTCCTAATAGTTGATTTTTGGTTCCTTATAGTTAATTTTTGGTTCCTTATAGTTGATTTTTGGTTCCTTATAGATGATTTTTGGTTCCTTCTAGATGATTTTTGGTTCCTTATAGTTAATTTTTGGTTCCTAATAGCTGATTTTTGGTTCCTTATAGTTAATTTTTGGTTCCTTATAGTTAATTTTTGGTTCCTAATAGTTGAATTTTGGTTCCTTATAGTTAATTTTTGGTTCCTAATAGTTGAATTTTGGTTCCTTATAGTTAATTTTTGGTTCCTAATAGCTGATTTTTGGTTCCTTATAGCTGATTTTTGGTTCCTTATAGTTAATTTTTGGTTCCTGATAGTTGATTTTTGGTTCCTTATAGAGGATTTTTGGTTTCTTATAGATGATTTTTGGTTCCTTATAGTTAATTTTTGGTTTCTTATAGCTGATTTTTGGTTCCTTATAGTTAATTTTTGGTTCCTAATAGTTGATTTTTGGTTTCTTATAGATGATTTTTGGTTTCTTATTGGTGGTTTTTGGTTCTTCATAGTTGAATTTTGGTTCCTTATATTTAAGGACAAAATCAAGACTCATCATGCAAATCAATACGTTTCAGTGAGCTGGTTTCAGGGCTGAAGTAGGAAATGAATGCGAGTCAATGCGTCGTCCTCTGAGGTGGCAGAAGCACCGTCTGTCCTCTGTGACACAGCAGAGCCGAAAAGATCCCCACAAATCCGTAAAACAGCGAGACTCTCGGCGTGAGATCCAATTTTTCACCTCGTAAAAAGGTGAAAAACAAGCAGCGCGAGGCGAGATGTCTCATGCTGAACCCGCTTGTTTGTATTCGCGGCTTCCACGTCGATGCAAACAAACACAGCCGGCGCCTGCAGCAGCTCGACTGATGTCAGGAGGCTTCGGGTGGGAGAGTCTTCTGAGGATATGCTCGGCCTCAGATGTTCAACCTGAAAGAGTCGCTGAGTTCTGCACGTTTTCACCCACCGCTCGGCCTGTTTGAAGCCCGACAGTGATTAGTTTGACTGTCAAAACATGCAAAAAAAGAGGGGAAAAGAAGAAGGTCGTGCATGGAGAGACCGAGATTCATTAAAACTTGTGCTGTTTCTGGAATATTTAAGTCTGTCATTTGTGTTTCTAACATGTTTACTGCAAGTTCTGTCCAACCAAGACCCCCGAGAGCAAAAAACACAGCAGGGTTTTTAGATTTCACCGTTGTCTGATAAAATAAATCATTCTGCTGCTGAAAATAGTCCCCGATAACCTCTTTATAATGTCCTCTTTGAGTTATGTTGGTATGTCGCGTGACTCAATGTTCCCCCTGTGACTGTGTTCACCAGCAACTTGTTCTAGTATCGTATTGTTTATGAACCAAACCGCTAATGTCCAAACTAGGTTTTTTAAGCAACTCATGAGAGTCGTTCGTAACCACGAAACGTCGCAAACCGAAGACCTCCTGTACCATAGTATGTTAAGCGCTGTGAGATGACATATGACATGTGAGAAGACACAAAATCAGCACAAAAAGACGCAAAATCAGCACAAAAAGATGCAAAATCAGCACAAAAAGATGCAAAATCAAAACAAAAAGACACAAAATCAGCACAAAAAGACGCAAAATCAAAACAAAAAATGAAAAATCAACACAAAAAGACGCAAAATCAAAACAAAAAGACGCAAATCAACACAAAAAGACACAAAATCAACACAAAAAGATGCAAAATCAAAACAAAAAGACGCAAAATCAGCACAAAAAGATGCAAAATCAAAACAAAAAGACGCAAAATCAAAACAAAAAATGCAAAATCAACACAAAAAGATGCAAAATCAAAACAAAAAATGCAAAATCAACACAAAAAGATGCAAAATCAAAACAAAAAATGCAAAATCAACACAAAAAGACGCAAAATCAAAACAAAAAATGCAAAATCAACACAAAAAGATGCAAAATCAAAACAAAAAATGCAAAATCAACACAAAAGATGCAAAATCAAAACAAAAAGACGCAAATCAACACAAAAAGACACAAAATCAAAACAAAAAGACAAAATCAACACAAATAGTCAGAAAATCATTACAGAAGGACATGAAATCATCACAAAAACACACAAAATCATCACAAAAAGATGTAAAATCAACACAAAAAGACAGAATCAACACAAAAAGATGGAAAATCACCACAAAAAGATGCAAAATCTCCATAAAAAGACACAAAATCAACACAAAAAGTCAGAAAATCATTACAGAAGGACATGAAATTATCACAAAAACACACAAAATCAGCACAAAAAGATGCAAAACTAACACAAAAAGACACAAAATCAACACAAAAAGGTGGAAAATCAATACAAAAAGACGCAAAATCAACGCAAAAAGACACAAAATCATCACAAAAAGACACAAAATCAACAGAAAAAGACGCAAAATCATTACAGGACATGAAATCATCACAAAAAGATGCAAAACCAATACAAAAAAGACTAAATCAACATGAAAAGGTGGAAAATCTCAAGAAAACAGCCTTAAATTACGGCTAAAAGACCAAAACCACCACAAAAGCAGCTAACTAACCAGCTGATACAGAGAGATGTCAGATGACATATGATGTAAGTTTCTGCTATATATAAATAAATTGAATTGAACTTTTCACTGCAGGAACTTGAACAAGAACATCCTCGTCTTTTCCCTAAATGAACCGAAGCATCAGGACAAACACAATGAGCTGGACGTGACTCAAAGGAGATGAAAAGACGTCTGGTTTCACGACAGACTGTTCAAAAAAAGTTTGACACCTGGCTGAGGGTTTTTAAATGTGTAAAATATTCTTAATGAACTGACAATTATGGACCAACTGATGATTTAACTTCAACTTGGACCATCATAAAATCAACATCAAGAGGTTTCATGGTGGATTCTGAACTTCTGAAACTCTTGTAGGGTCTTTTTAAAAATTTATTTACATGAATTTAAGATACAAGAGCGAAAAGATCCATGTGATGATATCCACAGCCCGACCAGTTAAACCAGTTCACCACAGAGGAGCTGCTGGTTCAACGTCTCGGTTTAAAGCTGCTGCTGGAAGAAAGAGGCTCGTCGAAGTCCTGCCTCTTAAAACAAGAAGGGATGGAGTGAAATATTCCTCCCACGCCGCCTCCGCTCTGATTGTAATGCTCACCTTCGCTGTGGTCGAGAGTCTCTGCAACTTCAGATAAATCATTTTAGAGGAGGGAAAATCAGCTCGCCTGTATTTAGAATCACGTACGAAACTCGAGCGACTTTTTAAATTGTCGGGGAAAAGAGGAAAAACAACACTCGGAAATCACTTCTTCTCTCTCTGAAGCTGATTTCTACGGAGCCCCTGAAGGGACACAGGCAGAAAAAAATTAAAATGTAAGTTTCTTGTGCGCACGTGAACTTCGAATAACTAATTAGCGATACAAATCATAATCAATGCCTCTTTCCATCGTTGTCAGGTAGACAATGTGCTACAAGCCCAGCTTTATCAACAGTAGCTGTCTTTCAGGCGACGAGTGTCCAGGGACCGTCTGCAAATTGCAGTTTTACAAACGGTGTGATTTTTATATCTACATGTGTCTCAAACCAAGTGTTGTGGTCTGATCAACAGGAGCCAGTCGATGGCTGCAGTGATTCTGGTGACACTACAGTGTATCAGGGTGACGTTATTGAACATCCGTGTGGTTTCTCTCTACGCTGTTGGAGTGGTTTTGCAATTTGCAGACGGTCCCTGGACACTCATCGCCCATAGACACCACACTGCAAAAACTCCACATCTTACCAGTTTATTCGTCTTATTTTTAGTCAAATTGTCTCAACCCACTTGATTTAAGATAAATTCACTTTCCATGTAACATTTCAGCAGATGGAGGGACGTGTTTTAAGACAACGCATCTTAAATATCTTGTTAAGTCAAACAATTTTGAAATGATCTTGTTTTAGTTGTATTTTACCAGAAACAAGGTTCATTTCATTTCATACATGTTTCAAGCTGAGCTGTTGTTTGTATCAGATAAATAATCTGGATTTAAGAAATAAAGTAAATGCATTTTATTGGAAAATCACCAATTCATATCAGAAAACAGCTGCATGTGTACAATGTGTTAAAAAAACAAAGCAAATGTCTGCTTTTGAGTTCAAACGCCTCCTTTTGGGCGTAGCTGGCTTCACCTAAAACACAACACCTTCAAATGCTGTCAAACACCACTAAATATTAGGATTTCTAGCCAACTGTGAGAAGACATTATATCTCAGAATGCTTCAGTTAATCTGTGTGATCTGATTTCAAGTACAAGATGGTCTTAAATCTAGAGAAGAGCCACGATAATACAACTAAAATAAGTTGAATACATCTCAGATTAAGAAGCTGAAACTTATTAAAGCTAAAATCTGTTTAATTCTTTATCATGTCTGGTTTATTCTAAGACACCTCAGCTTGACAATGCTGCTAAAATATAGCATAAAATAAGTTTTCCCTGCTGATTTTAAGACCTCAATATTCTAAATATCATGTCTTATTTCAAGAAATCTGACCAAGCAAATGTTCACTTGTTCTATTGGCAGATTTTTCACTCATTTCAAGGTAAAAGTGCCTTGAAAGAAGTTTTTTTTCTTGTTTTGGGAGGGGCATTTTTTACAGTGCAGTGTTATTTCTGCAGCTTCAAAGACAGCTACTGTTGATAAAGCTGGGCTTGTAGCACATTGTCTACCTGACAATGATGGAAAGAGACATCGATTATGTTCTGACAACGTGTCTCTAATGAGTTATTGATGCAGGAAGTCAGAATCTGTGAACATCTTTCCTGTATTACCATTTTCAGACAAACACGACGAGATGATCTGCTGGTCTGTTGTTAGCCTGCAGTGTACAAACAGGGAATTATCTCGTTAGCATGAGAAACTTACATTTAATTTTCTTCCTGCCCATGTCCCTTCAGGGGCTCCGTAGATTACTAAGGGAACGCACGACTCTACAAGCCTGAAAGGTTCAAATGCATCTCAAAATATCAGAATATCGCAGTTTATTCATTCTTTTTTAAAACTGAATTCAAAAAAGGTGAACTTTCATAGATGTTATCGTCGTTAAACATGAAGATTATGGCTGTCAGCTCATGAAAATCACAAGTCCTGTATGTCAATATTGCCTAAAAATGGATTTACAATAAAGAAAAGTACGTTCATTTATACACCCAGTACCTGGTTGAGGCTCCTTATAAATTCTGTGAGACACACAATAGTCATACTGTAACTCGAAATGAAATATTCTAGATTTTTAGGAGCTTTAAGGCAAAAATCATCAAAACTGAAGCAAAACCAGGCTTGAAATATTCCACTTTAGGTGCAATGAGTCTATAATATATTACATTTTACTGAACTTTTTCAATATATTCTACTTTCTTTTAGATGCACTGCTACACCTGCATGCATTGGGGGTGTTGGGTTAATAAGACGCTGCAGCACTCAAGCTTCAACGCTACAATAACATCTAATCAATTAACTTCAGAGCTACCGGCCAAATGTCAGCTCCAGCTGTGATTAAAGGTTCAGTTGCAGGTATTAAAATTAATTTTTGAGGAGCTGACATGCGGCCCTTTGATCTTTAATTACAGAAACATGTGACGACATCAAACCTCAACATATTACGCTGTAAAAAATATTAAATATAACTGATTATCTAAGACCTCAGCTGCCCTCATAAGACACACAGGTTCACATATGTGTCGGCTGTTTATTTAAAACTCCAGTTGTCTTTAAGCCTGAATATAATTTAAATAAATGAGCTGTATAAAAATTAGGCCTCCACACAGGTGTCATGAAAAGCAGAATTAGCTCTAGAGGCTGAAACTGTTTTTCTACGAGGCTCTAAACTCGTTTATCTCTGCTGTGAAGTTTGACATTTTAACATGGAGGTCTATGGGGGTCGACTCGCTGTGGGAGGAGGCCTCAAGTGGACACCTGAGGAACTGCACGGTGTGATTTTTCTTGTTTTGTTAAATTAAACCACGGCTAAAATCACAGAAATGGTTTTTTAATTTACACGTGGCTGTAAAAAAACAGGCCAAATCTGTACATGATGCTATTTATAATTTTATAAACAGTAATTAGATCTTTTACAATGTTTGACAATTAAATTAAAACACGTTTACATACAAAAAATACTATTTAAAAAGATATTTGAAAGAATAAATATACATATTAAGGATGGAAATATGAGAAATTATTTAAATTATTCCTGCTTAGTTGAATACACCACAGGTAATAACTAGGAAAACACAGCAAGAAGCATTAATTTACATTTTAACTATATAAAATTAGGCCAAAACAGTAAATAATACAATTTAAATGGTAATTTTATGTTGTTTGGCTGTAAAATTTTACTATTTTCTATCGTATTTAAATCAGTATAAAATATTATTATTTTACAGATATTTCAAAGAAAATTTGTGCATATTAAAGACTGAAGAATTGCAGATTATATTTAGTAAAATCACTGAAAATGTATGAATTTTAATAATAATAATAATAAAAATAATTACTCAATTTTAATGTATTTAAATTGATAAAATGATTGTTTTTTATAATTATTTTACCATATTTTTCTGGAACTCTTTTTATGTTGTTGTTTTTTTTTACAGACAGTTTTTTTTATTTTATTGTTTTTACAGCATAGCTAATGTTAAATCTTTAATTAACTGTGGCTAATCACATGTGGCTGTATTAGCCACATGTGAGTAGGTTGTTGGTCCAACCTACTAAGTGGTTGGACCAACCACTTGTTTAGGGGGGCAATTACTTTTTCACACAGGGTCAGGTAGTTTTGAATAGTGTTTTAATCATTTAAAACTGCATTTTGAGTTTATTTGGGTTATTTTTTTTTCTAATATTTACATTTGTTTGATGGTCTTAAAGATTAAAGTGGGGAAAATATGCAAAATATAAGAATTTGAGAAGGGGGCAAATACTTTTCACAGTGCTGTACATCCTTAAATTTAATCTGAAATGTCTCTGTGTGTGTTTGCAGCCGCTGCAGGTAACAGAAAGTAAAAGTTTGGCTGTAATTAGTGAGTTAAAAATAAGCAGCAGAGCAGCGACACGACGGCTGCATTAATGGAAACATACATTGTTTTTGAGCCGCCTTCATTAGCCAGAGCAGGATTTATTCTCAGTTTGACGCCGAGCGATTCATCAGCGCAGCCCGAATGTCTGCATGCAGTGAAGCCGAGAAGTTTCCCTTCTCCGCTGCTTGTTTTCCAGCATCTGTGCAGCAGCTTGGGCTCTAATTATCATGTTTTCTGGGGAAATATGTGGATTCTGGTAGCAGCGAGTCGGGTTGTCGGAGTGTTTGTGGGTTTTCTCTACAAGGAGGAGACAAAATGAAGCAGCTGGATCCACTTCTAGTCTTAAACCAGCATCACGCAGAAGAGAAACCAGACTGTTGACTCTAAACACACTTCTGCTTTTATTTACAGCCTGTGTGGATTTTATAAACTAAGAAGCCGTGACGTCGCATCCAGAGGCTTCCAGTCGACATGATGGGAGTGTCTGTGTTAACCAGCTGGTACATTAAGTTGCTGCAACCTTCAACATTTAGTCTGTGATTGAATATTTAAATGGCAGATCTGTTGGAGCAGCTTTGAAAGTCATCTTATTTTTTAAATAATGCAAAAAAAATTATGCAATTCTTTCAATTTAGAATCTATAAAAACAAAAAAAATGATTGGATTTTCAACGAAATGATGGTCGTCAAACAAATAATCTGCTTTTTGTGGTTTTATCAGGAAAATTATCCAAATGTAAGCTTAAAATTGTCATTTTTTTTCCATCGAAATCGCTTTATTCTCCACGTCTCATTTAAACATTCGCCAAAAACAAAATGCTTACTCCGACAAGATTTTGTGAGAAATAAAAAAACGATCAAAATGTGACGTGACACGACCGCAAACAACCTAAATATGGAGCAGGGACAATCATAATGAGATGCAAAATGACCAAAAGTGATGTAAAATGACTGAAAAAGCATGTAAAACAACTCAAATGTGACACAAAAAAAATCAAACCTAATATGAAATGACCAAAACGTGGTGCGAAACAACAACAGTGTAACAAAAAAAGACCGTGAAACGACACAAAATTAGCAAAATGTTACATAAAATAACCAAAAATGGTGCAAAATGACCAAAATGCGATCCAAAATGACCAGAAGTAATGCAAAACAACTTAATCAATGCAACGTGATGCAAAACAATTGCAAAAAGGTGTAAAACCGACAAAATGATCAAATCTAACATGAAATGACCAAAACTGTGATGCAAAATGGCCAAAATGTGACATAAAATTACCAACAAATGGTGCAAAATGACCAAAATGTGATGCAAAACAACCAACAAATGGTGCAAAATTAGCAAAATGTGATGCAAAATGACCAACAAATGGTGTAAAATGAACAAAAGTGATCCAAAATGACCAAAATATGACATAAAATGACTAAAATGCGATGCAAAATGACTAAAATGTCACTGAAAATGCCCAAAATGTGACATAAAATGACCAACAAATGGTGCAAAATGACTAAATGTGATTCAAAATGACCAAAATGTTACAGAAAATGGCCAAAATCTGATGCAAAATGACCAAAATGAGACATAAGATGACTAAAATGCTATGCAAAATGAGCAAATGTGATTCAAAATTACCAAAATGTGATGCAAACAACTGCAATCCTACACAAAACAATGACAATGTGGAATAAAATGACCACAAACAGATGCAAAACAATTAAAATGTGACACAAAATGGAAAAAATGTGATGCAAAACCACTAAAGAGTCATTCAAAACGACTGCACTAATACATAAATCAACTATAACGTGAAGTAAAAACTAAAGATATTTCATTTCCTGTGTCTTTGTGCTGGTACAGAGGCTGAGGAGGGATGAGGAGATGTTGGGCTCCTGTTTAGATCTGTTTATTCCATGTTATGCAATAAGTCAGCTGCTTAAAGAAATATCTTTACACAACCCTGATCTAATGTCTGGAAAGTCGAAAGCTCTTTGTTTCCCTCCTCTGAAACCAACAAACGTGAAAACAGGATGTATGTCGCCGTGAAGTGAAGCTTTATCTGCTGTTCTTTGTTTTCTGCTGACGGGAGTTTGGCTCCTTTAACTGTAGTTATAAATAATGACAACAACCAGAGTCGCTGGGAGGCGGCCAACTTGGCACAAAGGAGTCAAAATCTCAGCAGCTCCGTGTTCTGGAGCATAAAAACACTCCGTCATGTGTTTTAGAGAAAGGAGCTGAGGAACTGAATCATCTGTGGACTGAATTTAATGAAAAATCACCACAAAATGCAGAGAAGGAAACGTGTTGCTGCGTTAAAACTCCAACACAGCCGACAGAACACGACTGCTTCGAGTCCAGTCACAACCTTTGGCATCTATCAGGTCACAACCTCAATGTGACGCAAACTGATCAACTCTAACATAAAAAGACCAAAATGTGAAACAAAATCACTAAAATGTGACGCAAAACAACCACAATGTGACATAAAAAGATCATGAAAAGACTTAAAACGATCAAAAATTGACACAAAATGACCAAAATGTGACATAAAATGACCAAAAATGGTGCAAAATGACCAAATGTGATTCAAAATTACCAAAATGTGACACAAAACAACCACAATGTGATATAAAAAGACCATGAAAAGACATAAAAAATGACAAAATGTGACACAAAATCAACAAAACGTTACGTAAAATGACGAAAATGTGACACAAAATGACTTAAATGTGACAAAAACAACCAAAATGTGACATAAAAAGACCATGAAAAGAGGTAAAATGATCAAAATGACCTAAATGTGAAATAAAATGACCACAAAGACATAAAATGGTAAAAAAGGCCTAAAACAACCAAACGTCGGTGGCTACATCACCAAACTACGACTCTACACCACCAAACTACGACTCTACACCACCAAACTGTGACTCTACACCACAAAACTGCGACTCTACACCACCAAACTGTGACTCTACACCACCAAACTGCGACTCTACGCCACCAAACTGTGACTCTACGCCACCAAACTGCGACTCTACGCCACCAAACTGCGACGCTACGCCACCAAACTGCGACTCTACGCCACCAAACTGCGACTCTACACCACCAAACTGCGACGCTACGCCACCAAACTGCGACTCTACGCCACCAAACTGCGACTCTACGCCACCAAACTGTGACTCTACGCCACCAAACTGTGACTCTACGCCACCAAACTGCGACTCTACGCCACCAAACTGCGACGCTACGCCACCAAACTGTGACGCTACACCACCAAACTGCGACTCTACACCACCAAGCTGCGACGTACGCCACAAACTGCGACTCTACGCCACCAAACTGCGACTCTACGCCACCAAACTGCGACTCTACGCCACCAAACTGCGACGCTACGCCACCAAACTGCGACGCTACGCCACCAAACTGCGACTCTACACCACCAAACTGCGACGCTACGCCACCAAACTGCGACTCTACGCCACCAAACTGCGACTCTACGCCACCAAACTGCGACTCTATGCCACCAAACTGCGACGCTACGCCACCAAACTGCGACGCTACGCCACCAAGCTGCGACCTAACACCACCAAACTGCGACTCTACACCACCAAACTGCGACCTAACACCACCAAACTGCGACTCTATGCCACCAAACTGCGACGCTACGCCACCAAACTGCGACGCTACGCCACCAAACTGCGACACTACGCCACCAAACTGCGACCTAACACCACCAAACTGCAACTCTACACCACCAAACTGCGACTCTACACCACCAAACTGCGACTCTACGCCACCAAACTGCGACACTACACCACCAAACTGCGACTCTACACCACCAAACTGTGACTCTACACCACCAAACTGTGACGCTACGCCGCCAACAAACTGCGACTCTACACCACCAAACTGTGACTCTACACCACCAAACTGAGACGCTACACCACCAAACTGCGACTCTACACCACCAAACTGCGACTCTACGCCACCAAACTGTGACTCTACACCACCAAACTGTGACGCTACGCCACCAAACTGCGACACTACGCCACCAAACTGTGACTCTACACCACCAAACTGTGACTCTACACCACCAAACTGAGACGCTACACCACCAAACTGCGACTCTACACCACCAAACTGCGACTCTACGCCACCAAACTGTGACGCTACGCCACCAAACTGCGACGCTACGCCACCAAACTGCGACACTACACCAAACTGTGACTCTACACCACCAAACTGTGACTCTACACCACCAAACTGAGACGCTACACCACCAAACTGCGACGCTACACCACCAAACTGTGACTCTACACCACCAAACTGCGACACTACACCAAACTGAGACGCTACACCACCAAACTGTGACTCTACACCAC
The DNA here is from genome assembly GCA_024666655.1 of Dascyllus trimaculatus. NCBI lineage: Eukaryota > Metazoa > Chordata > Actinopteri > Pomacentridae > Dascyllus > Dascyllus trimaculatus. The sequence continues at coordinate 3,528,874 of CM045463.1, read as the reverse complement.
CAAACTGTGACTCTACACCAAACTGTGACTCTACACAACCAAACTGTGACTCTACGCCACCAAACTGCGACACTACACCAAACTGTGACTCTACACCACCAAACTGTGACTCTACACCACCAAACTGAGACGCTACACCACCAAACTGCGACTGTACGCCACCAAACTGCGACTCTACGCCACCAAACTGCGACTCTACACCACCAAACTGCGACGCTACACCACCAAACTGCGATTCAACACCACCAAACTGCGACTCTACGCCACCAAACTGTGACGCTACGCCATCAAACTGTGACTCTACGCCACCAAACTGCGACTCTAAGCCACCAAACTGCGACGCTACACCACCAAACTGTGACTCTACACCACCAAACTGCGAGTCTACACCACAGAACTGCGACGCTACACCACCAAACTGCGACTCTACGCCACCAAACTGCGACTCTACGCCACCAAACTGCGACGCTACACCACCAAACTGCGACACTACACCACCAAACTGTGACTCTACGCCACCAAACTGCAACTCTAAGCCACCAAACTGCGACGCTACACCACCAAACTGCGACACTACACCACAGAACTGCGACTCTACACCACCAAACTGTGACTCTACACCACCAAACTGCGACTCTACACCACAGAACTGCGACACTACGCCACCAAACTGCGACTCTAAGCCACCAAACTGCGAAACTACACCACCAAACTGCGACGCTACACCACCAAACTGCGACACTACACCACCAAACTGCGACGCTACACCACCAAACTGTGACTCTACACCACCAAACTGTGACTCTACATCACCAAACTGCGACTCTACACCACCAAACTGTGACTCTACACCACCAAACTGTGACTCTACATCACCAAACTGCGACTCTACAACACGAAACTGCGACTCTACACCACCAAACTGTGACTCTATGCCACCAAACTGTGACTCTATGCCACCAAACTGCGACTCTACGCCACCAAACTGCGACTCTACGCCACCAAACTGCAACTCTACGCCACCAAACTGCGACTCTACGCCACCAAACTGTGACTCTACGCCACCAAACTGCGACTCTACACCACCAAACTGTGACTCTACGCCACCAAACTGTGACTCTACGCCACCAAACTGCGACGCTACGCCACCAAACTGCGACGCTACGCCACCAAACTGTGACTCTACGCCACCAAACTGTGACTCTACGCCACCAAACTGTGACTCTACGCCACCAAACTGTGACTCTACGCCACCAAACTGCGACGCGACGCCACCAAACTGCGACGCGACGCCACCAAACTGTGATGCTACACCACCAAACTGTGACTCTACACCACCAAACTGCGAATCTACACCACCAAACTGCGACGCTACACCACCAAACTGCGACTTTACGCCACCAAACTGCGACTTTACGCCACCAAACTGTGACTCTACACCACCAAACTGTGACGCTACACCACCAAACTGTGGCTCTACACCACCAAACTGTGACTCTACACCACCAAACTGCGACGCGACGCCACCAAACTGCGACGCTACGCCACCAAACTGCGACGCTACACCACCAAACTGCGACGCTACGCCACCAAACTGCGACTCTACGCCACCAAACTGCGACTCTACGCCACCAAACTGCGACTCTACGCCACCAAACTGCGACTCTATGCCACCAAACTGCGACTCTACAACACCAAACTGCGACTCTACACCACCAAACTGCGACGCTACACCACCAAACTGACTCTACACCACCAAACTGCGACCCTACGCCACCAAACTGTGACGCTACACCACCAAACTGCGACTCTACACCACCAAACTGCGACTCTACGCCACCAAACTGCGACTCTACGCCACCAAACTGCGACTCTACGCCACCAAACTGCGACTCTACGCCACCAAACTGCGACGCTACGCCACCAAACTGCGACGCTACGCCACCAAACTGCGACGCTACGCCACCAAACTGCGATGCTACACCACTCCAGCATACAGAGAGGGAAACTTGTTGCTGCATTAAAACCCCAGTCTCGACCTCGGAGCCACTTTGGATTCATCAGCTCCGTTTATTCATGACACTGAGGCGGGTCATTACCAAACATCTCTGAGATCGCTGCAGCTATTGATCCGGAGCCTCGGCGCCCGAATGCCGCCGCTTCGATCGGCCGGCAGCGGCGTCGGCGTCGAGGTCCAGCCGGCATCTCGTTAGCATACAGAGTGGAGATAATAAAGACCAGGAGAGGCTCGGCGAGTCGACGCCGACTGGCTGACCTCAATTATAATATGGAGATGATGGAGCCGCAAACAAGTCTGGAAGTTCAGACTCTTTAAAAAGGAAGAGAAAGCAGACCTGGAGAAAAGTGAACCCAACTAAACCAGTGTTTTTCCTCACTGTGGGCTCGTTTTTCCTCACTGTACCCTCAATTATTATCACTGTAGCCTCAGTTTTCCTCACTGTTCGCTGATTTTTTCTCACTGTAGCCACATTTTTAATTGATGTACGGTCATTTTTTCCCACTGTATGCTAATTTTACTCACTGTGACCTCATTTTCCCTCACTGTATGCTCAGTTTTCTCACTGTGACCTCATTTTCCCTCACTGTATGCTCAGTTTTCTCACTGTATGCTCATTTTTCCTCACTGTACGTTACTTTTTTCTTATTGTGGCTTCATTTTTCCTCACTGTTTGCTAATTTTTCTCAGTGTATTCTCAGTTTTGTTCACTGTACGCTTTTTTCACAGTATACTCATTTTCCCTCACTGTATGCTAATTTTACTCACTGTGACCTCATTTTTCCTTATGGTATGCTTAGTTTTTCCTCACTGTATGCTCATTTTTCCTCACTGTACACTAATTCTATTCACATAGTGACTTCATTTTTCCTTACTGTATGCTAATTTTAGTCACTGTGGCCTAATTTTCCTCACTGTATACCAAATTTTTCTCACTGTGTGCTCAATTTTGTTCACTGTACGCTATTTTCTCCTCACAGTACGTTCATTTTCCCTCACTGTATGTTAATTTTACTCATTATTGCCTCATTTTCCCTCACCGTATGCTCAGTTTTTCAGACTGTGTGCTATTTTTTTCTGACTGTGACTTCATTTTTCCTCACAGTATGCTAATTTTACTCATTGTTGCCTCATTTTCCCTCATTGCATGCTCAGTTTTTCTCACTGTACGCTATTTTTTTTCAGATTTTTTCTGTGGCCTCATTTTTCTTCACCATACACTCAATTTTTGTCACAGTGTCCCCATTTTTTCACTGTGGGCTCATTTTTCCTCACAGTATGCTCATTTTTTTCTCACTTTGTTCTAATTTTTTTCAACTACAGCCTCATTTTTCCTCACTGTGTGTTCATTTTTTCTCACTGTGGCCTAATTTTTCCTCACCTTGGGCTCATTTTTTTCCACTATATGCAAATTTTTTCTCACGGTAGCCTAATTTTTCCTCACTGTGGCCTCATTTTTCCTCACTGCGCCACTTTTTCTCACTGTGGCCTCATTTTTCCTCACTGTGGTCCTTTCTCATTCTGCCTGTGACTGTCAGGAACGGCATCAAACGGCCTCTAATGTGATCTGAGCACAAACACACCTGAGGACGTTTCAGGAACCAGAATGTGAACAAACAGAGAGATCCTCCATCACAGCTGGAGACGGTTGCTAGGAGACGAGTGATGCAACGGCAGACATTCGCGGCACTCAGCAGCAGGTTTCAGATCAGGTCTTACAAGCTGCTGAGGAATTTACCATGTTTCTGCTGTGTGTGTGTGTGTGTGTGTGTGTGTGTGTGTGTGTGTGTGTGTGTGTGTGTGTGTGTATGTGCCTCCATTATGGTTCCTGGGTGGATGATTAGCTCTCAGACACAATATGTCCACAGACAGAACGGACCATTGAATCCCCGCTCAGAGCCAAAATGGCCGCTCTGCTGCAACTTGACACCATCTGAGTGGTTTGTGTTCCCCTGAGTGTGTGTGTTTGTTATGGAGGTGATAACGTGGATAACGAGGGACACAGAAAACAGGGAATGTGGTTTTCCCAGACCACAGCAGCCGAACAGCAGCTTTGATGGAATTTCATGCTGATGCTTCCTATTCTGTGGGCGTCTCTTGTCTCGTTCTGCTAAGTTGTGTCTTGTTTTGCTAATATTTTATGATTCCTGGTCATTTTTTCCTCTTTTTTGGTCATATTTTGTCATTTCTGTGTACTTCTCTTGTCTCGTTTTGCTAATATTTTATGATTCCTGGTCATTTTTTCCTCTTTTTGGTCATATTTTGTCGTTTCTGTGGTCGTCTTTTGTCCAGTTCTGCTAATTTGTGTCTTGTTTTGCTAATATTTTATGATACCTGGTCATTTTTTCCTCTTTTTTGGTCATATTTTGTCGTTTCTGTGGGCGTTTTTTGTCCAGTTCTGCTAATTTGTGTCTTGTTTTGCTAATATTTTATGATTCGTAGTCAATTTTTCCTCTTTTTGGTCATATTTTGTCGTTTCTGTGGGCGTTTTTTGTCCAGTTCTGCTAATTTGTGTCTTGTTTTGCTAATATTTTATGATTCCTGGTCATTTTTTCCTCTTTTTCGGTCATATTTTGTCGTTTCTGTAGGCGTCTTTTGTCTCGTTCTGCTAGTTTGTGTCTTGTTTTGCTAATTTTTTATGATTCCTGGCCATTTTTTCCTCTTTTTTGGTCATATTTTGTCGTTTCTGTATGCTTCTCTTGTCTCATTTTGCTAATATTTTATGATACCTGGTCATTTTTTCCTCTTTTGTGGTCACATTTTGTCATTTCTGTGGGCGTCTCTTGTCTCGTGTTGCTAAGTTGTGTCTTGTTTTGCTAATATTTTATGATTCCTGGTAATTTTTTCCTCGTTTTTGGTCACATTTTGTCGTTTCTGTGGGCGTCTCTTGTCTCGTTTTGCAAATTTGTGTCTTGTTTTGCTAATATTTTACGATTCCTGGTCATTTTTTCCTCTTTGTGGTCACATTTTGTCGTTTCTGTGGGCGTCTTTTGTCTTGTTTTGCTAATTTGTGTCTTGTTTTGCTAATATTTTCTGATTCCTGGTAATTTTTTCCTCGTTTTTGGTCACATTTTGTCGTTTCTGTGGTCGTCTCTTGTCTCGTTTTGCAAATTTGTGTCTTGTTTTGCTAATATTTTACGATTCCTGGTCATTTTTTCCTCTTTGTGGTCACATTTTGTCGTTTCTGTAGGCGTCTCTTGTCTCATTTTGCTAATTTGTGTCTTGTTTTGCTAATATTTTATGATTCTTTGTCATTTTTTCCTCTTTTTTTGGTCATATTTTGTCGTTTCTGTGGGCGTCTTTTGTCCAGTTCTGCTAATTTGTGTCTTGTTTTGCTAATATTTTATAATTCTTTGTCATTTTTTCCTCTTTTTTTGGTCATATTTTGTCGTTTCTGTGGGCGTCTTTTGTCCAGTTCTGCTAATTTGTGTCTTGTTTTGCTAATATTTTATGATTCCCGGTCATTTTTTCCTCTTTTTCAGTCATATTTTGTCGTTTCTGTAGGCGTCTTTTGTGTCGTTTTGCTAGTTTGTGTCTTGTTTTGCTAATATTTTATGATTCCTAGTTATTTTTTCCTCTTTTTTGGTCATATTTTGTCGTTTCTGTGGTCGTCTTTTGTCCAATTCTGCTAATTTGTGTCTTGTTTTGCTAATATTTTATGATACCTGGTCATTTTTTTAATCTTTTGTGGTCATACTTTGTCGTTTCTCTGGGCGTCTTTTGTCCAGTTCTGCTAAGTTGTGTCTTGTTTTGCTGATATTTTATGATTCCTGGTCATTTTTTCCTCTTTTTTGGTCATATTTTGTCGTTTCTGTGGTCGTCTTTTGTCCAGTTCTGCTAATTTGTGTCTTGTTTTGCTAATATTTTATGATTCCTGGTCATTTTTTCCTCTTTATTGGTCATATTTTGTCGTTTCTGTGGGCGTCTCTTGTCCAGTTCTGCTAATTTGTGTCTTGTTTTTGTTGTCTGAAGGCTAAAATCATCCTCAGACTCTGGTCCGGGTGAAGCTCTGACTTGGTTTTATTCCCCCACTGACCGGCGACGGACAGCAGAAGGAGGAACCCCCCAGCGAGCCCAGAGCTCCGGCCCTGGACCAGGAAACATGATTAAAGCCTGCGTCTCCGATCGCTTACTTCTCCATTAGGGAGATTAATGAGGCCGAGGACGTCGGCTCAGAGTGAAAGATGAAGCCATTACCTGTTGGTGTCTGTTTTAGAACCCGGCCTGCAGTAAAGTCATGTTTGTGTACTCGGAGTGTGTTCATGTGTGTGTGTGTTGTGTGTCTGGGAGGAGTCGAGGACGTCGATCAACCCGTCGACTCTCTGACGGATACTTTAAAGTTTCAGGAGTCGACACGAACCATCAGAGTGACAGACGGCAGGCAGAGACTCTGGAAAACAAGACGAGGACCTGAACTAAACTCAACAAACTCCAGCAGATTAACAGAAAGGAGCTGCAGAATTTACAGTTCAGTCGTTCTGTGGCTCGTTTTGGTTGTTTAGAGTCTAATTTCTGCAGTTTTATGTCTCGATTTTCTCATTTTCTGCCTTGTTTTTGCGTTTTATGATGAGATTTTGGTGTAAAATGTCTAGTTTTTGTTGTTTTGTGTCCTGTTTTTGTCGTTTTCTGACTCATTTTTGTTGTTTTGTTTGACATTTTTGCCATTTTAAGTCTTGTTTTTCTATTTAGCGTCATATTTTGGTTGTTTAATGTCTGTTAGGGATGGTTTCTTCTTTTTGCTTCTTGTTTTTGTCACTTTCTTTCTCATTTCTGTTGCTTTGTGTGTCATTTTTGTCATTTAGTGTCTTGTTTGTGTTATTGTCTGTTGCGTTTTTGTCATTTACTGTCTTATTTTTCCATTTTATGTTGAGATTTTGGTTGCTAATGTCTTGTTTTTGTTGTTTTCTGTCCTGTTTTGGTTGTTTTATGTCTTTTTACGCCCTGTTTTTGTAACTTTCTGTCTCATTTCTGTTGTTTTGTTCGTCATTTTTGTCATTTTGTGTCACATTTTGGTTGTTTAATGTCTCGTTTTTGTGGTTTTGTGTCTTGTTTTGGTTGTTTCGTGTCTCTTAGGGACAGTTCAGTCTTTCTATGTCTTGTTTTTGTCTCTTTCTGTCTCATTTCTATTGTTTTGTTTGTCATTTTTGTCATTTTCTGCCTTATTTTTGTATTTTGTGTTGAGATTTTGGTTGCTAATGTCTTGTTTTTGTAGTTTTCTGTCTTTTTATGTCCTGTTTCTTGTCATTTTTGTCCTTTAGTGTCTTGTTTGTGTCACTGTTGGTCTCATTTTAGTTGTTCAATGTCTCATTTTTGTTGTTTTATGTCTTTTTGTCATTGTTTTGCCATTTTTGGTCCCATTTTGCCTGTTTTGTCTGTCATTTTTGTCATTTTGTGTCTTGTTTGTGTTATTTTCTGTTGCGTTTTTTTCATTTATTGCCTTATTTTTGCATTTTATGTTGAGATTTTTGGTTTCTGATGTCTTGTTTTTCTTGTTTTGTCTCCTGTTTCGGTTGTTTTATGTCTTTATACGTCCAGTTTTTTTCATTTTCTGCCTCATTTCTGTTGTTTTGTGTGTCCTTTTTCTCATTTTCTGCCTTGTTTTTGCATTTTGTGTCATTTTTTGGTTGTTTAATGTCTTGTTGTTGTCTGTTTGTGTCTTGTTTTTGTAATTTTCTGTCTTTGTTTTGGTTGTTCTACGTCTTTGTGTCACAGTTTTGTCATTTTGTGTCTCGTTTGTGTTGTTTTCGGTTCTATTTTTGTAATTTTGTGTCACATTTCAGTTGTTTAATTTTTCATTTTTGTTGCTTTATGTGTTTTTGTCATAGTTTTGCCATTTTCGGTTCCATTTTGGTTGTTTTATTTGGCTTTTTTTAATTTTGTGTCTTGTTTGTGTTATTTTCTGCCTTGTTTTTTATTTTATGTTGAGATTTTGGTTGTTAATGCCTTGTTTTTTTTTGTTTTATGTCCTGTTTTTACCATTTTCTGTCTCATTTCTGTTCTTTTGTTGGTCATTTTTGCCATTTTGTGTATTGTTTTTGCATTAAGCATCACTTTTGGTTGTTTAATGTCTTGTTTTTGTCTCTTTCTGTCTCATTTCTGTTGTTTTGTGTGTCATTTTTGCCATTTAGTGTCTTGTTTGTGTTATTCATGAGTCTCATTTTGGTTGTTTAATGTCTTGTTTTTGTCATGTTCTTCCTTGTTTTGCATCTCATGTTGAGATTTTAGTTGTTTAATGTCTTACCTTAGTTGCTTTATGTCTTTTTGTGATAGTTGTGTCACTTTCTGTCTCACTTCTGTTGTTTTTGTTTGTCATTTTTGTTATTTTCTGTTGTGTTTTTCTCATTTTCTGCCTTGTTTTGACATTTTTATGTTGAGATTTTGGTTGCTAATGTCCTGTTTCTCTTGTTTTGTGTCCTGTTCTGGTTGTCTTATGTCTTTGTGTGTCTTCTTGGAGAAACTCATTTAAGAATCACACTTTCCTTTTAATCTATAGACTCAATCATCCATCTGTGATTAATTATGGATGAAAACGACCCTCAGACCAGCTGTTCGCTGCAGTTTTTCTTATTGAAACGTGTAAATATGAAGGTTTCCTGTGTTATCAGAGCAGCTCAGGGATCCTGAGTGTTTCTATAAAGCAGAAAATCTCCCACATGCATGTCGAGCATGAAACCCCATTAAACCTCCACATGTCGGCTCGACTGCGGCGAGGAGAGTCAAGGTGAGAATATACGAGGATAATTTCCACAACGCCGGCCGACGTGAGAGACGATCACAGCCGCAATTATTCACGCGTGGAGCTTTACACGTTTCGCACGCACAGATTGAAATCGGTGAAAGTGAAATCTGAGGGAGGAGCTGCAGAAGAAGACCAAGACCCCAAGAGAAACACATGAGTGGTTAAAGTGACATCATGTTCTTTTTGACTAATATAATTACTGATAACTGCAGTAAATATCCAGTCTATCCCTGGGTACGTAAGAGCAAGATGGCGTTACTCATCATCATCATCACAATCTGTCCACTGTTTGTGTCGAACGCAAGCGACACCAAGTCTATTCATGTTTGCGTAAGTGTGTTTCAGTGTGTGTGTGTCCATCTGTTCTGGTTTCATTGTGTAGTTTGTGCGTTTGTGTGCAGCTCAGCGCTAAACAGCAGGAAGTTTCCTCTGCAGGGGTCCGTTGAGAGAAGAGATCAATTTGTCCTCTAAATACCACGAACACACAAAGACTCATGAAAAAAAAAGAGACAGCGTGGAGGTACGACGGCGACACGGCAAAGTAGTTCAGCAGGTTTTTAAAGGGATGACGCTTCGTGTTGAGAGTCATGTGTCTGGCACAAAGAGGTAGCTTAGCATAAAGAAGGGTTAAATTGCAACTCTGGCACCAGCAGCACACAAAAACACACTTTAATACAAGCCTAGTTGACAGATTGTCGACTGAACAGGTGTTTAAGTGCGGACCACCTGCTTCTTTAAGCTTTTAAGCTTTTTTTGTTGTTGTAAACGCAGCAAATAAAAGACACCTACGACTCCTCTGAAGGAGTTACAAGCTTCAGTGAACTGGACTAGAGTTCACCAGAGGACATGTGGAGACTCTGAAGTCAACTGGAAGAAAAACTGACCTCAGACTAGACACTATGTTTGGTGGACATCAAACACTGAACATCATCACAAACACACCATCCCCACTGTGAAGCACGGTGGTGGCAGCATCATGACGTGAAGCATGGTGGTGGCAGCATCATGACGTGAAGCATGGTGGTGGCAGCATCATGGTGTGAAGCATGGTGGTGGCAGCATCATGTTGTGAAGCATGGCAGTGGCAGCATCATGACGAGAAGCATGGCGGTGGCAGCATCATGTTGTGAAGCATGGTGGTGGCAGCATCATGTTGTGAAGCATGGCGGTGGCAGCATCATGATGTGAAGCATGGCGGTGGCAGCATCATGTTGTGAAGCATGGCGGTGGCAGCATCATGTTGTGAAGCATGGTGGTGGCAGCATCATGATGTGAAGCATGGTGGTGGCAGCATCATGACGAGAAGCATGGCGGTGGCAGCATCATGTTGTGAAGCATGGTGGTGGCAGCATCATGATGTGAAGCATGGTGGTGGCAGCATCATGACGAGAAGCATGGCGGTGGCAGCATCATGTTGTGAAGCATGGCGGTGGCAGCATCATGACGTGAAGCATGGTGGTGGCAGCATCATGACGTGAAGCATGGCGGTGGCAGTATCATGATGTGATGCATGGTGGTGGCAGCATCATGGCGTGAAGCATGGTGGTGGCAGCATCGTGACGTGAAACACGGTGGTTGCAGCATCATAACATGAAGCATGGTGGTGGCAGCATCATGGTGTGAAGCATGGCGGTGGCAGCATCATGTTGTGAAGCATGGCAGTGGCAGCATCATGACGAGAAGCATGGCGGTGGCAGCATCATGTTGTGAAGCATGGTGGTGGCAGCATCATGTTGTGAAGCATGGCGGTGGCAGCATCATGATGTGAAGCATGGCGGTGGCAGCATCATGTTGTGAAGCATGGCGGTGGCAGCATCATGTTGTGAAGCATGGTGGTGGCAGCATCATGATGTGAAGCATGGTGGTGGCAGCATCATGGTGTGAAGCATGGTGGTGGCAGCATCATGTTGTGAAGCATGGCGGTGGCAGCATCATGTTGTGAAGCATGGCGGTGGCAGCATCATGACGTGAAGCATGGCGGTGGCAGCATCATGACGTGAAGCATGGTGGCGGCAGCATCATGACGTGAAGCATGGCGGTGGCAGCATCATGATGTGAAGCATGGCGGTGGCAGCATCATGATGTGAAGCATGGCGGTGGCAGCATCATGGTGTGAAGCATGGCGGTGGCAGCATCATGGTGTGAAGCATGGTGGTGGCAGCATCATGATGTGATGCAAGGTGGTGGCAGCATCATGACGTGAAGCAAGGCGGTGGCAGCATCATGACGTGAAGCATGGCGGTGGCAGCATCATGGTGTGAAGCATGGTGGTGGCAGCATCATGATGTGAAGCATGGCGGTGGCAGCATCATGGTGTGAAGCATGGTGGTGGCAGCATCATGTTGTGAAGCATGGCAGTGGCAGCATCATGATGTGAAGCATGGTGGTGGCAGCATCATGATGTGAAGCATGGTGGTGGCAGCATCATGGCATGATGCATGGTGGTGGCAGCATCATGATGTGATGCATGGTGGTGGCAGCATCATGACGTGATGCATGGTGGTGGCAGCATCATAACATGAAGCATGGTGGTGGCAGCATCATAACATGAAGCACGGCGGTGGCAGCATCATGATGTGGGGATGTTTCTCAGCAGCAGGTCCTGGAAGGCTTATAAAGGTAGAGGGTTCAATGAAGGTAGCAAAGTCTAGAGAAATCCTGGAGGACAACCTGATGTGGTCTGATAGAAAACTGAGACCTGGAGAAGATCAGTTTTCCATGAAGACGATGAGTCGAAGCAAAACAACCAAAGATACACAGAAATGGTTTAAAGACAACAAGGTGGATGTTCTGTCTTAAAATGTCCGATATGATGGATTAAAGGTCGCTAACACAGGGATTAGACAGTCTTTCAAGGACTTGGACCATAATGAAGCTTTATTCTTTCATTTTAAACAGAGAAACAAGACAAAGAGCAGCTCTGGGAATAAGAACCAGCAGGAAAAACTGTGATAAAGTGTGAAAGAGAAAAGCTGTGATGAGCTAGAAAGAGAGAGTTTGTCATTGTGTGTGATTGCCAGTCAGCAGCGCAGCAGCCATCTGGCTGATGGGTAAACAAAAGCGATGATTAGAGTCCTGCTAACATCACTAATGACACCAGGACGCTCAGCACGACTCCCACACTGTTGGTGTGTTAATGCGAGATTAAGGCATGTTAGCAGAGAGGAGGATAATACAGGAAAGAAAAGAAGGAAAATGCAGCACAGCAGGAAAAAGTTCAGAATGGAGCTAAATTCACCTTGGAAAGTTTAAGCAGCCTGTTGGAGGGTCTTTACAGATTCATGCTGCGCAGCCACACTTTGTTCAGAAGCGCATCTCTTATTCTAAAGGAGATCCCAGAGCCTCAAACATGTCAGGCTGAATTGAAATATTTCCATTTGGATGAACAGTGGACTCATAAAAAAAAGCCGTCTGAGCTCGTCGGTGTGGAGCTGGAGCGCCGTGATCCTGTCTGACAGAGTGGAGGAGCTAATGTGGAGGAAGCTGTGGGCTGCTTTAAGGCCGTTTAAATCTTTGAGTGAGTTCTAACTGTAGATCCTCACTCAGGGCTTTCAGGGTAGAAAAAAGCACCAGGTGGTTGTGTAAAACTCGTTGTCCTAAAACTCACCATATGGGCTAAAACAACCTTTCCTACACAGAACTAAAGTTACGTCCAGTAAGTTGTTTAAGTTGTTGGATTCGAAGCAGCTGAACCCCAAAATCCACCAGCAGACTGTCTCTAAAGTAAAGAGATCACACTGTCTATCAGCCAGAAACCGCAAACACCGAAAGAGACGCAAATGAGACACAAAACGACCGAGAAAAAACGACAAGAAACAGCTGCAAAAAAACAAAAATGAGGCGCAACGAGACGAAACCACCCCAGAGAGACATAAAACAGCTAAAACGGGAGACAAAACAACAAATACTCGGCACAAAAAAGCACAAACTGGACACAGAATGACAAAATCAAGAGGCAAACCGACGTCGATGAAACAGAAAAATTACAAAAACGCGACACGAAGAGACAAAACCGACCCAAAGAGACGATAAACAACCGAAACCAAAACACAAAACAACTGAAATTAAAGAGAAAGTGACTAAAACAAGGCAGACGTATCCCAGAAAGACATAAAACAACCAAAACAAGACACTAAATAATATAAACGAGACGCAAAACAACAGTAATAAGACAGAAAATGAAAACCTTGTTGTCTTTAAACCATTTCTGTGTATCTTTGACTGTTGGCTTCGACTCATCGTCTTGATGGAAAACTGATCTTCTCCAGGTCTCAGTTCTCTATCAGACCACATCAGGTTGTCCTCCAGGACTTCTCCAGACTTTCCTGCATTCATTGAACCCTCTACCTTTATAAGCCTTCCAGGACCTGCTGCTGAGAAACATCCCCACATCATGATGCTGCCACCACCATGCTTCACATCATGATGCTGCCACCACCATGCTTCACATCATGATACTGCCACCACCATGCTTCATATCATGATGCTGCCACCACCATGCTTTATATCATGATGCTGCCACCACCATGCTTCACCTCATGATGCCGCCACCACCATGCTTCACGTCATGATGCTGCCACCACCATGCTTCACCTCATGATGCTGCCACCACCGTGCTTCACATCATGATGCTGCCACCACCATGCTTCACGTCATGATGCTGCTGCCACCATGCTTCACGTCATGATTCCGCCACCACCATGCTTAGTGTCATGATGCTGCCACCACCATGCTCCACAACATGATGCTGCCACCACCATGCTTCATGTTATGATGCTGCCACCACCATGCTTCACATCATAATGCTGCCACCACCATGCTTCACATCATGATGCTGTCACCACCATGCTTCACATCATGATGCCGCCACCGCCATGCTTCACGTCATGATGCTGCCACCACCGTGCTTCACATCATGATGATGCCACCACCGTGCTTCACATCATAATGCTGCCACCACCATGCTTCACATCATAATGCTGCCACCACCATGCTTCACATCATGATGCTGTCACCACCATGCTTCACATCATGATGCCGCCACCGCCATGCTTCACGTCATGATTCTGCCACCACCGTGCTTCACATCATGATGCTGCCACCACCGTGCTTCACATCATGATGCTGCCACCACCATACTTTATATCGTGATGCCACCACCACCGTGATTCACATCATGACACTGAGAAAAAATAAGACCTGAGTGAAAACTAAAAGATGTATATGTTATATGTTATGTATATATGTATGTATATATATATGCAATCTTAATTTTAAGAAGTTTAGTTTGATTATATCGACACAAATCTGAATCCATATTTGGACGATAATCAAATCTGTTTTTAAAAAATGACTTGATTATGATGATTTATAAAACAAACTGTCAGATGAATGTTTAATTATAACAATGTCTCTCTAAAACAACACCACCATGACCCATATTTAAGTGTTTCTAAGTGTAAAAGCAGATTTAAACAGTGTTGAGTTGCTCTATTCTGTCCTGTGCCTCTTATTTTTCTTCACAGCGTGAGAATCTCTTTGTGGAAGTTTCCAGAAGTGCATCCGGACATGAAGTTTAATTGCGAAGACGCTCTCAGCTGTCGAACACGCGACCAACGCTCAGCTGCAGCGGTTTCCACTAGTTTCATGCAAGGCTGCTTTTAATAGCCGCCGCTCCACCAAACCGCCCACCGGGACAAATAAAGCTGAACTTCAAAGTGCAAGAGAGCAAAATAGAGAAAGAAGGGAAAAAATAGGGATTAAGAGGAAACAGAAAGAGACAGACGGGGCTTCTGGGCGGCAGCTGATTTAAATGTTGAGGAAGTTCCAGTCACGATTTAGGAACTCACAAATTACTGTAGATCCAGAGATGGAAGTAAAAAAGGGGAAAAATCAGTGATATGGAAGAAGGAGAAGCAGAGAATATCCATGTATGGAGGCCTATTAGTGCCACAAACATCATTATCACACTACAACGGGATCAGTTTAAAGATATTTTTCACTTCATAACAAGATATTTTCTTGTTATTATTGTGTGATTTGATGAAATTCTCCTTGATGTTTACGTTAAGACGTGATGTTACACAGTTAGATCTGCTTATGACCTAAATATACCTCACCACAACAGGAAAATATTTAACATAATGTGAAAATATTTTTGCTCTTTTTGGAAAATATCTTTCATATATACACCAATCGGACATAACATTACGACCACCTGCCTAATATTGTGTTGGTCCGTCTTATGTGGTCCAGAATGCTCTGAACCATTGGACCAGAGGACCTCTCAGGGGGTCCTATGGGGTCTTGAACCAGGGCGTTGGATCCTTTGGGTGCTCTGTCTTGTGCAGTGGGGCCTCTGTCAATCCAACTTGTTCCACTGCATCCTGTTGATGCTTGATCAGAATGGGCTGTAGGAAGTCTGAAGGTCACATCAACATGTTGGACCATTGTCATGTTCCTCCACATGTTCCTGATTGGTTGATGTTGTTTCCATGTGGTGGGGTGCATTTTCATCCAGTGACATTTGGGATTTCCATCAGCATGAGGGAGTGTGTTTGTTGTGGGACCATGTTTATTTGGGCGTCTGAGGCTCCGTCCACACGAAGCCAAAATAGTTTCAAAAACGTTCTTCATAAAGACGGAGCTGTTCCAGTAAACGTGTCCGTCCACATGAGTTCACTTGATCCGCCTGAAAATGATGTAAAACACCTGCCAGGCCTGTTGGTGGCGCTATGACACTGTAACAGAAACAAGTAGAAACTAGCGGCGGGACTTTAGGCATGAAGAAATCTGTATACGATGTAAACATAGAACATGGCGGCGGCAAATACGAGCTGGTAGGACTCTAGTCTGGACGGACGATGAGGTGGAACTATCAGCAGGACATACGCAGCACTATACGGAGACATTGTTGTCGTCGTTTTCTGAGTTTGGAGCATCTATGGAGAGGTGGAGCTACAAGCGTGTCAGGAAAAGAAGCAGACACGTAAACGGCGTTTTCAGATCTTTGCACTCTGGGATCTAGGTTCAGAAAGGATCGTTTTCAGACCCCCAAAACGCCCCCTTGGTGTGGACGATACACGGGTTTGATGGACTATTGGTGGGTTTAGGCCTGGGCTCGTCTTCATGTGGACGGGGCCTGAGTCTCATCAACACGGATGTTAAAATCCAAGGTTTTCCAGCAGAACACCATCTGAAGAGACGTCTGACAGAACTATTGATTAATGCAACAATGGGAACTGCGATAAAGAGACTTTAATGACTGTAATTTGAACATCTCCTAACTATCAGAGCTGCAGCTGCTGATTATTTTATTAATCTGTTGATTGTTTTCACTGTTTGCTCTCTAAAATGTCAGAACATGGTGAAAAAAGTCCCCATCAGTGTTTCCTGAAACCCAACATAATAATAATAATAATCTCTTTTTTTACCAGCAGCGTGTTTGATGACATTTATAAATTAACTGAGACGTCAACAAAGAACAGAGGAAAACCACAAATTCCTACATTTTAATAACCGTTTGTGAGTTTCGAAACTGTTAAGCATAATAATGCATTCTGCAAAATTAGCAGTCAAATTAGAACTTATGTTGGCAAGACTGTCGATTATTGGTTCTTGGGTCTTTAAAATGTCAGAAAATGGTGAAAAATCTGAAAATATCTTACTATAACATGAAAATACTTAGTTTTAACATAAGAATATCCTGTTGTAATGAGATAAAATGCCAACCAGCACTGGACAGAAGTATTTTTAGTGGTTTTTTTCTACCATGAAAGAGGTTCTACAGCATCATTATGGCTAGAAGACAGCAAAGGTACCACTCTAAAACAGTGGGAAATGGATTTTTTTGGCAACAGGACTCTGAAACAACTGCAAAAACTGCTCAGGAACACATCAAGGAACACGACCAAGAACTTCCCAGATTGAAAACCCATCTAGGATTTTTAGCTCCAACCCAAACTCCCCAAAGGATCTACTGCCAACGTTCTGGTTCTAGATACCCTACAACACCTTAAGAAGTCCGATGTCCAAACCCTGACAGGTGTACAAGGTCTTCTAGCTACCAGTATACGACTTTTACTCCTCAAGTTCCTCCATCGTCACCGTATCATGAAGATTTTAAGGAACACAGTGATGGAAGGACCACAAAGATGACTCTGAGAACCCGAAAGTCAAACCAGGTCATCATGTCGGTCGACATCCATCCCTCCTATTCCTCAATCCGGCTACTTGTATCCTCCTATCATAACAGGAGATGAATCACTGCTGTCTGGTGTTCTTGGATTAATTTAGATCCAAACTCCCCAAAGGATCTACTGCCAATGTTCTGGTTCTAGATGCCCGACAACACCTTAAGAAGTCCGATGTCCAAACTGTGACAGATGTACAAGGTCTTCTAGCTACCAGTATATGAGTTTTAACCCTCAAGTTTCTACATTGTCACCATATAATGAAGATTTTAACATAAGAAAATCTTGTTTTAATGAGATAAAATGCCAACCAGCACTGGGCAGAAGTCTTCTTGGTAGTTTTTCTACCCTGAAAGAGGTTCTACAGCGTCATTGTGGCTAGAAGACACCGAAGATACCACTCTAAAACAGTGGAAAATGGATTTCTTGGGAACAGGACTACAAAACAACTGCAAAAAAACTGCTCAGGAACACCTCAAGGAACATGACCAAGAACTTCCCAGATTGAAAACCCATCAAGGATCTGTAATATGCACGAAAGAAACCCGGTTGAATGAGGCTCCAACCCAAACTCCCCAAAGGATCTACTGCCAACGTTCTGGTTCCAGATACCCGACAACACCTTAAGAAGTCCGATGTCCAAACCCTGACAGGCGTACAAGGTCTTCTAGCTACCAGTAGAAGTATTCTTGGTAGTTTTTCTACCCTGAAAGAGGTTCTACAGCATCATCGTGGTTAGAAGATACCAAAGCTACCACTGTAAAACAGTAGAAAATGGATTTCTTGGTAACAGGACTACAAAACAACTGCAAAAAAAACTGCTCAGGAACACCTCAAGGAACACGACCGAGAACTTCCAAGATTGAAAACCCATCTAGGATCTTTAGCTCCAACCCAAACTCCACCAAAGGATCTACTGCCAACGTTCTGGTTGTAGATACCCGACACCACCTTAAGAAGTCTGATGTCCAAACTCTGACAGGTGTACAAGGTCTTCTAGCTACCAGCATCACCTCAAGGAACACGACCAAGAACTTCCCAGATTGAAAACCTATCAAGGATCTGTAAGATGCATGAAAGAAACCCGGTTAAATGAGGCTCCAACCCAAACTCCCCAAAGGATCTACCGCCAAAGTTCTGGTTCTAGATGCCCAAGAAAGCCTTAAGAAGTCCGATGTCCAAACCCTGACAGGTGTACAAGGTCTTCTCGCTACCAGAAGACGACTTTTACCCCTCAAGTTCCTCCATCGTCACCGTATCATGAAGATGTTAAGGAACACAGTGATGGAAGGACCACAAAGACGCCTCTGAGAACCTGAAAGTCAAACCAGGTCATCATGTCAGTCGACCTCCATCCTTCCTCTTCCTCAATCCGGCTACTTTTATCCTCCTATCATAACAGGAGATGAATCACTGCTCTCCGGTGTTCTCGGCTTAATTTAGACAGACGAAACTTCCTGAGAAAGCATTCAGACATGAAGATGGAAAAAACAAATGTGCAGATAATGAGTCTATTCCTGGAGCAGATTTAACACAGCAAACAACCTCAGACGCTGAAGATGTCGTTAATAAAGTCGGATTTCAGTGCTTTCTGCTGGATTCCTCTTCAAAAACAGACCCGGTGTGGTTCAGGACAACGAGCAGCCCCCAGATAGATTCACCACCGAAGCGCCGAGTCATTGTAGGCGCTGAGCGAAAACACGACTCGTCCGTTTTTCAGAAGCTGGATTACAAAAAAGGCCCTCGAGAGAAGAAGAAGAAGAAGGAGGAGGAGAAATTAAAGAAGGAGAAGTTTTCACACTCGAGGCCTCTTTCTGTGATCCGACTGTCTGAATTAAAAGAAAAGCCAAGGTCAGACGGCTGCAGAGGCTCGGCGCAAAGAGAAAAAAACACTCGGGAAAGTGAAGCGCGCTTCAAAACAGGCCTGTAACCGTCAGCGTAAACACACATTTCACCTCCAGCGGCGAAGCTCCAGGAGACCGGGGCTGCTGTCAGCTGAGCTACCCAGAGAAGAGGCCTCCAGCTGGGGTAGAGGGAAGGCCACGGCAGGCTGGACAAACAGCCTCGACTCAGGATTTACCCGCTTCTCATCAACGTGTGGAGCATTTTATACAAGATTCTTCACATTTATCTTCGGATAAATCAACACGAGGGGAAAGATAGGTGCTGCCATGCTCATTTTCAATCATCCGTATGGAGATTTTTTGGAGCTATAATAATAAATAACAGCGGTTTCTGCAAAAACAGCTGAACTGAACGATGCTGGACTGAATAATGAAGAGGAAAAATAATGTCAGTCAGGTTCTTTTAGCTTATATGAGACACAAACTGTAAAAAAACAAAATCCTGTCTGCAAATATCTGTAAAATAATGACAGATACAGTCAAAAACTAAGGTTTTTTAAATGCATTCCCAGTTTTAGGCTTGTTTTTTAGGGTTAACGTGTAAATTAATGCTTTTTCTGTTCTCTAGTTTTGATCTATTATTGAACAAAAAAATGGGAAATCCATAAAATAACAGCTGAAAAAAAGGTTTAGCATCTTATAATCCTTAATATACATCATTTTCTTTCAGATGACAGCAAATATCTGTAAAATAAGAAGAGTTTTAGCTGATTTAAATGCAGCGAAACACACATTTTGCCTGTTTTTAAAAATTATTAGCTTCTGGTTAACATGTAAATTAATATAAATAAATAAAAAAAAACAGGAAAAATCTGTAAAAAAAAACATTAAAAAATGTAATAATGTTAATCCAAGATGTTCGTAAAATGATATTCTTTCAGACGATGATAAATTTCTAAAGAATTAAGATAGTTTTTATATGTATTTTCTGATTTAAATGCATTAAAATAGAGGCTGTGGAAACACTGCCTGCAGTTCAACCTGAAAACTTTTCTCTCAGTTGGTCACAGATTTTTTTGTGTTCGTTTTTTGTTTGTTGATTTGACAGATTCTGCACAAGAGACACCAAATAAAGTGTTTTTTAAAATAAATACCATGATTTAAATCTTTGATATTCTTGAATCTCCTGATGGAACTTACACATGATGCGTTCATGGGTCGTCAGGAAAGCTGAAAATCAGTTTTTGTTTGATAAATTGTGTCGATTTAAAAAATTTTTTAAAAGATAACATGCCTTTAAAACCCAACGGCTGATTCTGCAGCTCAGCGAGACACAAATTTCACACTGAATGTTTTCTAGACTCATCCAGAAAACACGATTTCTGTCCTTTTGTCTTTTTGATTTCATCGAGAGAGAAAGATTATTTATCTTTGACGCCGTTTAAAGTGTGGTTTATTTTGTGCAGCTTTAAATCTGCATATAAATGTGCAGAACGAAGTGAATCAGTGGTGCAGAATGAGATGTTTATGAATGATAAATATGATCAGAGTGCTGGGACTCAATTTCCCATCATGCTTCAGATGCTGCATTTTCATTATAAATCTTGACTTCCTCTGTTGCTAAAAGGCATGAGGACACACATATGTCAGAATGGGTTCATAGTTATTTGAGTACATGTATTTTTCTGTACATATATGAGAGTTTGGACAAAATACGCATTAAAATCCAAAACAAATCTGAAAATTCAGCGTGTTTATGTAGGAGTTTATGTACTCCTCTAGCAGAAAGGTGACGCTGCTTTACCTTTTTATTATGTTAGCAGATCTGTTTGAAATTAAGGTAACAGGAAAACGTTGTCTTATGTCTCGTTTTTGTCGTTTTGTGTCTTATTTTTTAAATTTTGTGTCTCGTTTAAGTTGTTTCTCGTCTCTTTGGGATCGATTTGTCTCTCTGTGTCCTGTTATTGTTATTTCTTGTCTTGTTTCCAATATTTTGTGTTGTTTTTCCAATTTTATGTCTTGTTTTTGTTGTTTTGTGTGTCTTTTTTATTTTATATATTGTTTTTGTAGTTTGCGTCTAATTATTCTCATTTTATGTCTTATTTTTGTCGTTTTGTGTCTTGTTTTTCTTATTTTATGTTTTGCTTTTGTTGTTTGCGTCTCATTTTTCTCATTTTATGCCTTGTTTTTGTTGTTTTGTTTGTTGTTTTTCTTATTTTATGTATTGTTATTGTTGTTTTGTGTGTCATTTTCTCATTTTATGCCTTGTTTTCGTTCTTTTGTGTGTCATTTTTTTATTTTATGTCTCGTTTTTGTTGTTTTGTGTCTCATTTTTCTCATTTTATGTCTTGTTTTTGTCGTTTTGTTTGTTGTTTTTCTCATTTTATGTATTGTTATTGTTGTTTTGTGTGTCATTTTCTCATTTTATGCCTTGTTTTCATTCTTTTGTGTGCCGCTTTTTAATTTTATGTCTTGTTTCTGTTATTTTATGCCTCGTTTCTGTTGTTTTGCTTGTCGTTTTTTAATTTTATGTCTCGTTTTTGTCGTTTTGTGTGTCGTTTTTCTCTATTTCTGGCTCACTTCTGTCCTGAACCTCTATGGAAGCAGCACAACCATCCATGAAGAAAGAGAACCCAGAAATGTCTTAGGTTTGGTAAATTTTCCCGACTCAACCACGTGTCACACACGTTTCCTTTAGGGACTGTTAACAAGCTGAAAATCTGGAGATTTGTTGTGTTTTTACAGTTTCTGGATCTGATATTTGGTGTAATTTTGGCCCACTTTAAAAAAAAAGATAACACGTCTTTCAAGTCCTGGTTTTTCGGAACCCTCCATCCACCCCGACAACCTCCCATTGACTTCTATGGTTCAAAAATTAAATTTACTCCTAGAAAACATAGATTGTGAATATAATCCACTGCATTCCTCAAATCAGAAGACAGATTAGTAACGTGTAAACGATGTTTTCAGGAGACTGTGTGTGAAGCCGACATCAGATCACATTTCAAAGTGCATTAATCTCCTTTCACATTCAGCGACATGAGGACTTGAGGTGATGACGTTCAGGGCTCCAGACAGAATGAATGAAGTCCGTGACGACAAAGTTCACATGTTTAGAGGCTGTGAATGTATTTTTATCAAGACAAGCGCTGTCAGCTCTGCTTTAAGTGTAAATCACACTTTAGTGAACAGTCATGTTTGAGTTCTAGCAGTTAATATACACACATTAGTAACTGAATTAACGTTTGCACTGAAGAAACGTGATGTAATCTGAAGGTTTTAGGTGTTTTAATCCGTCATTCTGTTTCCGTTTGGCTTCAGAGGACACGTTCATGTTTGAATTAATGGCCGGTTACCAGAAATAAGCAGCGCTCCTGCTCATTTCCGAGGCATCTGATCTCAGTTTTGCTCCTCGGAAGCTGGATATCGGCCGGCCAGGCGTCACCTGGCGTTCGGATGAGCCTCGTCTCTGCGGGAGTTGACGGACAAAAAGCCTCATTTAGGCTCAAAAGCCAGAAACTCTCTCTAAAAATAGTCGGGTCGGATCGGCGGTTCAGTTTCTCTCCGGGAGACTAATTACACATCAGCGTCCAGACTCCGCTCATTGTGTTTCCACCTCTGTGACTCCGTCCTCCTGGTTTCCAGCCGTGAGGGAAAAGACGACAGAGACGGATGCAGAAGAGGAGATATGATCTAACTTCTGTCATCAGGAACAATGCGAGGCGGGGAGACGGAGCGGACGGGGAATCGAGGCGACTTCTGCGAGTTTATTATGAGCTCCACAAAGACTCCAGATTCCATCTTTACCGCTGAAGACGTTCAGACAGACGAGAATAAATCAGGAGCGTAAAAGATGGAGGTCTTGCCGTTTTCATTGGAAACAAAAGGGGCCACGAAGGTTACATTACTGCCGACATGAGGCCTTCTTACACTGCAGGAACTTGCAGGCCGTTTTAGGACAGCGTGGGCCTTTGAGCATCATCAAACCACAAGAACCGACCCTTTAGAACCTCTTACAGAGATGCAAAAGTAGGTTCTCCAGGGTTAGAACTATCCATCCATCCATCCATCCATCCATCCATTATCTTCCGCTTATCCGGGGCTGGGTCGCGGAGGCAGCAGTCTAAGCAGAGAGGCCCAGACTTCCCTCGCCCCAGACTCCTCCTCCAGTTCTTCCGGTGGGACCCCGAGGCGTTCCCAGGCCAGCCGAGAGACATAGTCCCTCCAGCATGTCCTACGTCTACCCCGAGGCCTCCTCCCCATTGGACATGCCCGGAACACCTCCCCAGGGAGGCGTCCCAAAGGCATCCGGAACAGATGTCCAAACCACCTCAACTGACCCCTCTCGATGTGGAGAAGTAGCGGCTCTACTCCGAGCTCCTCACCCGATCTCGAAGGGTGCGCCCAGCCACCCTGGGCCCCCCTTTAGAACCTCTTACAGAGATGCAAAAGTAGGTTCTCCAGGGTTGGAACTAACTGTCAAAACTGGTTGGTTGAACTCAGAGGATCATTTCGATGTCTTTGTCCAGTGGTGGTCTTCTCCTGTCTCTCAGTGGCATCAACTAGGTTTGGCCGGTTCTTAGGATTGGGACCAGGGCCGATAGATGTTGACATGAACCTCCCAATAAGCTGTCAGATGTTCCACTGGGATGTTGGATCACACTTTTTCCATAGAAGTCTTTGTCACGGTGCTCCTTTACTAGCTAAAGTCTGTCACAGAACTGCCCACCTCCTCTGGTGACCACGTTTTAAACAGGAACCTGGTAGAACAACCAGGTACGACAGCTATTCGCAATTACTTCGAGTTCCTGCAGTCGACAGAAGCCTATATTGAACTGTTGGCAGTGCGGCTACAGACCAATGGAGTCCCAACATGCCACCTTAGTTGTTGTCAACCATCATCTCTCCATTGACCTGGCAACCATCTGTACCCTGAACCACCCTGTAATCACAAGACTCCAGTCTCTACGCCCCAACACTCTCTTTGATTCTTCTAAACTTGTACACATTTGACCAGCTGTTGGAGGTAAGTGAAGGAGTTTAAGTATCTCAGGATCTTGTTCAAGGATTGGTGCAGCATCAGCAGTAGTTCAGGTGTTGTACTCGACCACTGTGGTGAAGAGGTAGCTGAGCCAGAAGGGGAAGCTCTTGATCTAAGTTCCAAGCCTAAAGTATGATCATCAGCTCTGGGTAGTGACCGAAAAAATCAGAGTTTCTAGGTTCTTTCCGGTACGTCCAAATGGAAGGAGACCTTTAGGTAGACCCAGACCTCTAGAGGGATTACATATCTCATCTGGCCTGGGAACACCTCAACTTCAACCCGGAGGACCTGGAAGGCTTTACTGGTGACAAAGACGTCTGAATTACCTGCTTTGTCTGCTTCCGCCAACACCTAACTTGAGAGTCAACAGATGGATGGATTCCCTGTTCATTTCTAGAACTTTCCTGCAGAGAGATTCTCTGAACAATCTGGTTTCCGTACGTTGAAGTGCGTTTAAACACCAGCTGCCTGAAAGAGCAACAGATTGCAACCACTCAAGTTTCCCTTCACAAAACCATTGAACCTTCATTGCTATTGTAGATCTGCCTCAACCAAGTTTTCTCACGACAACAGTCTCCGCAAAATCTTGACTTTCACTGTTTTTTTGCGTAAAACTCTAAAAAAATACATCTTAATACATAACTGGATCAGAAATGCAACATTTTTATGCATCAAAGACGAGATTAGATACAACTTTGCACAGAGTAAAAGTACTGGGGATGCATGATAATATCAACGTCCGATAAATATCGGTTAATTTGGGCAATTATAACGTCATTCCGATAATTCTGATAATAAAAAAATGAGCCAAAAATAATAAAGACTTGCAATCTTGGTTTTTGCCGTTGGTCTGTGTGTTGTGGTTTGTCCTCATGCCTGGCTCCTCAACCCCTCCCTTCCCTGACGGTACTGTCGCATGTGTGTGATGTCATAAGACTGAGAAAAACAAGCAGCATGGCGTAGCACCGACCAGTGTGGACTTGATATTCGAATAGTCCTGCCTGCTGCTGCCGGGCATTGCCGAGCATCGCCGAGCGCTGCCCAGCATTGCCCAGCATTGCCCAGCATTGCCGAGCGCTGCCGAGCATTGTCCAGCGTTGCCGAGCGCTGCCGAGCGCTGCCGAGCGTCGCCAAGTGTCGCCGAGCGTCGCCGAGCATCACTAAGGCTCTAGTACGGCACTGAGGGTCTAGAACGCCGCTGTGGTTGTAGTAGGTGGACCTGCCAACTCTGGTGTCACGCTCCGGTGTCACTCCTTCTCCCCCCACCCCCGGCCGACACCGTGGCAAGAACCCAGTCGGTTGACACTATCGGTTATCGGCTGCAAGAAGTATAAAATTATCGATTATCGGTTGAAATTGGCATGATCGTCCATCCCTAACAAGTACTAAGACAATGAAGTGCAAAAGAAGCAGTAAAGAGCATCACATGCAGTATAAGTACGTAGGTTAGAGTATAAACTGAGTGGTGATGGTTTCATTTTTAAAAACAGACTGTTTTTCTTACTCTGTGCTTCACGTGTCTCACAATGAAGATGGAAAATATAGATTCTATTAAGAAACAGGAACATGTTCATCTTCCCTCTAATTCAGCCTCCACTGCCTGATTTTATCGAACCAGCAGAGAGAACCGAGTCCTCGCAGGCTGCTGGAAATCATCACCAGAATATTATTCTGCGTCCTTGTGCAGAAATAAGCCCCTTGAAACGAGGCCGTCTGTCCTGAGAATAAAAAGAGGTTTGCTGAAGGTTGGCCGGGCTGAGCTTTACAAGACCGAAACCATCTGCAGCTGTTGCTCCAAACTCAGGTCTAATGGGGCATCAAGGTCGACTTCTGCAGAGCAGCATGAAAATAACAAATGCACTACCTCTGGTACGCATCGTAGTACTTCTTTGAAACCTGAATTAGACTAAAACTTTGTATTTGGAAGGTCTGTGCACATTAAACAGCTTTGTTTCCATTTTACAGCCTCAGATTGTGCTTCCAACTCATTTCTGGGAATCTGCTGAGTTGAATCAATGTCCCACAGAGTCTCTAAATCAATTAGGAGTCTCTTTAAAGGTGCTTTTATACGTTTAATCCTTCACAGTAAAAAAGTACGGCTGCATTCATTTCAGTCAAAGCCGCAGACTTCACATGGAAAAACACAAGTCGAGCAAGTTTCAAAAGCTGTTAATTGATTTTCATAGGAAACAGAAGCCAGAGCTGCCTGGACTCACTGCTTTTGTGTCTGCGATGATTCTCCACAGACAGCTTTCGAACCTCCGCTGCAGATGCATTAGAAAATAGTCGGAAAAAAAACAGGAAGCATTCATGTTTGCAGCCTTATCTGAATAATAAATATGTTGATCATCACTGAAACCAAGAAAAAAACGTGGACATACAGACTAAATTAAGATTGTGCTCTAATGACACTGTTGGATTCATGCTGGATGGTATGTAGAACATGTAGAGACGAGACTTTCAGCTCAAAGTTCTTAAAATGTAGAGTTCTTCACAAAAATAAGTGATTAATCCTGGAAAACTATTGTTGTACAACGTTTCTGCCTATGAACGTTACACCAGAGACTGTCCAGGCAATAAGAATCTGGTCCAATGAAAGCACACGGTCCAACTACTCAACCAGTCCACCTTAAAACTGTAGTTACAGCTAAATGTTGACACGTGTAAGACTAAAACCAGTTTAACCAACATAACCAGTCCAGTTTCGGCTGACTCAGTATATCAGAAGCGACAGCCTGTTTAAATAATTTAAAAATATGAATTAATTCCAATGCAGATTCTTAAGAAGCCACATATTTCTGGCTTAATATTGGTGAAAAGCGTCTAAAACTATGCAAAAATATGTCGACTGTTTCTTTTTGAAGGCATATTTTAATAAACACACTTCTCCCTTGCCCCGTTGCTGGTCAAGTAACAAAAAAATTGGCATGTGGTTGAGTAATTATGGACGTAAGTGGAGCTAGCATTAGCAGCTAATGCTAGCTGTGACCTCTCAGCTAACAAAGTCATTTCATATGCATCTCTATGCAGATGACTCCATATTGTACTGTAGTGCTGATGCTGTCAACTCTGCTGCCAAAACCTCTCAGCGCTACTTTGCTCAGATACAAGTTGTGCTTAATAAACATAAATTAATTCTTGGAGCAGATTGAACTGAATTAAAAACTGGAAAAAAACATGGTAAAAAATACCAAGACCATTTGAAAATGGTTAAGAAGCTGCATTCTCTCCAAAAATTGAAATAATTTCGACATGTACAAAAATTTTGGACACGCCAATTTTAGTAACAGTCGAAAAATATACCTAGAAATACCTAAAATTTATCATCAGCCTGTCTAACGCAATGCTTTACCGTATTTTTTTGTTTGTTTATAAATAATTTTCAGCCAGAAGAAACCTGTTGGTCAAATACAAATAGAGTAATCACAAGCATAACTAAAGCTAGCATTAGCAGCTAATGCTACTTGTGTCATCTCAGCTAATGAAGCCATTTCATATACATCTCTATGCAGACGAAACAATATTGTACTGTAGTGTTGATGCTGTATATTATATGGTCCGTACCTTTTAGCCTTTTCAAGTTGCGCTCAATAATAAATTAGTTCTTGGAGCGGATTTAGCTTTCACCTGGTGGTGACGCCGCCACAGTGACAGTGACAAAACCTTGTCCTGAGTGAGTCAAACTTTGTACAACACGATCGAAATTCTCTAAAGTGACATAATTTGCCCGAAAATTTAAAAAAAAAAAACAACTTCAAAATGACTAAAAATCTGTATACGGTCACAAAAAAATTGCTCAAAAGACTCAAAATGTGTCCAAGACAACAGAGAACATGTTCCAAGCTGCATTTTCTCCCAACTTTAAGACAATTTCAAATAATTTTGGACGTAACAATTTTAGTTAAAGTAGCTTAATGTATCATTAGCTTCTCTAACACAGTGTTTTGGCGTATGTTGTCGTTGTTTATAAATAAGTTTGAGCCAGACAAAACCTACTGGTCAAATACAAATTCAGTATAAATCAAAATTTAGCATGAGGATGAGTATTTGTGGGATAAAATGAAGCCATGTGGCGTTTTGTATGCGTTTCTATGCAGACGACACCATATTGTACTTTAATGTGATGCTGCATTGTTTTGCTTATTTACAAGGTGAGTATATGTTAGTTCTCAGTGCAGATTAACTCAAATTGGAGGTTTGAATAAAGCTTGAATGAATTTAAAAGGAGTTGTAGCACAGTATCAGACGGATGCTGCTGATTGTCAGAGATCCAGTTCATGCTTCTGCTTCTTCACCTCGTATCTGTGGATGTGTTTTCCTTCCCTAACATGGCTGCTCTCCTCTCTGCTGCATCCGTCCATCAGATCTCCGTTTCTCACACCACAAACCCTCGCTGTGTCACGTATCCACCTCGGCGTCGGTGCTTGTGTTTGCGCTGAGGGCTACCGAGGCAGCGGCACCGAGGCCGGCCGATGAATCAGCGGCTGCAGGGCAGATAAACATGGTTGTAGTGGACGGAGGCGTTCGCTCGGCCTTCAGAGACGTCGCTGCTGCTGCTGCTTCTTAATGTGCTTTATTTTTAGCTCATCACTGCTCCACTGTTCTTCACACAAATCACTGGTCTGTGGAGTTATTGCACCGTGAAATAAACCAGCGACACCCGTAATAAACTGAAAACCTCGCAGCAGGGGTGTCGGAAAAAATATGTCCATATATAGTGGAATAGCGTATGTTTAAAAGCTGTAAAAAATAGTGAAAATAATGGCAAATATCTGTTTTTTTTCTCATTTAAATATAGTAACCACAGAGGATAGTCATACATAGTGAAAGCACAAATTACACGGATTATTCTTTATTTATTTACTATTTTTACACATTATTTACAGTTTTGGCCTGTTTTTTTCCCCTTAAAATTAACATTTAAATTAATATTTTTCTCTGACTTTGCTAATTATTGTCTATAATTTTACAAAACACTGTAAAGTAACACTTTAACCTAAAATTCATGCTTGATATACATCATTTTTCTTTCAAGTAAGCGCAAATATATTTGAAATAAGAGTATTTCCACCAAAAAAATAGTAAAAATGTGTAATTTTACAGTCAAATATTGTAAAAGAATAAATTACCATTTATTAAAATACAGTTTTTTAATGTGGATTTTATTTACCTACATTTTTAAAAAGTCAGCCTGCAAATTAATACTGATCTTAGCAATTGTATTAATAATTACATGTAATTTAACTAAAGTGGTAAATTCTGTAAAATAGCAGTTGTAAATATTAACGTTATTTTTTTATTCTTGACACACATCACTTTTTTAGATAATATTAAATGTCTGCAAAATAATATGTTTTGCTAATTTAAATAACATAAAAATGTGTAATTTTACAGTCAAACATTGTTAAAGAACAAATGATCATTTATTAAAATATAGATTATTGATGTGGATTTTATTTACCTATTTTTTTAACATCTTCGTGTGAATTAATTTTTTTTTTACAGCGATTCCACGAATAATTACCTGTAATTTAACAAAACTAGTAAATTCTGTAAAATATACATAATTTTTCTTTCAAATAATATTAAATATCTGCAAAATAATATTTTAGCTAATTTAAATAACATATAAAATGGTGTAATTTTACAGTCAAACACTGTGAAAGAAAAAAATACCATTTATTAAAATACAGATTATTGATATGGATTTTTTTAACCTATGTCTTAAAAGTCATAATGTAAATTAATATCCTTTTTACAGCAATTTTACTAATAATTAACTTAACAAAAATGGTAAATTCTGTGAAATACCAGGTAAAAAAATATAGATAATTTTTATTTTAAATAATATTAAATATCTGCAAATTAATATTTTTTTTGTTAATTTAAATTACATATAAGATAGTGTTGTTTTATGGTTAATTTTGGCTTTTTTCCCCAAATTTTTTACAATTAGCATGTCAATTATTACTTTTTAAACTGTATTTTACTTGATTTTTTACAGTGCAGTCTCCCTGTAGAGATGCTGCTGAGACGACATTAAATCTGGGCTTCGGCGATGAAAGTTATTCGGTTAAACTGTGAATCCTGAGAAATAAATCACAGGTTTGAAACAGCCGCAGCTTCTTTCTGTTTTCCTTTTTCTTTCCGTCTTTAGTTTCTCAGCAGGCGTCTGTTCTTTAGCATGAAGCTGCTGTTTTCTCACCGTCAGTTAATCCCAGGAGAAAACCCCACGTTATTTCTGACTTATCACCCTGTCGGGAGGAAATAAGGCTTCTGTTGCACCACTTAGACTGACAAACAACGCAGGTTTTCCTCGTCTTGGCTGTTTTACGGATAAATAAATCCACAAAAAACAGCAATTTTCCATTTTTAAAGGTAAAAATAAACTACAGATTCTGGGATATTTCACCTCCGTAACACGTCTTTTTTCAGATTAGTGGTGAGAAAACATCCAAATTGCACGTTCAGACGTTTATCTTACTGCATTTTTGCTGTTTGTGTCGAAGCTTTCAGTTATAAATCACATCTTTTAAAGCTTCTCAAGCAGGAAATCTCCACTTCAGCAGCTCCTCCACCCACTTCCAGTTTCATTTCTGTCCTTATTCTGACGGCGGATGCTGATTCTGTTCTGGTTTTGGGTTGTTAGGGCCCGAAGCACTACAGTGCAAGGACCCTATTGTTCCTCTAGTGTTTCTTTGGCGGTTTCTTTTTCTTACGCCACTTTGAACCTCAATTTGACCCCCTAAACATGCTCAAAAACTCACCAAATTTGGCACACCCATCAGGACTGGTGAAAAATTTGATATTTTGGGGGAGTTACACATATGAATGGCAAAATGACTCAATAGCGCCACCTAGAAAATTGGGCTTTAGTGGAGTTAATACGGCTAGTTTCACGTAAACTTATAAAATTTGGTACACAGGTACAGTAGCCCAAGACATAAACATTCCTGTTTTAAAATTTCAAAAAAGGCTCAACAGCGCCCCCTAGAGCACATAGTGTGCAGGCATTGGAATTTAACGAACTCTTCCCAGGATTTTTGTCCGATTTTCACCAAATTCGCTGTGTGGCATCTGGACCCCTCTAGGATGAAAATTTATTAAAATCTTGTGGCTGCGTCACACGGTGTGGGCGTGGCATGGCGGCCATTTTGAACAAAAAAGCTCCATGGCGCCCCCTAGAGCACGTGGTGCGCAGGCATTGGAATTTAACGAACTCCTCCCCAGATTTTTACCCGATCTTCACCAAATTCGCTGTGTGGCATCTAGACCCCTCCAGGATCAAAAGTTATTAAAATTTTGTGGCTGCGTCACACGGTGTGGGCGTGGCAGGGCGGCCATTTTGAACAAAATCGCCATGTGGAACGAAATGGGTTTTGGAGGTGAAGGGATCCATGTAAAATCACCAAATCCACACAAAACCTCATTAATCTCAAGAACTAATATTTAATATACAATTCAGTAATGGGCGTGGTCAAACGGCTCCACAGCGCCCCCTGCAAATATTCAAATACTCATATAAAATCACTGCTTTATCCTACAAACATGAACTTTGGTACATACATATAGTATCCCAAGACCAACAGATTTGCACAGTCGAAATTCTAATCGGCTCTACGGCGCCCCCTAGACAAGGTCGTGTGGAGAGGAGCATGATGAGGAGCGAGGGCCCGTCCGACGCTGCTTGCAGCTTTAATTTAATATTTTCAGTTTTTTGCAGAACAACTAATGGAACTAAAGTGGTTAATCTGCATTGTGTCGTCTATGGAATATCGAATAAGAGTGTACTTATCTGTATGTGTATATATTTTATTCTATTCTACTTCTTCTTTTATATTCTTAATGTTATTTTATTTCTTGCTATCTTAACTGTTTGCACCAACAGACCAAGACAAATTCCTTGTAATGTAAAAATTACTTGGCAATAAACAAGATTCTGATTCTGATTCTGAGTGTATTAGGAGTAAATTGCACATGTTTAAATTCTAAATTATCTTAATTCATGGCGCAGAGAAAATTAAGGCATCCAGTTAGAGCATCTGGCAAAGTATAAATCACCAAGAAAACCCTAAAACGTCTTCTTGCCAGTGAATATCTGAGAGCTGCAGGATGCTCAGAGGAGAGTCAAACAACCCGAGTTGACTTTTCCAACCCAGGAGTCCTGAACTAACCGTGGACAAACTGGGTTGTTCATTTATCCACTAAAGTCCCTTTAATTACCTCATTACCCTGATGGGCTTCCTTTAGCCTTGGCAGGAGGCGAGGCTGTTTTGGGTGGAGATCAAATTTGTTTAATTGAGCCAGAAAAGATCAATCAGGAATGAGAAAACACACCGGAGCAGTGGACCGAGGAGCTCACAGACGGGGAAGTTAGCTCACCTTGATGATTCACTGATTCGACAGCGACGCGTTTAAAAGGCCGTAACTCGGAGCTCAGGAGTCTGATTCAAGTTGAGTTCATCTGAAATAGTCTCAGACACGACTGAATCCCACCAGCTATCAGCCGATCAGCACTGCTGGCAGTGGAAATCTACTTCTGAGCGATTAAATAAGGAGTTTTTAGGGGTTTTTTTGGATCTGAGTCCTCTCTGGTTTCACTTTCTCCCCATCAAACCTTCTGAGAGGTCTGGCTGGAAAGCAGAGTCTGATCCCGAGTGCTCCTAAATAAGGTGGAGATAATAAAGACGCGGCATTTCAGAGCTTTCACAGCCAGTCGGACTCACGCCGCCGCAGCAGGTTCAGGCTGGAACACGTCGCTGGCAGCGCGATCGGTGGCCGTTACTGTGATGTTCAGGACACAGCAGAAGTGAGGAGACACTCTGAAATACCACCTAAATGTCAGATGATTCGAAACCGCACCACCTCTCTGTTGTTTCATTACTTCGAAGCTGACAAGTCGAGTATTCCGCACATAAAAAACCAAAAAAAAACCCTTTAGAATAATGAAAATTAATGCCTCAAAGTAGAAACTCAATGCAACAAAGGGAATCCACCTGTGAGCACTGACACACTAGTTAGAATATTTATAGAATGAGATGTGAACAGCAGAACTTTCTCAGTACTGGACCTATGAGCTATGTCTGTCTATGCCTGCATCATGGCTCCAAAGGAACTAAAAAAATCAAGATTCACAAGGATCGAAATAGCTGAAAATTGATCCAAAACGACTTAAAATGTGTCCGTAATGACTGAAGACTTGTTGAAAAGGCCTCAACATGTGTCCAAAATGACTCAATTTTTCTTTTAAATACCTCAAAGAATAGGTTCAGATGTGTTCTAATGACCTGAAATGTGTAAATAAGTCCATAACTAATCAAACTTGTGTCCAAAATGATTCAAAAATTGTCAAAAATAACAAAAAGTTCCCTCAAAAATCCGCATGTCTACATCATGGCTCCGCATGGAAAAGCATTGACAGAGGAACTGAAAAACCTGATTGTGAGACCTCACAAAGATGGAAAAGGACTACTAACTGTCCAGCTGATGAACATGGTTCTAAATGAGATGTGAACAGCAGAACCTTCTCAGTCCTGGACCTGTGGACTGGGTCTATCTATGTCTGCATCATGGCTCCACGTGGAAAAGAACTGAACAGAGGAAGTGAAAAATCTGATTGCAAGACTTGACAAAGACACAAAAGGATGGCTATAGGTTGGAAACTATCCAGAAAGAATGCTTCAAAATGCTTCAAAATTGCTTCATAACTACCTAAAATTGACAAAAAAGACTCAAACTGTGTCCAAAAATGACAAAAACCAGTCTTTAATTACACAAACAATGTTCAAAATTACTCCAAAGTTGTTTAGAATTACTCCTAAATTGTGCAAATTGACTCAAAAGTTGTCCAAAATGTTAACAAATCTGCGATAAGTGAAACTATACTGAGTCCAGCTGTGGTTCCAGTCAGTCTAATGATGAACATGGTTCTAAATAAGATGTGAACAGCAGAACCTTCTCAGTCCTGGACCTGTGGACTGGGTCTATCTATGTCTGCATCATGGCTCCACATGGAAAACAATTGAACAGAGGAAGTGAAAAATCTGACTGTGTGACTTGACAAAGGTGGAAAAGGATCCAGGAAGACCATTGAGCAACTAAACCCAGTGAAGCCCAGTGTCAGCAGTGATCAGGAGGTCTAGAAGGAGCCGTAGTACCACCAATCATGGCTCCGACAACGACTCCATGGACAGTGAACTACTTTCACTATGTAGCTGTGGACAACAGACGACAGCTGCTTCAGACTTGGACCAGGGCTTATCAGTGGAAACCAGAGTTAGTGTGGAGCTCAGACAGAGTGAAGGACCCTGGAGAACATCAACCCCTATGGACGGAGGACCAGAACTAAACCTGGTCGCTGCTCAGAACCAAACTTCCAGATGAAACTAATGAACATGAAGAGAAGCCTGATGGATGCTGGAGAACATTGTTTGGTCGGATGAAGATCAATGAGTTGGGGTCAGATGGAGTCCAGCATGTTTGGTGTGAACCTGACCAGGACGACCACAGTGGATGCATAGTCCTGACAGTGAAGCACGGAGATGCAAAACCAACACAGAAAGCCACAAAACAACCATAAAAATGTAAAACAAACACAAAGAGACACAGAGTGAAGGACGGTTAACAACATTAACCTGTCTTGACTAACACAGTGAATGCATAGTCCTGACAGTGAAGCACGGAGGTGGGAGTGTGATGATACATAAAGGTGTTGACGACATTTATAGATGCACCATGAATGTCTGTGGATGAACCAAAAATGTCGGAAGCACATTCTTTGGTCAGATGAGAAAAAGATATGTATTCAGCTCAGATATAGTCCAACAAGTTTAGCATGAACCTGACCAGGACTACCACAGTGGATGCATAGTCCTGACAGTGAAGCACGGAGATGCAAAACCAACACAGAAAGCCACAAAACAACCATAAAAATGTAAAACAAACACAAAGAAACAAAGTGTGAAGGACAGTTCATAGCATCAACCTTTCTTGACTACCACAGTGGATGCATAGTCCTGACAGTGAAGCACGGAGGTGGGAGTGTGATGATGCAGGGCTGCATGAGTGCAAAAGCTTTTGGTGGTATGATATTTACATGCACCATGAATGTCTGAGCATAAACCAAAAAGCAAACAGGCCACGAGACACAAAACAACCACACAAAGATGCACACCAGTTACTGTGTATTGCTGCAGTTTTGCATCATTTGACATTTAAGCGATGCTGCTCAGGGGTGTACTGACTTCTACTGTACTCAGTGCGATTAATATTCCTCAGCAGCAGCGGGAGGTCTGCTGACATGACAGCAGTCACGCTCCAACGCTCCGACGTGAAAAGGCCAAGGTTGTTCTGCTGCGTGTTCTGCGTGTTCCCAACATGTGAGCGGGCGTCCAGGTGTCTGACATGTGGGCGAGCCGGCGAACTCGCCCTGAATGCTGATGAGCCGCGAAGCCGGTCAATGATGCCACGGAACGACGTGACAAACAGCTAAAGGCTGAAGAGTCGCGCCATCAATTACAGTGTGTGTTGGTGTGTGTAATGCTCCTTAACAGGCTGTATGTGGACACGACGTCCTGAGGGAACCAACACAGATAGAGAAGCATGTCGGCGGCCATTAGCCTGACAAGCTAACAGAGAGTAGTGTGATGTCTATACTGGAGCTGCAAGTAGCGGGTACTATTGATTGTTTGGTCTCTAAGATGTAGAAAAATGGTGAAAAATCAGTGTTTTCTAGAACCCAAGAAGAAAAATATCTTGTTTTGGATTCAACCCAAACCCATGTTCAGTTTACTGCCACAGAGGAGGAAAGAAACCAGGAGATATTCACACTTAGAACGCCAAACCACGCCGAACCAAAATTCAACTATAAGGAACCATTAATCCACTATAAGAAACCATTAATCAACTATAAGGAACCATTAATCAACTATAAGGAACCATTAATCAACTACAAGGAACCACTGATCAACTATAAGAAACCATTAATCAACTATAAGGAACCATTAATTAACTATAAGGAACCATTAATCAACTATAAGGAACCATTAATCAACTATAAGGAACCATTAATTAACTATAAGGAACCATTAATTAACTATAAGGAACCATTAATTAACTATAAGGAACCATTAATTAACTACAAGGAACCATTAATCATCTACAAGGAACCATTAATAAACTATAAGGAACCATTAATTAACTATAAGGAACCATTAATTAACTATAAGGAACCATTAATCATCTATAAGGAACTATTAATCAACTATAAGGAACCATTAATCAACTTAAGGAACCATTAATCAACCGTAAGGAACCATTAATTAACTACAAGGAACCATTAATCAACTACAAGGAACCATTAATCATCTATAAGGAACCATTAATCAACTATAAGGAACCATTAATCAACTCTAAGGAACCATTAATCAACTATAAGGAACCATTAATCAACTCTAAGGAACCATTAATCAACTATAAGGAACCATTAATCAACTATAAGGAACCATTAATCAACTATAAGGAACCATTAATCAACTATAAGGAACCATTAATCTATAAGGAACCATTAATCAACTATAAGGAACCATTAATCAACTATAAGGAACCATTAATCAACTATAAGGAACCATTAATCAACTATAAGGAACCATTAATCAACTATAAGGAACCATTAATCAACCATAAGGAACCATTAATCAACTATAAGGAACCATTAATTAACTATAACTATAAGGAACCATTAATTAACTATAAGGAACCATTAATCAACTATAAGGAACCATTAATCAACTATAAGGAACCATTAATCATCTATAAGGAACCATTAATCATCTATAAGGAACCATTAATCAACTATAAGGAACTATTAATCAACTATAAGGAACCATTAATCAACTATAAGGAACCATTAATCATCCATAAGGAACCATTAATCAACTATAAGGAACCATTAATTAACTATAAGGAACCATTAATCAACTACAAGGAACCATTAATCATCTATAAGGAACAATTAATCAACTATAAGGAACCATTAATCAACTATAAGGAACTATTAATCAACTATAAGGAACAATTAATCAACTATAAGGAACTATTAATCAACTATAAGGAACCATTAATCAACTATAAGGAACCATTAATCATCTATAAGGAACCCAAAATCAACTATAAGGAACCATTAATCAACTATAAGGAACCATTAATCAACTATAAGGAACCATTAATCAACTATAAGGAACCATTAATTAACTATAAGGAACCATTAATTAACTATAAGGAACCATTAATTAACTATAAGGAACCATTAATTAACTACAAGGAACCATTAATCATCTACAAGGAACCATTAATAAACTATAAGGAACCATTAATTAACTATAAGGAACCATTAATTAACTATAAGGAACCATTAATCATCTATAAGGAACTATTAATCAACTATAAGGAACCATTAATCAACTTAAGGAACCATTAATCAACCGTAAGGAACCATTAATTAACTACAAGGAACCATTAATCAACTACAAGGAACCATTAATCATCTATAAGGAACCATTAATCAACTATAAGGAACCATTAATCAACTCTAAGGAACCATTAATCAACTATAAGGAACCATTAATCAACTCTAAGGAACCATTAATCAACTATAAGGAACCATTAATCAACTATAAGGAACCATTAATCAACTATAAGGAACCATTAATCAACCATAAGGAACCATTAATCAACTATAAGGAACCATTAATCAACTATAAGGAACCATTAATCAACCATAAGGAACCATTAATCAACCATAAGGAACCATTAATCAACTATAAGGAACCATTAATTAACTATAAGGAACCATTAATCAACTATAAGGAACCATTAATCAACTATAAGGAACCATTAATCATCTATAAGGAACCATTAATCATCTATAAGGAACCATTAATCAACTATAAGGAACTATTAATCAACTATAAGGAACCATTAATCAACTATAAGGAACCATTAATCATCCATAAGGAACCATTAATCAACTACAAGGAACCATTAATCATCTATAAGGAACAATTAATCAACTATAAGGAACCATTAATCAACTATAAGGAACTATTAATCAACTATAAGGAACAATTAATCAACTATAAGGAACTATTAATCAACTATAAGGAACCATTAATCAACTATAAGGAACCATTAATCATCTATAAGGAACCCAAAATCAACTATAAGGAACCATTAATCAACTATAAGGAACCATTAATCAACTATAAGGAACCATTAATCATCTATAAGGAACCATTAATCAACCATAAGGAACCATTAATCAACTATAAGGAACCATTAATTAATTATAAGGAACCATTAATCAACTATAAGGAACCATTAATTAACTATAAGGAACCATTAATCAACTATAAGGAACCATTAATCAACTATAAGGAACCATTAATCATCTATAAGGAACCATTAATCAACCA
The DNA here is from genome assembly GCA_024666655.1 of Dascyllus trimaculatus. Taxonomy (NCBI): domain Eukaryota; kingdom Metazoa; phylum Chordata; class Actinopteri; family Pomacentridae; genus Dascyllus; species Dascyllus trimaculatus. The sequence goes on along the minus strand of CM045463.1, from coordinate 3,490,570 downwards.
TAAGGAACCATTAATCAACTATAAGGAACCATTAATCAACTATAAGGAACCATTAATCATCTATAAGGAACCATTAATCAACTATAAGGAACCATTAATTAACTATAAGGAACCATTAATCAACTATAAGGAACCATTAATTAATTATAAGGAACCATTAATCAACTATAAGGAACCATTAATTAACTATAAGGAACCATTAATCAACTATAAGGAACCAAAATCAACTATAAGGAACCATTAATCAACTATTCCTGAAACTCCAAACTCAGACGACACTGTCTGATAAAGACGCTGTGAGTCCGGTTCTGCTCAGTCGGGTCTTGAACTTGCCGCTCCACTTCCCTAAAACCAGTTTAAACACTGAGGGATGACGGTTTATCAGGAGTCACCAGGATCCGCTGAGTAAACACGTCAAGATAAACAGTAAACAATGAAGTAAACAACGAAGTGACGCCGGAGTAAACACACCCATACTGTCTCCAACATCACTGTCAGGGTCTCGGTGTGCGTCTGCCCTCGGCGTTATCAGCACTCCGGTAAACATTTGTCATTCAGCTCAACACCTCGGGCTGCACACACACACACACACACACACACACACACACACCTACACACTGTCAGAGTGTGTGTTCGCTGCTTGCCTTTATTCAGAGTGTGTGTGATGCGTTTAGTGGAGGTAAAGCTCTTAACTCACAGCCAGCGACATAAAGCTGCCTGTCTGGCCCGGAGTGTGTGTCGGTGTGTGTTATAGTGTGTGTGTTGGTGTGTGTGTGTTGGTGTGTGTGTGTGGAGGCCAGCAGTGAATCATGTGACAGGTGTCGGTGATGCTGAGGCGATCGTCAGGACGGAGGAGGACGACGCAGAAGGTCGGACTCCCGGCAGGATGGAACAAAACTTCCTGTTCTGTAAATCAGGAGCGAATATTTAAACTCAACATGACGGATTTGTTAAAATAAGAAGCTCTGACGTGGAAAAAACACCGCTACACGTCCCTGCAGCGACAAAAAATGCTCAAACCGCACTGTTCGACCAGTTCACTGCTATTCCACAGATTTCCCCTGGTTTGTTGCGGTAAATTAATATTTTGAATCAGCATAAATGTCATTATTTAACAGGTATTTGTAGCTGTATGAAAGGAAAATAGCGAATATTAAGGCTTGAAAAGTTATAATTAGTTTCAGCTGTTGTTGTGTAAGAAACCAAAAATCAACTATAAGAAACCAAAAAGCAACAATAAGGAACCATAAAGCAACAATAAGAAACCAAAATTAAACTATAAAAAAACAAAAAGCAGCTATAAGGAACCAAAATTCAACCTCAGGGAATCAAAATTCAACTATAAAGAACCAAAATTCAACTATAAAGAACCAAAAAACACCAATAAGGAACCAAAAATCAGCTATAACAAACCAAAAAGCAGCTATAGGGAACCAAAATTCAACTATAAAAAAACAAAAACCACCAATAAGGAACCAAAAATAATTTATAAAGAACCAAAATCCAACTACAAGGAACCAAAATTCAAATACAAAGAACCAAAAATCAACTATAAAGGAACCAAAAAGCATCTATATGGAACCATTAATCAACTATAAGGAACCATTAATCAACTACAGCTGTTGTTGTGTTAAATTGCAGATTTATATTTAAATGTTAGCCATAAAAAAACAGGCAAAAATTACAAATATATTCTGCATTTTTGCAAATTATAATTAGCTTGTTTTGTTGTTGTCTTTTGTAAAATTATACCATTAAATGAGAAAAAATATACAATTGTTGCACAGAAGTTATTCAGAAGAAAAAATATGTACATTAATAATTGAATAATCTTTATATTAACTGGAAAAGCACTTCAGTCCATCCCCAACACAATCTCCCAGTTCACATACTGTATGTTGTATGGAACATTACAGATACAGATGTAACTACAGACAGTCTCTCGTCTTGTGTCTGTGTTACACTGTGAGCTTTTTGTAGCATAAACAAAAAGGAGTGGTGTGTATTATTTAATATGAGGACATGGATTGCAAATGTTTATGAACTGAAGGCCAAGAACAAACAGAAAAGTGGTGAAAGAAACCAAAAAACGTCCAAACAAACCCCTTAATGAAATAAAACCCCCACAGTGCTGTCTCCACTGTTTTTTAATTCAACTTATTCAAAATTACATGAAATCCCTTTGAAAGTATTTTAAATAATTAAATCCACCCAATGGATTTTTAACCCCTATGACATGAAAATATTCCACGTTTTATTGAACCCCGGTCCCCCACGTTACAGTCCCCAATACAGTCCCTTATATGAATTAAAGCCCTTTAAACCTTATTTTAAATGGTCTGTACTTATATAGCGCTGTTCTCTACCTTAGTGGTTCCAAAGCGCTTTACAATGTGTTTCTCATTCACACATTCACACTCCAATGGTGACAGAGCTTCCATGCTAGGTGCTAATCTGCCATCGGGAGCAACTTCGGGTTCAGTGTCTTGCCCAAGGACATTTCGGCATGCAGAGGGACCGGGGATCGAACCACCAACCTTGCGATCAGAACCCTTTAACATTAAGTTTAACCCAGGAAATCAAATCCCCCGTTTGTAAGCCCAGCCTATGCTAACTAAATGACTCTTAACCCTGGTAGTGAAATAAAAATCCCTCAAAAAAAAGAATGCTCCACTACGCTAATGTACAGCAGAAAACATCTAAAAAAAAAACCCCAAAACACCCCAAAAATGAAATGACAACTCAAGGCAGAAGCCCCCCACCCTAAGGAGACGTAAGGAAACCAAAAAGCAAAGCTAAAGTAACAGAAAACCTCAAAACCTCCACAAAAACGCCCCGAAAAGCAGCCGAATGCTAGCAATTTAGCGCTAGCGATTTAGCGCTAGTGGCAGAGCTAGCGGCACCACAAGGTCCCTCCAAAGGGACAAATAAACCCCACACTCTTTTCATCCTCTACAAACTCACTGAGACGGTTTTTCCTCCCTTCTGTTGCTTCGAGTCTCGTTTTTGTTTTTGTCGTCTTTCTGACAGTTTCGTCGGTTTGCTGCGACCGGACGGGACTGGATGTGTCACCATGGTGATGCAGATGAAGGGTGATGCCAGCGTGACCTCGCCGCCGTCCCCCCGGCCCGGGTCATCGGATCCAATCAGGATTCATCGGCCGAACGGCTCCGTGACATTTTCAGGTTTGTGGGGAAACGTCGCGGCAGCTGTTGGGCTGCCAGACGGCTTGTCTGGAGGAAAACATCCGTTAGGTGTCCCTCGTTTGTCCGCGGGTTTCCTCGTTAGCTCATCAGATGGAGCTGCTTCTTGTGGAAAGCCTCCCTGCTGCTGCTCTTTAGGTTGTAGAAGAAGAAAAAGGACAAACCTCCACTGTTGCTGATCAGAACAGAACTAAATGTCTCTGCATTCGAGGAAAATTAACTGAAGTCTGCTTCAAATCCAATATTCTGCTTAAATTCCCCTTAAAGTAGCTTCTAATCAGGATAAACGTCTTCCTAGTCTTTCAATTTTTACTGTTTCTGGCTGATAAATGGTGTCATTTTGGTTAATGTTTGGACTTTTTTGTTGTTTTATGTCTTCTTTTGTTAATATTTTGTGTGTTCCGGTCATTTTCTGCCTTGTTTTGGTCATATTTAGCCTCTTTAAGTGAATATTTTGACTTCTTGTTTGTGTTTTCTGTTCATTTTTTGCCTATTTTTAGTCATATTTAGTCTCTTTAAGTCAATATTTAGTCTTTTTTGTCTTGTTTTGTGTCTTGTTCTGGTCATATTTTGTGTTTTCTGGTCAATTTTTTGGCTTTTTTTTGGTCTTATTTAGTTTTAAAGTGAATATTTTGTCTGCTTTTGTTGTTTATATCTTGTTTTGTTAATGTTTTGTGTTTTACGGTCATGTTTAGTCTCTTTAAGTCAATATTTAGTCATTTTTGTCTTGTTTTGTGTCTTGTGCTACTAACATTTTGTAATTTCTGGGTTCATATTTAGTCTCTTTTAAAGAATTTTTTGTCTTTTTTGTTGTTGTTTTGTGTTTTGTTTTGGTAATTTTTTGTGTTTTTTGGGTCATTTTTAGCTGCTTTAGGTGAATATTTTGACTTTATTTGTCTTATTTTGGTAATATTTGGTGTTTTCTGGTCATTTTTGGCTTCTTGTTAGTCATATTTTGTCTCTTTAAGTCAATATTTAGTCATTTTTGTGAAGTTTTGTTGAAGTAAAACTGTTTTTACTGTTTTTGGCTGACAAATGATGTAATTCTGGTGATTGTTGTCTCTTTTTGAGTTAGCCTTTTTAAGTGTCTTTTTTGTTGGCTTGTGTCTTGTTTTGGTAATATTTTGTGTTTTCCGGTCATTTTTGCCTATTTTTGGTCACATTTAGCCTCTTTAAGTGAATATTTTACCTTGTTTTTTGTCTTGTTATGTAATATCTTGTGTTTTCTGGTCATTTTTTTGCTTCTTTTGGTCATATTTAGTCTCTTTAAGTCAATATTTACTCTTCTTTTTGCTGTTTCATGTCTAGTTTTGCTAATTTAAGTGAACATTTTGTCTTGTTTTGTGTCTTGTTATGCAGTATCTTGTGTTTTCTGGTCATATTTTGTCTCATTTCGGTAACTTTTAGTCGTTTTGAAGACATCTTGTGTCTCGTTCTGAGAATTTTTGTCTTGTTTTGATAATTTTTGCATCATCTCCTGTCGGCTCTGTGGAAACACTACCTGCAGTTCAACCTGATGATTATTTTTTTAATGCATCAAAGGGATCTTTCACCTTAGATTTAGTTCATTTTACCGACAGAATCATAAATTGTACTCGAATAGTTGGAGGACCGTTGGAAAGTTGAAAATCGGAGTCTTTTTATTTATTTTTTTTATAATTTCTTGCTCAGACCAAAGGTGTAATTTTCTAAAAAGATAACACACCTTTCAAACCTGCTGGTGGGTTTTGGGATTTACAGGGCTAAGAAGTCAAAATATCAGTTACATAATACTGAAAACTGCTGACTTGAAGCAGGAGAAAAATTCACATGAACTTCTTTTTTGCACAGTTGAGGAGAAACCACATCATTGGCAGCAGCTACTGGATGTTAAAGCCACTCGGTTGTGGTTTTGCGGCCTAAAATCAATCACATGATCCAGCTACATCTTCAGTCTCCTCCCCAGTGACCAACAGGTCTACCCAGGTTTGATATATGACCTGATAACAGCCTCCAAATCCTGGAAAAAGAATCCGAACAGCCTCTTTCTGCATCCCGACTCTGCTTAAATGTCAGCAGCCCGCAGAGCTTCACACTGAGGCGGCCTCATTGTCGCCAAAATGTTGAGAATGCGAGCGAAAAAGAGCAGAACGGACCCTGGCGGTGTTTTCAGACGGGTGTTTACAGCCGGTGTAAGAAGCGATTGCACCGCAGGTGACGACAAACAGCTGTGGAGCCTCTGGACGAGGGTTTACGGAGGTTTTTACGGCTCGAAACTCCCAAACAAGAGCGAGAAACATGGTGGATTTTAGATGCTGTGCAGCTTTTATATCTGGGTTTTAGTGTCTAACAGTGCAGCATAATGTGGTTTTATGAAGTCTGTGCTTATACGAACACTAACACTGCACATCTTTTGGTTTTGCATGGGCCGTAAATAAACAGATAAACAGGTTTTAACTGTGATTTTTAAAAATAATGTTGCTAAATTGCAGATAATACCTCATGAACTCGCCAAAGAGAGTATTAATGACTAAAACAAAACAACAAAACTGTAAATGATGCTGCAGGTTGTTCTGTCGTTTAATGAAATGTCTTTAAATTTGCAAATAATATCAATAATTTACAGATATTTGTTGGTATTTAAGGATAAATCTTGAATATTAGGAATTGCAAAGTGGGAAATAATGTTTTTTGTAATTGTTGTTTTGAAGATTTTTTTTGTTTTGATTAAATTTAAAATAATATCTTAAAAATTCTAAATAAATATTAACTTACATGTAGCTGCAACTGTAAATTACAATTATGTAAAAGTATTTAATTCTTCAGCTAATAATTAAATAATTTAAATTAGAATTAAAATTACTAAAATAAAATTATTTAATTATTTTAAAAGAATTAAACAGTTTTAATTCTTTTCTTAACAATTAAATAATTTTAACTACAATTAAAATTATTAAAATTAAAATTACTTAATTATTTAGATAAAGTATTAAATAGTTTGACTGTAAAATCACACAGTTTTACTACATTTAAATCAACAATATTGTATAAGTAATATCGATATTTCACAAATATTTGTTGGTTAAATCTTGTATATTAAGGATTGAAAAGTAGAAAATAATGTTTTTTTGTGTGTTATTTTACAGATTTTACTGATTTGATTGAATTTTATATAATATTTATATATAAATCTGAACAAATATTAACTTGAATGTTGGCTGTAAAAACATACAAACAAACAAACATAAAACTAATAAAATAAAACAAAATTAATTAAATTTAAATCAGCTAAATCATATCAATATTTGACAGATATTCGTTGGTATTTAAGGATAATTAATATTTTAAAGGTTGCAAAGTCGAAAATAATGTTGTTTGTTATTTTACAGTTAAATTTTAAATAATATTTTGAAAAGTCTTCATTAAAAAATATAATATTATAATAATATTAATAATATAAGGAGAGTATATATATATATAATATATAATATATATATATATATATAGGCATAATAATAATATTATAATTAATATATATAACAAATATAATACAAATAAAAAATCTAAATAAATATTAATGTAAATGTTGATAATAAAGGCAAACAAACAAAACTGTAGATAACGCCCATATCAAAAATCTATGTTTTAAAAATACTGTTTTATTCTGTAAAATTACACCGTTAGATCGGCTAAATAACGTTGACGTTTCACCGACAGTTTTTGAACGCTGCAGTCCTCCTCCGTGCTTTAATTTGTGTTTTTCTGGCACCTTGTTATCGATTCCTCACGACCTCATGTTTCCTACAGTGAGCAGCTTGTTTATTGCAGGAGGACAGGATCAATAAAACATGGAGGGACGACGCAGAAGCAGGATTACACTAAAAAATCTTCAACATCTTAACGATCATCCTCTGGAGGAATCATTCAGGAGACCGTGGAGGTGGAATGAGGTGAGCTCAGGAAGGAGAAACCAACTTCCTGTTCCTGGAATCACAGAGGCTGACATCCAGTTTATTTACATGTAGACGCCGCTTCCTCCTCCTCCTCCTCCTCCTCCTCCTCGTCTTCCTCCCTGCAGAGACGAAGCAGCTCTTCCTCTCTCATTGATTCTCCTGTCAGAGGTCCAGCAGCTTCACCTGCACCTGATCGCTTAATAACCCGCCACAATAAAAGTCTGCACAGAGCACGCAGCAACAGGCGCCACTGCGGCGGCCTTCCGATCGATTCCACCGCCGATAATTATCAAATATGTCTGCCGTTTATTTCCGTTGGCGGCAGCTGAGCCCTCGCTGAGAGTGTTTACATCCGGACGCCCTTCAAATCCATCTGCTGCTTCACTTTTACATCCTTTAAACCGTCCTTTACCTCGTTATATGTTCATGCGGCCGCAGTGTTTTACTCTTTGCATGCAGCGTTTAGCTAAAAAAAGAGTTTATGTGCAGAAACTGTGAAGCAGAACTTGAGTTTTATGTGTGATATTTAAGTTAATCAGGTTAATCTGTGCATTAAATCAGATTGTAGGGTTGCAAATAAGGAATCTGCAACCATTTAGCATCAGTTTAAACAGTTAGCAAGAGGTGCTAAATGTCTGTATGTTAAAAACTACCACAAAAATATTATAAGTTCATATTTTTTACTATTTTAACTGTATAAATTTATATTAACCAACATCATTCCCGGTCATTACTGCCAAATTTTCATTTATTTTCAGGATTTTAACCATTAAAAATGAGCAAAATCACAAGTGTATGTCACCAAAATGCTGCTTTTTCTCATTTTATGTTCACATAACTGCAGTATTTTACTCTTTGCATGCTGCGTTTAGCTTAAAAAAGCAGTTTATGTGCAGAAATTGTGCAGCAAAACTCATGTTTTATGTGTGATATGAGGGTAATCAGGTAAATCTGTGCAACAAATCAGATTGTAGGGTTCCAAATAAGGAGTCTGCATTCATTTAGCATCAGTTTAAACAGTTAGCAAGAGGTGCTAAATGTCTGTATGTCAACAACTACCACAGAAATATTACAAATTCATATTCTTTTACCACTTTCACTGTGTAAATGTATGTTTACTGACATTATTCTTCGTCATAACTACCAAATTTTCATTTATTTACAAGATTTAAACCTTTAAAAATGAGTGCATATCACCAAAGTGCTACCTATTCTCATTTGTTGTTCATGCAGGTGGAATATTTTACTCTTTTCATGCCATGTTTTGCTGGAAAAAAGTAGTTTATGTGCAGAAATTGTGCAGCAAAACTCCTAAAACAAGTCGTTCTATCACGATCCTTACATTAGTGGGTGTCTTAACTGTAATATTGAAGTTAATCAGGTAAATCTGTGGAATAAATCAGACTTCAGGGTTGAAAATTAGGAGGTTTAGCATCAATTTAAAAGGTTAGAAAGAAGTGCAAAATGCCTGTATGTCAAAAACTGTCACAGAAATGTTATAAATTCATGATTCAGTGATTTAAATCGAAGGTTTGCCGTTAATCCTGTCAGACCGTGTTCAGGATCTGGTCCTTACAGGCTTCTTGATGAAGTTCTCTGATCTGCTCCGGATGAGTTCGGTTTATGTAGGAGGCACAGATGTTACAGTCTCAGTTTGTCATCGAACAGCTGCTGGTTTGTAGATCTGCAGGATTTCAACGCTTAAGGCCTGAAAGACTGAAGTCAGACTGTTGATATGTCATCAGACTGAGCATCCAAGTTTCTAACATGATGTTGGTGCAACTTTAAAAACCAGAGTGTGAACAAAACACATGTAGTTCTATTGGTTTCTGTGGTGGAATCACTGAAACACATGAATCTTCATCACAGAAAAACAATGTTAGTTTCATGGCCTTTTAACTTCTCCTAAATGATCACAATCGACTACAGCTGCTGACTCCTCTGAGCCAGTTTGAATAGAACCCATTAGATCCACTCATTAGACTCAGACACTACAGTGGGAAAGTCTGAGGAGCTCAGCAAAGATCTGAAGAAGCAAATCATCGACTAGAACAAGTCAGAAAGTCCCTTGGAGCCGTTTCAAAGCAGCTTCAGGTCCTAGAATCATCTGTTTGTAGTATAAAGTTCATGGTCCAGGTGTGTTGCTGCCACCATCAGGAAGGAAACACAAACTACCACCTGCTGCTGAGAGACACCTGGTCAGGATGGTCCAGAGTCAACCAGGAACCAGCAGAAAGCAGGTCTGTTTAGTTTAGTCCAGTTTGGTTTAGTCCAGTTTGGTCCACATTTAGTCCAGTTTGGTCCATGTTTAGTCCAGTTTGGTTTGGTCCAGTTTGGTCCACATTTAGTCCAGTTTGGTCTACGTTTAGTCCAGTTTGGTCACTATTTTTGCACTATTCATCTGCTTGCACTATTCACCGTACTGTTACCATGTGCAATATTATTTATTCAAATTTTCCTTGGTAAATATTCCTTTCATATTCATACGTCATTTCTTGTTGTATCTATTGTATATTTTAAATGTTTCTTTATAGTAGATTGTTTAATTTTCTTTTTTTATGTATAGGGTATGTTGTGTGTGTTTTTCTGCTTTTCCTCTGCTGCTGTAACGAGGAAATTTCCCCATTGTGGGATTAATAAAGTCTAATCTAATCTAATCTAATTTAGTCCAGTTTGGTCCATGTTTAGTCCAGTTTGGTTTGGTCCATATTTAGTCCAGTTTGGTCCATGTTTAGTCATGTTTGGTTTGGTCCATGTTTAGTCCAGTTTGGTTTAGTCCAGTTTGGTCCATATTTAGTCCAGTTTGATCCATGGTTAGTCCAGTTTGGTCCACATTTAGTCCAGTTTGGTTTAGTCCATTTTAATCCACATTTAGTCCAGTTCTGTCCATATTTAGTCCAGTTTGGTCCATGTTTAGTCCAGTTTGGTCCACGTTTAGTCCAGTTTGGTCCACGTTTAGTCCAGTTTGGTCCACGTTTAGTCCAGTTTGGTCCACTTTTAGTCCAGTTTGGACAGGGTTGGACATCAACATGAGCTGAGAGGCTCCATGAAGAAGGAAGTTCTTCCTCTAGAAGCAGAACCTTAAAGCTCCACTGATCACATGGACAAAGAAAAGGCCTTCTGGAGGGAAGTTCTGAGGTCAGATGGAACAAAGACTGAGGAGAGAAGGTGAGGCCTTCAACCCCAACAACACCAGACCTACCATCCAGCATGGAGGTGGCAGCATCATGATCTGGAGCTTTCTAGAAGTGCTTTTGGCCTCATCTCAGACTGTATTCTGGACTGGCTTTGGACTTTCTTGGGACGGGTTCTTGTTTGGTTTCAGTCTTGGTTCTGGGCTACTTTGGGACCTGGTTTTGAATGTGATTTAAAGTTGGCCCTGGCTTAGGACTGGTTTCAGATTGTCTTTGGGGTGTCTTGGACTTTTTTTTCGGAGTATTTTAGGTTTGGTTTTGGTCCCCATTTTGCACTGGTATTTGACTTTTTTAGGGCTGGTTTCAGACTGTCTTGGCAAGGTCTTAGACTTCTTAGACTACCATCCAGCATGGAGGTGGCAGCATCATGCTCTGTGAAACTGGAGCTTCACACAAAGTCAATGGAACAATGAAGGAGGAGGATTAGAACCTAAAACCATCAGCAGAAGGTTGATCTGGGACACAGCTGGATCTTCCAACAAGACAATGAGCCCAAAAGAAATGGTTCCATCAGGCTGGAATGAAGGTTTTAGACTGGTCCCCCCAAAGTCCTGACTTAGACCATCAAGAACCTGAAGAAACAAGTCTGAGTCAGGAAGACAACACATTTAGTTGGACTGAACCGGTTCTGTCCAGAGGAGTCAAAGAGAAACCAGAAGGTTGTAGATGGGAACCAGAAGAACTGAACTGAGGAGGAAATGGACTCAGGACGTTTTCATCCGTGTGGTTTCTCTTCCGTCGAGGCCCCCAGCTCTTGTTTTCCTGCCTCTGGTTTTGACTTATTGGTGCAGATTGATGCTGTTGTCTCATCTCAAACTGCTGACTTCCTGAATCCGTCCCTTCGAACCACCGACGTCCAGATTTGCCTCCAGCTTCGCGTACTGTTGTTAAATGAAAACACACGAGAAGCCGCGCTAATCCGACATATGTTCTCCGACATATGTTCACAGCGTCTCCACCAGCCAGACGCTCTGAGGCTTTTCAAGTCGGAGAAAAAAGAGCTAATTTAATTAAGTTTCATGGTAAAAACAAAGAGGAGAGGAGATTTTTTGGAAAGAGCGCTTCGACCTTTCCCGCCCTGTTCCATTCCCCACTCAGTTCATCCCACCAAATGCATTTCAAACAGACGTGTTCGTGGATTTATCTGAAATTCTCAGAGTTACAGGAGAGCACGTTTACTAATTTACAGCCTGTTTGATGTAAAACACACTCCGCTGCTTATTTATCGTTCTGCAGGGCTTCAGAGACTCAGAGAATTTCATTTTTGCACATATTTCTGCTTGTTTTTCTTGTGTATGCTATTTTTTTCATTAAAATCACTGATAATATGCGAACTTTCTTGATTTTTATTGCCGCCTGTTGCTCTTTCTCAGCATTTTTGTTGGTAAACACTTAGATTTTAGTTGTATTCACACATAATTCCACTGTTTTCACAAGTGTCTCTACGCTTTTTCACGAGTAATTCTATTGTTTTCACGAGTAACGCCATTTTTTCAGATGTAATTTTTGAGATTTTACATGTAATTCGCCTCGTTCTTCGTTTATTTAGCCATATATGTATTATTAACTCAAGTAGTTCTATTGTTTTTAAATGCATTTCTATTGTTTTCACTTGTAATTCCATTTTGTACCATGTGAATCTATTATTTAAACATGTACTTGCATAGATTTCACATTCAATTCCACCATTTCACATGTATTTCCATTGTTTTCACGTGTAATTCTGCAGGTTTCATTTGTAATTAATGTTAAAAAGTTTGATTTCAGTTACATTCACATGCATATCTATAGAGTTTACATGTAATTACACTGTTTTTGCTTGTATTTAAATTATTTTCACATGTAATTCTTTAGATTTTACACACAATTTCATTGGTTTTGCATCCATTTATATTATTTTCACATGAAATCTTCTAGGTTTTATAACATAAAACATTACAAACCTTGATTTTATGCCTTACTCTTCATTTATTTAGCTATATACGTATTTTTTACACAAGTGATTCTATTGTTTTGAAATGCATTTCTATTGTTTTCACTTGTAATTCCAATTTTCAACATGTAAATCTGTTATTTAAACACGTAATTCTATAGATTTCACATACAATTCTACTGTTTTAAAACTATTTCCATTGTTTTCATATGTAATTCTGCAGGTTTCATGTGTATTTAATGGTAAAAACTTTGATTTCAGTTGCGTTCACATGTATTTTCATAGAATTTACATGTAATTACACAGTTTTCACATGTATTTAAATGATTTTAACAAGCAGTTCTTTAGATTTCAAACACAATTTAATTAATTTGTACATCTCTTTGTATTATTTTTACCTGAAAGTGTAGAGCTTATATAAGATAATGACATTAAAAGCTTTGATTTTATGTCTTATTCTTCATTTATTTAGCTACATATGTATTATTTACGATTGTGTTTAAATGTATTTCTATTGTTTTCACTTGTAATTCCATTTTTAACATGTAAATCTGATATTTAAATATGAAATTTTACAGATTTCACATACAATTTTACTGTTTATGAGTATTTCTATTGTTTGAACTTGTGATTCCATAGGTTTTACATGAGTTACCATTGTTTTCATATGTATTTCTATTGTTTTCATATGCACTTCTATTAATTTCACATGTATTTCTATCGTTTTTAGATGAAATTCCACAGAATTTCACAATAAATCATTGTTTTCACAAGTCATCCTGCAGGTTTTCACAAGCAATTAATGTTAAAAACTATGATTTAAGTTGCATTAATGTGTATTTCCATAGCGTTGACATGTAATTACATGGTTTTAACATGGAATTTACACGAATGATCGTTATTTTCAAATGTAATTCTACTGTTTTACATGTCATCCCATTGTTTTCATGTGCAATTCTGAAGTTTTTCTATGTATTTCTATTCTTTTCTTAGGTAATTCTACAGAGTTTGCATGTAGTTTCATTGTTTTCACATGAAATTCTATTATTTTCACATATATTTCTATTAATTTCTCATTTGTTTTGATTATTTCCTCATGCAATTCTGTGGATTTTATATGTAATTAATGTTAAAAACGTTGATTTCAGCTGCATTCACATGTGTTTCCATAGAGTTTACATGTGTTTCTGTTGTTTTCACATGAAATTATAAAGGTTTGACATTTAAAAATCATTACAAACTTTGATTTTCGTTAATTTATTTCGTCATGTATGTATTTATCGGAGTGTAAGGGGTCCATGCTTTTGTTCTAGCGCCCCCTATGGGTTATCTGGTGGACCACACTGGCTTTGTGTCGATGTGTGACTGTTCTCGAAGAGTAAGTTCATAACTTTTCATTTGAAGTAATATTACAGATTTCACCTCAGTGCCTCAGTTGTCTGAATCGTTTCTTATCAAACCAGACTTTCTGGATCTTGTTTTTGTTTCCTCGGCTTTAAATATTTCAGCCTCTGGAACTAAATATTACACAGCGCGCCCCGGCTGTGTGTGAAAATAACATTTGCAGAGGAATTTAATGGGGAAATCAGAGTCCTTTGTCACGCTAAGCGATGCGTTCAGTCGCGTTTCCCTTGTTCTGTTCCGACCTCGTCTTTGGAGCTTCTGTGAGGCCGAATCCAAAAAGACGAATCTCTCGCGAGGGATAAAGAATTCATGCGCTATTTGTATCCTAAACGCGCCTTGAATAAATGATGATGTGGCGTCGAGAGTTTCTGCAGCGAAGTCCATTTATCAGCCGGGGCGCCGACGTGTTCGCAGAGTTTCTACATGAAGAAGTGGCTCTCAGTGATCCTGGTGCACGAGCTCTGCTAGACAAAAGGAGATAAATCCAGTTCTGAGCAGGTCTAGTTTAGATGGTTAACTCCAGTGGTGAGTTTAGCCTCATTTCTTTCCTGCTTCATGAAGCTGTTCACTGTCCTTTTGCAGCTGTAGCACTGAAAATGTCCCCACTGTGTGACTAATAAAGGATTATCTTATCCTGTCTTAACATATCTGTAATTTATAAGTAAAACATCCAACAGTTTAACAATAAACAGTGTGCAAATAAAGTCGTATATATTCAGGGTGCAAAACCAGACATGTAATTTGGCTTTTACAGAGCCCCTAAAGGGACATGGGCAGAAAAAAATTAAAATGTAAGTTTCTCGTGCGCACGCGAAACGAACTCATAATATCACATAAACTATCAACATAATTCCCTGTTTGTACACTGCAGATGTCTGAAAATGACAATACAGGAAAGATGTTCACAGATTCGGATTTCCAGCATCAATAACTCATTTGCGAAATGTTGCCAAAACACAAACGATGCCTCTTTCCATCATTGTCAGGTAGAAGATGTGCTACAAGCCCAGCTTCATCAACAGTAGCTGTCTTTCAAGCTGCAGAAATAACACTGGTGTCTATGAGCAGCCGGCTGGGAGATGAGTGAACAGGGACCGTCTGCAAATTGCAAAACTGCTGCAACAGCATAGAGAGACACCACACAGATGTTCAATAACGTCACCCTGATACACTGTAGTGTCACCAGAATCACTGCAGCCATCGACTGGCTCCTGTTGATCAGACCTCAACACTTCGTTTGAGAAACATGCGTATATAAAAATCATACTGTCTGCAAAATTGCAATTTGCAGACGGTCCCTGGACACTCATCGCCCAGCTGGCTGCTCATAGACACCAGTGTTATTTCTGCAGCCTGAAAGACAGCTACTGTTGATAAAGCTGGGCTTGTAGCACATTGTCTACCTGACAACGATGGAAAGAGGCATCGATTGTGTTTTGACAGCATGTCTCTAATGAGTTATTGATGCTGGAAGTTCGCGTGCGCACGAGAAACTTACATTTTAATTTTTGTCTGCCCATGTCCCTGTAGGAGCTCCGTAGGCTTTGACTGATGAGGAACCACTAGTCTTGGATTTAGATTTTGTTTTCCGTTTAGTTAATAATCGCACATTGTTAATCATCACCTTTATCTTACAAGCTGATTCATCTGTGGCAGGTCGCTGTGCGTTATAACAAAACTAAGAGGTGAGTGTGTCGAGGGTAAAGTAAAGGTTAGCAAGTTTTAATGGACAGTTTGTACAACAGCGCTGCACCTGTGGACAGAAAACTGAATTAAAGCTGCGAGCAGCATTGGACGGGTCCTTGCTCCCTCCTTCCCTCCCTCCTCTTCCCCACTCCCAACCCAACCGGTCGAGGCAGATGTCCGCCCTCCCTGAGCCTGGTTCTGTCGGAGGGTTTTTTTCTCTCTCCCTATCATAGGGGGTTTTTGGTTCCTTCCCACCGTCACTGATTGCTGCTCAGAGGGAATCCAAAAGCAACTTTGGATTGTTGGGTTTTCTGTTTCCTGTTTTCTGTTCTTCCTTACAACGTTTAGTGCTACGTGATGACATGTGTTGTAAATATGTGCTATATAAATAAAATACAATTGAACTGAATTCGTGCTGGTCAGCGACTGAGACAGGATATCGCCATATGCATGTCCTCAGGCCCCGACTTTGATCATGCATGTGAAGTTTGAAGCCGATTGGAGCACTTACAGGCTAATTAGACAGCACTTCCTGTTTCATGGCGTGATGGCGAGCATCAGGATCGGCCTGTGACTGAGCTATCCTTACATGGTCATGTAGATGTTATGAGGCCTGGACTCTGATCATGCATGTGAAGTTTCAGGGCATTTAGAGCACGTACAGGCGAGTTAGACAGCACTTCCTGTTTCTTTCATGGCGCAATAGCAAAACGCCGCGGGCTGCCATGGCCACGCCCTCATACTTTTGCGGAACGCTTTGAAAACTGTTGCTCACCAATGCCTGCAGTATATGCTGGGCAAATTTGAGATCTGTAGGAGTTATCTTCTAGGACGAGTTCGCTCTGGAAAATTAGAAAAGTTTGGTCAAATTGCCAGAAATCTGACAATAAATTCAAAATGGCGGATTTCCTGTTGCATTCTGGGTATGGGTTCTTGAGGCTTTTATGTGCGTCTTGTCGTGACACATATATGTACCGAATTTGGTAGCTCTAGGTGAAACTAAGGGAACATAAACCCTTTTTTAAAATCTTCTAGGGGGCGCTGTTGAGTCGTTTTGCCATTCAAATGTGTAATTCCCCCCAGAATATAAAATTTTTCACCAGGTCTGATGTGTGTGCCAAGTTAAATGAGTTTTCAAGTCTTTTTAGGGCCTCAAAGTTGCGATTCAAAAGTGGTTCTGCTCACCGTTGGTGCTCGGACACTAATTACCGTTTGTGATGAAGGAAGCTATTTTGCTCGACCATAAAATTCACTCTCTGGCTCTCAGACTCAACCTGCTCACACAATAACAACTGAACAAATTACAAAACATCTGCTTTCAGTTAAAGTGAGAAAATCATCAAGTAAAACTTCGTCTGCTGCACAGATGCTCTTGCAAAATGATCCAACTCATGAAATGGGCATTTAAACCTTGCCGGAGAGTCCTCGGCAAATGTGGATTTGAGAAAACAGACTTATCTTCCAGAGAGAGGCTTTAAACTGTTCTCCTCCAGCCTCTGCAGTGCTTCCAGTATTTCCTTTTCCATCCTTCTTTCCCAGACTGAGCACAGTTTCCTCATCACTGGTCACCAAATTGACCTCCGGTGGCCCACAGGGGACAAAAAGTCACATTCATGGGTGAACAGGAGACAACTCAATGAATAAAATATTAACGAGGTGAAATGAGAAATCTGTCCTCCCAATTATCCTTTTCTTTCCTTTTCATGAGCATTTTATGATCTCGTATTTTCGCCTCGAGGCTCCAGTAATTCCTGACCCCGTTAGTTCAACTCGCCTTCTCGACCGGCCGAGTTAAAGGTCGAGTCCGCATGACGGGATTAACGGACGCTTTACGGAAACCCACCGAAAATAAAAACGTCTTATCTCACACGGCGAGGAACACAACCGCACTCATGTGTCTTTCACATTTCACGCACCGGCTGCTTCCAGAGCCGAGGACAAATCCAACTTCTCCCGAACATTTTTATTTAGCTGCACACGAGCTCACGGCAAAAGCACTTTTCACAGAGCGAAGCGGCGGCAGGAGTTCACTCAGGTGGGCTGAGAAGTCCTGGTAAATTCCGGCACAGACAATCAGTTCAGCGAGAATCCATCAGGGGGGATGTTACAGAAACAACAAGAAACCTGGATGAAGTAACTCTGTGAGCCAGATGAGGCTGTTTTCAGGCTCTTATCTTGGTCATTATGAGGTCCAGACGTACATGATGTGACTTGTCTTAGTCAGAACAGTCTGTACTATCCAGGTCTTCATCATCTGATAAGATGATATCTGCAGATTGTTTTTACAATAGCCTTTACATCAATGAAAACGAGTGTTTCGGATTATGAAATTGCTGATGAAATGTTGTAGCATGTGTCTCACCATTAAAAGCTGACAGTAGAGAGATTTTGTTGGGGGGATTGTTTACAATCTGAAAATATCAGAACCATGATGGTGGAAACTTCACAACTTAGAAACTGGAGAAAACAGGTGAACTGCCGACTTTGGAGACGAGGCAGGAATTTAAAATAGATGACTCAAAAATGGTTTGTCGCATAGAGAAACAACTATTATCATCAGAAAAGGTGATTTCCGCAGTTTATTCTGATATGTAGTATGTTATGATACAATGGAGACTTCATGACTTATTCACCTGAGAATGATTGAAAAAATTAGTAAAATAGGTGAACTATCATTATGTTGCCATGGAGATGATGTAGAGATTTGCTGCAATTTCAAAACTAGATAACTCAAAAACAATTTCTCGCATAAACAAATGACTATTATCATCAGAAAAGGGGATTTCCGATGTTTATTTTGACATACAGTATGTTGTGATACAATGGAGACTTCATGACTTATTCAACCGAGAATGACAGTGAAAATTAGTAAAATAGGTCAACTGTCATTATGCTGTGTTGGTGACGATGCAAAGATTTGCTGCAGTTTCAAAACTAGACAACTCAAAAACAATTTCTTGCATAAAAAAACAACTATTATCATCAGAAAAGGGGATTTATGATGTTTACTTTGATATATAGTACGCTGTAATACAATGGAAACTTCATGACTTATTCAACCGAGAATGACTGTGAAAATTAGCAAAATAGGTCAACTGTCATTATGTTGTATTGGTGACGATGCAAAGATTTGCTGCAATTTCAAAACTAGATAACTCAAAAACAATTTCTCGCATAAACAAACAACTATTATCATCAGAAAAGGTGATTTCCGCAGTTTATTCTGATATGCAGTATGTTATGATACAATGGAGACTTCATGACTTATTTAACCGAGAATGATTGAAAAAATTAGTAAAACAGGTGAACTGTCATTATGTTGCCATGGAGATGATGCAGAAATCTGCTGCAATTTCAAAACTAGATAACTCAAAAACAATTTCTCGCATAAACAAACAACTAATATCATCAGAAAAGGTGATTTCCGCTGTTTACTTTGATATATATTATGCTGTGATACAATGGAAACTTCATGACTTATTCAACCGAGAATGATTGTGACAATTAGTAAAATAGATGAATTACATTGTCTGTGTTGGTGACGATGCAAAGATTTGCTGCAATTTCAAAACTAGACAACTCAAAAACAATTTCTCGCATAAAAAAACAACTAATATCATCAGAAAAGGGAACGCCTGCTGTTTATTTTGATATGTAGTACGTTATGATAGAATGGAGACTTCATGACTTGTTTAACCGAGAACAAGCATGAAAATTAGTAAAATAGATGAAGTGTCATTTTGCGTTGAAGACGATGCAGAAATCTGCTGCAATTTCAAAACTAGATAACTCAAAAACAATTTCTCGCATATAGAAACAACTAATATCATCAGAAAAGGCGATCTCTGCTGTTTATTTTGACAAGTATTACCTTTGAAACAGTAGAAACTCCAGGACTTGTTCGACCGAGAATGAGCGTGAAAAGTACTAAATTAGAAGAACTACCATAATTTGTGTTAGAAACAAAGCAGAAATTTGTTGTAATTTTAAAACTGGATTACTCAACAATGATTTGTGGCATAAAGAAGCAACTTATATCACCAGAAAAGGTGATTTCTGCTGATTATTTTGATATGTAGTGTGTCATGAAACCATGGGGACTTCATGATTTATTCAACTGAGAATGAACGTGAAAAGTTGCAATCATTTTACTGTAGGAAGAAAAAAACGCTTTGGCTTGTTTGTATTACTTTAAATCAATCACGATCATCTTGGCAGGTACGAACTGAAGGATGCATTGACAGTATTCATGCAAAATTGTGACTGGGGATTTGTTTTGGTGGAACATTTGCATGCAAAGAGGCGAGAACTGTCATTAAAACGGTGTATTCTCGGGAAAACAACTCAAACAATGCAGAAATGTTCTGTAATTTCACATCTGGATTGCTCAACAACCATTTGTCACATAAAGAACCTGCTACCATCATCAGAAAAGGCGATTTCTGCTGTTTATTTTGATATGTAGTACCTACTTATACTTAATACTCATGAAACAATGGGGATTCATAGCCAATTCAACTAAGAAGTGGCGTGAAAATGTGTTTTCATAATGTCAATACTTCAGAACGTAACACACAAATCTAACACGCACCCTCACAGAGCTCCAGTTCTGCTCTTCCCTGTGATGTATTAACATATATATGCAATGACCAGTTCACGAGTCAGTGAAACCAGAACATTGTGTGTAGAGATGGTGTATGTGCTGCATGCAGGCTGCAAATACGATGGAATTTGATGTAAATTCAACACTCTCTCGCAACTAGCACTGCTGGAAAGGAGAGGCAAAACAGATTTACAACATCTCACTGCATTAAATACCTCCAGGGCGATTCAACCGAGGAGTGAGGACGTGAATTTGGACTCAACAAGAAAGCAAACAACATCAGCTGTCCAGGACGTTGTTTGCTTTCCGACAACATCCTGTACAACTTCAGCACCAAATCAGAAGAACCAGGACTCAGTCAGCCCACAGGCATCAAGCAAATCTGACACCGGAGACCATCTTGAACAGAAACAGCAGCATAAAGAAGATTACCTGCTACCATGCGACCAAAGATCCACCTTTAAAGTTTGTTTAACGAAGCTAAAAGCTCGTCTAACTGTCAAGCAGCCACGAAAAAAAAAACCATTTCCCCACACATATCAGAAATAAGAGGAGTGTATGTCACGCAGTTTCAGCTCTAAGTCAACATTTACTTCACACCGCCACTGGCCAGGATTTGAACATCCTTTCTTCGCTTAACGTTATTATGAACAGCTCAGTCCAACACTCTGCGGCTGCTCTTATCCCCATTTGTGCAATTTATTGGATTGACACTTGAAATGTGCAGCGGGGTGCCACGCTCCATTGATAAAGAGCATGAAATGAGGTTTGAAAGCTGGTAAGTGGGAGCTTGAGCTGTTATTACTGTTATAATAATAACTTGTGTGTAAAGAGTTGAGAGCAAAAAGTAATTTATCACGGCTGTGTTTGACACCAGACGGCAGAGAAATGAAAAAGAAAACTAAGAAAGAGAGAGAGATGGCATTCAGCAAAGGTCTCAAATCACCTGATTTGGATGTGACAAGCCCGTCAAATAACTGTCATCATTGCAGATCATTGCCATACATCTGGGTCAGTAGGGACCTCCACCTCCCAGTAGACCTAGTAGGCTTCTATCACATCATTCAATGGTGATGAGCCAATCACTGTTTACTTCCATTTTCAGTCTGTGTTTGCTTAAGTTTAGACACCAAAACTGCCCGTTAAGTTTAGAGAAGGATCATGACTTGGGTTCAAATTAGCGGCGTTGTAGAATCATCGTCACACAATTAATTGCTGTTAATGCTTTAACCGGTAAGGCAGAAGAAAAGGGCCATGCCTGTCAGATCAGCTGTAGTACCTGGTTGTTCCACCAGATGGAGCCTCTTACCGTTTAATACTGGTCAGGAGGCGGTCAGTCTGACTTTGACGCAGTTCATAATCAGGCTGCATTGTGGGGGTTCAACTAGCAACGGGCACCATGACAAAGACTCATGTGGCGATTCATGACTTTCGGACAGAGCCCATGCGTTCAACACAAGCCCGAGGCGTCGCTGTAGCTCAGTTATCAGGGTCACCAAGCTGGTTTTGCGGCTAATGTCATGTGTGCGTGGTTAAAATGAGCTACAGCACCTGCAGCTCCACCACAATGGGTTTTTTTTTGTCTCGATAAGACCGTAGAAGTCAACAGCTGAACTCTACGGAAGCCCTAAATGGCCATGGTCCAACTTAATTTTTTTCGTTCCGTTTTCTCGAGAAAATTAGATAATTCTCCTTCGTTTTCTCGTTATAACGGCTTAATTTTCCAGTGAGGTACAAAGCCAAACCAACCCTCCAGACCAGAAGGAGCTCTGCCACCGCTGCACACTACCGACTGAGAGTTCGTTAAAGTTGGAAAGATGTTCACAGATTCTGACTTCCAGCATCAATAACACATTAGTGACACGTTGTCAAATCATAATCGATTGAATATTTGTGGTGTTTCTCTTCGCTGTTGCAGCAGTTTTGAAATTTGCAGACGGTCCCTGGACACTCGTCTCCCAGCCGGCTGCTCATAGACACCAGTGTTATTTCTGCAGCCTGAAAGACAGCTACTGTTGATAAAGCTGGGCTTGTAGAACATTGTCTACCTGACAACGATGGAAAGAGGCATCGATTATGTTTTGACAACGTGTCACTAATGAGTTATTGACGCTGGAAGTCAGAATCTGTGAACATCTTTCCAACTTTAGCAAACTCTCAGTCGGTAGTGTGCAGCGGTGGCAGAGCTCCTTCTGGTCTGGAGGGTTGGTTTGGCTTTGTACCTCACCGGAAAATTAAGCCGTTATAACAAGAAAACAGAGCGAAAAAATTAAGTTGGACCATTTGGCTGCTTAGGGCTTGAATGAAAATCTATGGGGGTGGCTGCAGGACACAAAGTCAGCTATCTGCTTTGTAAGAGCTGAACTGGTTTTGTTGCACCAAAATGTGCACATGCATAGTTGAAGTATCACCTTTTAAAACCTTAATATAGGGAAAGTCATTGAACTTAATAGTGCTTTCATCAGATTTGACTGGACACACTTTTAATTGTCAGACCGTCTAGAATAGTCCGACTGCACCTTATTATCATTCTGCAATAAAAAAAAACTCAGTCTGGCTTGTTTGCATGTCTTTAAACCGAAATAGTGACGATTATTTACATGCAAGAAGGCGACAACTGTGAATAAAACAACTCAGATCTTCTGCAAAACTTTAGATTCCGTCTGGCGGGTTGCTAACCTGAACGTGGATGTTGGGGATTTGAAAACGTTAACTTGTAGATAGCAGAAAACCAGCAACCAAAGCAAAGCTAAAACCTTCAGTCTCCATCTGTTGAGTCAGATTAATGTCCTGGTAACCGCTGAGATTGCATTCTGCCTGCACCTCAACGTCATCTTTACCGATTCCTGCATGTTAAACCTCCTCCTGCCGGTCGCGGGTCGTCCACAGTGCAGCATCCAGAAGCAGATGGGCGACGTGCTGGAGGACGCCTCAGCAGGTGGAGGCTGGATTTCATTACCTCCAGCTCCCTGCCGTCTCTGCACGGCCTCCCGCATGCAGCGCTACTGTACTCAGCGGTGTCCGCCGCGTTAATTAGAGCGCCCTACTTTCCGCCGGAGTTTCCTCCAAACAGACAAACAGCCAGAAGGTTCGCTTATTAATGATTCAATGCAATTGCACTCGGCGGCTTTTGTAGTGGCTGCATATTTACACGGAACGGGACGAGAACTCTTAACACCAATTATTCCTGAAGCGTCCTGGGTTTAATAATGCATTAACACGCGGTGGCCTTCTTTAGCTAAAGTGAGTATGAAAAGCAGCGAATGTGATAAAACCGCCTGGAGGTGGGTTCAGTCTCCGAACAGTATTTCAGGTTTGGAGTTTGGTTTGACGGGACGCAGCCGAGTGGGTCTTATCCGGCCGTCCTCCTCACCCCGAATGAAAGTTTCGAAGACTTCTGAAAGGACTCCACGCTGAGATAAGAGGTGGGCAGGAGGGGAAGAAGGGGGAGCTGTGTGGCGCGAAGGGCTGCGATAAAACCTCCGTGGACAAAGGAGGCCAGGTCTTTCACGCTGCTGTTTCTCGTCGCCTCCGTTCACAAGCGAGTCGACTCTTTAAAAGGCCCGTTTGTTTATCTGCAGCGAGTCAGACGCCGCCACAAACCCGCCGGCGGCTCATGTAAACAGGCACAATGACAAGGCTTGGGAGAGCGAGCGAACCGCAGGCTTTTAAAGCCTCGACATCGCTGCTTGAATAGCGAAGCACCTCGTCGCTCCCCGGGGAGAACAGCCAACTTTCTGCTCCGAATCGATAGAAAATACAAACTCGCTGTTTAATCCCGAATCCTTTAGGCGTCTATTGTGATTTCACGCAGCAAACAGCGCTCAGAGCCGAGCAGCACTTCAAACCGAGAGTCTGTAGGAGGCAGAGACGGAGCGTTTGTTCCCAGGAAGCAGGATTGGATGTGTGGTGGATTATTAAACTCCTCTCAGCCGCAGGAAGAGATGAGAAATGATCCTTTAATAAAGACGAAATCTGATCATGAGCTTATAAAACAAAACCAGATGCATGTGGACACCTGAGCGTCAGAGCCCTACATGATACACTGTAAAAAATAAAATACAAATTCTGTGCAGCAAGGAGGCGAGAAAAAATAGTTCAAACGGTGGAGTGCTGCAACGTTTAAAAACTGTAAAAACAAACATAAAAAATGAGAAAATAACGACAAAAATCAGAAAAATAATTACATTTTATCTGATTTAAATTTATATGGTTCAAATTATAATGACAAGAAATTACTATTATTTTTTTACGCATTTGTATTATTAATAAAAATATTATTATTTTATTTTTTATTTAGTTATTTATAGGGAAAAATAGGGACAATCTATAAAACATTACAATCTCGATTATATATAATTTTTCTTTCAAATATGCAAATATGCCTAAAATAATTACAATTTTTCGCAGATTTAAATTTATATAGTTGAAATTATAATCACAAGAAATTACTATTTAAAAACTAAAGATTTTTAAGGTGATTTTTATTAATAAATATAGAAATAAATTATTACAAATTAAAACAATATTATTACTACTTTATTATTATTATTTTATCATTTAATTACAATTTAACAAATAGGGACAATCTGTAACAGTTAATATAATCCTGATTATATATAATTTTTCTTTCAAATATGCAAATATCCCTAAAATAATGTAAAATAGTGTGATTCACAGTCAATTACCATCGGTTGGAATGCAGATTTTTTTTATGGTCAACGTGTAAATTATCGCTTTTATTCTGTGATTTTACGAGTTGTCATCTTTAATTTAACCAAAGAGATGCAAAATGAGAAAAAAGGAGACACGAAATCAAGAAAACGAGGCACAAAAATGACAGAAAGACGACAAAACTGCTCCGAAGAGGCAAGAAATGACAAAAAAATACCACAAAAAACAACAAAACTGAGACGCGAGGTGTTGGAAGATGAAGTGGGCAAGTTCGGCCTTTTTCTTCTTTATGGTTTGCGTCATTCTCTCTCCGTCTTCCTGGTTTCCATGGAGGTGCAGGACTTTACATTGCAGATTGCCTGTGGTTCGGAGGGTTAACAGCTTCATATCTCCATTTCTTGGCTTTCAATCTGAACCCTCCGCTGGGAAAAGCCTTTTATTGACAACCAGCAGCTGGCAGGAGAACCAGAAGACTGACTGCAGCTAATTAGGGGAGGAAAACTCCGAGGTGCTGCTGAATGTATTCAGCGGAGCACAAGTCTCGGTGATTTATTGATTTCTCAGAGCAACAAACAGAACCTTTAACCCGCCTCGTGGACAAACACAGGCGGGGCTGACGGGTTAAACGGCGGCCTGTCGATGCCGCCGTCGCTACCTGTCGCCCAGCAGCTGCTCAGGCTGCAGGTGGACGCCGGGATTCGCCAGCGGCCGGCCGGAGAAGCGAACGAGGAAGCATGTTGGCGTCTGTTTAGCATCAGCTGCGCCGCCTCCCTCGGCGTTCCACATGTCGACCGTCGGCAGAGGAAACCTGCTGCCTTCGCCTGTTTAACACACTGCACATGATCAGACTGTCAGTGTGTGTTAAAATCCAGCAGCTGATAGACTTCTGATGGTATTTCTGCAGGTTTGGACATCCCTGAGGTTTCTCCCTCCACAATAAAACAATGGAGAAAGGAGGAATTTCAGTTTTGGTCAGTAAAAATATCGCATTTAAAGAAGGAACAAGTGTTTCTAGAAATCTAGGTCACCAGTCTATCACAGGGCCACACATAGAAACAGACGACCAAGAACACTCTCATTCACACCTACAGACAATTTAGAACCATCAGTTAACCTCAGCATGTTTTTATGGTCCGTGTACATCGCGGCCATTCGTTTTGTTATTATGAGATTTCACAATAAAAACGAAAAATAAACCCTTTCCCTTTTTTTCAGTGATAATACAAAATGAAAAACGGAAAACGGGCCCTAATCCATTATCCATTATCTGTTATCTGATTTAATTAGATGTGTTTGTAAATGGAAATTAAAATTAAAATACACCCGTGGAAAACTTATTTCTCTACTTCCTGTTGGTTTTGGCTCCGTGACCCGTCTGACTTCTGAAGAGGAGCGAGCGATTTAGCGCTACTTTGCTTTCTGGCAAAGCTAAAGTAACAGAAAACCTCCAAACCTCACTAAAAATGTCCCGAAAAGCAGCCGAACGCTAGCGATTTAGCGCTAGCGGCGGAGCTAGCGGCACCACAAGGTCCCTCCCCACCAGGAAGACCAGCCCAGGCCTAAACCCACCAACAGTCCATCAAACCCGTGCATCGTCCACACCAAGTCGACGTTTTGGGGGTCTGAGAACGATCCTTTCTGAACCTAGGTCCCAGAGTGCAAAGATCTGAGAACGCCGTTTACGTGTCACCGTTGTTACGCCCTGTCCACTTCTTTTCCTGACACGCTTGCGTCATAGCTCCACCTCTCGATAGATGCGCCAAACTCAGAGAACAACAACAACAATGTCTCCGTATAGTGCTGCGTATGTCCTGCTGATAGTTCCACCTCATCGTCCGTCCAGACTTGAGTCCTACCAGCTCGTATTTGCCGCCATGTTCTATGTTTACATCCTATACAGACTTCTAAAGTCCCGCCGGCAGTTTCCGCTTGTTCATGTTACGGCGTCATAGCGCCACCAACAGGCCTGGCATGTGTTTGACATCGTTTTCAGGTGTATCAAGTGAATTCGTGTGGACGGACACGTTTACTGGAACAGCTCCGTCTTTATGAAGAACGTTTTTGAAGCTATAAGCGTTTTAGCTTCGTGTGGACGGGGCCTCGTACGGCTGAACCACTGATGGTCACCTCTAAAATCAATGACTAGTTCTTTGGTCTAAATAGTTATCATCACACCAGTTGACAAATGTACCGATCCCAGCTTTGTTGGCCAAGTCCTTGCCGCGACTGATAAAACCCACCAGGGCGGAGTCGTGAGAGACCTTCTGGGCGTGGAAAGACGTTCCACCATGTCTAAAATCAGAAGTGTCCAAAGCAAATAAAAACAATGACAAAACACGAGTCACCTCAAATGAAAATTAAATGTCTGTTCATGACAAAAGCAGTGAAAGAGGTCAACTAAAAGAAGAAATGTATCGTCCAGACCACGTTAAATCCCTGTTTTTACCAATCAGACATGCTGTTATTTCAGTCGATCGCCGCCTTTGTCCTTCTCTGAGGTGTAATAACAGAAGAGCTTCTAAAACACCAGCAGGAGGCGAGAAAGTTCATCCGGAGAGTCGTGGTTTGCAAAAAAGTCGAGCGAGTAATTACGGAAGCCGCCTGCCACCGATCGACACAAACGTCAATCTGAGACGCGGAAAGTTTCTGGGCGATTACTGACCACTTTGAAAAATGAGAATCTGGTGCAGAGACGTCCGGTAAATGTTCCACTTATTAAGCACAATGAGCAGTTACATGATCAGAGAGACGTCAAGAAGGGCGGACGATGGAGGCATCGACAAAAAAAAAACAAAACAAAGGCGGTGAAAAGACGTTTAGAAAATGGGGTTGAGCTGTGATCGATCAGGCTGGTTCCGGTTCTCCAGGCTGAGAAAAGAGCTGAATGAACTCGACGTGCGTTGCCGGGCGGATGTTCCAGAAGCAGCTTTATAAAGAAGCAGGTAATTCAGGTTTGTTTGGCCTTAAGTGGGCTGCTGCTGGAGGAAAACTGGAAGTCAGGCTGGTGCGTTTCATCTCGGAAGCTTTCTTTGTTCTTTAGAAACTCGAACAATGAAGCGCCCCACCGGTTGGATAAGTGTTTAGTCATTATTCATTCAAGAGGACCAATCTTGGCTTCGCGTTTCCCAGTGAATGGAGGCTTTCTTCCGCCTCGTAGATGCAAACTGGTCGTGCCAAACAAAGATGACGGATTGCCGATCGAGTCCAAGCCTGACGTCCGCTGCTGTGTTCTGAGCAGCATCGACCTGATCTGGATCAAATCTGACAAACTGTGCATCATGTGAAAACACAGATCAGCCCGATTCAAATGGCGTAAACCATTTAAACAACCAGTTCTACAGCAAAACACTCATTACAGTCAAACCGCTCATAGAGGTGACTGGATGTGTCGGTTCTTGACGGTGTTTTACCTTCATCCAGTCAAGAAGGTCTTTTTTCTATAGCGCCTTATTATTTCACCACATCTTACGCGAAAGGTACAAAATTAAAACACCCAAAAGATTAAATGCTAAATACAGTATTGGATTGATTCCATTAGACAGTAACTGGTGCATGAAACCGCCAAAGACAACTGGTTTAAAGAGGCTTCTTGACCCGTATAGAAGAATGACAGTGAGGTGCAGTCAGACCATTCTGCACGACCATGCACAGGTTTGAATGCACTGATGTTGCACCAGAGTGAAATATGACAGTGTTTCTGTTTTATTTAGAGGTTTTTCGTGGTGTTTTCTCGAGCAAGGAGCTTTCAGCAGTTTGAAGTTTTCACCTTTTATTGCGGGTCAACATTGAATCATAGTGAGTTAAACTATTTGTGATAATAATTTACAACAAAGACTCGTTGCTGCATTTATTTCACCCTCTACCTTCACAGGCCTTCAAGGGCCTGCAGCTGAGAAACATCCTCACATTATGATGCTGCCACCACCATGCTCCACATTATGACGTTGCCACTACCGTGCTTCACGTTACGATACTGCCATCACCATGCTTCACGTTATGATGCTGCCACCATCCTTAATGTTATGATGCTGCCACCACCATGCTTCACATTATGATGCTGCCACTACCGTGCTTCACATTATGATGCTGCCACTACCGTGCTTCACGTTATGATGCTGCCACCACCATGCTTCACATTATGATGCTGCCACTACCTTGCTTTACGTTATGATGCTGCCACTACCGTGCTTCACATTATGATGCTGCCACCACCATGCTTCACGTTATGATGCTGCCACCACCATGCTTTATCTTATGATGCTGCCACCATGTTTTACAGTGGAGATGCTGTTTTTACGATGCAAAAGTGGTCAAAAAGCTCAATTTTGACATCATCAGACCAAAGAACTTTCTTCCAGTTGACTTCGGAGTCACCTACAAGCCTTCTAGTGAACTCTAGATTCAGATTGTCCTACCAACATTCTTCTCTTTGCTACTTTCCCTGGCAGCTTAATGACACCAAGGTGCAGTCAGACCATTCTCTGCTACAGAGGCTATATATTTTGCTGGTATAGAGCTGTAAAGCAGCAGCAGCAGGGACATACAGCAAAGCCTGCTGGGACGCATAGCGAGCACACTGGAGGAAACCTGATGACAGCAGCAGAAAACAACGATGGCGGCGATCAACCTGACTGACTCATCTCTCCTTTCACAGCGCGACCAGTCACCTCCCCTCTCGTTCTTTTATTCCTCTGTCCTCCCTTTTTCCTGCCTTGTTTGCTGTTTTTCTGTCTCTTACTCTCCTTTGTGACAAATTGCATTCACATTATTGCATTTCAGAATAATTGCCAGACGCCTCCATCCAGAGAAACTCACAATACCTACAGCACTGAGATTTAATTCTTCTACCACCAGCGTGGCAGACAGCATAAATGGGAGAGATGGGCCGATGTGCTGCAGAAAGCACATCTTTCAATAAGCGCCCTGCTCTCGGTGATCCATCTACAATACCTGGGTGTTGTTTTTGTTGGGACAGACGTGATGTACGGCAGATAAACAGATGGTGGGAGCAGATCTGCAGATGAAACGCCGAGGCTTTATTGATGATCCTGTCTCGCGCCACAAAGTTTCCGAGCGTCTGGAGAGAGGGGAGCTATTTCGGGATCCCAACGATGCCCCGATGACAGAGCAGATGACATGACACGGCATCGTAGCGCTGTGATGTCATCAACGTGTCACACAGGCCAGATGCTCCAGACTGTATTTCATTAAGTCCTGATCTTTGATTTGATCACAAAATGCAGAATAGTACTTCATCACACTGACATCATTTCCTGTCAGGTAAATCTGGTGGTATTTATGCAGCACATTTAAATCAACAAACAAAAGAGAAATAAGATTGACATCACAAATTTACAAATAACTGTACCAATTTACCTAACTTTGTATCATTTTGTAAATAAATCCAAACTTTGGTGTAATATCTTATTATCTAGATTTACAGAAATACTGACTTTCAAATTTCACTTGGTTAGTTGTACACTTTATAATTTTGCATTATTTTTTCTTAAAATTACTGCAAAATTAATTTAAAAAAATTTAAATTTAAAATGTTTTTTTTATTTAAAAAAAATTAAATTAATTTTTTTAAAATTAAAAATTAAATTAATTTCCTGGTTTAAATGGGTTTCCATAGAAATAGGTGACTTTTCCAACTACAGTATTATGAAGAAATATTAAATTATTAACTGTTAAAATTGGGTTTTATAAAAATTTTATCATCTAAAATGCAGATTTGCAGATTTTTCTGCTTTTTCCACTAGAAACTCAACTTTTCTTGTCATACCTCTACCTTTTGAGGCCATTTTTTGGGGGTAATTTGTTTATTTTTAAGCTCCCATCTTAGTCAATATAGGTTCTAGTCATACATGTTTTTTTTTCAGGATAGTCAGGATAGATCTTCCCCCATGTGACATGATAATATTTGCAGATGGTTGATAGTGGCTTTAACAAAAAATTAAAATCACATTTAAGGATTTAAAATTGTCATGTTTTTACATGTATCCCCACTGCTGACACGAGATGTATCTATTCAGGGTTGTGTGGGGAAGATAGCCTGGAATCTGGAAATGTCAGAACTATGATGGTTGGATGCTCGAAAACTGGGAAAAAATATGTGCTGAGCGCCTGATTGAACTGTATGCACGTTTTAACTAAGATTTATTATATGTTAAATAAAACTTATGTTTCTAATATCTTAATTAGTCACAGAGACAAGCAACTAGAACTACTGGAAATGTGGAGTAGTGTGGTTTTATTGGATATATTATACACCTTGCTCCAATAAATACTCAAAGGCCAAGTCCAAAAAACATCACAAACACCCCATCCTCATCGTGAAGCATGGTGGTGGCAGCATCATCATGTGAAGCATGGTGGTGGCAGCATCATGACGTGAAGCATGGTAGTGGCAGAATCATGGCATGAGGCATGGTGGTGGCAGCATCATGATGTGAAGCATGGTGGTGGCATCATCATGACATGAAGCATGGTGGTGGCATCATCATGACATGAAGCATGGTGGTGGCAGCGTCATGATTTGAAGCACAGTGGTGGCAGCATCATGATGTGAAGCATGGTGGTGGCATCATCATGACGAGAAGCATGGTGGTGGCAGCATCATGATTTGAAGCACAGTGGTGGCAGCATCATGACGTGAAGCATGGTGGTGGCAGCATCATGACGTGAAACATGTTGGCGGCAGCATCATGACGTTAAGCACGGTGGTGGCAGCATCATGACGTGAAGCATGTTGGTGGCAGCATCATGACGTGAAACATGTTGGTGGCAGCATCATGATGTGAAACATGTTGGTGGCAGCATCATGATGAGAAGCATGGTGGTGGCAGCATCATGACGTGAAGCATGGTGGTGGCAGCATCATGATGAGAAGCATGGTGGTGGCAGCATCATGACGTGAAGCATGGTGGTGGCAGCATCATCATATGAAGCATAGTGGTGGCAGCATCATGACGTGAAGCATGTTGGTGGCAGCATCATGACGTGAAGCATGTTGGTGGCAGCATCATCATATGAAGCATAGTGGTGGCAGCATCATGATGAGAAGCATGGTGGTGGCAGCATCATGACGTGAAGCATGGTGGTGGCAGCATCATCATATGAAGCATAGTGGTGGCAGCATCATGACGTGAAGCATGGTAGTGGCAGAATTATGGCATGAGGCATGTTGGTGGCAGCATCATGACGTGAAGCATGGTAGTGGCAGCATCATGACGAGAAGCATGTTGGTGGCAGCATCATGACGTGAAGCATGTTGGTGGCAGCATCATGATGAGAAGCATGGTGGTGGCAGCATCATGACGTGAAGCATGGTGGTGGCAGCATCATCATATGAAGCATAGTGGTGGCAGCATCATGACGTGAAGCATGTTGGTGGCAGCATCTTGATGAGAAGCATGGTGGTGGCAGCATCATGAGTTAAAGCATTTTGGTATCCCCAGGTCAAATAAAGTGCAACGTTTTAAATATTTAGAGCGTCTGGGCTGGTTGTTGACGCTCATAATGGCCGATTAAATTGACTTGGTTTTTTAGTTTGCTGCTTCTAATAAGGAAAAAAATGTTCTAGGGTTCATCATAAATTTTCTTCCTTTGCTGACCTGCAGCGTCTTGGTTTTTAAAAGCACACCAAGAATTAGAGTCTCCATTAACAGCCGGCGGCAATCAGCACATAATCATTTAGTTTGTCGAAAGTAATAAAAGCAACAACTTCACCATCAACGGCAGAAGAAGCCTAATGAGAAATAAGTGCTGCTGTGGAGGAAGACGAGCTGCAGCTGCATCAACGCCGTCTATAAAGAAACACACCGAGCCGAATGCTGCTTCTTCTAAATGGAAAAAGACACGATGGTGCAATTTCTGGGTGCAGCAGGAGGTTACATGTCAGCGCTCGCTCCAGGAAGTGTTAGCTGCTGGAAAATAATGCAACTTTTAACACAAGAGAAAAGTTCAGGAGCGGCCGAGTGCATCCTCGGCGTCGGCCAAAGAGACGCGTGATTATTTGTTGTTAGCATCCTCATTAGCTGACCTCTCGGTGAGGTGTGGAGGCAAACGAAGCCGCGCTGCAAACAGGAAGCCAGGAGTCATAAACCTAATGAGCTGCATTATTCTGCTGGTTCTGACCCGGCAGAACCA
The DNA here is from genome assembly GCA_024666655.1 of Dascyllus trimaculatus. Taxonomy (NCBI): domain Eukaryota; kingdom Metazoa; phylum Chordata; class Actinopteri; family Pomacentridae; genus Dascyllus; species Dascyllus trimaculatus. Next base: position 3,457,790 of record CM045463.1, on the reverse strand, counting down.
GCGGCGCCAGGATCTCCTCTTCCACCGAGAGCCGCCGAGGTCAGGGAGTTAAAAAATGTTCCTTCTGATAAACCGAAGCTCCCGGCTACGCTTCGTTTTGGGTTGTTTTCCTGCAAAAACCCGAAGCCACGCAGCAGTTCAAAAGTTCCTTCAAAGGTGTTTTTTATTTCCTGCGAGGATGATTCAGCTCCATCAGAGCCAGCAACCCCACAGAAGCCTGTTCAGGGTGAAGAGTCAGGCGGCTGCGAACACTCTAACCTCTCTCTGGATATTAAGTTATTTATGTGATAGTCACCCTTTGAAAAACATCACAGAGAGCACAAATGGCTTTAAATTGTAGGAATGCAAAGACCTTGGCTGTCAAGATGACCGTTGCACTACTGATCTCACAGCTGGCGAGAGAATCTTGTACCTTGGAAATGTGAAATATTTATTATCTAAGAAGTATCTTAATACTATGAGGCTGTTTTCAGGGTCTGTTCACTGCCTTTAAAGCTCTTGCAGTGGCTATAAAAAGTATATTTACCTCCACGTTAAAACTTTCCTCTTTTCTGACTTTTTGACATTGAATTATTATCAATTTAGTTTGGCTTTTTTGACAATAATTTACCCAAAAAAAATCTTTTTCATGTCAAAGTGAAAACAGATTTCTACAAAGCAATGTCAGTTAATTAAAAATATGAAATGCATCATGATGCTGCCACCACCATGCTTCACATTGGGTGTTTGTAAAGGAAAAGCTAATTCCCCTTTCTTAGTGTAGCTTGTTGGTTATGTTAGCTCTCAGCCGATCCTGTCTTATCTAAACTTAGCCTAGCTTATTCCAACTTAGCTTAGTAAGCCTATTTTAGCTCACTTATATCTCATCTTATTTTATCTATCTTAGCCTTTCCTATTTTAGCTTAGCTTATCTCAGCGTAGCCTAGCTTATTTTCTGTTAACTTAGCTAACTTAGTTTAGCTCATTTGTATCTTATCTTACCTTGCCCTAGCTCATTTTTACCTTATCTTAGCCTATCCCATCGTAGCATATCTGACCTTATTTTAGCCTAACTTAGCCTAGCTTGTTCCATCTCAGCTAGCATATTCATCTCATGTATATCTTATCTTACCTTATTTTTATCTTAGCTTAATACCGTAGCTTACCTTGCCTCAACTTAGCCTAGCTTACTCCATCTTAGCTTAGCTAGTTTATTTTAACCAATGTATATCTTATCTTATCTTATTCTAGCTCATTTTTTTATCTTATCTTAGCCTATCCTATCGTGGCTTATCTTATCTCAGATTAGCTTAGTTTATTCCATGTTAGCTTAACTAGCTTATTTGAGCTAATTTATATCTTATCTTGTTTCTCCTTATCTTAGCTTATTTATTATCTTAGCTTATCCCAACGTAGCATATCTTAGCTCAACTCAGCCTAGCTTATTTCATCTTAGCTTAGCTAGCTTATTTTATCTCATTTGTACCTTATCTTAGGTTATTTTTGTTTTATCTTTGCCTATCCTATTGTAGCTTATCTTAACTTAGCTTAGTCCATCTTAGCTTAGCCAGCTTATTTTATCTCATTTATACCTTATCTTATTTTATCTTAGCTTATTTTTGTCTTATCTTTGCCTATCCTATTGTAGTTTATCTTATTTTAACTTAGCTTAGTCCATCTTAGATTAGCTAGCTTATTTTAGCTAATTTTTTATCTTATCTTACCTTCTATTTGATCTTGTCTTAGCTCGTGTTTAGCTTAGCCCATCCAGTTGTAGCTTGTCTTATCTCAGCGTAGCCTAGCTTATTTTCTGTTAGCTTAGCTAACTTAGTTTAGCTCATTTATATCTTACCTTTCCCTAACTCATTTTTACCTTATCTTAGCCCCATCGTAGCGTATCTGACCTTATTTTAGCCTGTCTTATATTATCGTAGCTAATTTTTATCTTATCTTAGCTTACTCTACCATAGCTTATCTTGGCTCAACTTAGCCTAGCTTCTTCCATCTTGGCTTAGCTAGTTTATTTTAGCCAATTTATATCTTATCTCATCTTATCTTATCCTAGCTCATTTTTATTGAATCTTAGCCTGTCCTATCATAGCTTATCTGATCTTAACTTAGCTTATCCTAGCTTTCAAGATAAACTGGAAATGTATGCAGGGAATCATACCAGTTTAGTTAGCCATAGCATTTGATAGGTTTATTTGGTCTTTAATTGTGATGTCGGCTAATGTACTGAATGTGTATCTAACTATTGCATGTGATGATGTGACTTTCTACCAGTCAGGACTGTGCATTTTGTTCCTTTCTTTAAATATCTGTATTTATGTGTAATTATTATTATCTGAATCACATGTTCCTGAGAGTAGAATGAAATACTTCAGGTTTTACTGAGTCATCGTTCTGGTTGTGACTCTGATTTCATCTCAGCTCTGCAGCCGGACGTCATCCAGCCTTTTCTCAGTAAAAAACAACAACAACAACAACAACTACACGGTACTGTACATGTGCACTCTTGAGTAGCAAGATAGATGGATGATGACAAAGCAAAGACAGTGTGGAGAGGCAGCGAGGAAAACACTGCAGGCCTCAAAGTGGGCGGGCGAGGGAAGAAAAGCATGGCGAGGACGGGGAGAGAGAGAGAGAGAGTATGAGGACGGAGACAGAGATGGATGGCTGAAGCTCTCGGCCTGAAAAACATGAAGAAAACAACGGCGAGGGGAAACAATAAGAGAGAAGGGACATTTTTCCAGAGGGTCTTGTTATACAGAGGCCAGAGAGCGCGTCGGACGCCGGGTCACGCAGAGAAACAATCTCTCTCGCAGCAGGATTCTGTCGAGATGCTGCCCAAATTCTCAGCGAGATCCCAGAAAGTGTGAATAATAAGTGACTATTCTCAGGGTGGGCGCATAATTAAAAGACAACCACACGATAACTCCTTATTCAGATGAGCCGCAGCGCTTCAGAGCTGGTTTAAAAGGGTTTACGTGAATGAATTATTCCCCTCTCTGCACAGTGTTTCTACATTAATGATTATTTTTTGGGATTATTTCTGGTTCTCTGTTGCATTCAGCCTTAAATGTTAGTTTAGCTTATTTTCTTCATAGTAACCTAGATTATCTTAGCTCATTTAAAAAAATCTGATCTTATTTGATCTACCTTACCTCATCTTTATTTTATCTCAGCTTGTTAAGCTTGTCTTAGCTTAGCTCAATTTTTTCTTATCTTACTTTAGCTATCATATTTTGGCTAATTTAGCCTGAACTTAGCATATTATAGTTTATTCTAGATTAGCTCACCTAGCTTATTTCAGCTAGTCTTAACTTAGCCTATTCTCGTTTATTCTAGATTAGCTTACCTAGCTTATTTCAGCTAATTTAGTCTTAACTTAGCTTATTCTAGTTTATTCTAGATTAGCTTACCTTATTTTAGCTAATTTAGTCTTAACTTAGCCTATTCTAGTTTATTCTAGATTAGTTTACCTAGCTTATTTCAGCTAATTTAGTCTTAACTTAGCCTATTCTAGTTTATTCTAGATTAGCTTACCTAGCTTATTTCACCTAATTTAGTCTTAACTTAGCCTATTCTAGTTTATTCTAGATTAGCCTACCTAGCTTATTTCACCTAATTTAGTCTTAACTTAGCCTATTCTAGTTTATTCTAGATTAGCCTACCTAGCTTATTTCAGCTAATTTAGTCTTAACTTAGCCTGTTCTAGTTTATTCGAGATCAGCTTACCTAGCTTTTTTCAGCTAATTTTATCTTATTCTAGGTAGCTTGTCTTAACTCATTTATCTTATTTAAGCTATCTTCTCTTAGCTCCTTTCATCTTACTTAATTTTATCTTCATCACAGCTAGCTTGTCAGCTTATTTGATCTTAGCTCATTTTATCTTATCTCAGCTAGCTCATTTTCTATCTTATCTCATTTTAGCTCAATTTTGTCTAGCTTATCTTTTCTAGTTTTAGCTTATAGACAACTTGTCTTGCTCATTTTATCTAATCTCAGCTCATGTTCTTTTAGCTAGCTTTTTTTATTTAATTTTATCTTATGTTAGCTGGCTTATTTTAGCTCATTTACCCATATGTTAGCTAGCTTATTTTTTGGCTAGCTTGTCTTAGCTAATTTGATCTTTTCTTACCTCATTTTACCTTCGTCTTATCTTATTCTAGCTCATTTTCATCTCATCTTAGCTAGCTTGTCTTACCTAATTTATGTCATCTTAGCTAGCTTATCTTAGCTAATGTTATTTTATTTTAGCCAGCTTGTCTTAGCTTATTTTATTTAATTTTAGCTAGCATATGTTAGCTTATTTTATCTTATCTCAGTCTGTCTTCGATCATTTTTTATCTTATTTTATCTCAGGCTAGCCTATGGTATCTTAATTAGCTAGCTTATTTTAGCTAATGTTATTTTATTTTAACCAGCCTGTCTTAGCTTATTTTATTTAATTTTAGCTAGCATATGTTAGCTTATTTTATCTTATCTCAGTCTGTCTTCGATCCTTTTTATCCTATTTTATCTCAGGCTAGCCTATGGTATCTTAATTAGCTAGCTTATCTTAGCTATTGATATTTTATTTTAGCCAGCTTGTCTTAGCTTATTTTATTTTATTTTAGCTAGCATATGTTAGCCCATTTTATCTTATCTTAGTCTGTCTTCGATCATTTCTATATTATGTTATCTCAGGCAAGCCTATAGTAGCTTATCTTAATTAGCTAGCTTATCTTAGCTAATGATAATTTATTTTAGCCAGCTTGTTTTAGCTTATTTTATTTTATTTTAGCTAGCATATGTTAGCCTATTTTATCTTATCTTAGTCTGTCTTCGATCATTTTTTATCTTATTTTATCTCAGGCTAGCCTATAGCAGCTTATCTTAATTAGCTAGCTTATCTTAGCTAATTTTATTTTGTTTTAGCCAGCTTGTCTTAGCGTATTTTATTTTATTTTAGCTAGCATATGCTAGCCCATTTTATCTTATCTTAGTCTGTCTTCGATCTTTTTTCATCTTATTATATCTGTTAGCCTATGGTAGCTTATCTGAATTAGCTAGCCTATCTTAGCTAATTTTATTTAATTTCACCCAGCTTGTCTTAGCTTATTTTATTTTATTTTAGCTAGCCTATGTTAGCCCATTTATCTTATCTTAGTCTGTCTTCGATCACTTTTTATCTTATTTTATCTCAGGCTAGCCTACAGTAGCTTATCTTGATTAGCTAGCCTATCTTAGCTAATTTTATTTAATTTTACCCAGCTTGTCTTAGCTTATTTTATTTGATTTTAGCAAGCATATGTTAGCCCATTTTATCTTATCTTAGTCTGTCTTCGATCATTTTTATCTTATTTTATCTCAGGCTAGCCTATGGTAGCTTATCTTAATTAGCTAGCTTATCATAGCTAATTTTATCTTACGTTAGTTAACTTGTCTTAGCTTATTCTTGATCTTAGCTTAGATTAACCTAACCTATCCTATCGTAACTTAGCTCATCCTAGCTTTCAAGATAAGCGTTTTTTTTATTAATTTTTGCTTGTAATTACGTGACTTTTATCGGTCGTGACCGTCTGTGTTGTTTTCTATCTTTAAATCCCTTTAGTTGTTGTTATGTGAATTTGATATTCAGTGAAACCCAGTGAGTGATGAGTGGTTTTACATCCAAATCTTCTTCCTATTTATGAATGGATTTGTGTTTCCCAGCCGCTCTAGGGTTTATTATTTAGTATTAATGACTCCTTCTGCAGCGTCATGCCTCTGACTCAGCCTCGCCTCTCCGTCCACCTCCGTGTGCAGCCGACGGTGAAGCAAACAGCCTCTCACAGGTGTTTTCTTTTGGCGTTTGCAGGAAAACGGCCCGAGGAGGAGCAGCGACGGCGCTTAATTAAGAGCTGCAGCAGACGGTGGAGGTGACTGATATTAATAACCGAGGTGTTCGTGAGTTTCAGGGAGGCTGCAGGTGATTTTAACTCCCAGGTGTGAACAAATCGTCCACAGCGAGTCTGAAGAGTCTCTGAGGGACGACGCTTCCGTGGAGTCGTTCATGTTGAAGGCTAACGAAGAAGGAAAAGATCGTCTGTGTTGTTTAACCAGCTGAGTGTTTTCTCAGGAGTCCGACTGAAGCTTTTAGAGCTGAAGAATCCATCCTGTTCTACTTTCTAACCTGCCAGTGAATTTGAAAGTCATGACGTCTTTTATTGTTTACTCATATTCAAAAGCAAAGAAACTGTAAAAACAGAAAATAAATGGTGGATTTTCATCTTTCCTGCAGTCCTTGAACTAAACATTTGTTGTGACGTCTCATCGAAATCGCTTCATTCTGCAGGCCTCATTTAAAAATTAGAAAAAATAAAACGTTTACATTGACCCGATTCTGAAAAAAACAAATCAATTTAGTTTGTTTTTGGTCATATTTTGTCTCATTTTGGTTATTTTTTTCTGTTTTTTGGTCATATTTTGTCCCTTTTTGATTAATTTAGTCTGTTTTTAGTCATTTTGTCTCATTTTGGTTAATTTTTTTCTGTTTTTGATCATATTTTCTCTTATTTTGGTTAATTTTCTTCTGTTTTTAGTCATGTTTTGTCTCGTTTTGGTTGATTTTTCCTGTTTTTAGTGATATTTTGTCTCATTTTGGTTAATTTTTCCTGTTTTTTAGTCATATTTAGTCTCTTTTTGTTTAATTTAGTCTGTTTTTAGTCATATTTTGTCTCATTTTAGTTAATTAAGTCTGTTTTTGGTCATATTTTGTTTCATTTTGGTTAATTTTCTTCTTTTTTTAGTCATATTTTCTCTCATTGATTTTTCCTGTTTTTAGTCGTATTTTGTCTCATTCTGGTTAATTTAGTCTGTTTTTAGTCATATTTTTTCTCATTTTGGTTAATTTAGACTTTTTTGGGGTCATTTTTGTCTCATTTTGGTTAATTTAGACTGCTTTTGGTCATATTTGGTCTCATTTTGGTTAATTTTTTCTTGTTTTTAGTCATATTTTGTCTCATTTTGGTTAATTTAGTCTTTTTTTGGGTCATATTTTGTCTCATTTTGGTTAATTTAGTCTGTTTTTGGTCATATTTTGCCTCATTTTGGTTAATTTAGTCTGTTTTTTTTGTCGTCCCCCCTCTGCTCTGTGGAAACACTGCCTGCAGTTCAACCTAACAACTCTGCATTCCTACTGAACGTAGTCTCTGAAGCCGGACCCTGCCAGGTTCCTGAGGGGCCCCTGTTGGTTCTCTGCTCAGGTTCCTGATGTGACGTTTCACTTGTGTCCTGGCTGCTATCAGATTAGCCCCGTCAGGCCGGTCCTCCATCAGCCAACAACCGCCTGGCAAACGACACGTCAGCCGCCCTCCACCCTCCACCTTCCACCCTCTGCCCTCCACCCTCCACCCTCCACCTTCCACCCTCTGCCCTCCACCCTCCACCCTCCACCCTCCACCCTCCACCCGTCCCTCATCCATCTCCCGCTGCTGCCGACGGGGAGGATGTCAGCGAACGCCCCGACAACGGCAGACGGCCGCGAACACGCCGCCGGCAGCCGGTCGACTCGGCGGTTTGCTGACTTCTAGACCTGAAGGCCGAGGAGAGGACGGACATCTGACTGAACAGGATCAATAGGAGAGAGAAAACCCTCCTGACAGCAACAACGTGGGTTTATGTACAGAAAATACGAGGCTCAGAGCTGCAGCTGGACACACGGTGGTCATCTGAAGGAGTAAATACTGTGGTCAGACGTTGTTCAGTCGATGTTCAGGAGGTCATTCATCCAAACCAGCTGCACACAAACATCTTCAAGGCTGTAAAGCAGAAAACTCTCTATTACACTCGATTTAAGAGACGCAATGGATTTGATCAAACACTAAGCTGGTTAACTAAAGAGTCCTAGAAATAAAAACCAACACTTGTTTTGTCTTTTTGTGTTTGTCTCGTCCAACGTTTTGGTCACTTTATGACTTTCTGTGGTTGTTCTGTGTGATATTTTGGTTATTTTGCATATTTTTGAAGTAATTTTGCATCACATGTTGGTTGTTTTACATCTTTTTATGGTCTTTTTATCAAACACTATAGTCATTTTGTGTCACATTTTGGTCATTTTTGGTCGTTTTGTGTCACATTTTGGTCATTTTCGGTCATTTTGTGTCACAGTTTGGTCATTTTGTGTCACATTGTGGTCATTTTGTGTTACATTTTGGTCATTTTGTGTCACTTTTTGGTCATTTTTGGTCATTTTGTGTCACATTTTGGTCATTTTTGGTCATTTTGTGTCACATTTTCGTCATTTTGTGTCACATTTTGGTCATTTTCGGTCATTTTGTGTCACAGTTTGGTCATTTTGTGTCACATTGTGGTCATTTGCATCACATTTTGGTCATTTTGCATCACATTTTGGTCATTTTGTGTCACATTTTAGTCATTTTTGGTCATTTTGGTCATTTTCGGTCATTTTGTGTCACAGTTTGGTCATTTTGTGTCACATTTTGGTCATTTTTGGTCATTTTGTGTACCATTTTGGTCATTTTGTGTCACATTTTGGTCGTTTTTGGTTGTTTTGTGTCACATTTTGGTCGTTTTGTGTCATATTTTGGTCATTTTGTGTCACATTTTGGTCATTTTTGGTCGTTTTGCGTCACATTTTGGTCATTTTGTGTCACATTTTGGTTGTTTTCTTTTACATTTGGTCATTTTGCATCTTTTTGTGGTAATTTTCTGTCACATTTTGGTCATTTTTGGTCGTTTTGCATCACATTTTGGTCATTTTGTGTCACATTTTGGTCATTTTGTGTCACATTTTGGTTGTTTGCTTTTACATTTGGTCATTTTGCATCTTTTTGTGGTAATTTTCTGTCACATTTTTGTCATTTTTGGTCGTTTTGTTTCACATTTTGGTCGTTTTGTGTCCTATTTTGTGCTCATTTTGCATCAATTTATGTCTGTTTCTGAGTATTTTGCTGGGTTTGCATCTCTTTACAACTGTTCTCTCTGTTGTTATTTCAGGCAATCCATTGTCCTTCCGTCTTATTGCTTTTTTTTATCTCGGCACTGCATTTCTCATTTTATGTAGCTCTGTTTTCTGAATGACATCTGGCAAAAGAATTTCCTTATGAATAAATAAAGTGAGTGTTCGACTGTCACATGTCTGTGCACCTTGTATGTTAAATTTAGTGATGCCAGCCCGAGACAAAGCATCACCTCTTACAGCTGAGCCCTGAAACCTGAGAACTTCTACTTGTTTTCTAAAGTATGAACATAAAACTTCCCCCTCCGTCTCTTTTCCGCTGCTGAAACTCATCAGCTCTGGTTATTTCTTCCCTCCCATGGTTCTCGTCCAGACTTAAACTCTCACTCGCGTCTCTTCTCGCTCTGCTGGACTCGAACGTTGCAGGTTTTTCCGCTCGGAGGCTCGGAGGGTTTCCCTTTTTGTCCTCTCGTCCTCCTTCCTTGCTTCCTTTCATGGCTTCATTAGCGATGCCGTCCCTCTCCCGCGAGGGCCGAGCTGACGGGAGACAAATCCGAGGCGATTAACGACGATTAAGGAACACGGAGGAGAAGCGAAACCTCGACTTTAACGGCTCTAATCCCAGAATTTACACAACAGAAGACAAACAGACGGCTGGACGTTTACATGGAGTCACGTTGGGACGGGTTTATCTGAGAACGTCGGCTTCTAAAGGTTAAACTGCAGCTGAAAGAGCCTCGGCGGCGTCTTTGTGCTTAACCTTTTAACTTTTGTTTAGAAGGAAGTCAGTGAAGTGAAATGTCTCGGAGGGAAGAAGATGAAAAGCTGCAACCCGAATATTAAAAGGTTCCTCAGAGGGAAAAGTGTGTTTTATGGCTTCACTGCAAAATAAACTCATTTTACAAGATGAAAAATGACAAAATTATATATAAAACATGTAAATTAATAGTTTAATCTGAGCATTTTTATTTAAATACAGTAGAAAAGTTTATTTTTTAATAGGTAAATGTAAAAGGACGGATTACTGTTTGTAAAATTACAGGTTTTTGATGTGGACATAATGTTTTTCGGGTTTTCTTTACAGCTAACATGTAATTTAATACTTTTTTTTGGTGATTTTATGAGAAATTATCTGTATTTTACCAAAACAGGGAAAATTTGTAAAATAACAGTTATTTATTTATGTATGTATTATTTATTTTTATGGAAAAATTCTGGTAGCAAGGGTGAAAAAAGTCAATTAATATATTTTTTTCTGATTTAAATGAAGTAAAACGGTGTAATTTTATACTCAGATGTTGTAAAAGAACAAATTATTATTTGTGAAAACACACATTTTTAACTTGGACATTATTTACAGTTTTACTCACAGCATAAATCTGCATTTTGACAAATATTAATTAGTTCTTTCACAGTTTTTGACTGTAAAATTACAGTTTTTATTGTATTTAATTAAATAAATAAAGTGTAATCTCACAGATATGTGCAGGTATTTGAATAAATACAATAAAATTTAAAAAATATTAACTTGCTTAACGATTAAAACAAAACAATACAGGCCAAAACTACAAATAACGTTCAGTTAAAAATTCAGCATTTTTCAAAAATATTAATCATTTCTAATTTATGACTTCAAAATTACACTTTTGCTGAATTTAAAGGAGCAAAACAAATCAATTAAAATTAATTTACAGGAATGTGCTGCTATATTTTCACAGTTTTTACAGGTTTTAAAAAATATTATTACATTTTTTGGCATCTTGCTGACAGACTTCCAATGTTTGTTAGTGCATATGCATGTGCTCAGTGCCAGAGGAAATAATGCTGATAAATAACATGTAGTTTTGTCCTGTGGTGCCTCTCTGTAGCTAAAACACAATGATTTCAAGTTGCATCATAAATATTAATGCAGTGCTGAGTTGCAAGCAGATCGGCTGAATGGCGGCCATGTTTGTTTTCTCTCCATGCTTCTGTTGTGCTTTGGCTGTTGCTAGGCGACGCCAACACAGGCCAGATTGTGTGATGTCACAGATTAAAGGGAAGATTCTGGATTCCGCGTGAAACTCTGTCTGTAAACAGCAGATCTGAGCTCTGCACACTTGTTCATTTGATATTCATTTGATATTTATTGTCTGTGCTGGAAGATCTGCAGCAGCTCTGAGATGAGAACATTTAGTCCAGAGCTCCTGGTTAATTCCATCAGACCAAATGAATGCGTTATAGTGAAGCGAAACTTAGAGTTCTACAATTTCATGCAGCTTTTATCCAAAGCGACGCACTATACTATACCATGCTAAGCTATATATACTATATTATACTATACTTATTTATTTATTTAACAGGGACACTGCACAACAAATGTGTTGCACAGACCAGAGATAGCTACAGGCTAATTTTCATCTGTTGTCCCTGGGCACAGTATATTACACTGTACTATACTAAAATATGCTATTCTATGCTATACTATGCTATGCTAAGCTATACTATAATATACTATACTGTACTGCACTTTACTATACTGTACCATACTATGCTATGCTATGTTATGCTATGCTATAATATACTATGCTATGCTATGCTAAGCTATACGGTAATGTACTTTGCTATACCATACTATACTATACTATACTATACTATACTATACTATACTATACTATACTATACTGTACTATACTATTCTATTCTATGCTATAATATACTATACTATACTATGCTATGCTAAGCTATATAATATACTATATTGTACTGTACTGTACTATACTATACTATCGTATACTATGCTATGTTATACTATACTATACTATGCTATGATAAGCTATACTATAACATACTATACTATACTATACAATACTATACTATGCTATGATATAATATACTATACTATGCAAAATGTTTGGAACAGTGAAGCTCCAGTTGTTGGACCGAACAGAGAAACAAGACTTTAAGCAAACATGCAACAGTTTTTGACAGAGGAAGCAAATGCATTGAAATCAAGATGTTGAGTCTTTTGTTTGTTTATTTTAGTATTTTCTGTTTAATTTTTTTATATTTAGCTAATTAGTGTTAGAATTACTACAGTTAATTATCTTTTAGGTTTTAAGTTGAGTGATTTAAATTTAAATGTCCAATTGTTTGACTTAAATTTGAGTTATTCTTTTAAAGTTAAGCTTCGACTTTGATTTGTTACTGTTAATCTAGTTATTTGCTCATCTTGAAGGAAAGACGTTTTCTATGTTGCTCCACCTCAAGTGACCCACAGAAAGCCAGGTGAGACGGAAGGTGTGACGCCCTCTTAACCTTCTGTATCTTTCCTTCAAGATGAACGATGGTAAAAAAAAGAGAGGTGGTGGTTTAGTTGCCTAGTCTGAAAGTGTTCTTGAACGCTCTTCCCAACGCTGAGAACAATCTGACGATGCAACACTTCGGTTTTGGAGGAGGGGTCACTTTCAGGTGGATTTTTAAGATCCTCATGAAGGTGTCATCAAAGGACGGGTCTTCTGACGCCGTCGCTGCCTCCAGCAGTTTCTCCGCGGAGCCAAACGCCTCGTGAAGATCCTCCACCATGGCCTTGGATATCTTTTCCGACTTCTCCGTGATCCTGTCAGGAGAGACGCTGATGTCGTCCAGCGGCAGCTCGGACAGACGCTTCAGGGCCGCCTGGAAGTCCTCAACTGTGACCGCAGCTTTGCACTTAGCAAAGGATTTGGACATCACCATCAGAAGCAGGGCACTGATGGCGTCGGCCACATCTGGGGGCTGAACGCCGGCGGTGAGGTCGGCCGTCTTCCCTGCAGAGGAGGAGCTCTTTCTTGGCTCGGACTCTGAAGCCATGAATAGGTGAACCGGTGCGGAGGCTGCATGTTGCTCACCGCTGATGGATTGAGGTGTGGAAACCGCAGCAACGGGACATGAAGCAGGACTCACAAAGGCCAGTTTTGGAGTCCGCTTGTTGCTGACTGCAGGAGCATCCCGCCCCCTGATGCTTCTCTCCTCGGGTGAAGGCACAACTTTGTGGAAGAGGACTTCAGTGCCTGGGAGAGGCTGAACGTCCGACCTCTTAGCTCCAGGCTTTGGAGAAGCGATGAGGTCGGCCGTCTTCTTTGCAGGAGACGAGCTCCTTCTTGGCTTGGACTCTGAAGCCAGGAGGAGGTGAACCGGTGCGGAGGCTGAACGTTCCTCACCGCTGATGGATTGAGGTGTGGAAACTGCAGCAACGGGACATGAAGCAGGACTCACAAAGGCCAGTTTTGGAGTCCGCTTGTTGCCGACTGCAGGACCATCCCGCCCCCTGATGCTTCTGTCCTCGGGTGAAGGCACAACTTTGTGGAAGAGGACTTCAGTGTCTGGGAAAGGCTGAACGTCCGACCTCTTAGCTCCAGGCTTTGGAGAGGCTTCACCGCTGATGGCTTTAGATTTGCTAAGTGCAGACCTCATATTAGCCAGTTTGTTGCTGGCTACAGGAGCATCTTCCCCAGACACTCCCTCACTACGAGCATCCAGTCGCTCTCCTTTGCAAAGCAGCAGGCTCTGCAGGAACTTCCCCACTGCGTCCTCCGTCATCGCGTAAAGGACTTCAGGGGAAAACCGGAGACGACTCTGACCCACCTCCCTCCTGGTCTCAGGAAGGATGGAGTCGGAACGACATCTCCCCAGTGGGGCAGCGGGAATCTCAAATGCACTATCAACCATCAGGGAGTCGAACATTTTATCCGTCAGTTCCCTCGAGAACTTCTGGATTTCACCGCTGGACATGATGCTCTCCAACGTTGTACCGGCTACTTTTCCAGCCTCATCTGACCGCTTCAAAAACTTTTCAAGGTCAGATTTAATGGAGTGAAAGTCGACTGGAGTCTGACGTTTTGAGGAGGATACCAGGCGGCTCGGTGTAGACCTGGACGCCGGCCTGGGAGACTCTGGAACACTTCCGGAGCCGGCAGCTTCGGCGCTTCCGGGAGACTGACCGGACTCCTGTTTGAGATCCGCGACGAGCTCCAGATCTTTTTTCTTAAAGCAGATCTTCAGGTCTGAAACCATCTTCTCAAAACGCCTTTTGGCAACCTTGAAAAGGTGGTGGCGCTCCTTAACTGTCTGGCTGGCAGCGTCTTTTGAAGGCTGGGGTCTGTCGGGGGTGATGAAGGGTGCTGTCGGAGGAGCACTCTGGGAGTCTGTGGGCTGTTCGGTCAAGACGTCCCTCACAGAGTCGGCCGCTGCAACGGGGGAGGCACTCGGACATCTCCCCTCCGGTATGCTGGAGATGGAGAGGGGGGAGTCTCTGGGGGTGAGGTTCCCCCCGTCAGCCTGAACTGCAGCTTTGGCCTGAGCAATCATTTGCAGAGCGACCCTGATGGTCTCGGCTGAGAGAGCCTGGGTGACGTCGTTCACCACGTCGCTCAGGGCGGCCCGGGTGGCGCCGTCCGGGGCGTCGGCCGCCAGCATGTTCCAGTGCAGGCGGCTAAACCTTTGAAAGGACTTGTGCACGATGGGCATGAGCTCCTCTCTAGTGAAGCGGATGGTGCTGCCGGTCGGCGTCTCAGGCAGGTCCTCACAAATAGTACCGTCCATTGTTACTTCCATTTGTTCTGTTGCAAGAGGTTCTTTAAAGGGGATGATCCTGATCAATAATCCTGATTGGTCCAATGTAAGTAGGTCTTCTGGTTCTTCTGTCGCTTCGTTTCGCAGTAGAAGTCGCGGGTGGAGTCCAGATCTGAACAACGCTGGTTTAAAAGCTTTCGGAAGTCCTTGTGACATCACCGATGACATCACAAAGGCAAGATGGAAGATGCTGCATTGGGCATGTGTGTGAGATGTGTGACATCATCATGACATCACACACACTTGCCTTTGACGGCACTGCATCTCACACACATGGACTCACACACCATTATCTGTAATTAGCTTTGTTGTGTTTTGAGAATGTGAGAATGTTTTGAGGAAGCGACGAGGACGAGGGGAGTCTGACACATTAAACGTGTCGTGTGTGTGTGTTAATTAGCCGATAATGATTCACGGCGTGTTGACACAGAGACAACCAGGCTAGCGACTGAAAGCCTCGTTAGCAGACCTGAGCAGCTGCAGCTAGCATCAGAAAGATAAAACATATTAACGTCACTGTGAAAACAAGCTTGGTGAGTCCTGTCTGTCCAGCATGTCTGCTAATGTTAGCATGTAACATGCTAACTGCCCCATATTGGGACACTGAAAGACCAGCGCTTAGCATTTAGCTTTTAGCCTTTAGCACACACTGACACAAATGCAGTATCCATGTTGGAGGAGCTGCAATTTTTAGTTTTGTCTCTTTTTGGTCATATTTATTTCTTTATTGTCATGTTTTGTCACTTTGTGGTCGTATTTAGTCTCTTTTTATCGTCATGTTTTGCCTCGTTGTGGTCACATTTTGTCTCTTTCGGTCATTTTTAGTCAATTTTTGGTCAGATTTCGTTTCTCTATCTTCATATTTTGTCTATTTTTCGTCATATTTCATCTGTTTATCATCATATTTTGACTCTTTATCATCACATTTTGTTTCTTTTTGGTCATATGGAATCTTATTTTGGGTCGTTTTTCTGTCACATTCCGTCTCCTATGTAATGTATGCTCCTTTTTGGTCACATTTTGCACCTTTTTCAGTGTTTTTGTCTCTTTTTTTGGTCATATTCTGGCTATTTTTCATATTAGTTTTTCTCTTTTGGGTCATATTTTTCCTTTTTTTGTTGTTTTTGCCTCTTTATGTTCATATTTTGCATCTTTTTGTTCAAATTTAATCTCTTTTAGGCTATTTTTGGTTATATTTTGTCTCTTTTGCTAATATTTAGTCTAATTTTGGTCATTTTTAGTGTCTTTATGGTCATATTTAGTTGCTATATGGTCACATTTGGTCTCTTTTTGTCATATTTTTTCTCCTTTTTGTTGTTTTTGTCTCTTTATGGTCATATCTGGTCTCTTTTAGGTAATTTATCATCTCATTTGGTCATATTTTGCACCTTTTTCAGTGTTTTTGTGTCTTTTTGGTCATATTTTTCCTCGTTTTCATATCTGTTTTGATTTTTTTGGTTATATGTTACCTATTTTTTGTTGTTTTTGTCTATTTTTGGTCCTATTTTTCCCCTTTTTCATAGTTGTTCTCTCCTTTTGGTCATATTTAGTCTCTTTTTGGTTGTATTCTGCCCATTTATTAAATTGTTTTTGTCTCTTATTTGAACTGATTTCGTCTGTTTGCCTCTTTTTTCTGTCTTTTTCTGGTGTAAATTGTTTTTCTGGTGAATTTTTTAACGAATTCCGATCAGATTTAGTTTGTCTTGGTTCGTTTTCTGTCTTATCTTAATCCAACTACAGCTGAAACACTTCTTATGGTGCAAAACTGCAAACAATCGTGTTCAAATCCAAACGTCTTGTTGTCGTGTTTATTTCGTGTGCGCATAAACAACACTGTGCTGGAACATCTGTCAACATCTGTACATCCGTGTGTGTGTGTGTGTGTGTGTGTGTGTGTGTGTGTGTCAGTTCCTGGACATAAAGAAGCAGAACTGCAGTAATCCTTCAAGCTGCTGCCATGACAACAGGTTGACTGGCAGCCTGAATAGAAAACTGTACAATAGACACACACAGAAACACACACACACACACACACACACCCGCAGGTAGAGATTTGTGTGTGTGTGTGTGTGTGTGAGGTCAGAGGTCGATCAGTACAGAAGAGACTGAGTCACACACTCGACCACAAAGCAGCTGAATAAGTCATAAAGACACACACACACACCTACACACCTACACACCACACACACACACACACACACACACACACACACACCTACACCCCACACACACACTGGTGTTGTAGCTGAAGGTAAAAACACACATCAGTCATCTTGACACGAACACAAAGACTCTGTTTTTCTTAACTGGACTGTAAAAATGAACGTTTTGAATAATTCCTTCTGCAGTTCACTGAGTTATTATTTTATCATTTTACAGACAATAAGGAGGAAAATAAACATGAATTAATTGACATGTTTACTGTACAGAAACAGGCCGAAACCATAAATAATATCCACTTTAAAAACCTGCATTTTAATAAACAACTGTTTGTTCTTTTACGTCATTTGACCATAAAATTACACCAATATTCACCGTATTTAAATCAGCAAAAAACATTATTATTCTGCAGATGTTTTCTGTTTTTTTTTAAATAAATTATGCACGTTAAAAACTGACAAACAGTAAATAATTTTAAATATTATTTTACAGCTGTTTCCTGTTTTGTTAAATTACAGACAGCAGAATCACAGAGAAAGCATTAATTTACACAGCGACTGTAAAAAAAAATGATTTAATTAACGAAACAGGACAGACAGGGTGTTGTTTTTTGTTTTTTTTTAAACGCGAGTTTAAAATGACACAATTTCTTTTACTGCATTTAAATCATCCCATTTTTAATTTTTATTATTGTTATTATCTTATTTTTTAGATCGATTTAAAAGGGAAAAACGTATATTAAAGATTAAAAATGCTGCTGCAAAATCAAAGCTTGGCATCATGACGTCCATCTTTACTTGCTGATGTATAAACTAGA
The DNA here is from genome assembly GCA_024666655.1 of Dascyllus trimaculatus. NCBI lineage: Eukaryota > Metazoa > Chordata > Actinopteri > Pomacentridae > Dascyllus > Dascyllus trimaculatus. Next base: position 3,440,298 of record CM045463.1, on the reverse strand, counting down.
TAATTAATATTTTTATTAACTGTGCCACTGAGAGACACCCGGCAGCCTCCAGCAACTTTTAAGGTGGAATGATTCCTTGCATGTTGCTCAGTGCATGAATCAGTCACCTTAAATATCATTACAGCAGCTCTCATCACTGATTTATTGGCTCTGCTGCTCGACACAGTGATGATCGGATCTTACAGGGCTTCAAAGCGTTAATAAAATCCACCCAGATTATGCAAACCGCAAATATTCTGTTCCCTAAACTGCAGGAAGAGGTGGTGAAGCGTTATTAGACGCTACAACTACATGAAATGAGCCCTTAAATAACTCATTCTTATGAACACAGCTGCTTTTACGCTGCAGAATCACCGACATGCCTCCGTCTTTCTATTAATACTACACAGTGAGGAGACGTGGTTCCTCTGCAGGTACCACCGAACGCACAAAAACAACACAACACACAAAAACAACACAACGCACAAAGAGTGTGTGAAGGTTTGAAGGGTGAGGTTGAGGCTGAAGTGGAGCACAGGGCTCTGATGTGATGTTACTGAGGTGATAAATAACAACAAGCAGAAATCAGCAGCTGTCAACATCCGACACTGTTTATCTCACAGTCAGTCAGTCACAGATCAGATAAATAATTCACACACACACACACACACACACACACACACACACACACACACACACACACACACACACGGTTTGAACCAATGACAGGAGCCGGTGTGAAAAATTTAACAGGTAATAAATATTCTGCTTCTTCCCACTGGACACACTGCTGCACTGTGTGTGTGTGTGTGTGGACCAATCAGCTCCATCTGTCACTCCAGGTGTCCACATACACCTGGACACACACACTAACACACACACTAACACACACACACAAACAACTGTGGATGGACATGTTGAACCAACACTGAGGTGTAACTACGAAGTGGTAAATATAGTGTCAGCAGATTTCCTGAGCTCAAAGTCAGAGTTTTCTCTTCATTTACCCAGTTATATCTCCATGGTAACTGATGCGGCACGGCTATGTCACCATGGCAACTGATGCCGCACGGCTATATCTCCATGGTAACTGATGCTGAACATCTATATCACCATGGTAACTGATGCTGAACAGCTATATCTCCATGGTAACTGATGCTGAACATCTATATCTCCATGGTAACTGATGCTGAACAGCTATATCTCCATGGTAACTTATGCTGAACAGCTATATCTCCATGGTAACTGATGCAGAACACCTATATCACCATGGTAACTGATGCTGAACAGCTATATCTCCATGGTAACTGATGCTGAACATCTATATCACCATGGTAACTGATGCTGAACAGCTATATCTCCATGGTAACTGATGCAGAACACCTATATCACCATGGTAACTGATGCTGAACAGCTATATCTCCATGGTAACTGATGCTGAACATCTATATCTCCATGGTAACTTATGCTGAACAGCTATATCTCCATGGTAACTGATGCTGAACAGCTATATCTCCATGGTAACTGATGCTGAACATCTATATCACCATGGTAACTTATGCTGAACAGCTATATCTCCATGGTAACTGATGCAGAACACCTATATCACCATGGTAACTGATGCTGAACAGCTATATCTCCATGGTAACTGATGCTGAACATCTATATCTCCATGGTAACTTATGCTGAACAGCTATATCTCCATGGTAACTGATGCTGAACAGCTATATCTCCATGGTAACTGATGCCATACAGTTACCACGGTAACTGATGCTGCACAGCTAGATCACCATAGTAACTGATGCTGCATGGCTACATCACCACAATAACTGATGCTGCACGGCTATATCACTATGACAACTGTTGGACATACAGCTATATCACCGTGACAGCTGATACTACACAGCTATATCACCATGGGAACTGATGCTGCACGGCTATATCACCATGGTAACTGATGCTGAGAAGCTAGACGGCAACAGGGATGGACAGCCTGATCACTTCTTGTTTTTTAAAAATTATTCTTGATAAAAATTCATTTTTTAAAATGAATCTACAAATATGCTAGTAGCAGTAACTTTAAACAACACCTAAAACAGGATTAAAGATATTTCTGAGTCGGAGTTTGTGCTATTTTAAATTTTGACATCACGATTTTCAGTTTTTTTGCAAATATATACGTTCAGAATATCGAATATCTGTCTCCTCAGTTACACAAACTAGATGTCAATCCAAAGAAACCGCAGCAGTTGATCTTTGATCAATGAATAAAGCTTCAAAATCGAATTAATAAAACAAACAAAATCACTTCAACGGAGAAAAACCAAACGTTTCTTTGAGATTATTGACAGAACTTCTAAACCAGTCAGCTGATGCGCCGCTCAAACAAAGGTCAAGAAGAACAAAACAAAGAACAAAGCTTCAGTTTCACAGCTTCGATACGACACAAGAGCTGCAGACGCCTCAATCCTCAGGTGGAAGAGACTCTGAATCAACTTGCTCTAGAAACCAACTTGTTTCTTCTCACAGCAGCTCAGTGGTTCCTTTGGTTTTCATTAGAGACTCTCCACAGACCGGATCACCTGCTCCTCACACAAACCCAGCCAACCTGAAGTCCATCAGCTTCCTGTTCAAACACTCTCCTCTCCTCTTCATACATCCAGACTGTCTCTCAATTATCCAGCCTCCAAAACAATCACACGGGTCCCTGACAGCAAACATCGGCTCCATGTTTTCACACACAGCCTCGGCTCTTCACATGCAGCCGCTAATGGAGCTCATCCGGTAAAACACGCCAGTGAAAACCACAGCATGAACAGGAAGCCGGTCCGACCTGCTGGATGAAGGTGTGGGCTCCCTGGGGGCTCAGCAGCAGGATGGCCCTGCGCAGCGTGTCCCGGTAGCGGTTCAGCTCCTCGGTCCTCATGGTGGTGAACAGGTTGGTGAACACTCTGCTGATGTTCCTGTCGACCCTCTGCAGAGCCACGTCCACACCCTGCCGGGACGTCTGGTCCAGGAAGCCCTGCAGCCCGCGGATATCTGCAGCGAGGAGACACAAACCACGACGATTTAACACCAAAGATACACGAGATTCCAGCTTTTCTTCACGTGAATAAAGATAAAAACCACCTACAGCACGTCTAGAAACAGCAGGATGAGCTTCAAATATAAGAAGCTGCTGCATTTTTCTGCATCAGCCTCAAGAAAATACAGGATTTAATATAAATCAGTGCAGATATGAAGCAAGAAGATAGTAGAAACTTTGCACAGAAGGAAGAATTTGTAGAACGACGACAATCTGATGCCAAAAAATACACAAGATTCCTGTTTTTCCTTCCATAAATAAAAATAAAAAGCACCTACAGGTCATGAAATGCATCAGAAAACAGCAGAATATGTTAAAAATATAAGTAACTGCTGCATTTTTCTGCACCTACAGTTCATAAAATGCATCTATACACAGCAGAAAATGCTTCAAATATAAGTAACTGCTGCATTTTTCTGCATCAGCCTCAAGGAAATACAGGATTTAATATAAATCAGTGAAGAGACAAAGCAAGAAGATCGTGGAAACTTTGCACAGAAGGAAGAATTTGTAGAACGACGACAATCTGATGCCTAAAAATACACAAGATTCCTGTTTTTCCTTCCATAAATAAAGATAAAAAAGCACCTACAGGTCATGAAATACATCAGAAAACAGCAGAATATGCTTCGAATTCAAGTAACTGCTGCATTTTTTACCCTCTCAAAGTATTTACCTTGAAGAAAAGCAGCAGAATATATTAAAAAATATAAGTAACTGCTGCATTTTTCTGCATCAGGCGCAAGAAAATACAGGATATAATATAAATCAGGGAAGAGACGGAACAAGAAGATGGTAGAAACTTTGCACAGAAGGAAGAATTTGTAGAACGACCACAATCTGATGCCAAAAAACACACAAGATTCCTGTTTTTCCTTCCATAAATAAAAATAAAAAGCACCTATAGTTCATAAAATGCATCTAAAATCAGCAGAAAATGCTTCAAATATAAGTAACTGCTGCATTTTTCTGCATCAGGCATCAAGAAAACACAAGTAGATCATTGAAACTTTGCACAGAAGGAAGATTTTGCAGAACGACGTCAATCTGATGCCAGAAAATACACAAGATTCCTGTTTTTCTCTACATAAATAAAGATAAAAAGCACCTACAGGTCATGAAATACAGTAGAAAACAGCATAATATGCTGCGAATACAAGTAACTGCTGCATTTTTTACCCTCTCAAAGTATTTACTTTGAAGAAAAGCAGCAGAATATGTTAAAAAATATAAGAAACTGCTGCATTTTTCTGCATCAGGCATCAAGTAAACACAAGAACATCATGGAAACTTTGCACAGAAGGAAGAATTTATATGAAATATTATGAATATTTGCAGAATGACGACAATCTGATACCAGAAAAACCACAAAAGCCTGTTTTTCCTTCCATAAATAAAAATAAAAAGCACCTATAGTTCATAAAATGCATCTAAAATCAGCAGAAAATGCTTCGAATACAAGTAACTGCTGCATTTTTCTGCATCAGGCTCAAGAAAATACAGGATTTAATATAAATCAGTGCAGAGACGGAACAAGAAGATGGTAGAAACTTTGCACAGAAGGAAGAATTTGCAGAACGACGACAATCTGATGCCAGAAAATACACAAGATTCCTGTTTTTACTCTCCATAAATAAAAATAAAAAGCACCTACAGGTCATGAAGTACAGTAGAAAACAGCAGAATATCCTTCAAATATAAGAAACTGCTGCATTTTTTCCTGCATCAGACTCAAGAAAACACAGGATAAAATATAAATCAGTGCAGAGACGAAGCAAGAACATCGTGGAAACTTTGCACAGAAGGAAGAATTTGCAGAATGACGACAATTTGATGCCAAAAAATACACAAGATTCCTGTTTTTCTCTACATAAATAAAAATAAAAAGCACCTACAGGTCATGAAGTACAGTTAAAACCAGCAGAATAAGCTTCAAAAACCAGAAACTGCTGCAGAAAAACCAGCGTTTACTACGAGCTTCACTCTTTTCTGTAGCGCAGGTTTTCTTCTTGGATGTATTTGATACAAAGCTGCCAAGTTTTGAAAACAAAAATATTGCAAACACACAAGAAAAGGCACAAAACATGACAACAAAATTCAACAAAACCTGACCAAAGTCCCTCCTGACCTCCCCAGAATTCTACCTTCGTACTGTGAACACACAAGGTCACCACAAAAGAGCTGAAGTCACCATGAAAATGCTGCAAAATCACCGCAAAATGAGAAAAAGTCACCACAAAAATGACGATAAACCACCACAGAGTCAGCATGAACACAAAAGTACTGCAAATCCACACGGAAAGACACAATTTAATGACGAAACACGCAAAAACACCACAAAAATACAATAATAGACACAAAAACACCACAAAAAGACACAAAAATAGAATAAAAAGACACAAAATCACCACAAAAACACACAAAAATGCAATAAAAAAGTGCAGAAAATGTCCAGAAACCTGAAAATAAACTGAATCAGTCATTTATCACTCATGAAATCATGGCCGTTATTATTTAGTCTGTTTTTGGTGATTTTTGGTGTGTTTGTGGTCATATTTTGGTTAATTTTGGTGATTTTTGTCTACTTTTTAATCATATTTTGTCTCTTTTTGGTTCCATTTTTTCTCTTTTTGGTCATTTTTTGTCCGTTTCTGTCCAATTTGGTCTTGTTTGGTCATTTTTATCTTTACTTGTTCATTTTTGTCTGCTTTTGGTCATATTTTGGTTAATTTTGGTGATTTTTGTCTATTTTTTAATCATATTTTGTCTCTTTTTGGTTCCATTTTTTCTCTTTTTGGTCATTTTTTTGTCCGTTTTTGTCCAATTTTATCTTTACTTGTTCATTTTTGTCTGCTTTTGGTCATATTTTGCCTCTTTTCAGTCATGTTTAGTCTCTTTTTATTCATTTTTGTTTCTTTCATGTCATATTTAGTCTCTGTTTGATCATACTTTGTTTTTAATACAACTAATAATAATGCATTGGTTTTATATAGCGCTTTTCTAGACACTCAAAGATGCTTCACATTGCATCCACCCAGGCTTCCTGGTGTTCCCTCCTGGTCTCCCATCCAGCTCCTGACCAGGCCCAACCCTGCTTAGCTTCCCAGATCTGATGGGATCAGGCATCCACAAGGCGGTGTGGTCACACAGACAAATATACTTTTGGTGTCTTTTTGGCTACTTTTGGTTTATATTTAGTTTCTTTTGGTCATATTTGGTATGATTTTTGACATATTTTGTCTCTTTTTGGTGTGTTTTTGGCCACTTTTGGGTTATATTTAGTCTCTTTTTGTCATATTTGGTCCCATTTGGTCATAATTTGTGGATTTTTATCAAACTTGGTCTCCTTTTGGTTATATTTCCTCCTTTCCTTCATATTTTTAGTCATATTTAGTCTTGTTTTGGTCATAAATGGTCTCCTTTTGCTCATATTTGGTCTTTTCTTGTTCATTTTTGCCTGCTTTTGGTCATAATTTGTGTGTTTTTGTCAAACTTGGTCTTGTTTTGGTGATTTTTGTCTACTTTTTAATCATATTTTGTCTCTTTTTGGTTCCATTTTTTCTCTTTTTGGTCATTTTTTGTCCGTTGTTGTCAAACCTGGTCTTGTTTTGGTCATATTTTATCTTTACTTGTTCATTTTTGTCTGCTTTTGGTCATACTGTGCCTCTTTTCTGTCATATTTAGTCTCTTTTTGGTTTTGTTTGGCCATGTTTGGTCTCTTTTTGGAAATTTTGATCTGTTTTCTGTCATATTTTGTCTTTTCTTGTTCATTTCTGTCTGTTTTTGGACATATTGAGTCTCTTTTTGGTCACATTTGGCTTCATTTTGGTCATATTTTGTCTGTTTTATTCAATCATGCTCTCTTTCTGCTCTTATTTAGTCTCTTAATGGTCACATTTAACGTCATTTTGGTCATTTTTCTTCTCTTTTTGTCCATTTTTGGCTGGTTTTGGCCACATTTGGTCTCTTCTCGGTCATATTTTGGTGATGTTTTTGCCCTTTTACTGTGTTTTTGGTCTTATTTTACCTCTCCTTTGGTTACATTTCGTCTCTTCTTGGTTACACGTCGTCGTCTTTCTTGTCGTCTCTGTCGAACCTGAAACTGATGGTTTATTTTTTGGCTAAATCAGACACGTAGACGGGCACTTCGGCCACTTCTGGTTGATCTTCTTGAAGGAACCAGACGGTTACGATGATTATCAGACGACAAATGATCCGAACAAAGCAACATTACTGGCTGTGGGTCTCTATTTTAATGTGCTGCCTGACACCGAAGCTAAACAGCAGATGATTAAAACGTTCTGGCCTTTCAAGCTGCTGGATCTCCTCTGCTGCCTTCACGGACAGATTTGACTTCTCCTCCTTCTTTATAAACTCTCCCTGAGGCTACAATTAGAGGAAGGCAGCCTCTTCCAGCTCCTCCAGTCCTTTTTATTTCCTGTTTCTGACCAGAGAAAATCAAAATCAGTCCGTCTGCACCACCAGACTCATTCATGGCGTCCGACAACCGAAGAGTCTTAACAGGATCGTCGAGGATGGAGGCTAAGTCACTGCAGATGCATTCAAGGACCGTCAGAAAGTAGAAACTCTGATGATTCCCTCTGTTTTTTTGATATCTTGATTATATCTGTCCTTGTTTTTGTCTGTTTATGATCAGATTTAGTCTCTCACAGGTGTCAATTTGGTCAATTTTGGTCGTTTATGGTCACCTTTTGTCTTGTTTGGTCATATTTTGCCTCATTGTTGTTATTTTTTCTGTTGTTTTTGTCTGTTTATGATCAGATTTAGTCTCTTACATGTGTTTTTTGTCTTTTGTGGGTCATGTTTTGTTCCCTTATTGTCATATTTTGTCTTGTTTGGCTATGTTCTGCCTGGTTTTTGTCTTTTTTTAATCATATTTTGTCTTTTATAGGCATTTTTAATCATTTATTGGTCCTATTTGGTCTCTTTTTGGTCATATTTGGTTTATTTTGGGTCATTTTTGTCATTTTATTGGTCATATTTGGTTTATTTCGGGTCATTTTTGTCATTTTATAAGTCATATTTGGTGTTTTTCATCAAACTTGGTCTCGCTTTGGTCATGTTTTGTTTCTTTTCATCAAATTTTGTGTTTTTTTGTGTCAGTTTTGGTCGTTTATGGTCACCTTTTGTCTTGTTTGGTCATATTTTGCCTCATTGTTGTTATTTTTCTGTTGTTTTTGTCTGTTTATGATCAGATTTAGTCTCTCACAGGTGTTTTTTGTCTTTTGTGGGTCATGTTTTGTTCCCTTATTGTCACATTTTGTCTTGTTTGGCCATGTTCTGCCTCGTTTTTGTCTTTTTTTAATCATATTTTGTCTCTTAGAGGCATTTTTAGTCATTTATTTGGTCTCTTTTTGGTCATATTTGGTTCATTTCGGGACATATTTGTCATTTTATTGGTCATATTTGGTCTTTTTCATCAAACTTGGTCTCACTTTGGTCATGATCTGTTCCTTTTTCATCCAATTTTGTTTTTCTGTTGTCACTTTTGGTCTTTTATGATCACATTTTGTCTTGCTTTGGTTATTTTTCCTCTTTTTTGTCATAATTTGCATCTTTATTGTATTGTTTTTGTCTCTTTTAGGTATTTTTTGTGTCTTCTCAGTCATATTTTCCCCTGTTTAGTAATGTTTTTTGTCTCTTTTTGGTCATTTCTTTCATTTTTTGGTCACATTTTATCTCATTTTGGTCATTTATTTGTCGTCTCTTCTGTTATGTGTAAAAACAGCTTTAGGTTCACCTAAAAAGACTCTGAGGACTGAGATTCTGGTGCCAAATGATTATTGTTTTTCTGAATTCTTGACTGACATGCAGAATAACGAGGTGTCGATGCAAACAGCAGGATTTTATGTTTAGATTCGGTTCATCTTTCTTCTGAACCTGCCGATCGTGATGATTATACGTTCGTTTGCAGACGACTATCTGCTATTCCTTTCTGTTTTGTTAAAGCTTTCGACTCTGAAAATGACTGCAATTGTGGTCATTTAAACAAAAGATTGCATGTTTTGAGGTTCAGAAGGTTAAACAGTTTTTCTTTCAGGCATCTTTTCCAACGTCTGGCTGCTGCTTCTTTCCATTGAGCTTCACTTATGAACCGATTAACTCCGCAGGAGGCCGTAAAAACCCTCCACAGTCCAGAACACAGTGATTCTCAGCTTCCTTCTGCTCTCACTGGTTTTATTTCTAAAAAGTTGCAGCTGCTTGTGAGGAGAAAATTGGAGCCACTTAACAATTCAGGGAAAAACGTAGGAAACTTGTGGGTTTCTGTGCCACCGAGACTCAGTTACAGCTCGACTTATTCGTCTGAAACAGCTGCAAACTTCCCTTTTCTTGTTAAATCAGAGCAGATCTTAAGCGTCCCTCCTTCAGCTCTGACGGCTCTTTTCTCAAGGCGAAGCAGAGTTTCCCTCCAGCGGAGCTTCTGCAGCTGTAAATATTGATTAGTGGAACCCAGCAGGCGGATTAATTACCGGAGGACGCCTTCGGGCTGCACGCATTCATCAGCTCACGAGGCAAAAGTTCTAATTAAAAACAGATAGAAGTGATCTGAGCCACTTTCGAAGCGTTTCAGGACACCTGTGGTCTCTGAGGGAGCTGGAAAATGAACATCTCTCAGGAATTCTGTTGAATAAATCTGCAGGATTTAACTCCATGGATGTGAAACCTGATTCTGAAGCATCAGTCCACCTCCTAACATTCGCCTCCATCAGCGGCTCATCCTTGTCTCATGAATCCAAGCAGCTCTGAGGGAACATCCCTCTGATGAGGATCCTCGTTCTAATCCCGCTGTTCGGTAAACGACCATTCAGAAGCGAACCTTCAATCAAGTGTGAAGAACCGGGAGATTTACATGTGAATCAGGGTTTGTAAATTAGCAGCAGCAGCAGCTAAATGGATGAAAACATCACCGTGTTTAAGGAGAGCTGCTGGGAAAGACGTCACGCAAAACCACATTTAAGTCCAATTTTAGCAACAAAGAACACATGGTGGAGGAAAAGTGGTAGTTCTGGTTCTGCTGCATCGAATTTGGTCATTTAAAAACACCAAAATGGCACCAACCATCAGCCAGAAGCTCCAGAAACAGAAAGAACTTGTCACCTTTCCAACGGTCCTTGAACTACTCGGGATATTTCATCAAGATCTCTTTATTCTACATGCCAACTTCACATATACACGTATTGATAAGTATAGATATTAGATTATACAGCAGGTCCAGCTCCAGTTCAACTCTCTGAACCCCCAAAACCCACCAGCGGATTTAAAAGGCATGTCCGGACCCAGACGACCAATGGCGTGCGAGTAAAGCCATCACATGACGCCACTCGGCCAATAGAGTCTCTGCATTCCAGGCAGTAAACATGGCAGCTCTGCACGCAGACGGAAGGACGACAGGAAGACAAAGAGATGAGTGAGCAGGAAAAACTTCATTTGAACACGCCATTTTATTTATTTTCTCTTATTTTTAAATGCAGCCCTTCTTTTGCTTAATGAGAGAAGAAAATTACACATACCTACAGTATTATATAATAAATAATGACTATAGAAATGTGACTATAAAGAGATTAAATATGACCACAAAGAGACCAAATGTGACTAAATATACTAAATATGACCATAAAGAGACTAAATATACCAAAAAAGAGACCAAATATGACAAATAATATGACCAAAACAGACTAAATGTGACTAAAAAGACACAAAATATGGCCAAAGCTTGACTAAACGAGGCCAAAAAGAGACTAAATATCATCAAAAAGAGACTAAATATGACCAACGATACTAAATATAACTATAAAGAGACTAAATATCATCAAAAAGAGACTAAATATGACTAAAAGGAGACTAAATACACCAAAAAAGAGATAAAATACAACTATTAAGAGACTAAAATTGACCAAAACAGACTAAATGTGACTGTAAAGAGACTAAATATGATGAAAATGAGACAAAATATCACCAAAAATTGACTAAATGTGACTAAAAAGACACGAAATATGACCAAAATTTGACTAAACAAGGCCAAAAAGAGACTAAATATGACAAAAAGGGACCAAATATGACCATAAAGAGACTAAATATGACCATAATGAAGCCAAACATGACTATAAAGATACTAAATATGAGCATAAAGTTACTAAATATGAGCATAAAGACACGAAATATGAGCATAAACAGACTAAATATAACAATAAACAGACTAAATATGACCAAAATAGACTAAATATGACAATAAAGAGACTAAAGATTATCATAAAGAGACTAAATATGAACAAAATAGACTAAATATGACAATAAAGAGACTAAATATGATCATAAAGAGACTAAATATGACAATAAACTGACTTAATATGACCAAAATAGACCAAACGTGACTATAAAGACACTAAATATGATCATAAACAGACAAAATATGACCAAAATAGACCAAATATGACCATAAAGAGACTAAATGGAGGAGGTTCCTGACTGCTCAGTTAGTTTATCAGGAGGAGGAGGAGGAGGAAGAAGAAAGAGGAGGAGGAGATAAAGAAAAGGGAGGAGGACATGAAGAAGAAGGAGGAGGAGGAAAAGGAAGAGATAAAGAAAAAGGAGGAGGAGAAAGAGGAGGAGATGAAGAAGCAGAAGAAAAAGGAGGAGGAGAAGAAGGAGGGGGAGAAGGAGCAGAGGGAGGAGAGGAAGAAAAGGGAGGAGAGGAAGACGAAGGTGGAGGAGGAGGAAGAGGAGGAGGACAAGAAAAAAAGAAGAAGGAAAAGAAAGAGGTTTAGGAGAGAGGCTTTAAACAGCAGCAGGTCAGTTTTGAGGACGATAATTGAGTCTTTTGGCGTCGACAGCTTTGACATTTAGCTGTGAACAAACTCAGTCTGAAGTCTGGACTAAAGATCCACAAAACACTGAAGCAGCTCCAACACTGACGGATAGTTTAGAACCTCTAGTCTGACACCAACCTGAGAACCTCTAGTCTGACACCAACCTGAGAACCTCTAGTCTGACACCAACCTGAGAACCTCTAGTCTGACACCAACCTGAGAACCTCTAGTCTGACACCAGCCTGAGAACCTCTAGTCTGACACCAACCTGAGAACCTCTAGTCTGACACCAACCTGAGAACCTCTAGTCTGACACCAACCTGAGAACCTCTAGTCTGACACCAACCTGAGAACCTCTAGTCTGACACCAACCTGAGAACCTCTAGTCTGACACCAACCTGAGAACCTCTAGTCTGACACCAACCTGAGAACCTCTAGTCTGACACCAACCTGAGAACCTCTAGTCTGATACCAACCTGAGAACCTCTAGTCTGACACCAACCTGAGAACCTCTAGTCTGACACCAACCTGAGAACCTCTAGTCTGACACCAACCTGAGAACCTCTAGTCTGACACCAACCTGAGGACCTCTAGTCCTGACACCAACCTCTAGTCTGACACCAACCTGACCTCTAGTCTGACACCAACCTGAGAACCTCTAGTCTGACACCAACCTGAGAACCTCTAGTCTGACACCAACCTGAGAACCTCTAGTCTGACACCAACCTGAGAACCTCTAGTCTGACACCAACCTGAGAACCTCTAGTCTGACACCAACCTGAGAACCTCTAGTCTGACACCAGCCTGAGAACCTCTAGTCTGACACCAACCTGAGAACCTCTAGTCTGACACCAGCCTGAGAACCTCTAGTCTGAGAACCTCTAGTCTGACACCAACCTGAGAACCTCTAGTCTGACACCAACCTGAGAACCTCTAGTCTGACACCAACCTGAGACCTCTAGTCTGACACCAACCTCTAGTCTGACACCAACCTGAGAACCTCTAGTCTGACACCACCTGAGAACCTCTAGTCTGACACCAACCTGAGAACCTCTAGTCTGACACCAACCTGAGAACCTCTAGTCTGACACCAACCTGAGAACCTCTAGTCTGACACCAACCTGAGAACCTCTAGTCTGACACCAACCTGAGAACCTCTAGTCTGACACCAACCTGAGAACCTCTAGTCTGACACCAACCTGAGAACCTCTAGTCTGACACCAACCTGAGAACCTCTAGTCTGACACCAACCTGAGAACCTCTAGTCTGACACCAACCTGAGAACCTCTAGTCTGACACCAACCTGAGAACCTCTAGTCTGACACCAACCTGAGAACCTCTAGTCTGACACCAACCTGAGAACCTCTAGTCTGACACCAACCTGAGAACCTCTAGTCTGACACCAACCTGAGAACCTCTAGTCTGACACCAACCTGAGAACCTCTAGTCTGACACCAACCTGAGAACCTCTAGTCTGACACCAACCTGAGAACCTCTAGTCTGACACCAACCTGAGAACCTCTAGTCTGACACCAACCTGAGAACCTCTAGTCTGACACCAACCTGAGAACCTCTAGTCTGACACCAACCTGAGAACCTCTAGTCTGACACCAACCTGAGAACCTCTAGTCTGACACCAACCTGAGAACCTCTAGTCTGACACCAACCTGAGAACCTCTAGTCTGACACCAACCTGAGAACCTCTAGTCTGACACCAACCTGAGAACCTCTAGTCTGACACCAACCTGAGAACCTCTAGTCTGACACCAACCTGAGAACCTCTAGTCTGACACCAACCTGAGAACCTCTAGTCTGACACCAACCTGAGAACCTCTAGTCTGACACCAACCTGAGAACCTCTAGTCTGACACCAACCTGAGAACCTCTAGTCTGACACCAACCTGAGAACCTCTAGTCTGACACCAACCTGAGAACCTCTAGTCTGACACCAACCTGAGAACCTCTAGTCTGACACCAACCTGAGGACCTCTAGTTTGACACCAACCTGAGAACCTCTAGTCTGACACCAACCTGAGAACCTCTAGTCTGACACCAACCTGAGAACCTCTAGTCTGACACCAACCTGAGAACCTCTAGTCTGACACCAACCTGAGAACCTCTAGTCTGACACCAACCTGAGAACCTCTAGTCTGACACCAACCTGAGGACCTCTAGTCTGACACCAACCTGAGGACCTCTAGTCTGACACCAACCTGAGGACCTCTAGTCTGACACCAACCTGAGGACCTCTAGTCTGACACCAACCTGAGAACCTCTAGTCTGACACCAACCTGAGGACCTCTAGTCTGACACCGACCTGAGGACCTCTAGTCTGACACCGACCTGAGGACCTCTAGTCTGACACCAACCTGAGAACCTCTAGTCTGACACCAACCTGAGAACCTCTAGTCTGACACCAACCTGAGAACCTCTAGTCTGACACCAACCTGAGACCCCCTAGTCTGACACCAACCTGAGAACCTCTAGTCTGACACCAACCTGAGAACCTCTAGTCTGACACCAACCTGAAAACCTCTAGTCTGACACCAACCTGAGAACCTCTAGTCTGACACCAACCTGAGAACCTCTAGTCTGACACCAACCTGAGAACCTCTAGTCTGACACCAACCTGAGAACCTCTAGTCTGACACCAACCTGAGAACCTCTAGTCTGACACCAGCCTGAGAACCTCTAGTCTGACACCAGCCTGAGAACCTCTAGTCTGACACCAACCTGAGAACCTCTAGTCTGACACCAACCTGAGGACCTCTAGTCTGACACCAGCCTGAGAACCTCTAGTCTGATACCAACCTGAGAACCTCTAGTCTGATACCAACCTGAGAACCTCTAGTCTGACACCAACCTGAGAACCTCTAGTCTGACACCAACCTGAGAACCTCTAGTCTGACACCAACCTGAGAACCTCTAGTCTGACACCAACCTGAGAACCTCTAGTCTGACACCAACCTGAGAACCTCTAGTCTGACACCAACCTGAGAACCTCTAGTCTGACACCAACCTGAGAACCTCTGATCTAAACACCAGAAACCTTCTGACAAACTTCACAGTGAGAATCAGCAGAATCTAGGATCCTGGAGGAACCTTTAACAGCCCCATCAGAGAACAGGAAAAACCTCTAAGAGCTCCTGGAGGAACCAAATTAAAAGTGGTTCCTCATATAGTCGGCTAAAAAGTGGCAGCAACAGCCGGCTAAAACAAATAGATAGTAAGTTAAGGTAGCAAACACTTCAAAGTAAGGCTGAATGTAGCAGATATTTGGTTAAAAGGAACAAATAGTTAGCTAAAAGTAATAAATAAATAACGAAAACTAACAAACAATAGCCCAAAATTAACAAATACTTAGCTGAAAGCAACAAATACTTGGGCTAAAAGTGACAAATAGTTAGCTAGAAGAAGTCGATAGTTAGCTAAAAGCAACAAATAGTTACTTAAAAGTAACAAATAGTTGCCTCAAAGTAGCCGAAAATTAGCTAATAGTCACAAAAAGTAAGCTAAAAGTAGCTGACAATTAGCTAAAAGTAGCCAATAATTAGCTAAAAGTAACAAATAGTTAGCTGAAAGTAACCGATAATTAGCTTAAAAAAAAACAAATAGTTGTCTGAAGGTAACGGACAATTAGCTAAAAGTAGCCAATAATTTCCTAAAATAGCAAAAGTTAGCTAAAAGTAACCGATAATTAGCTAAAAGTCACAAAATGTTAGCTAAAAGTAGCAAACAGCTGGCAAAAACAAATACATAGTAGGTTAAGGTAACAAATACTTCATAGTAAGGCTAAATGTAACAAATATTTAGTCAAAAGAGACAACTAGTTAACTAAAAGTAACCAATAAATAACGAAAACTAACAAATAATAGCCTAAAAGTAACAAATAGTTTATTTTGTCAATTTATTTAGTCATTTTGGGTATTTTGTTGGTTGTTTTGGTCATTTTTTGTCATTCTGGACATTTATTTGAGTAACTTTGGGCACATTTTAAATTATTTTGGTGATTTTTTCATTAATTTTGGGCATGTTTTGAAGTCATTTGGGGCATTTTTTGATTAATTTAGGACATATTTTAGGATCATTTTGTTCCTTTGTCATTATGAACATTTTTTAAATAACTTCGCCATTTCTTTCTCATTCTCGGCACATTTTAAGCCATTTGAGGCTATTTATTTTGTCATTTTTTTGATTCATTGTGGACACATTTGGACAAATTTAATTATTTCTGTCAGGTTTTTCTCAAAGAATAGCTGCTATTTGGTTCCTCCTTTTCATTTAATGTGTTTAATAGCTGATTTTTGTAAACATAAAAGGTCTACCAGCTTCATTTCTGCCTCTTCATCAGGTCTTTTCTGAAATAAACCCTGAAAAATCCCAGTATTTTGGCTTCCACTAAAACCAGCAGCTTTGGTCGGTAAACTTTCATTGCGAGGCTGAGAGGAATCCCTCGCTGTATAAACAAATAAAGAACAGTGATGACAGAATGTCAGACTCCACCGGGGAGCCGTGGAAGCGAGTCGGCTTGAAAAGGGCAGCGAACGTCGTCTGCTGCCTCCAATTACAGCTGCAGCTTCCTGCGGGTGTCGGCGGGTGACGGCTGAATAAAACAGACGCAGAGAAGACGGCGGACTTCCTGGTTGGATCAGAGCTTAAGGACTGTTACCACGACAGCACCGCTATATCAGACCATGCGTCCGTTTCATTGGTCTATGAAGATGTGAATTTGGTCATAGCACCTTCACACTAAGTGGCTCCAGCTTCTGTTTCATTTATTAATGCTCGGATTGATGCCTTCTTTCACTTTGACTCCATTCAGACATCTGCTGCTGTCACATGGGAAGCTTTCAAGGCGCATCTCGGAGGGCAAATCATCAGCTTCACGAGCAGCAGATCGAAAAGCGCCAAACACCTTGAAATCACCTTAAAATCACACATAAATATGCAAAATGGGAACAAAACAATTCAAAACTACCATGAAAACACAGAAAATCACCACAAAAAGTCACTAAATCACCAGAAAATCATCTTAAATCAGCGATAAACACACACAAAGACAGGAAATAATGTATAAAATCACTACTAAAGACAAAAAAATCACCTCAAAATGATCAAAATCACTTCAGGCAGATGTAAAATCATCTTAAAATCAGCATTAAAAATGCACAAACTATGCAAAATTACCACAAAACCACCATGAAAGAAGACAAAATCACCACAAAAACATTTCAAATCACCAATAAAAATTTATATTACCACAAAAAGGCCTAAAGGGAGCAACCAGAATGGCAAACAATGTGAAATATTACCACAAAAAGACCAAAATCACCAGTGATAGATGTGAAATCACCTTAAAATTACCCAGAAATATGCAAAATTGGCACAAAACGATTCAAAACTACCATAAAATGCACAAAATCACCACAAAAAGTCACTAAATCACCAGAAAATCATCTTAAATTAGCGATAAACACACACAAAGACGTTAAATCAGAGGAAAAAATGTGTGAAATCACAAAAAAACACCACAAAATGACCAATATTTCGACAAAAAGATCAAAACCACCTCTGAAACACACAAAATCACCATATAAAGTTACTAAATCACTAGGAAATTGTCTAAAATCAGCGATAAACACACACAAAGACACCAAATCAGCAGAAAATATGTGTGAAATCACCACTAAACAAAAAATAACCTCAAAATGACCAAAATCACTTGAGGCAGATGTGAAATCACCTTAAAATCATACATAAATATGCAAAATTGGCACAAAACAATTCAAAACTACCATGAAAATGCACAAAATCACCACAAAAAGTCACTAAATCACCAGAAAATCATCTAAAATCAGCGAGAAACACACACAAAGATGTTAAATTGGCAGAAAAATATGTGAAATCACCACTAAACACAAAAAAATCACCTCAAAATGACCAAAATCACCTCAGGCAGATGTGAAATCATCTTAAAATCAGCACAAAAAATACACAAACTATGCAAAATTGTCACAAAACAACACAAAACCGCCATGAAAGTAGAAAAAATCACCACAAAAACATTTCAAATCACCAATAAAAAGATAATATTACCACAAAAAACCCAAATAACCAGAGACAGATGTGAAATCACCTTAAAATCACACATAAATATGCAAAATTGCCACAAGAAGTCACCAAATCACCAGAAAAATGTAGAAAATCACCAGTGAAAATCGCACAAAGACGCTAAATCAGCAGAAAAAACATGAAATCACTACTAAAAATGAAAAAAATCACCTCAAAATGATCAAAATCACTTCAGGCAGATGTGAAATCACCTTAAAATCAGCACAAAAAATATACAAATTGCCACAAAACAACACAAAACCACCATGAAAGTCGACAAAATCACCACAAAAAGTCACTAAATCACCAGAAAATCATTTAAAATCACCAAAAAACCACAGCATCACTACAAGAAGACCTAAAAGGATCAACCAGAATACGATTAGAAACGTATTTGCTCCCTCGGCTCATCGTTTCTGCTGCTGATGACGTTCAGAGTTTGTCTGCAGATAAAAGCAGCGGTTCGGTTTCTTCCTCAGACGACTGGGAGACGCGAGTCGCCTCCTTCAGAGCAGAACAATCGGAGGCTGCGGAGACGGAAACGCTGAAGAGGGAAGGCCGAGGAAGACGTGACGGGAGAAGAAGGGAAGGAGGTGAGATGAAGCTAAACCTCGATTATCTGAGCCGACAAGCTGGTTATGAGAACAGAAGAGCAGCGACGGCGGAAGAAAGGGAGCAAAAGAGAGTTTAAAAGAGAAAATATCATAAAATAATGATGTTTCCTGCTGATTTAAATACAGTTAAAGTGTATAAAAGAACTAATCACTGTTTGAACAATACAGATTTCTAATGTGGACAATATTGAAACATTAAAACACCAAAATATATTTAAACTGACAAAACAACAATTCACATAAAGAAAAGTCATACAAGAATTAAATCATGAATTATGATTAAGAAGGAGACTAGTGAGGGAGGACACCAAGACACCTATGACTCCTCTGAAGGAGTTAGAAGAAGGAGACTAGTGAGGGAGGACACCAAGACTCCTATGACTCCTCTGAAGGAGTTAGAAGAAGGAGACTAGTGAGGGAGGCCACCAAGACACCTGTGACTCCTCTGAAGGAGTTAGAAGAAGGAGACTAGTGAGGGAGGCCACCAAGACTCCTATGACTCCTCTGAAGGAGTTAGAAGAAGGAGACGAGTGAAGGAGGCCACCAAGACACCTGTGACTCCTCTGAAGGAGTTAGAAGAAGGAGACTAGTGAGGGAGGCCACCAAGACTCCTATGACTCCTCTGAAGGAGTTACAAGAAGGAGACTAGTGAGGGAGGCCACCAAGACACCTGTGACTCCTCTGAAGGAGTTACAAGAAGGAGACTAGTGAGGGAGGCCACCAAGACACCTGTGACTCCTCTGAAGGAGTTAGAAGAAGGAGACTAGTGAGGGAGGCCACCAAGACTCCTATGACTCCTCTGAAGGAGATACAAGAAGGAGACTAGTGAGGGAGGACACCAAGACTCCTATGACTCCTCTGAAGGAGTCACAAGAAGGAGACTAGTGAGGGAGGCCACCAAGACACCTATGACTCCTCTGAAGGAGTCACAAGAAGGAGACTAGTGAGGGAGGCCACCAAGACACTTATGACTCCTCTGAAGGAGTTACAAGAAGGAGACTAGTGAGGGAGGACACCAAGACTCCTATGACTCCTCTGAAGGAGTCACAAGAAGGAGACTAGTGAGGGAGGCCACCAAGACACCTATGACTCCTCTGAAGGAGTCACAAGAAGGAGACTAGTGAGGGAGGCCACCAAGACTCCTATGACTCCTCTGAAGGAGTCACTAGAAGGAGACTAGTGAGGGAGGCCACCAAGACACCTATGACTCCTCTGAAGGAGTCACAAGAAGGAGACTAGTGAGGGAGGCCACCAAGACTCCTATGACTCCTCTGAAGGAGTCACAAGAAGGAGACTAGTGAGGGAGGCCACCAAGACACCTATGACTCCTCTGAAGAAGGAGACTAGTGAGGGAGGACACCAAGACACCTATGACTCCTCTGAAGAAGGAGACTAGTGAGGGAGGACACCAAGACACCTATGACTCCTCTGAAGGAGTTACAAGAAGGAGACTAGTGAGGGAGGCCACCAAGACTCCTATGACTCCTCTGAAGGAGTCACAAGAAGGAGACTAGTGAGGGAGGCCACCAAGACTCCTATGACTCCTCTGAAGGAGTTACAAGAAGGAGACTAGTGAGGCATGGTGGCGGCAGCATCAGGCTCAATGCTGTACCTGCAGTCAAAGGTGTATCTACTAAACACTAAATGGTCTCTTATGTTACATTTTATATTTTTATCAGTTTTCACATTGACGAAAGTCTTTTTTGTAAATTCTTGTAGAAGAAAGTCAAATTAAATCGACTATGATTTCATGTAAAATGTAAAAAAAGAGCTAAACTTCTATTGACGTTTTATCGTCGCTGTAAAATGACGTTAAAATCTTTCTAGTTTGGCCCTCAGTGTTCAGTAATGCCATGGATGACTTTCTATCCACGGAGTTTCATTTCACTCATGAGCTCTCTATCTCCGACCCTCAGAGACACTTTCAGCGGCATGTTTGTCTGAAGCCGCTGCGGAGATAAATAAAGTTTGACAGGCAGATTTTGAATGGCAGCTTATTAGCAGCGGCTCTGAATCACGGAGGACGAAGCTCCGGGGCCTCCGGGGTGAAGAGCGGCTCTCGGTAATGAAGATGATGATGGTGTGGTAATATCTAATTTCTCCGCTCTGCCTCTGCTGCTGCCCACGGTGACCAGCTGCATCCCTAATTGGCTGCCGGACTCTCGTTTAAAGGGATGATCGATAAAAACAAAGCAAGACGGACACTTTTTGTAAAAACCTCGCTGCCGTTTTCAGCGCGGCCCCAAACATCCTTATCTTTTAAAGGCAAACCTGCAGCTCTTTATCGATCTGTTTGTTGGCTGCCAAACGAGCAGACCCAAATGAGATGGGGAGGGATTAAGAGGAGAAGCCAGAAACAGCCGTCTGTGGAGATGTGGTCAGTGGATGCTGCTGTTCTGTGGTTTAATATTACAGGAAATAAAGCTGCAGAAAGGCTGAGGCCGGAAATACGGACAGACATAATTAATAAACAGCAGCAGGATTATATATGAGTCACTGGAAAATAAAACAACCTTAACACGTAGCGACACAAGCTGCAGCATTTAGAAATAAATAATAAACATCTTAAATGCTGAATAACTCAAAGCAGTTTCTTTTTTGCTCCCATTCCTCGTCGTATATACAAAATAAAGTCTATGAAGCATGGTGGTGGCAGCATCATGATGTGAAGCATGGTGGTGGCAGCATCATGATGTGAAGCATGGTGGTGGCAGCATCATGACGTGAAGCACGGTGGTGGCAGCATCATGATGTGAAGCATGGTGGTAGCATCATGACGTGAAACATGGCGGTGGCAGCATCATGATGTCAAGCATGGTGGCGGCAGCATCATGATGTCAAGCATGGTGGCGGCAGCATCATGACGTGAAGCATGGCGGTGGCAGCATCATGATGTCAAGCATGGTGGTGGCAGCATCATGATGTGAAGCATGGTGGCGGCAGCATCATGATGTGAAGCACGGTGGCGGCAGCATCATGATGTGAAGCATGGTGGGGGTGGCATCATGTGAGGCATGGTGGTGGCATCATGATGTGAAGCATGGTGGAGGCAGCATCATGATGTGAAGCATGGTGGTGGCAGCATCATGATGTGAAGCATGGTAGTGGCAGCATCATGATGTGAAGCATGGCGGTGGCAGCATCATGATGTGAAGCATGGTGGCGGCAGCATCATGATGTGAAGCACGGTGGCGGCAGCATCATGATGTGAAGCATGGTGGGGGTGGCATCATGTGAGGCATGGTGGTGGCATCATGATGTGAAGCATGGTGGAGGCAGAATCATGATGTGAAGCATGGTGGTGGCAGCATCATGATGTGAAGCATGGTAGTGGCAGCATCATGATGTGAAGCATGGTGGTGGCAGCATCATGATGTGAAGCATGGTTGTGGCAGCATCATGATGTCAAGCATGGTGGTGGCAGCATCATGATGTGAAGCATGGTGGAGGCAGCATCATGATGTGAAGCATGGTGGTGGCAGCATCATGATGTCAAGCACGGTGGTGGCAGCATCATGATGTAAAGCATGGCGGTGGCAGCATCATGATGTGAAGCATGGTGGCGGCAGCATCATGATGTGAAGCACGGTGGCGGCAGCATCATGATGTGAAGCATGGTGGGGGTGGCATCATGATGTGAAGCATGGTGGAGGCAGCATCATGATGTGAAGCATGGTGGTGGCAGCATCATGACTGCTAACCATTCCTCGCTGCACAAACAAAATAAAGTCTATAAAAACAGCACAACTAGGGTCATAAATCATAGAAAAAAAGAAAATAAATATGTATTTGTGATTATTTTTTTATAAAAAAGTGAACAAACCCTGAGCCGACATGTCAAATTGCTCCTGCAGCCAGTCCACCTTAAAACACCTTAAATTTTGAGAGTCCGATTCGTACAGTCTGTTTATTTCTGCTGAATTCTGTGAGTAAATATCGTGACTTTAAGCTGAGATCTAGCTGAGCTTTAAGCTGTTACAGTTCTGTCTTCCACTCTGTTTATCAGGTGGCAACGACTCGACGCGACCAGACCCTTGATTCTACGTTGATTTCGGACTCATTCAGGCTGATAACTCTGCCGTCACTCGCAGCTCAGGACATTTAGTTCATCTCCAGAACATGTTTTTCCCAGAAGCCCATCGATCGGTCAGAGAGCAGCTGCGATTTCAGCCCATTAAGACTCGCTCTGGTAGAAAACGGCTCCAACAGACATCAAGGACGACGGAGCCGAAAACACCAACAGGAATCCAGGTGATAAACATTTAAGGACGGAGCACATGGGTGGAAAACACAACCATCAAGGACGGAGGTGGGGAAAATGACGAGGACGCACAGGGGGAAACAGCTGCTGTAAAGGTGGAGGAGACACACAGGTGGAGAGGAGACACAGCGAGAGGCCTTGAAGACGCTGCAGAGCTCCGCCCGGCTGGACGACTCCCATGAATAAAACATGCACTCCCAAGTCTGAGGCACAAAGACGGGAACACATGCAGGAGGCAGCTGCACCAGGAGGTACTGCAAAGTCACCACAAAAGGACTAAAATCACTACAAAAACACCACAATTATCACAAATAGATGCAAAAACTCCTCAAAAGAGGCAAAAACACCACTAAGAAATGCAAAATCCTTACTCAAAACTACAAAATCACCACAAAAACACCCAAATTATCAGAAATAGATTCAATAACGCCTCACAAAGATGCAAAATCGCCACTAAGAAATGCAAAATCACTACAGAAAGACCAAAGTTACCATTAAAGATCCAAAATTACTGCAAAAAGATGTAAAAAATAACACAAAATCACTACAAAAACACCAAAATTACCATAAATAGATGCAATAACACCTCAAAAAGATGCAAAATCACCACAAAAACCCCAAAGTTACCACTGAAGATCCAAAATTACTGCAAAAAGATGTCAAAAATAACACAAAATCACTACAAAAACACCCAAATTATCAGAAATAGATGCAAAAACACCTCAAAAAGAGGCAAAATCACCGCTAAGAAATACAAAATCACCACAAAAACACCAAAATTATCATAAATAGATTCAATAACGCCTCACAAAGATGCAAAATCGCCACTAAGAAATGCAAAATCACTACAGAAAGACCAAAGTTACCATTAAAGATCCGAAATTACTGCAAAAAGATGTGAAAAATACCACAAAATCACCAGAAAAAAGCCTGAAATCACCACTGAGAATCGCAAAATCACCACAAACATGAAAAATTATCACAAAAAGCTGCAAAATCACCACAAGAGAACTAAAATCACTGCAAAATGACCAAAATTATCATAAATAGATGCAAAAACACCTCAAAAAGATCCGAAATCGCCACTAAGAAATGCAAAATCACTACTCAAAAATTACAAAATCACCACAAAAAGACCAAAGTTACCGCAAAAAATGTTAAAAATACCACAAAATCACCATAAAAAAAGCTTGAAATCACCACTTAGACTCCGAGCTGCACTGAAAACTGCTAAATCACAACAAAAAAAGGACCAAAATCACAACAAGGATGCAAAATTACCATGAGAAGCTTCAACATCAGCTCAAAAAGATGTGAAACCACCACTAGGAAGTGTTGAATCACTACTTAAAATCACAAAATCACCACATAAAGACAAAAGTTACCACAAATTTACCAGAGAAAAGATGAAAAATCACCAAAGAAAAACACAAAATACCTCAAAAAAATCACCACAAAAGACACAAAACCACCAGAAAAAGACCAAAGTTACCACAAAATACCATCAAATAGCACCAAATCACCAGAAGACAGCCTGAAATCACCGTTTAAAATCACAAAATCACCGCAAAGATGCAAAATTATCATGAGAAGCTTCAACATCAGCTTAAAAAGATGTGAAATCACCGCTAAGAAATGTTGACTCACTACTTAAAATCTCCACAGAAAGACAGTAAATCCCCAGAAAAAGCCCGACTGGCTGACTCCCATACAGAAAACATTCTGAGGCACAAAGACAAAAACACATGCAGGAGGCAACTGCACTGGAAAAATCACCACAGAAAGACCCGAATTACAACAAGACATACAAAATTACTACATAAAGACACTAAATTACCAGAAAAAAGCCTGAAATCACCGTTTAAAATCACAAAACCACCAGAAAACAGTGTGAAATCACCACAAAAGGACCAAAAGGACCAAAAAATGACCACAAAAAGATGCAAAATCAAAACAAAACAAACAAAATTACCACATAATATCACAAGAAGACACTAAATCACCAGAAAATAGCCTGAAATCGCCATTTATAATTGTGAATTAACACAAAAAGACCAAAATTACCTTAAAGACCTGCAAAATCACCCCCATAAAACACTAAATCACCAGGAAGAACCCTGAGATGAACACAAAAAAACTAAAATCACCACAAAAATGAACAAAATCACCACAATAGATACAAAATCAACACAAGATAATAGCCTGAAATCACCGTTTAAAACAAAAAAACAACACAAAAAGACCAAAATTACCATAAAGACCTGCAAAATCACCCTATAATAAACTACATTACCAGATAGACGCATGAAACCACCATTTAAAATCATAAAAATCACCAAAAAAAAGACCAAAATTACCACATAATATTACAAAAAGACACTAAATCACCAGAAAACATCTAAAAATTGCCATTTACAATTGTGAAATCAACACAAAACAACTAAAATTACCACAAAAAGACCCAAAATTACCTTAAAGACCTGTAAAATCACCCCCATAAAACACTAAATCACAAGGAAGAAGCCTGAAATCACCACAAAATCACCAAAGTGACCACAAATGAAACTAAATTAACTGAGAACAGCCTGAAATTGCCATTTACAATTGTGAATCAACACAAAACGACTAAAATTACCACAAAAAGATAGAAAATTACCTTAAAGACCTGCAAAATCACCCCCATAAAACACTAAATCACCAGAAAACAGCCTGAAATCACCACAAAATGACCGAAATGACCACAAGACATAAAAAATGACCACAAAAAGATGCAAAATTACCAGATAAAAGCCTGAAATCACTGTTTAAAACTAAAAATCAGCACAAAATGACCGAAATGACCACAAAGACCTGCAAAATCACCCCCATAAAACACTAAATCACCAGAAAAAAGCCTGAAATCACCACTAAATGACCAAAATCACCACTAAATGACAGTAAATGAGCTGAAAACATCCGTAAATCAACACGTCGTTGTTCTGTTGTTTGACTCTTTGCTTCTATTCCTGCCTTTCTATCTGATTGCAGCTGAAACAGCAGCAGCTTCATTAAACCTCCTCCTGCAGCAGACCGGCGGTTCTGTACCCGGGTCAGCGCAGCAGAACCGAGCCGGACCCCGGTCCCTCGGACAGCAGCCCATTACTGCCATCAGTCAGCCGCTCACCGGGACGACACGAGGCCCCGAGACGGATTTAGGAGCCGCCGCTGGGAGATTCATGGCTGCTGCCGAGACTCCGTCAGACGGCCGGCCGCCTCTCATCAACGTGACGCTGCTGGACTTTCTGCAGAGGCAACGTGAGTCTTTACCAGCCAGGAACATCCCGACTTAGTGGTTATTTACCGTAAACCTGGAGCTGTGCGCTAAAATCTACCGGCTCTAACAAGGAGTGTGATGTTCCTCTTCAGAGCGAACTCACATTACTTCCTTCTTCTGAAGTTTCTTTGTGGCGAGTCTGAAAATGAGCAACATGGGAGGAAAATGGGCAAAACTAGAAAAAAATCTATGGAAAATTGGGCAAAATAAGACCAAAAATAGACAAGAATAGCCAAAAAAGACAAAACATATCAAAAATATTGGCAAAAAATGATCAAAAACAGACAAAAATAGCCAAATTGAGACACAAACAACAAAAACAAGACAACAAAAAGGCAAAAAATGACCAAAAACGGACAAAAATTAACAAAATGGGATGAAAATGGCCAAAACTAGACAAAAAACAATGATAAATTGGACAAAATATGACCAAAAACAGACAAAGAGCATGATCAAAACAAGACAAAAAAAACTACTAAATCCGGCAAAATATGACCAAAAACAAACAAAAGTGACTGAAATGAGACACAAATGACCAAAACAAGACAAAAATGAGCAGAATGGGACAAAATGGTCAAAATTAGACAAAGAAACAATGAAAAATATGAACAAACACATACAAAAATAACCACAATGAGACACAAACAACCAAAACAAGACAAAAAACAACAAAAAGTCCAAAAAAAACCCAAAAACCAACAGAAATGAGGAAAATGGGATAAAAAGAGACAAATCTAGACAAAAAACGACAAAAATTGAACAAAATTTGACTAAAATCTGACAAGAAAGACCAAAATAAGGCAAGAAATATTTGAGAAAAGAGGCAGTATGACATAAACAGACAAAAATGACCAAAATGAGACACAAACAACCAAAACAAGACAAAAAAAACAACAAAAAGGACAAAAAATGACCAAAAACAGAGAAAAATAAGCAACATCGGTCGAAATTGGCCAAAAAAAAAATAATGAAAAATTGGACAAAATACGACCAAAAGCAGACAAAAATGACCAAAGCAGACAGAAATGATCAAAACAAGACAAAAAAAACAACTAAATCCAGGAAAATATGACCAAAAACAAACAGAAGTGACTAAAATGAGACACAAATGGCCAAAACAAGACAAAAGATACCAAAAATATTGGCAAAAAAATGACCAAAAGCAGACAAAAGTGAGCAGAATGGGACAAAAATGGTCAAAACTAAACAGAAAAACAAATGAAAATTGGGCAAAATATGAACAAACACATACAAAAATAACCAAAATGAGACACAAACAACCAAAACAAGACAAAAAAACAACAAAAAGGGCAAAAAATTACCATAAAAGGACAGAAATTAGCAAAATGGGACGAAAATGGCCAAAACTAGACAAAAAAACAATGATAAATTCGGCAAAATATGACCAAAAAAGGAGAAAAATGACCAAAACAAGGCACAAAATATCTTTAAAAATTAGCAAAATGGGACAAAACCAGACAAAGATTAGACAAATATGACCAAGAACAGACAGAAGTAGCCAAAATGAGACACAAAAAACTGAAACAAGACCAAAAATATATTAAAAATAGGCAAGAAATGACAAAAAACATATAAAAATGACCGTAAACAGACAAAATATGACACTTAAAGTTTTCATAAGACAAATAATTGAAGAAATTCAACTTTAATGTCTCTTTTTCTGATTTCTGTGTCGTACTGCTGTGAGTTAGTTTTATTTCTAGTCTATAAACGTTAGAATCAGACAAACCAAACAATCGATACCAAACATGATGAAGGTGTCGAGGCTCCTCTCTGGTTCGTCCACCTTCATCAGCAGGCCTCAGCTCTGTTTCACTCCCAGCAGTGAAACGCCTCTTTCATGTGTTGATGCCAGATGTTCTCCATCAGGTCATAAAACCACAGAGCGACTAATCAATAAACAGCTGAGTGACGACAAACATGAGACAATCAAGTGATTAATCAGCTCTGACATGACTTGTTAACTTCCCAACCAACCAGCTCCCCGACCGATGACAACCTCATGAAGGAGCATCAGTCGACGGAATCAACCTCCCAACCTGATGCAGCGACGGTGAAAAGGTTCCTCCTTTTATTGGTGTTCAACGTTCAGTCATGGTCAATTTAATGTGGGTATATCTAAGAAGAAGAAGAAGACACAGACCAAGACACCTATGACTCCTTTGAGGGAGAAAGACTAGTAAGGGAGGCCACCAAGACACCTATGACTCCTCTGAAGGAGTTACAAGAAGGAGACTAGTGAAGGAGGCCACCAAGACTCCTATGACTCCTCTGAAGGAGTTACAAGAAGGAGACTAGTGAGGGAGGCCACCAAGACTCCTATGACTCCTCTGAAGGAGTTACAAGAAGGAGACTAGTGAGGGAGGCCACCAAGACTCCTATGACTCCTCTGAAGGAGTTAGAAGAAGGACACTAGTGAAGGAGGCCACCAAGACACCGATGACTCCTCTGAAGGAGTTAGAAGAAGGACACTAGTGAAGGAGGCCACCAAGACACCGATGACTCCTCTGAAGGAGTTAATAGCTTCAGTCATTGTTCTTCACCAGTCAAAACCTTCTGGGATCGTGTCAAACACTCACTATAGTCACTGAGTTCTTTCTTTTCGTGGGGGCAGCTTTTGTTCTTCTCTTCCCACTAAAACAAACAACTGTCTCTGTTTTCTCGTTCAGGACAAACTGTTCCAGCTTTTCTGCAACTGAAGCAACAACTTTCTCTGCTCCGTGTCAAATAAGGTCATCAAACTTCAGGCTGGCTTTTCTTTTACCACTAACTCCTTCAGCCGGATCAATAAAACACTGCAAGGTTTCCGTCCGCATTCTGTAAAGATTCAACGTCGACAAGCGAGACAACCATCGGACAAACCAACAGAGATTCCAAACACCTCGCGAAAGGTCTCGAACGGGAGCGTTTGAACCCCCGGATGTCTACAAATAGTCGAGTCGCTACCAGGCACAAACATTCAGCTGACCCGGTGTAGGTCCCACAGCAAAACACTTCACTGTATATCGATCTACCAAAACAATTCCTCCCACTGTCAGTTTACTGGAATGTTCTGGACTAAAAGTGATAATCCCCCCTCGCGGAGTTTTAAATTCTAAAGGGGGAATCGACAGATGGGAGTATTTACAGACCCTCTTGATAAAGCTGAGTGATTAGCCGCCTACGATATCGCCGATAGGAAGCAAAGATCCAAAGAAGTTGAAGCAAATGTGTTGGAAGCAACTCTGAAGTTTCTGCTGACTGTAGACGGGCTGCAGCGATCGATTATT
Source organism: Dascyllus trimaculatus (assembly GCA_024666655.1). Lineage (NCBI taxonomy): Eukaryota > Metazoa > Chordata > Actinopteri > Pomacentridae > Dascyllus > Dascyllus trimaculatus. The sequence goes on along the minus strand of CM045463.1, from coordinate 3,410,817 downwards.
TCTGAGCATCCTCCCAATTATTGCACCGATTGATCAGATAAGGAATATTGTTGCTTCACTAAAGAACAACGGTACGTTTGCACATTAGAAAACAAAGCATGTTTTCAACCCCCTGAACCCATCGGCCGGTTTGAAAGACATGCTATCTGTTTAAAAATGCCAAAAAGACACCGTTTATTAGCCAGAAACTGTAAAAAATTAAAATAAAATAAATTGTGGAGCAATGTGGAACTTTTTTTTGCTTGTTTCTCAAAAGAAAAAGAGCCTCCACATCTTCAGAACAAAACAAGACATGAGATTACGTTAAAGAGAAACCATATGGTTGTCACTATTTTCCGACAGTTTAGACACTGAACAGAACTGTAAAAAAATAAAGAACTGTCTGGTTTTCCAGCTTTCCTCATTTAAAAACTTGCCAAAAATGAAGGGTTTGCCCCAAATTTTGTAAAAAAAAAACCTGAAAATTCTTAGCTAATCGTTGCAACTTTGAAACCTTGACGGACTTAAAGAGAAACCATATGGTTGTCACTATGTTCCAACAGTTTAGACACTGAGCAAAACTGTAAAAAATTAAAGAACTGTCAGGTTTTTCAACTTGCCTCGTTTAAAAACTTGCCAAAAATTAAGGGTTTGCACCAAATTTTGTAAAAAAAAAAAAAACCTAAAAATTCTTAGCTAATTGTTGCAACTTTGAAGCCTTGAGGGACTTAAAGAGAAACCATATGGTTGTCAATATGTTCCAACAGTTTAGACACTGAACAAAACTGTAAAAAATTAAAGAACTGTCAGGTTTTTCAATTTACCTCATTTAAAAACTTGCCAAAAATTAAGGGGTTTGCACCAAATTTTGTTAAAAAAAAAAAAAAAACTAAAAATTCTTAGCTAATTGTTGCAACTTTGAAACCTTGACGGACTTAAAGAGAAACCATATGGTTGTCACTATGTTCCGACAGTTTAGACACTGAACAAAACTGTAAAAAATTAAAGAACTGTCAGGTTTTTCAACTTTCCTCATTTAAAAACTTGCCAAAAATTAAGGGTTTGCACCAAATTTTGTAAAAAAAAAAAACCCTAAAAATTCTTAGCTAATCGTTGCAACTTTGAAACCTTGACGGACTTTGCTGTGACCAACAGTCCAAAATTTAATGAGTTTTCAGGCAAACTTCAGGAAAATCAAACCAACTAGATCAATAAAATAAATCCAGCATGGCTCAGAAACAGTAAACAGAGGAGCAAGTTGTTGGAAGATACATTCAGCATGGTGAAACATCTGTCTACAGCTTAAAAAACATGGAAATAGTTCAATATCTACACTATGTGGAGCCTCCGACATGCCAACAAGCCACAGTACATGACAAATACAGTTGTAAAATGCTTCATTGCACTGGTTTAATACTCAAAAGACACTTTACCTTCTGGTAGTTTGGATACTTTAAGCACTAATGTGTGCAAATCTCTACAACAAAGGTCGGGAGAGCAGAGTTCGGGTCGCCATGTTATCGGAAAGCGGGAAATTATCCTTTAAGAGTTGTTTCTGGTGCAGGATTTTTAATCATGATGGTGAATCTGAACCCTCGCAGTGATGGCATCTCGACAGTGAATAATGATAATAATGCATTGGTTTTATATAGCGCTTTTCTAGACACTCAAAGACACTCTACATTGCATTATTAATTCACTCCATACTCCATGGTGCTAAGCTACATATTTAGCCACAGCTGTCCTGGGGTAGACTGACGGAGGCCAGGCTGCCAGTCCGACCACCACCAACCACTCACTCTCTCACTGCATCCACCCAGGCTTCCTGCTGTTCCCTCACGGTCTCCCATCCAGGTACTGACCAGGCCCAAACCCGCTTAGCTTCCCAGATCTGATGGGATCAGGCCTCCACAAGGTGGTGTGGTCAATGGTTTGTGTAAAGCTACGGCCATCACAGTCCTAAACAACACCTCCAACCGTGTAAATAACATAAATGCATGTAATAAACTTGAAGCTTAGAGCAGATTAACGCCTTTGTGTCTGCTTTCATTGTGTTTTCTCATAATAAATGCAACTTTCCCACCTCGGCCAAGACGCCCGCAGCCTGACAGGCCGACTGACCGACCGACTGACCAAGCAGCTCATTAACCAAACGACCGACCAACAGAACCAGCGGACCATCTGCTCGGCGGACGCTCCGGTATTTCAGAATGGGATCTGGCGCTCTGTGTTCTCCCCTCCGCGAGCGTAGGAGCGCTGTTGGATCTATTTATTTACTGTGGGTGTTAGCAGACTCTGAGCTTCCAGCAGCTCCACCGACAACACTGTATAAATCTGCTTTAAATGCAGCAGAGATGACTCATCAGCGCTGAGTGTGTGTGTGTGTGTGTGTGTGTGTGTGTCGCCTGCTGCAGCATTACAGCCCAGCTAACCTCCCTGCATGTGTGTTGGCAGGTTGGGGGCAGAGGGAGATGAATTGCGCCCGGTGCCACGGAGAATTGTTTAATAAACATTTTTATTAGCTTCTTTGTGTGTGTGTGGCGCCTGAACGCAGCGCCGTCAGCAGCTAAACCCCACCGCGCTCTGCAGCCGCCGTGTCACCAAGCAACGCTGGCCGCCCGACAAGCCGGCTGAAGGCTCGGAAACTCGACTTCACGCACTTCAAAGGCCCAATAATGCACGGGACTTAGGCGAGCAAGAGGGCCGCATTGTGAGGGAAGAACTGCGACCAGGCTGTGCAGAAAATACTGATTTCCACCGTGTTCGCCGGCTGCAGCACCGACTTCTAAGAGCGCCGCTGATGAAACTGTTCATCACAATGAAATGTGAAGCTGTGAACTGAAGAATCGCCTCAGAAAATGACTTCTGTCGCAGCAAAACCGGACTACAAACAGCATGGAGCGCGTCCCTGGGCGATGTTCCCTTTATGTGCTTTTCAATATTGAACATGGTCAATTTGATTTGGCCTTTTTGACAAGAATTTACCAAAAAAGGCTCTTTCATGTCAAAATGCAAGCAGATTTCGACAAAGCAATGTGAGTTATTTAAAAATATAAAATGTAAAATCAGTAAAGTGAAAAGAGGGAAACCAGTTGATGCTTGAACTCACACAGTTAGTGAAATAAAGACCATCTGAGGTCAGTGAATGTGTCTCAGTGATTGTAGCATAAAGACTCCTGGATCTAGAAGGTCCAGTCCCTGGTGGATCAATACTCCTGGATAGAACTAGACCATGAAGACTAAAGAACCTCCAAGACCCTCTGAAAGAAGGTTGATGAACCATCAGTCAGGAGATGAAACAAGAACATTTAAGGTCCTGAAGATCTGTAGGAGTCCAGTTAAACCATCATTAAGACCTGGAAGGACCTGGAACAGGAGTAAATCTGACTAGAACAGGACGTCCTCAAAGACTGAGAGACCGAGCAAGAAGGAGACTAGTGAGGGAGGCCACCAAGACACCTATGACTCCTCTGAAGGAGTTACTAGAAGGAGACTAGTGAGGGAGGCCACCAAGACACCTATGACTCCTCTGAAGGAGTTACTAGAAGGAGACTAGTGAGGGAGGACACCAAGACACCTATGACTCCTCTGAAGGAGTTAGAAGAAGGAGACTAGTGAGGGAGGCCACCAAGACACCTATGACTCCTCTGAAGGAGATACAAGAAGGAGACTAGTGAGGGAGGCCACCAAGAAACCTATGACTCCTCTGAAGGAGTTACAAGAAGGAGACTAGTGAGGGAGGCCATCAAGACACCTATGACTCCTCTGAAGGAGTTAGAAGTTTCAGCGGCTGAGATGGGAGAGACTGTTCATACAACTGTTGTCTGTTCTTCACCAGTCAAAGCTTCATGGAGACAAAGAGAAAGAAGCTCAGATTAAATCTGGACTAGAGTCACCAGAAGACATGAGGAGACTCTGAAGTCAACTGGAAGAAGGTTCTTTGGTCTGAGGAGACCAGGATGGAGGTTTTTGTCCATCAGACTAGACGCTATGTTTGGACACCAAACACTGAATATCATCACAAACACACCATCCCCACTGTGAAGCATGGTGGTGGCAGCATCATGATGTGAAGCATGGTGGTGGCAGCATCATGATGTGAAGCATGGTGGTGGCAGCATCATGATGTGAAGCATGGTGGTGGCAGCATCATGATGTGAAGCATGGTGGTGGCAGCATCATGATGTGAAGCATGGTGGAGGCAGCATCATGATGTGAAGCATGGTGGTGGCAGCATCATGATGTGAAGCATGGTGGTGGCAGCATCATGATGTGGGGAGGTTTCTTAGCAGCAGGTCCTGGAAGGCTTATAAAGGTAGAGGGTAAAATCAATGCAGCAAAGTATAGAGAAATCCTGGAGAACAACCTGATGTGGTCTGATAGAGAACTGAGACTTGGAGAAGATCAGTTTTCCATGAAGACGATGAGTCGAAGCAAAACAACCAAAGATACACAGAAATGGTTTAAAGACAACAAGGTGGATGTTCTGGAGGCCGAAGAGTCCAGACCTCAACCCAACTGTGACGTTGTGTTTGGACTTGAAAAGTTCTGTTCACTCATGGTCCCTGTGGAACCTGACAGAGTTTGATGTTCAGACTGATTGAGACCAACACAGGATCAATAGTTTAACTGCAGCCAAAGGTGCTTCTACTAAATACTGACTGGAAGAGGGTGAACACTTACGCAATCACATGTTTTATAATTTATACTGAATTAATTGACAAAGCCTTGCAGACGTCTCTTTTCATTTTGACATGAAAAAGTCGTTTGTTTGGAGATTCTTGTCAAAAAGCCAAATTAAATTGACCATCATTCAGTGTTGTAAAGCGAAAAAGGGGGAAAACTTCCAGGGGTGGATCCTATTTATTGGCCCTGTATGTACAGTAGCACACCTCTCTGAGCTGCTGTGGGAGTCTCTAGCTGGTGGAGCTCCAGGCGTCCTGCCAGTCAACCACTTAGCGCCTCAGTCTGTTGGACGACACCACGACAGAATCTCACCTCTTTGTCCTCTTTTATTTAGCTCTCTTACTGTGTTTGCTTATTTCTGGCTTCTCTGAAAGACAATAAACTCATGAGCCATGTAATGAACAGGTTTGCCATTTCAGTTTGACGTTGGGATGAGGATCAGCGAACACTGATTATGCCTGCTGACTGTGGGGACAAGCGGGGCCTTTAATGGTTTTACTACTGCTACTGCTACTACCTTGAAAGCTAAAGTCAGGCACATAACTGCCACTACTACCATCGAAGCTAATGTTTGTCACATTACTACTGCCACTAATACTACCAGCAAAGCTAATGTTAGCCACATTACCACTGCTACTGCCATCGAAGCTAAGGTTAGGTACATTACTAATGCTACTACTATTACTAACTTGGAAGCTAATGTTAGCCACATGACTACTGCCACTACTATTACCAGCAAAGATAATGTTAGCCACATTACCACTGCTACTGCCATCAAAGCTAATGTTAGCCACATGACTACTGCTACTGCCATCGAAACTGATGTTAGCCATATTACTCCTGCTGCTACTACTACTACTATTACTACCATCAAAACTGATGTTAGCCACATTACTACTCCTACTACAACTACTTCTGTCAAAGCTAATGTTAGCCACATTATTACTATTACTACTAATGATAATGTAGTGCTAGCCACATTACAACCGCTACTACTACGACTGCTAAAACCAATAAAGCTGATGTTAGCCACATTACTACTGCTGCTACAATCAAAGCTAATGTTAGCCACGTTACTACTGCTACTACCATCAAAGCTAATGCTAGCCACATTGCTATTGCTACTCCCACCAAGCTGATGTTAGCCACATTGCCACTGCTACTGCTACTATCATCAAAGCAAAGTTTAGACACGATGCTACTACTGCCACCGTCAAAGCTAATGTTAGCCACATTACTGCTGCTACGTACTCCTCCTGCTGCTACTGCTACTACCATCAAAGCTTATGCTAGCCACATTGCTATTGCTACTCCCACCAAGCTGATGTTAGCCACATTGCCACTGCTACTGCTACTATCATCAAAGCGAAGTTTAGACACGATGCTACTACTGCCACCGTCAAAGCTAATGTTAGCCACATTACTGCTGCTACGTACTCCTGCTGCTGCTACTGCTACTAACATCAAAGCTAATGCTAGCCACATTGCTATTGCTACTCCCACCAAGCTGATGTTAGCCACATTGCCACTGCTACTGCTGCTATCATCAAAGTGGATTTTAGCCACAATGCTACTACTGCCACCGTCAAAGCTAATGTTAGCCACATTACTGCTGCTACGTACTCCTGCTGCTGCTACTGCTACTACCATCAAAGCTAATGCTAGCCACATTGCTATTGCTTCTCCGACCAAGCTGATGTTAGCCACATTGCCACTGCTACTGCTACTATCATCAAAGCGAAGTTTAGCCATGATGCTACTACTGCCACCATCAAAGCTAATGTTAGCCACATTACTGCTGCTACGTACTCCTGCTGCTGCTACTGCTACTACCATCAAAGCTAATGCTAGCCACATTGCTATTGCTACTCCCACCAAGCTGATGTTAGCCACATTGCCACTGCTACTGCTACTATCATCAAAGCGAAGTTTAGCCATGATGCTACTACTGCCACCATCGAAGCTAATGTTAGCCACATTACTGCTGCTACGTACTCCTGCTGCTGCTACTGCTACTGCTACTGCTACTACCATCAAAGCTTATGCTAGCCACATTGCTATTGCTACTCCCTTCAAGCTATTGTTAGCCACATTATTACTGCTGCTACTACTACTACAGCTACTACTACCATCATAGCTAATGTTAGCCACACAACATGCTAACACTGAGAATTTCCCTGTTGTTTTGGGGACATTACTTTACTAATAGCAGCCAGTGACATGCCGGTGATTGGCTGATTGATACTGGACTAAGAAATAAGGACTCCAAACATGGCTGCCTCCTTCAGCAACCTACCTACACTACACTATCAAAATAAAAGTTCGGAAATGTTACAAAAGGCAGACAGACGCTACAGTGCTTTAACCAGTTATAGAGACAAGTTCTGGTATAAATATAAATAATTTTAACACTGGAATTGCTGCACATTTAGCTACATGTGCACTGGGTCAATATTCAGTTTATTTAGAAGGAATAAAACAGTAAAAATTGCCATCTTTGGTAGAAAATTAACCATCGCTAAAACCCTCTGCAGCAGGTCTGTTCACCTGCTGACAGATTCACCATCTCCAGCCCGTTGTTGTCACGCGGCGGCCATATTGACATGCGAAGCACCACTTCAGCCGGTTGCGTTCGGTCGCTGTGAAAACCCCCCCGGAGCCGATCGCCCCCGACTCAGGAAACACAAATAATCATTAATTAAGGAAGAGAGAGCGGCTTGTTTGTGAGCCGATAGCAGACGGGTCGTAAAGCAGCCGCCTCCTGTTAAAGGTCAGCGCCGTAAAGCATCCCCCGAATCAACCGACTGCATTCGAATAAGTCACTTCCCTTCCCAGATAACGGCGGCCTCTGTGCTGCGCGTCGGGTTTAATTAAGTGTCGTGAGGCAGCTTTCAGACAGAATATTCAAACGCCGAGGCCTTTTTTTTAACGAGCTTTCTGAATCAGGAGGAAACCTGCTGCTATTTACGCGGCGGCGCTTGAATTATACAGAGCAGAGTCTGTCTCTCTGTGGGCGGCGGCCGGCTGTCACTCCTCGTACACTAAAATACCAAACTAATCAAAGCTGCCGTCGCTTTAAATCTCTGATAAATCCATTTATAGTTAATTACGGCGACATTTGTCTTTTATATGGGAATCTGCAGCAGTCTTTGATACTATATTTATCAGAACTTGGTGATTTTTTTTTCTCTGAAACCTGTTTACAGCCAGGAATGTGCAACAGCCACGGCACAAAATGCATAATTTCTCACAAAAAAACGCAAAAAGAAAGCTGCAAAATTGTGAGATATTTTCATTTTTAGGGGCCTAATGGCTGAAAACACTGATAGAAAATGCACTAAAATGGAAAAATAATACAGAAAAAGAACATTTCCGAACCAGACTACAAGCAAAAGTAAAGCTAAGAGAAGCCACACAACAGAGGAATCAAGTCAACGCATCTTAATTTAAACTATCAGGCTCAGTCTGAGGTCATAAAGGTGATTAAAGCTGCAAGCAGCGTCGGACGGGCCTCGCCTCTCGCTGGGCAGCGACCGATGCATGTTGTCAGGGCTGGAATTTGATCAATCATGTGAAGTCTCAGGCCAATACAGAGTAGTTATAGAGCACTTCCTGTTTCATGGCGTGCGGGCGACTGAGACAGGAAATGGTCATGTGCATCTCATCAGGGTGGGACTTTTACCACGCATGTGAAGTTTCATGCCGATCGGAGCACATACAGGTGAATTAGAGTGAACTTCTTGTTTCATGGCGTGCTGCCACTGAGACAGGAGCTGTGTGGAAAAGTAATTGCCCCCCCATAAACCTAAAAACTGCTTGGGCCACCCTCAACAATGGGTGGTCCAACCAGTTGTTAGGTTTAGGGGGGGCAATTACTTTTTAAAGACAACCCGAGTAAACACAAAATGTAGTTTATAAATGATTATTTTATTTGTTAAGGATAATAAACTATCCAAAGCTACCTGGCCCTGTGTTAGAAAGTAATTGCCCCCTAAATGGGTGCCCCATAACTGGTTGGGCCGCCCTCAGCAGCAGCAACTGGAGTCCAGTGTTCTCTATAACTGGCAGTGAGTCTTTCACATCTCTGTGGAGACATGTTGGTCCACTCTTCTCTGCAGAGTTGTTTTATTTCAGCAGCACTGGAGGGTTTTCCAGCATCAACGGTCTTTTTAAGGTCGGGTTCCAGTCCAGACTTTGACGAGGCCACTCCAGAACCTCCATTTAGTTTCTTTAAGCCATCCAGAATGTGTTTTGGATCGTCGTCCTGCTGCAGAACCCGAGTGGGCTTCGGCTCGAGGTCATGAACCGACGGTTGAACATCCTCCTTCAGGGTTTTCTTTGGTTTTTGTTGCAGCTCTTTGAGATCTTCTGGCCGACTTCATTTTAGTTCTATCGAGGTGATTTCTTGATGGAACAGGTCTGGAGTTGATCCGGCTTGGGTGTGGTCGGTGGAATTGAGCTCAGATTTTCCAAAAAATGTGACCAGCCACAGTTAATTCATGATTTAACAAGGGGGGCGATTACTTTTCCAAACAGGGCCTGGTAGGTTTGGGTAGCTTTGTTCCCTTCAAACTGCATTTTGGGTTTACTTTGGTTATCTTTGAAAAGTAATTGCCCCCTAAACCTAATAACTGGTTGGGCCACCCTCTGCTGAAGGTAACCAGTTGTTTGGTTTGGGGGGTAATTACTTTTCTTTTGCAGAGTTGTTTTAATTCAGCAACACTGGAGGGTTTTCTAGCATGAACTCAGCTTTCCAGTTAATTCACGACAAGGGGGGCGATTACTTTTTCACATAAGGCCTGGTAGCTTTGTTCCTTTCATCATTTAAAAACTGCAGTTTGTGTTTTCTTTGGTTATCTTTGTCTGATATTTACCTTTGTTTGATGAAAAAAATAATAATCTGAGAAGGGGGCAAATACTTTTTCAGATACAGATAAAGCTGCAAACCAACTAATATTGCCTGTTTTTTCAGATTAAAAGTTCTTCTGCGTTCTCCATCAGTGGAATTTATCACTCTTCAATCACAGCTGAGCCTCACCTCAGTAAATAAACCAAAAGGAGTCGTTGCTTCACACGTCTAAATATTATTTATTTATTATTTAATAAATGCGTCCGGCTGATATCTGGAGACCACATCAGGATGAAGCTGCTAGATTTAACCCGGTTACAGCGTCTCCATTGATGGCGATTAGTCCGGATGAGGAGCGTCTTCATGATTCATGCTGCAGAATCGGTGAAGTGGACGAATGAGCTCAGACGTGTAGCGTGTTCAGATCAATACCCACAGACACCGGGTTCAAACACGGAAGCAGGAACAATCAGTCTATTAATGAAGTTGATGCTGTGCTCATTGATCGAACCTCTAATTGGTTTCTCTGCTCGCTCACTGGTGCTCGCATGATGTAATTACAGTTTCTAAGACATACTTTGTGTTTGGGAGGAATCCACATTTTCATTATGAATAATAGTAATAATGAAAACTGCAACAGCTGCATGATAAAGTCCAGCAGAGTATGAAAATGAATTATGTCGTTTGGTATTTGTTTATTCCACTGCTTTTAAGTAATCAGTGGCTAAACTGTTTGTACTTTTAGTCAACTTCTCTGCAATTAATGAGTATTTTTTTGAGAATTATAATTATAATATTTATATTAATTAAACATTTTAATAATTATGATAAAATATTTTAAAATTTAAAGCATTATGAAATATTTTAATAATTTTTATAAACTATTTTAAAATTGAAAGTGTCATGAAATATTTTAATTATTAGTCTAAAATGTTTTAAAATTTAAAGCATTATGAAATATTTTAATAATAATTATAAAATATTTTAAAATTTAAAATATTATAAAATATTTTAACATTTAAAATATTATAAAATATTTTAATGATTATTATACAATATTTCCAAATATAAAATATTATAAAATATTTTAATAATTATTATAAAATATTTTAAAATTTAAAGTGCTATGAAATATTTTAATAATAATTATATTTTTTTTAAATTGAAAGTATTATGAAATATTTTATTAATTATAAAATATTTTAAAATTTAAAGTGTTATTAAATATTTTAATAATTATCATACAATGTTTTAAAATTTTAAGTATTATGAAATATTTTAATAATAATTATAAAACATTTAAAAATTTAAACTGTTACTAAATATTTTAATAATTATTATAAAATATTTTAAAATTTAAAGTATTATGAAATATTTTAATAAAATTATAAAATGTTTTAAAATTTAAATTATTATGAAATATTTTAATAATTATTATAAAATATAAAATATTTTAGTAATTTAATATATGTTTTTGAAATATTATATTGTAGACTTCATATTTTCCATGCTTTTATAATTCTTATCGCCTGTCCTTTTTTTAGCTGTTTTATTCAGTCGGTTTTATTAGACTATTACACAAAAGGACCAAAACGTGACGAAAAGCGCCCGCGAAAAGACGTAAAACAAGTTTGTAGAGGCTGTAAAAATGGAAATAGTTAGCAGCATTTTTGTCCAGTGTTGGTACCAACTGTGGACACGAAGCTGGAAGGTGTTTAAAATGTTGATTCAATGGTTTTTTGAAGTTTTATACGATAAAAAAACTTCTAAAATGACCAAAACGCGACACAAAATGAGCACAGCAGTGACAGTTCTGATGGTTCCAGTTGTTTTCCCCCAATTTTATACGACTTATAATCTAATAAATTCACCTGTATGTGATTCATGCTGCGTGTTGTTTCCATAAAAAAGCACTTCCATGCAAAACGAGCCCAGAAACCTTTTAGGGATTCGAAGGTTTGAACCCCAAATTACGTTGCAGTCAAATGAGAACGTGCTTCAGTTGTAAAGGAAAAGAATTGGTGGAGGCTGAGTTGGAAGAGCGGTGGATATCGATGCACCTGAAGTGTTTTTAGTATCGATTCAGCGCTCAGGACCAGAAACGCCTCCGAGTTTTATTTATAAAACCCTAAAACCGTCGAGTTAACATCCTCAGCGTCGACTCTGAGAGGAGGAGACACTCGGCCGGGTGATTGTCAGCACAGATGGATGTTTTCAGCGTCTTCCTGGTGATGAATCGGCCGTCATCAGTGATTCACCGTCACCTGGCAGCTGCTTGTCAACGCTGAAATCATCTCCAGTTAGCGCGACCTTCTGCCGCTGAAGATCCGTCCAGAAGCCCGCGGGGTTCCTCTGGAGCTGCCGGAGCGTAAACATAAGCTGCTGCTTCAGCTCCGAGTGGCTCCATGTTCGCACTGTGAGATGCAACGACCTCACGGAGGCAGCCCTCCAGAACCCGGTCTGATGCAAATCAGCTTAAAAAGGAGGAGATCCGTCTGCTGTCGTTTGGCTCGTTTTCTAATCCGCCAATTCTTCTTCACATCTGAACTCAACAGCAACAAACCGAGCTCCAAGTCCTGCAGAACGAGAGACGGCGAAGTCGCTCGAAAAGGAATCTGCAGCCGGGGAAAACGGAGAGAAAGCTCTTATTGTGAGGCCTTCGCGAGGAATTTAAAGCCGGATGGGAAGTTTGTGGAGAAGGTCGGAGGAAAGATGCACTGGATTGTGATTCATATCAACTTACCGTGTGTTTTTTAGGAGATTAAGATCATGTCTGGGTTGTGTTTTAAGGAATGCTGTTGTTTTAATTGACAATGATGAGAAAAGTATCGTCAGAGTTTGTACTTTCCAACAGTCCTTGAACTAATCATGAAGTTCAATCAAGAAAAGCTTAAAATCTTCAATCTTTTGAACAAATTTACTATTTTTTTTTTAGTTTAAACAGCATTTTTAAAAAAAGAATTACGGTAAATGATCAACAGATTGAACTTGACTCACTCTATTCTACATATCTTCTTCAAAAATGCTGATCTCATAGACGGCAGTGCTGCCAATCAATAATCGATAACGGGGACTGAGCAGAGCTAAAATCACTCCATGAGCTGACACTGATGTTTTTGTGACTTTAAAGACTCCCACAATGCTCTCTGCTTGACCATATGAACTGCCTGTAGTTTAAATAACCACCTCCTCGAGTCACTGCAGTGTGACATAACCAGGTACTGCAGCTGATACACAATACATTTTCTGACATGCATGACCTTCTTCTTTTTCCGCTTTATCGGCTAATACATTTTAATCAGGTAAATTATTAACAACAATTAATCAAACAGGTAATCATTAACAAGCAACAAGGAAAGAAAACAAACCTTGAAGTTATCTAAGTGGGAGCAGAAATATCAAGTCAGTTTTTGTGACATTAACCGCAAAAGCTACAGGAGTCACTGGGCTGCAGGATTGCTAATCTAGTAGATGCTAACTCGTCTCAATTTAGCCTGTTGCTAGCTAAACCCCCACAATGCTCTCTGCTTGAAGATATGAACTACAGACAGTTCAAATGACCATCTCCTGTAGTTTCCACAGTGTGACAAAACCAGGTACTAGTCCTAATCTACAGTATATTTTGTGACATGCACGACCTTCTTTTTTCCGCTTTATCGGCTAATACATTTTTAATCTGTTAAATCATAAACAACAATTAAACAGTTATTCAGTGAAAAAAAACAGGCAATGATTGACACCAGGAAGCCGAGCGGAGCATGAAGCATCACTGATATGAAGACACTTGACTCAACTCAGTAAAAGAATAAACCGCCTTTGTCATGGTGCCCGTTGCTAGCTAAACCTCCATAATGCTATCTGCTTGACAATATAAAGTACAAGACAGTTCAAATGACAAAAGAAACTGCTCTAGTTCCGACAGTGTTACACAATCATGTATTGCAGCTAATCTACAGTATATTTTCTAACATGCATGACCTTCTTCTTTTTCTGCCTTATCGGCTAATACATTTTTAATCGCTTAAAGTATTAACTGAGTTAATCAGTTAAATTTAAACAGTTTGACATTAACATCCCTAGTTGTAGCCATAAAAAAGTGGTAGGAACAGTCGTGTGAAGAATCAGAAAAGAGAACGTTCTACTTTTGGTACCTTGATCAGAAAAAAGATCCACAACCGAGGTGTTATTTTTAACTCTGATGATGATCTAAAGTCCGGATGTGCCCAACTGAGGCCGCTGTCAGACTCTGTGCTTTTATCTATTCCAGATTTGATTAGTGCAGCACACTTTACTCTGGTGCCGGCAGGAGAAACACCTAAAAATCTACTCTTATGCTGATCAGCGGAAGATATTCAGGGCAAAACACCCAAAGCAGGAAATCCAGACAAGACAAATCACCACAGCAACAAAAACGAACCCAAAAAACCAAACTGATGGAGGACAGAGGAGGAGAAGCAGCAGATTCCTCTCCAGCTTGGCCCGTTTCCAGCTTCCACCAGTGGCAGAGGAGATAAACCTAATCTCACAGCTGCAAAATCAGCGCTTATTAATCACCGCGCGCTAATATTTGCACTATTTCCAAAGCTCCATCCCTAAATCTCGCATCAAGAGGTGGAGTGAAAAAAGTCGCCCCTGGAGAAATCAGTTCCACCCTAATCTCACAGCACGAGTCGGTCGGCTGAACAGGAGCTCTGCCCGACCCGACGTCAGGGTTTCCCCCCCCCGACCGACGACGCCTGACTCATCCTCACAACTCGTTTACTGGGAAAACCGGCGAGCTGTTGCTGCGGCGCTTTTGAAGAAAGAAGGGCGAGTGCATGCAAACTTCGGCTCAAAAAGTGCTGAGGGACGCAGATTTATCGACAAAGCCCCTTTTCCGGTTTGTTCCACGCTAAAAGCCCTGCAGGCCGCCGATACCGCCGCACGCTAACCGGCATCTGATCGCTTTCAATGCACAAAGCTAGCAGGGCGCCATTCTCACCCACAAATATCAGCTCTGATCCCCCCCTGCTCCCGCCGGCGCCTCCATCATGTGAACCCAAGCTCCAGGTACATTCGGTGCACTTCATTCTCAGCCGGCTAAAGAGAACTGTGTTCCGCTGGGGATAAAAGAGCTCACATTGCAGTCGTGACTCATTTGCTTTCAGAAAAAAAAGAGCCTGTTTTTCATAACGGAGGTCTGAATGTGAGGTTGACAAAGAAATCCAGGTGCAGGGAGATGGTTTCTCCCCCCAACGTGGTGTCGACGCGCGACGCGTTTTTGAATTAAAGCGTTCGCGGGAGGTGATCAGATCAGGAGACGCTTGATTAGGTGTGATCCCCGAGGAACGGCAGCCCGAGAGCAGACTAATAAAAGCAAATTAATAAATAAAATAAAGCAGCTGAAGGTCACGCAACTCGGCGCTTATTAAGAGCAGACGCGAAAGCAGAGGACCCGCTGGAGAAACCATATGATGCGTTTCTGTTAGGGAACTTTTCTGAACGGTTTTCTTAGCGGCCGTTTCATTTTTCCTCACTGTGGATTCTGCGTTTGTGTCTTCTTGGATCAGTTTTGCCTCCTTTCTATCATTTATACACCTCATTTTCCCTCATTTCTGCATCTTGTGCTTCCATTTTCAGTCGCATTTTCTCATTTTGTGTCTTGTTTTTCTTGTTTGGAGTCACTTTCTGTCTCACTCGTGTCGTCTTCCTCAAGGTTGCATCCAGCTTTTTACTTTTGTGTTTCGCTTTTACTCATTTTGCATCTCGTTTTTCCATTTTCTGTCTCTTTTTTCTCATTTTGCATCTCATTTTTTTGTTTGGGGTCATTTTCCGTTTGTTCGCCATCATTTTTCGTCTCTTTGTGGTCGTTTTTGTCTCCCTGCTCTCATTTTTGTGTCTCACTTTTCTTATTTTATGTCACCAATAACAACCTTAACAGGCCTAAAAAAAAAGACTACCACAAAGTTGATGTTTCACCATGCTGAATGCGTCTTCAACAACTTGTCTTGTTTTAGCCGTTTCCTGGCCTTTCGTGTCCCTTTGGAACAGTTTTGTCTCCTTTATGTCATTTAAACATCTCCTTTTGCTCATTCTGTGTCTAGTTTTTCCATTTTGTGACGCACTTTCGCTCGTTTTGCTTCTTGTTTTTCGTGCTTGGGGTCATTTCCTGTCTCACTTGTGTCG
Organism: Dascyllus trimaculatus; assembly: GCA_024666655.1. Taxonomy (NCBI): domain Eukaryota; kingdom Metazoa; phylum Chordata; class Actinopteri; family Pomacentridae; genus Dascyllus; species Dascyllus trimaculatus. The sequence goes on along the minus strand of CM045463.1, from coordinate 3,395,138 downwards.
TTTTTTTGTCTCGTCTTTGTCATTTTTGTGTCTCACTTTTTTTGTTTTGTGTTGTTAATTACATTTTTACAGCCCTAAAAAAAACTACCACAATCACATAATTATGTGTCATAACTAGGGAGGCACGATAACGGCAATTTCAACCAATACCGATAATTTTTACTTCTTGCAGCCGATAACTGTGAAGACAGAAAGAATCCATAAGTTTTAAACACACCAAACAGCCTTGAACTGCTTTGAATCTGTGATGAGTCATTTAATTGGAAAACTGTCTCATTTAGAAATTCACTAAAAATGTTTTATTTATATTAATCAGATTCTGTCAAAAACAAAAAAATCTGAAATCTTTAATGCACCTATGAAGCCATGACTGACTCACCTGTGACCAACAGTCATGTGACTAAAATTCAGATAGCTCTAGGGTGAACTGCAGGCAGTGTGTGTTGATTCCAGGATTTTTCACCTTAAATTCAACTTTTTTAGAAGTGATTTATGTCGTTCTAACTGCACAGGAGACATTTCTGAGTCCTCTCTACTTCTTCATGGTTCCATAGAGGTGGAGGACTTTAGACTGCAGCGGAAAAATGAGGAAAACAGTGAGGAAAAACGTGGCACCAAGAAACAAACTCAGAGCTCAGAGGATTAAAATACCAAAAATAAAGAAGACTTGACCAAATGCAGTTGCAAATGACACTTTTTTTCTTGTAGTTTTGATATTTTCAGCATCAGTTTTGCACAAATCTCTACGACGGAGGAGTTAGCATCGCCATATTATTGGAACGTTTACTTTGCGGTGAAAAATGAACCCACAGTGAGGAAAAATGAGACAGAAGCAAAACAGACCGCTCAGTTTCCTGGAGTTCAGAGGGTTAATTCCAACGAACCAGCTCCGACTGGTTGAACTGTTTCACTTTTGTAAATCTAAACTTGCTTAATTTGTTTTCTGAGCATCTTCTCAGCTGAAAACAAGAACGCAGTGATTTCCAACACTCGGGGGGTCTTTGTTGTTTGAAAGATGCTCGTTCTAAAATGCTTAAAGCAGACAAACAGAACAGCCTCCTGCATCGAGTTTTCATGTCATTACAGTCGCTCCAATATGTGGAGATTATTACGAGACTGTTGATTTAAACTGGCGCTTTGTGTTTTGTTTTTCGGTCCGCTCGGCGTCTCCATCGCCACATCAGCAGGGGAGCATTTTTTAAAATCCGAAGTCTAATTTCAAATCACTGGGGGCTTTTAAGGGATAAAACCACATTCTGGTCCAACACAACGGAGTCTGGAACTCTGTGTGCTTCCATTCAGCCCAGTTAAAGCTTTATTACGCCGCTGCCTCGGTGCTGAGAAGGTCTGTAATGAAGGATTGTGGGCCTCGGAGCAGCAGTGGGAGTCTCCGGAGAGAAACCACACCACTGAGCCTCCGCTACACGGGAAACACAAAGCTCTCGGCTTGTCCTACAACGATTTCTGCTGGGGAATTAATGGACAGCAGCCGCGGCGATTTGTCTCCGATTGATCAGTTATTCCGTATTCTGGTCAGCCTTCAACTCTGCGTTCGTCCTGCTCATGCAAAACAAAGAAAACCTCCATCGACCCTCCTCCTCCCCTTCTTATGCGAGATTCTGCAGTTTTAATCAGTTCAGCCGCAACGGTGGAGAGATCTGTGACCGCGAGCAGCAGCTCAGACACAAATACATGCTCAGAAACACTGAAATAATCAGCTCCTTGGACGCAGCCGTTGTTCTGGGAATAAATGAAACTGTGGAAATATTCAGTGGACTTTCAAAGTAAGACTCTGCCCTCACTCGTTAACCACGGACAAGTGATATTACATAAGGTTATTCTCTATATATTAATTAAATCCTGGATTCATTTCTTTACTTAGAAGCAGAGAGAAAATAAAGCCATGTGAATTCTACTTTTAATTTGTCTTGTTTTCCTCTTAAAAAAAGGACAAAAAGACCCAGTAACAGTACCGTCAAAGTGCAGGATCAATAAACAGTAAGAGTATTGGAGCTGAAAGAAAGTTTGCAGTAAATTAAAAATCTTTAAATGTAGTTTTTTAAAATACTTTATTATTAGTTTAGTGATTTTCCTTGTTTCCTCAAATTACGGATAACATCGAGAAAAATCGCAGAAAAAATCAGGCCAAAATTAAAAATCATGTTTCCATCAAAATGTGTATTTTTTTTAGTAAATTAATGTTTTTAGAACAGTTCTTCTTATTATATTTTCATCAGCAAAACTATAATTTCACAGATAATTTGAAGGGACGATTATGCATAATACACCATTCACAGATAGTAAAAAAAAAGCTACTTACACACTTTCAATAATTTCTTCAAGTAAATTAATGTCTAATAAAATCACAGGAAAAAACAGGCCAGTGAAATAATGTGTATTTTTACATGTTTATGCATTTTTATGTATTTTTTTAAAATGTAAAACTAATTTTATGGATAATTTGAAAGAAAAATATGGATAATATAATATTAAAAGATAGCCAGATAGTTCTTTTAAATTACAGATAATATCTAGTAAAATATTAGATAGTAATATCATTATTATTTATTATTTTAACTAATATAATAATAATTTAATTTAATAAAATTAAAATATTTTTATTAATAATAAAATTTGACAATAGTTATTCAATTATTATTATTATTATAAAAATAAATTTATTATTAATTTTTTTTAGAATTAAATTTTGTTTATATATTTTTTTTAAATGTATTTTTTAGAAATTAATTCAATTATAAATTTAATTTGTTCTTTAAAAATGACAATAAAATTGCAGTTTAACACTATTTAAATCAACAAAAAAACTTATGACGGTTATTTGCCGTTATTTTCACCAGTTTTTACCATTTGTGAACGTTTCAGCGACGTTAATGATCAGTCACATAAGTGGCGTTTGGTATTTAAACTTAAGACTCCATAAATCCCAGCTTATATGTTGACCGTAAAAAATATAATCTGCGTTTTTAGAATTGCAAACTCATTCGTGCTTAAATGTGATACGACTGGAAAACATTGATTCTCACCAGGTTGACCAGTGGAGTCTGCATCTCAACAAACTGTATGTTTTATAAAATAAAGTCAGACCAGAAGCTCAGTGTGTCTGAGGACCATTAAACCAGAGTAAAAGACGGACTTCTCTTGTAGATTCGTCGTGGAAATAGGAACCACGTGAGTTTTCTTTTTGTTACAAGCAGCAAAAACAGTTGTAGGACGATGAGTCTGGGTTGGTTTTTATTTGGTTGCATCACAAAGCATTGAAGTTTTGATGCTAAGACAATATATTGTGCAGTCTGAGCCCATAAAGTAGCGACCCTGCCTGAGACATGCCCTGCCTCGTCACCTATTTTCCTCTAAGTGGGAACGAAATTTACTAAATAAACACTAAACTGTATTGGAGGAGGATTGAAACTACAGATTGAGACCATGAAGCCATGAGGAAAATGTTCACTGAGGTAATAAATAAAGTGAGAAGTCGGTTCATCGTCTCAATAATCAGGCTTGTTTCTGCAGCCGGAGCAGTTGCCCCCTGCTGGCTGCTGGACAGAATGCAGCTTCACATCTTCCCGTCACAAACTCTCCTCTACGACTGCTGCAGATTAATGGGGCTGATTTCTCTCCATCCGATATGTTTCTTGCTGTCAACAAACACAACAGCATGTTTCCTCTGCAGCCTCGGTAATCCTGACATAGCTGTCAGCTCCAGTCTCACCAGAGCTCGACGTTTTCGACAACAAACACTGTGTGGTTTTATTTTTTGCAGCGTTTCATGAAGCCGTGCGTCTGCTGTGTTTTGGCAGTCGACTCTTCGGGGGAGATTATGTAATGATTGTGTTTTATTACGCAACGTGGAGAGTTGTTCTCACACACATCAGCGTTTTAACTGCAGACTGTGCAGCGCTTTGGACTGAATGTTGGTTTTTCAAGCGTCTTCTGACTCGACTGGACGTGAAGCTTCGCTGTCCTGTGAGTCCGGCTGCAGAATTAATATTAGAAGGTGACAAGAAGCAGAAGCCAAGGTCAGAATGAATGAGACAAACGATAAGAGAGTGTGGTGGGCGGAGAGTCTGGGCAGGTTTTAGAAGGTTGAGCAGTGAAACCGAATAAATTACATCATTAGTGCAGATGTTGTTGGAGAAACGAAGCATCTGAAGATGGGAGGAAACATTTTACAATCTCTTCTGGCCTTTTATCGACTAAAAAATCAATGCATTTATCAGATTAATCACACAGCAACGACTTGTCAATCCTAAGGTGGCCTCGCCTGAAATCAAGCCCTTCTTTATCGTCTGTTTTCCTCTAAATTAGACCTCATTTATCTAAATTAACACCATATTGTATTGAAGGAGACTAAAAACTGGAGATCTAAACCATAAACTCATGAGGAAAATGTTTCCTGAGGCAACAAATCAAGTGAGAAGTTGCTCATTTTCTGATTGCTAGTTGCAGCCAGAGCGGTCGCCCCCTGCTGGCTGATAGACAGAACGCAGCTGACAGAGCATCCATCTTTAAATACTCTGGAGAAGCTTCGTCAGTCTGCCGTCACTGCAAAACGATGTGGCTGAACTCTTTGTTGTCTGTTTATTAGTGTGAAAAACATTTATCAAATTACATCATCGACATAATAACTGATTTTAGACGCCAAACATAGTTTTAGGAATCTGCGACTCAGAATCCCCAGAAAACACGAAAGATTTCAGTTCAGTTTTTTGTCGTTCAAATATGAAAAACACGAAGGAACAGAATTCGTTAGCGAGCTTCAGCCGTGTAGAGAATAAATAACAATTAAACAGCCGCAACACACCTACGACAAGTAAATAAAGAAATGAGTGAATAAATATATAAGTAAACAAGCAAGTAAATAAATAAGTAAATAAGTCAATCAGTAAACAAGGAGGTAAATAAATTAAATAGGTAAATAAATAAGTAAATAAATAAAAGACTAAATAAATAAACAAAAAAAACAAGCAAGTAAATAAATAAGTAAATAAGTCAATCAGTAAACAAGGAGGTAAATAAATGAAAAAGGTAAATAAATAAAATACTAAATAAATAAACAAACAAACAAGTAAATAAATAAATAAGTAAGTCAATAAGTGAATAAATAAGTAAACAAACAAGTAAATAGGCAAATAAATAAATACATCAATAAGTAAACAAACAAGTAAATTAATAAGTAAATAAATAAGTAAGTCAATAAGTAAATGAATAAATAAGTCAATAAATAAGTAAGTAAGTAAATAAATAAGTAAATAAACAAGTAAATAAATAGGTCAATAAATAAGTAAATAAGTCAATAAATAAGTAAGTAAAAAAGTAAGTAAACAAGTCAATAAATAATAAGTAAATAAGTCAATAAATAAAAAAGTCAATAAATAAGTAAGTAAATAAATAAATAACTAAGTAAATAAATAAATAAGCAAATAAATAAGTCAATAAATAAGTAAGTAAATACAGCGGGGAAAATAAGTATTGAACACGTCAACATTTCTCTCAAAAAACATATTTCTAATCGAGCTATTGACATGAAATTTTCACCAGATGTCGGCATCAACCCAAGTAATGCACACATACAAAGAAATCCAAACATTTATGTCCATAAATTAAGTTATGTGTAATAAAGTGAAATGGCACAGGGAATAAGTATTGAACACATGAAGAAAAGGAGGGGTAAAAAGGTCTGGAAAGCCAAGAAAGCAGCTGGAGTTTGTCAGTATTTAGAAGGTTAACCTGTCCCCTATTAGTGCAAAGTAATATCAGCTGGTTTAGTCCTGATTAATGCCTTTTAAAAAGGTTTCTCACCAGCAAGGTGTTAGACAAGAAGCATTGCATGATGGGTAAAAGCAAAGAGCTGTCCAAAGACCTACGCAGCCTTATTGTTGCAAAACACACTGAAGGCATTGGTTACAGGCGCATTTCTAAACTTCTGAAAGTTCCAGTGAGTACCATTGGGGCCATCATCCGGAAGTGGAAAGAACACGGCATTACCATAAACCAGCCACGGCCAGGTGCTCCTCGCAAGATTTCAGACAGAGGAGTCAAAACAATCATCAGAAGGGTTCTCCAACAGCCCAGGACCACTCGTGGAGAGCTTCAGAAAGACCTGGAATCAGCAGGTACCGTTGTTTCAAAGAAAACAATAAGTAATGCACTCAACCGCCATGGCCTCCATGCACGCACACCACGCAAGACTCCATTTTTGAAGAGGAAGCATGTTGAAGCTCGTTTGGAGTTTGCGACACAACATTTGGATAAACCCATGACATTCTGGGAGAACATACTCTGGTCAGATGAGACCAAAATTGAACTCTTCGGATGTCATAAGACACAACATGTTTGGAGGAAAAATGGCACTGCACATCACCCCCAAAACACCATACCAACAGTCAAGTTTGGAGGTGGGAGCATCATGGCGTGGGGCTGTTTTTCAGCATGTGGTACTGGTAGACTTCATATCATTGAAGGAATAATGACTGGAGAAAAGTATCGAGACATTCTTGATCAGAATCTGCTGTCATCTGCCAGGCTGCTGAAGATGAAAAGAGGGTGGATCTTTCAGCAAGACAACGATCCCAAGCACACAGCCAAGGTAACACTCAACTGGTTGAAGAAAAAGAAAATAAAGCTGCTAGAATGGCCCAGTCAATCACCAGACTTGAATCCAATTGAAAATCTTTGGAAAGAACTGAAGATCCGGGTTCACAGAAGAGACCCCCGGAACCTTGAAGATTTGAAGGCAGTTTGTGTGGATGAATGGGCCAAAATCACACCTGAGCAATGTATTCGACTGGTTTCTCCATACAGGAGGCGTCTTGAGGCTGTAATCACCAACAAAGGTTTTTGCACTAAGTATTAAATAAATTTCAGTACGCGTGTTCAATACTTATTCCCTGTGCCATTTCACTTTATTACACATAACTTAATTTATGGACATAAATGTTTGGATTTCTTTGTATGTGTGCATTACTTGGGTTGATGCCGACATCTGGTGAAAATTTCATGTCAATAGCTCGATTAGAAATATGTTTTTTGAGAGAAATGTTGACGTGTTCAATACTTATTTTCCCCGCTGTAAATAAGTAAATAAGTCAATAAACAATAAGTAAATAAGTCAATAAATAAAATTTAAAAAGTCAATAAATAAGTCAAGAAATAAGTAAACAAATAAAAATATAAATAAGTAAATAAATAAGTAAGTAAATAAGTAAGTAAATAAATAAATATGCAAACAAATAAGTCAATAAATAAGTAAGTAAGTAAATCAATAAGTCAATAAGTAAGTAAATAAATAAGTCAATAAGTAAATAAATAAATAAGCAAACAAATGAGTCAGTAAATAAGTAAATAAAACAACCTTAAAGCCTATAATAAATAAATAAAACACAATTAAAAAAAAGAATAAAACTAACAATAAGCAGAGTTCTGAGTGATGCTATCTGGTGTTAACAACAGATTACATGTTGTAGTCTTATCTAACCGTCTCACATGAAGACAAAAAGAGAAGCTCCCAGTGTTTAATTTAATTTCCCTTCGGTAAGTCTTTAAAAATGTGGAGATTCACGGAGCAACACGTCAGCAGAATTAATAAATCACTATTAACTGTTGTAAATGAGGGTTTACATTTGAAGCTGTGAGACATTCGGCCTGAAATTAACCACAGAATTTATTCTAGCTTCTTTCTTCTGGATGCGTTTCAACACTGAAATCCTCCCGAGACCCAAAACGGATAAAACGAAACGTGAATGAAGCGACGTCGTCCCACATTCTGCTCGTATTTCTGCTCTTTAGACACATAAAACATCAGATTAGCTCGAATGATTCAGTCGGAAACAGGAGGACGGATCGGGGAACACTCCTCTACTCCCAGGACGAACCCGCACATTAATCACGAAGCGGAACGAGGCGGATCAACATTCTGAACGTCAAAACCCACCGAGGGTTTGGAGGCATGTTAGACCCTTCAGCGAAATCTAAAGAACTGTATGATTTATCAGAGCCGGAAGGCAGGAAGCTGCAACAAACGAGTGCTTCGTTAATAAATGACGCCAATTACTAATTGAGTATTGACTGGAAAAAGCAATTAACAGAGGAAAGTCAACAGTTCAGCGCCTCGGAGGTGATTTAAAAAAATAAAACGAATGAATGGGTGAAATGTAGCTTCGGGGTTTTCAGAATAAAAGCAGACGATTGCGCGTAAATAAATTAAAGTCACCTGCAGCCGTGCGGAACGTGTAAATTATCACGTAGAGTTGAACGTAAATGAGGCAGAGTGGGAGTTAACAGGAGCCTGCTGCTTCCCCCCATCCAGCCCCGCCAAAATAAAAGTCAGACGAGTATTTTTTTTGTTGTTGTTGCATATTTTCCCCACGTCAGTTTTCAAGATCAGATAAAGATAACCCAAATAAACTGCAAGCTACCTGGCCCTGTGTGGAAAAAGTAAGTGCCCCCTAACTTTAACAGCTGGTTGGGCCACCCTCTGCTGAGACTGGACCAACTCGATGGCGTCCAAGGGTACCAGGACGTTGGCAGTGGATCCCTGGGCGCCATCAAGTCTTGTATTGAGCGTCCCACTAGCAACAACGAGTCTTGCTGGCAGTCCTGGTAGTGGATCCTTTAGGTGCTCATGGATACACTGCACAAGCCAGAGTACCCAAAGGATCCACTGCCAACGTCCTGGTTCCAGACCCCATAGGACACCCTGAGAGGTCCTCTGGTCCAATGGTTCAGAGCATTTTAGACCACATAAGGGGGACCAACACAGTATTAGGCAGGTGGTCATGATGTTCTGCCTGATCGGTGTGTCTCTCTGTACAATAACAGCAAATTGTTCAGGAAATTACAGTTATAAACAAACAAACAAACAAACAAACAAAGAAACAGGGCCATTGGTCCACTGCAATTTCATGCTGGAAATGCTCATTATGTGTCTTTGAACATATAAAAAACACCATACAGGCATGTTAAGAAGGTAAAAAAACTGGTTGCATCAATTCAGTTAGCGTAGCAAGTAGCCGTGCTTGTTTTACTTTGTCTTTAAACGCCTTAAACCCTCTAAATATTCAGTCCACCGTCAGAAATGGCAAAGAAAAGCACCAAATAATCACTTTAGAGGCTTTAACCATCAAAATATTGACTATTCACTTGGTAAATTTGTCGTCCAAATGCTAATCTCTGCAGCTTCATTCGTCATTTCGCTCCAGTGTGAAGCTAAATCCCGTAAAGCTGTTAGTGTCGTTTATTTGAAATCATCCTCACTTAGTTTCGCCGCCTCCAGCTCGTGCACATTCGGAAAACGCGATCCAGAAACTTTCATTTCAGGCAGACAGCTGGGACTCGAGCCACGCAGCCTCCTCTTCATCCCGGTGATCCGGAGAGACGACAGACCGAGCAAACACGCCGGAACGCAACATCCACACAGTAGCGACCGGGCGGCCGGGAGATTGAAGATCCACGTCGGAAACATCTGGAAACATCAGCTGCTGAGTGAAACCACAGGACAGCAACGGGAAAGTAAATGTGTGTCAGTCTGTTATAGTCCTGTCAAGCTCCCTATTCATGGCCACAAAAACGAGAAAAAATGTGACAAATGCTTCCACATTTGTCTTCATTAAGGCCCCTCTGTCGCTCTTTACATAAATTTGCATGTATGTATGTAAATGCTGAACGCTCCCTCAGGACCTCAGCCTGGCAGCTCGCTGTCCTTCCTGCAGACCGGAGCTGGAGAACCGTTGTTCCCTGAAACCTCCTGATGCTCGTCTCTGCAAGACCTGGCCCATTAAAGTGACTGATTGATTGATTGATGCTGATCAGCTCAGGTTCCCACGCTGCTACACATCTGTAGGGTTTCATGTTCATAATGAGGTTACAGGAGTATCTCGAGCGCTAGTCAAGTGACGGGAAAATGGAGAGACGAATGTGGATGTCGAAGACGAGGTTGATTTTAGTCTTGAGCTGTGGTTAGCTTCCAGAAGAACGAGACACAAGCAGCCAACATCTGTACGTTCTGTAGGGTGACTGGGCCCCGTCTTAGAAATAAGCCAAAGATCTCCAACATCTAAAGAGCTGATGGGTCTTTGCATCAAAAAGATCCAGCTGGGGTGGTTCAACATCTGTCTAAGTGTCCTTCTCTGGAGATGTCGCCAACTAACGCTAGTAAATGGGTTGCTAACATCTAGCTAGGTGTGCACTATCGTTTGCGCCAACTGCGAACGTCCTGGTACCAGAACGTTGACAGTGGATCCTTTGGGTACCCTGGCCAAAGATCTCCAACATCTAAAGAACTGATGAGTCTTTGCATCAAAGAGATCCAGCTGAGGTGATTCAACATCTAAGCGTCCTTCTTTGGAGATGTCGCCAACCAACGCTAGTAAATGGGATGCTAACATCTAGCTAGGTTCATAAGGAGTGTGCGCTATCGTTTGCACCCACTGCCAACGTCCTGGTACCAGAACGTTGGCACTGGATCCTTTGGGTACTCTGGCTTGTGCAGTGGGGCCTCTGTCAATCCAACTTGTTCCACTGCATCCTGTTGATGCTTGATCAGAATGGGCTGTAGGAAGTCTGGAGGTCACATCAACATGTTGGACCATTGTCATGTTCCTCCACATGTTCCTGATTGGTTGATGTTGTTTCCATGTGGTGGGGTGCATTTTCATCCAGTGACATTTGGGATTTCCATCAGCATGAGGGAGTGTGTTTGTTGTGGGACGATGTTTATTTGGGTGTCTAAGTCTGATCAAGGTTTTCCATCAGAACACCACATAGTACCAATATGATCAATGTTATTCACTTCACCTGTCAGTGGTCATGATGTTGTGGTGCATCGGTGTCTATTTATATACGTTTTGTTTTTGTTTTTGTACATTTGACTGTAAAATTATACAGGTTTCTTACTGTATTTAAATCTGCCAATTTATTTCTTTTTTATTGAACAGATTTTTTTGCCATTATTTGTAAGAAAAATTATACGTTAAGGGTGAAAAAATGGTTGATTATTGGTTTAATCAGGAATTTTTATCACCTTCCCTGCTTTTTTTAAAGTTACAGATAATATCTACTAAAATTACAGACAAAAATGTTAATTTACATGTTCAGTGTAAAAATAAAAACAAAAAAATCAGAATTTTGAACTTAGTTATTTGTTCTTTAACAAAGTTTAATTGTGAAATTAACTGTTGTACTGTAATTAAATATTAAATCTTTTAAATGTTACAGCATTCCATTATTTTAAATATATTTTCTTTCTGGCAAGACTTTAAATAACGTTCAAATCAAAAATCAGAATTTTCACAAATAGTTTTTTTTTGTTGTTCTTTTACAGCATTTGACTGGGAAATTATATGTTTTCTTTACTTTATTTAAATCAACTAAAACAGAATTATTTTGCATATATTTGCTGTTGTTTCTACTAATTTTACAGTGTATAAATCTAACAGTATTCCAGTGATAAAGATATTTTTTGGCACAGTTAATGTAATTTAATCACTGGGAAGCGCAGCAACAAGCCAAACCTATTTATTAATATACTTATAAACAAACATATGAATAAATAAATAAACTTATTAAGACTATTTCAAGTGTTGACCTTTAAATTAGTGAGTTTTTTGTCTGGTTTTATCTCGTTAGATCCCAACGATGGAACCTGACATCACATCACGTCCACCAAGTTTGTGCATTTAGTCAAAACTATTAACACAGTCAGATATTAAAAGCAGTCCTGGCCTCAGCGTATAGATATAAAATCTTTCTGGAAGCTGGACGTGACCTCAGATTCATCACCTCCATCCAGTCTTTGGTCGGCCGACAGAACAACCTGCCGTCGATTCTCACAGCCGAGTTCTTATCATGATCCGATCAGGTTGCCATGGCGACCAGGCCGCGATGAACCGCTTGGTACCAAACCATCGCTGCCTCCAGGTGTGTATTTATGAGTACGCACGGACAGAAGCTGCTGCTGCTGCTGCACAGATTTCAAAACACCCTGAGATTAATTTATGATTTGTGATAACTGACTGTAGAAATTAAATCCACAGCTTCAGCATCTTTTCACTTATATACACAAAACACACAGTGATGGACGGAGTGTGCGTCACCCGGCTTTCCAAGGCTTTCCTCTCTTCTCTCATCACATGACAGCAAGAAAGAGACTCTTTCAATCCATTTCAAAATTTCTCCTTTTAGAAAAACTCAAGGAGAGGCATGAGCGAGAAAATGCAGACGCCCTGGTGGAAACTGAAAAAAAATAACGACGGAGCGAGAAAACACAACGAGGCAGAGAAAGGCAGAGACGCAGAGAGGGAAGTGGAAGTGCACGAGTGGGTAGAAGGATCGGATAATAATGCCTCCTTCGAGATAATACTACGACACAGAGTCAGGATGCACTCCTGAGTTCAAAGCGACACATACGCATCAAAATGCATGTGATTCAATGAAAATGCTGTTATTACAGTAATAGAACTTCCCCTGCTGCTGTGGAATCTTCTGGTTACTTCTTCCACTGAAATTGTGGCTTTTTAGTTGTGCAGTGAAGTTGAAATCAAAACGTAAGTCAGGAGACCATGTGATGTCGCATTAATAAGCATCTGGACCTTTATTTTAGATGTATTTCGCATATAATAATAATAATAATAATCGTCGCTGTTCACCAACCCTGTTTGCCTAATTTGGCTCCGTGTGACTTCTTCATCTGACCTCAATATGAAATTCAATATCCAGTAATAATTAATTGCTAGTCGATTAATTAATAAGTTAACCGATTAAAAATCTATTACACAATAAGGCAGAAAAAGAAGAAGGTCGTGCATGTCAGAAATTGTGGATTATTTGTAGTACCTGTAGAGTGTCTTACTGTTTAGGAGGCAGTTTCTCAGCATACAGGAAGTATTGTGTTGGCAAATGGGGAGTATCGTGGGGTTTAGCTAGTAAAGGGCACCATGACAAAGACTTCTGTGCTGGTTAATGGGTTCCAGCCAGAGATCACATATTGAAGATGACTCATTCTTTACTGGGATAGCATTTTGATAGCCAAGCATCATGAGACATCGCTCACTTATTTCAAATATCATAAATGCAACCAACTGGGGAGGATTATGATTAACTGTTAATCGATTAATTAATCATTTAACCCATTAAAAATATAGAAAAAGAAGAAGGTCATGCATGTCTAAAAACGTACTGTAGATTGGCTGTTTCTTACTATTTAGGAGGCAGTTCTGTGTTTGCAAACAGAGAGCATTGTGGGAGTTTAGCTAGCAACGGGCACCATGACAAAGACTTCTGTGGCAGTTTATGGCTTCCGGTCAGTGCTCGCGCATTAAAGATGAGTTGTAGTTTACTAGGACAACGTTTTGTAACCAAGTAGCAACACGTAAGTTGGTCAGATTATGAAATGCATTGGAAATACACCAGTAAGGTCAGCATCTTAAGGGAATCTCCCACTAATTTCAAACATCATTAATACGACTAGCAAAATATGCTAATGATTAAGCATTAAGAGTAATTAATAATCTGACCGATTAAAAATATATCAACCTACAAGGCAGACAAAGAAGAAGGTCATGCATGTCAGAAGATGTATTGTAGATTAGCTGTAATACCTGGTTGTCCCACCAGGTGGAGCCTCTTACTGTTTATTACTGTAGAGACCAGAAGAGGTGTCATGTTGGCAAAAACAGAGAGCATTGTGGGAGTTTAGCTAGCAAAGGGGCCACCATGACAAAGACTTCTGTGCTGGTTAATGGCTTCCGGTTAGTGCTCCCGCATTAAAGATGAGTTGTAGTTTACTCGGACAATCTAGAAATACGTCAGTAAGGTCAGCATCTTGAAGCATCTCCCACTAATTTCAAACATCATTAATACGACTAGCAAAATATGCTAATGATTAAGCATTAAGAGTAATTAATAATCTGACCGATTAAGAATATATCAACCTACAAGGCAGACAAAGAAGAAGGTCATGCATGTCAGAAGATGTATTGTAGATTAGCTGTAATACCTGGTTGTCCCACCAGGTGGAGCCTCTTACTGTTTATTACTGTAGAGACCAGAAGAGGTATCATCTTGGCAAAAACAGAGAGCATTGTTGGAGTTTAGTTAGTAATGGGCCACCATGACAAAGACTTCTGTGGCAGTTTATGGCTTCCCGTCAGTGCTCGCGCATTAAAGATGAGTTGTAGTTTACTAGGACAACGTTTTGTAACCAAGTAGCGACACATAAGCTGGTCAGCTTATGAAATGCATTGGAAATATGTCAGTAAAGTTCGCATCTTGAGACATCTCCCCCTAACTTCAAACATTATTCATACGACTAGCAAAAGACGCTAATGATTAACTGTTAAGAGTAATTAATAATCTCACTGATTAAAAATATATCAACCTACAAGGCAGACAAAGAAGAAGGTCATGCATGTCAGGAAAAAGTATTGTAGATCACCTGGTTGTGGTTACTACTGTAGAGACCAGAGGAGGCGTCACTCAGACTACAGGCAGTTCATGTTAGCAAGCAGAGAGCATTGTGGGAGTTTAGCTAGCAAAGGGGCACCATGACAAAGACTTCTGTGGTGGTTAATACCTTCCGATCCGAACTTGCATACTGAAGTTGTAGTTTACGAAGACAGCGTTTCAATAACTGTGTGGCTAATGTATCCGAGAGGCTAATGTAGCGTGTCCATGGTTAAAAATGTCTTAATCAGCATATAGAAAAATGTCAATGTACTAGCATTAATTGATTATGATTGACAATGTGGACGTCTGTCGTTAAAGAATATTGTTTATAGTCTCCATGCTGAGAGCTGCAGGAGCCCTGGGAGCAAGGAGGCCACTGTGAAGAGGACGTCAGTGATTCTGATTTTCTCACAGCCGCAGTCCTTGAGCCTTTAAATCATCTTTGTTTCATGTGTAAACAAAAAGAATCTGCAAGAAGAAATCAAGTGCGCCTCTCAACAAGTGGCTTAATCAGACGTCAGGCGTCAAGTGCAGCCTTTTGTCTGAACGCTCCCATTAAACATCCAAGAATAGCCTTCGTGAGCCGCAGAATTACTCCGATTGGGGTTTTTTATGTGCTCGGAAATGTTATTTAAACCTCGACGAGAGCAGAAAACTCTCCGTTTTGGGCTCCAGTAGCAACGGAAAGGTGGAAAACATCAGACGTCACATGAGAATAAAGCAGATTTTACCGCATGAACTAGAAAAAGTCTATGTTTAAGATGATAATCAAGTAAAATATCACCACATCCTTGAGAATAAACATGTCTTCATCAAGACTTATTAGCTGATTGTCTTCATTTAATGGAAAATGTAGAGCAGAGGGTGCAAACACTATCAAAAAATCTAATTAAAGTGTGAAAATAGCAATCAATTGAACCTAAAACATGTCCTGAGGTTAAAAAACCCCAAAGAAATCTTGCTGTTTGTTCACAACATGGACAAAACAAGACCAAAATACTGATTCCAGAACAAAGCCTGAGCAAAGACATAAAAAACGTGGCCAGAAAAAGGCTTCCGTGACCGCCGCACAGTTCGTCGGTCCTCCTGTTCCGCTAAACAAGATCAGAACGTTAATGAAGTGAAAAACCAGATCTGAGCGAACGTCTCTTCGGCTAAAAAAGGCTTTTATTTTTGTGGCCTGTCACGGGAGGTTAAAAGCAGCCAACAGGGTGCGAGCAGCTGCGATTAACCGGCTGAACGAGCTCCGAGAAACCAGATCCACCCTTAGAAGTGGAGTTCTTTTTCTGGGTTCTGTTGCCCTGAACTTCCTCCTCGGAGGCTGGAAGCTGCTTTGGCAGGAACCCAGGCGTCCTTCAGAGCTTCTGCAGAATATTTAGCCCAGCAGAAAAGAAGCAGCAGCAGCGTTGTCAGTCCGCTACTAATCCGCTCTGATGTATTAATATTAACGTCGCTGCTGGAGCCCAGACGTGGACCCGGAGCCAAGCCTTCTCAGGTAGCTTCCTGTCGGTGCCGCTGTCGCCGGACGAATGCGAGGAGGAGGAAATGAAGCGTGAAGGCTGCCGTCTCTTCCTCCTTCTATTCCTGTTCGCCTTCGTCATCTTACCTTCGGGGAACTTCGTCCGCTCATGCAGAAGGTGATTCGTTCTGGGAACCTCGATTGCCTTAAAATTCCCACAAAATCAAATCAGGGTCAAAGTGTCTCCACGGATACGTCCCAGGCCGGGAAAGTTTGGGAAGTTAATCTGCATGAGAAGGTACAGTTTGAAGGGAAACAGGAAGTTAAAAGTCAGCGCTAAAGGCGGTGCAAGACGTTGAAGTTACGAGTTTTAATCTTGTTTTCACGCCTGAATCTGAGAAGAGGTGGTTGCAGTGCTTTTAATTCTGCAGCAGGACGTGAAATCTGTGGTAGATTTTCAAAATAAGATGGTTTGCACAGCAGGAACTTGCGCGGCAAAGCCTTTGTTCATGCACCGATCACAAGATCGTCCTTGGAGAACCTTCTTTAGGGGACGTTTTAGGATTACTTGTCAACGATTAAACTACTTCTCAACTATTTTTTATAAATAAGGAATCGGTTTGAGCAACTGTTAAAGAAAGAAGTGCATTTTAGAATCTTTTCGGACTCAGTCTCAGCTAAAAATGTGTGTTACGTGACCATTTAAACTGGTGTAAACATGAAACAGTGGGTTGGTTGTTTAGTCAAATAGTCATGTGACAGGAGTGTGGCCAATCAGAGCAGTGACTGAGAAAACCCAATCAGTTGGAATCTGTTAAAAACACCTAAGGTCTCTCATTCCAGCTTCTTAAATGTGAATATTTTCTGGTTTCTTTCCTCCTCTGTGACACTAAACTGAATATCTTTGGGTTTGGGGATGAAATATTTTCCACTTTGGGCTTCAGGAAACAATATTCGACATTTTTCACTATCTTCTTACATTTTATAGACCAAACAGCTGATCAGTTGATTAAAAATAACCGTCAAATCAACCTTTTGAACTTCGAAAAACCAGGCGTCAGGTTTGAAATACGTCTTTTTTTTAAGTCGTTAAAGTTACGTTCTTTTAAAAAACCAGAAACTGTAAAATCAGACAAAGCCATTGGATTCTCAACTTTCCAATGGTCCTCGAACTGCTCATCTGTGACACATGGTTCCATCTGAAAATGTCATTAAAATCTCAGCTTGAAATCATGACATTTAATCAAAATCACTTCATCTGACATTTGAAAATTTGCCAAAAACAAATCGTTCAAGTGTTGAGAAACACTTTTCACCGTTTTCCGACCTAACAAGTCTTCGATTCATCAAGAAAAATAATTACAATAAAGCTCCGAGCAGCGTTGGGCGGGTCCTCGCTTCGTACTGGTCAGCGCCTGAGACCGGATATCACCATACGGTTGTCATCGGGGCCGGGCTTTGATCATGCATGTGAAGTTTGAGGCCATTTGGAGCATGTACAGGCTAGTTACACAGCACTTCCTGTTTCTTGAATGGCGAAATGGCAAAACGGCAAAACGTTGCGGGTCGTCACGGCCATGCCCTCATACTTTTGCGGAACATTTTATTAACTTTTGCTCGCCAATGCCTGTAGTATATGCTGGCCAAATTTGAAACCTCTTGGAGTTATCCTCTAGGACGAGTTCGCTCTAGAAAATTTGAAAATTTTCGCCAAAATCGCCAAAAACCTGACAGTAAATTCAAAATGGCGGACTTCCTGTTGCATTCTGGGTATGGGTTCTTGAGGCTTTTTTGTGCGTCTTGTCATGATACATATGTGTACCGAATTTGGTAGCTGCAGGTGAAACGTACTTTAGGGGCCCAATTTTTAAAAATTTCTAGGGGGCGCTATTGAGCCATTTTGCCATTCACATGTGTAATTCCCCCAAAATATGATGGCGGTACACCGTCCAGATGCACCTGCCATTTTATACACATTTTTGAGCAGTTTAAGGGCCTCAAAATAGTGGGCAATGAGTTGGCGGAGGAATAACAATAGGGGAACCTCAGCAGGGATTCAACCACATCACGACTCCAGGGTTCTAAGTGGAACCTCAGCAGGGATTCAACCACATCACGACTCCAGGGTTCTCAGGGGAACCTCAGCAGGGATTCAACCACATCACGACTCCAGGGTTCTCAGGGGAACCTCAGCAGGGATTCAACCACATCATGACTCCGGGGTTCTCAGGGGAACCTCAGCAGGGATTCAACCACATCATGACTCCGGGGTTCTCAGGGGAACCTCAGCAGGGATACAACCACATCATGACTCCAGGGTTCTCAGGGGAACCTCAGCAGGGATTCAACCACATCATGACTCCAGGGTTCTCAGGGGAACCTCAGCAGGGATTCAACCACATCATGACTCCAGGGTTCTAAGGGGAACCTCAGCAGGGATTCAACCACATCATGACTCCAGGGTTCTCAGGGGAACTTGAGCAGGGATTCAACCACATCATTACTATGGGGTTCTCAGGGGAATCTCAGTGGGGATTCAACCACATCATTACTCTGGGGTTCTCAGGGGAACCTCAGCAGGGATTCAACCGCATCAAGACTCCAGGGTTCTCAGGGGAACCTCAGCAGGGATTCAAGCACATCATGACTCCAGGGTTCTCAGGGGAACCTCAGCAGGGATTCAACCACATCATGACTCCAGGATTCTTAGTTGAACCTGAGCAGGGATTCAACCACATTATGACTCCAGGGTTCTAAGTGGAACCTCAGCAGGGATTCAACCACATCACGACTCCAGGGTTCTCAGGGGAACCTCAGCAGGGATTCAACCACATCATGACTCCGGGGTTCTCAGGGGAACCTCAGCAGGGATACAACCACATCATGACTCCAGGGTTCTCAGGGGAACTTCAGCAGGGATTCAACCACATCATGACTCCAGGGTTCTCAGGGGAACCTCAGCAGGGATTCAACCACATCATGACTCCAGGGTTCTTAGTTGAACCTCAGCAGGGATTCAACCACATTAAGACTCCAAGGTTCTCAGGGGAACTTGAGCAGGGATTCAACCACATTAAGACTCCAAGGTTCTCAGGGGAACCTCAGCAGGGATTCAACCACATCACGACTCCAGGGTTCTCAGGGGAACCTCAGCAGGGATTCAACCACATCATGACTCCAGGATTCTTAGTTGAACCTGAGCAGGGATTCAACCACATCATGACTCCAGGGTTCTTAGTTGAACCTCAGCAGGGATTCAACCACATCATGACTCCAGGGTTCTCAGGGGAACCTCAGCAGGGATTCAACCACATCGTGACTCCAGGATTCTTAGTTGAACCTCAGCAGGGATTCAACCACATCATGACTCCAGGGTTCTTAGTTGAACCTCAGCAGGGATTCAACCACATCATGACTCCAGGGTTCTCATGGGAACCTCAGCCGGGATTCAACCACATCATGACTCCGGGGTTCTCAGGGGAACCTCAGCAGGGATTCAACTGCATCACGACTCCAGGGTTCTAAGGGGAACCTCAGCAGGGATTCAACCACATTAAGACTCCAGGGTTCTCAGGGGAACCTCAGCAGGGATTCAACTGCATCACGACTCCAGGGTTCTAAGGGGAACCTCAGCAGGGATTCAACCACATCAAGACTCCAGGGTTCTCAGGGGAACTTCAGCAGGGATTCAACTGCATCACGACTCCAGGGTTCTAAGGGGAACCTCAGCAGGGATTCAACCACATCAAGACTCCAGGGTTCTCAGGGGAACCTCAGCAGGGATTCAACCACATCATGACTCCAGGGTTCTCAGGGGAACTTGAGCAGGGATTCAACCACATCATGACTCTGGGGTTCTCAGGGGAACCTCAGCAGGGATTCAACCACATTAGGACTCCAAGGTTCTCAGGGGAACTTCAGCAGGGATTAAACCACATCATGAACTCCAGGGTTCTCAGGGGAACCTCAGCAGGGATTAAACCACATCATGAACTCCAGGGTTCTCAGGGGAACTTCAGCAGGGATTCAACCACATCATGACTCCTCTGTTCTCAGGGGAACCTCAGCAGGGATTCAACCACATCATGACTCCAGGGTTCTCAGGGGAACCTGAGCAGGGATTCAACCACATTAGGACTTCAAGGTTCTCAGGGGAACCTCAGCAGAGATTCAACCGCATCATTACTTTGCGGTTCTCAGGGGAATTTCAGTGGGGATTCAACCACATCATGACTCCTCGGTTTTCAGGGGAACCTCAGCAGGGATTCAACCACATCATGACTCCAGGGTTCTCAGGGGAACCTCAGCAGGGATTCAACCACATCATGACTCCAGGATTCTTAGTTCTCACTCTTGTCTCAACGTCTCGCTAACAGAATAAAATCAAGGTGAAGTCTTTGAAAGGAAGATTCAAACCGCGTCACGTTTGAATAAAATCCCTTCTCCAGGCTCCTCCAAGGCCCCGCTCTCACTTTTTATTCGATAAATGCCAGGACTGACAGTTTGAGCTCCGACAGCTTGGATGTGTTTTATTAATTCTTGGACCGGCGGGTTCACAGTTTCCAATCACAGCGACACTCGGAGACGTCTTCCGTCCGCCAGATGGAAAAACTCTGGCATTTCACTGACCGCTGCTCAACTCGCGCTCCCAACAAGACTTTACATCCAGTTACAGACGAGAACAGAAGGACTGGAAGCAATCTGCATTGACATTTGGCTGACATTCTTTTCCGGAGAGATTTAAATCAAAGGCCAGCAGCCGGATGCTTCTCCGATTGTAGCGGAAAGAAGGCAGAAGGAAGAAGCAACAGAGTCACTAACAATGTAAATAATCATTAGCTGCAGCCTAAATGTGCTTTACATGTACGGAGAACAGAACTCTTAACGTTGGATAAAGTCAGCTTTAGAGTTTTAGTCAAAGGTTTTCACAGAGGGGATTCTCTTTTAATCTATTTTCGCCATGTCTTTAGGAATAAAATCTTCCATACATCAGGCTGTAAATGATATATGAACATATATTTTTACAAAAACCTTCAGAATACAGACAAGAATAAAACTGGAAAGTTTGGTGTCTTTAAGTGATGCTGAAGTGGAAATATCTGGTTCAGAATATGGTATGTGTTGGGAATTGTCATAGATTTCTATCGGAAGCTGGCATTTAGATGTAAAAACTGCATCTACTGCATATCAGCATGAATTTTTCTCAGTTAATGACATTTAGACAATGAGCTTTTGTACACAGCTTTGCAGAAATGTTATGTTTAAATATTTAAATAAGGTGTTATATCGGTAAATCAGGAAGTACTGTCAACAGCCAGGAGAAAAATCCATTTTCGCCATGGTTTTTAGGCTTAAAATGTTCCATAAATCAGGCTGTGAGTGACATATGAGCAAAATCTTCAATAGAAACCTTCAGAATGTGGACAGAAATAAAACCTGAAAGTTTGGTGTCTGTAAGTGATGCTGAAGTGGAAATATTTGGTTCTGAATAAGTCATGTGTTGGTAATTTCCATAGATTTCTATAGGAAGCTGGTATTTAGAGGTAAAAACTGTGTCTACTGCATTACTGCATAGCAACATGAAATTTTCTCAATTAATGACATTTAGAGAGTGAGTTTTTGTGCACAACTTTGCAGAAATGTTATGTTTAAATATTTAAATAAGGTGTTATATTGATAAATCAGGAAATACTGTCAGCAGCCAGGAGAAAAATCCATTTTCGCCATGGTTTTTAGGTATAAAATATTCTATAAATCAGGCTGTGAGTGACATATGAGCAAAATCTTCAATAGAAACTTTCAGAATGTGGACAGAAATAAAACCTGAAAGTTTGGTGAATGTAAGTGATGCTAAAGTGGAAATATTTAGTTCTGAATAAGTTAGGTGTTGTACATTTCCATAGATTTCTATAGGAAGCTGGTATTTAGAGGTAAAAATGTGGCATTTCATACACACCAACACATCAGCATGAAACTTACCCAGCTGATTACACCAAGACAACCATTTTTTAAAAGAGTTTTAAGACATTTTATGTTTGAACTTGACAATTCATCTTTAGAAATTAAAATAAACTACTGTCAGCAGCCATTAAAACGACTATTTTTTCCATGTTGTTGGTATAAATTGTTCTGTAGATCAGTTTATGAGTGATATATGAATAAACCCCTCTGCTATAACCTTCAGAATAGAGACAGGAATGAAACTTTGGTGTCTTCACATGATGCTGAGGTGGAGATTTTTGGTTCAGAATAAGATATGTGTTGCAAAGTTCCATAGATTTCTATAGGAAACTAGCATTTTAGCGCGAAAAGTAACAACTATTACATATAATAATGGAAATAATGATTAGTTGCAGCCTAAATGTGCATTATTACATGTTTGCAGACATTAAAGTGGTGTCTCATAATCTAGTAATATCATTGCAATGATTGCAATGATAGATATTAACATAAACAAATCTATGCAGCAACAAGTTGAGGAGTAATTCTTTACAAAACTATGAGAACTTTGATGTAAATTCAAAGTCCTTTTTCTCAGAGACACTTCATCGCACAGACGAGCAGCTGACATTGTTGGAAAGGTGAAGTCGTGCGGTTTCATTTGATATTCGCTGCTTTTCGCTGCGATAAATGTTCATGAAACTACTCAGCCGTAGAAGAAGGGAGCGCAGCGCCTGAGGGTTAAAGAATCCCATTTGCTAACGGCCTTTATTGTGTGTTTGTCCGAGGTCTGATATGTTTTATTCCACTGTGTTACGGAGCTACATTGTTGTCCAGAAACTAATAAAACTCATCACTGGCAGACGTGCTCCTTCATTACAGTGAACAAATACTGTACTTTATTATGATCCAGTCCCTTCTTTAGACCTTCTTTTGGGTTTTGTCTGCAAAGGAAGCTGCAGAATTTAAAATCAAATGAAAGAAGTCTGGAAGGTGTCGAGACGGAGCGGCCCCGAGACTAATAGTCCCAGATCAGAAGAGCACAGCGCTGGTCAGCGGCGTCCCAGAACAGCTTGTGCTTTGTGATGCAGAGTTAGCTTGACATTTCCTCGCTGTTTTATCTGATTTTTCACTAAGCTTTCTGCAGCTGCTCTGTATATTTTAAGTATTAGCTCGATGTAAATGAGTGTAAACAGGAATAAACATGCAGACTAGAAAAGCACTCATAGAGCTCATACCTCCGCCAAGGAGCTTCAGTCCACCCCCAACACAATCTCCCAATTCACATATTTTCTATGGAACGTTACAGATACAAATGTAATTACATAAAGTTCAAATGTCCTACCGACAATGCGGCCTTCACCCCATCCGACCTAATGAACAGGCGCGGCCTCTAGCGCGGCAGCTCCTAACAGCCTCCCAGCTTCTTAGACAACCGGAGATAAGAATGCCGGCCCAACCGTGCGTATGTCGCTCAGGAAGAAAAGAGAACTCCGTCACTGACGCTGTCTGTCGCGTGGAGACCCAAAATGTCATGTGGTCAGAGGGGGTTACCCCAAAAACAAGAGTGCCCTCTGGTGGCTTTTAGAGTAAACTGAATTTAATTGTCCACCCGGTTACACTTACATTAAAAACATCCTGGATCCAGACGGTGATCCGGATTAGTCCTAAAATTTCATCATTTGTTCCTTGTGCCATTTCACACATTTCCTGTAAATTTCATCCAAATCCGTCCAAAACTTCTCGAGTTATTTTGCACACAAACAAACAAACAAACAAACAAACAAACAAACAAACAAACAAACAAACTCAAACAGCTGTAAGACCAGAAATTAGTCGGGAAACAGTGAAAGAAGGTGTTTTAATGTCAGATTTACCTGAAACCTAGTAATTACATCTACCTGGACACAAAGACAGAGCTGTTAAAAGTCAGGAACGCTGCCCCGGATAATTAAAATGTTCAGTGGCACTCGGCAGATTGTTGGTCACTCTGGATCTCTGAGGTCAGTGTTTAAGTTTCCCAGTTTTCCAGCATCAGCATCAAGAATTTCAATACTTTGGTTGATGACAAACTTCTCAAAAACCTCATGACGTTCATATAATCCTCAGGCGTTCTGCTGTGACCGATTTTCAACGATTATCGCACCAAAAACCGGCGAGCACTACAGTTAAATGATGCATCTTAAAAGTTTCAGTTTCTTAGATGCAAGAATTTATGCCTCACATGCAGACTTTTAATAGATGCTCCAGTTTACAGATGTTCCCTAAACGCCTCACATGCATCAGTAGTCGCTCTGCACAGAGAAGCTTCTAGTCTCCATTTGGTTTCTGGAGCTCAGACAGCTGTGAGGCCAGAAATTAGTTGGGAAACAGTGACAGAAGTTGTCCTTTAATGTCAGACTGACCTGAAACCTAGTAATTACATCTACCTGGACACAGAGACAGAGCTGTTAGAAGTCAGGAACGCTGCCCCGGACAATCAAAATGTTCAGTGGCACTCGTCAGATTTTTCGTTTCAAGATATTCTCCACCTGGATCCTGTAAATTCTTCAGATTCCTACTTCAGAATCTCAGCCATCGGTGCCTTCAAACGTCACAGAGATCAGCACCGAAGCGCAGACGGTGAATAGCAGTGAAAGGCAGGGCCTCGGAGGAGCTATGGCAACCTTCGTACGCGTGAAAACGGCCTTGAAAAGAAGCGAGTCGGAAAAAGGTCGGGAGCTTCCAGAGAAAAGCCTTTTTTTTTTTTTTTGCACGTTGGCATTAAATAATGATTTCAAAGACTGCAAAGTAAATTAAATGAATGGGGAACCGTTGTGTGGAGCATAATGAATGGTTCTGTAACGATTCGTTCCACTTCCACCTCCACAGAGAGGCAGCACTTTAGGATTTGACTTCATTAATTTAAGGTGTTGTTCAGTTATTTCTTCTTTTCTAACCTTTTTTTTTTAGATTTTAAACCTGCATAAATGAGCTTTGGGGTGTTTGATTAAAAGAAGAAAAAAATTACATTTGTCTAATTATGTACTAATTAGACAGACAGAAATCTGAAACCACCTTCGAAAATCAATTCAGCTCACATATTAGAGCTTTTATTGAAGGGATTTTATAAAATAATTGTATTTTTTCCACATTTTATTCATAGAATGTTTCATAAATCAGGCTGTGGCTGATGTATGAACCCAAATTTATCCAAAAACTCCGCAAATTCCCATAGATTTCTACAGGAAACCAGTATTTCAACGAGCAAATATCCCCATGAAGCCTGTCCAGTTGATTACTTACGAGTATATTAAATATTTTCCGCAACACAAGTTTCTATATTTCGACCTTCAGATATGCAGATCAGGTATTATCTGATTAAATATAAGCTAATTTTGCATAAATATCCAACAGACTAAGTAAAAATAAACACCTGAATGTGCATTTTGATGCTTTTTTTCCTCACTGTTCCAAAAGAAGGCGTCCTATGGAGGCAAAATAAATCTCATGCATTAAATAGAATGCAGACGTCATACATGTCTGAAGAGCGTCACGTGAAAAAGTCCCCCACAGAGGAACCAAAGGAAACCCGCTGACCTCGTCTTCCCTTCCTGCGTCGCCGCCATCAGCAGCCAATTAGAGAGGATCTTAACGGAGGCATCAAACGAGGGGCGGGTCTACATATGGAGGCAGCAGGTGTCCACACAACGCGACTCCAACACACAGGACGTATTAATTAAAGACGGCAAGACGCTCGGCGACACTTCAAACGCTTCCACGCTCTAAAAGCAACGAGGTGGAGGAGGACGGGCTTCATTTAGAGACTGTTTAGGTGCTTTTATACTACTTTAAGGGGTTCAGTGTCGATGCAGACTTTAGATTATTACTAAAACTGTGTGCTGAACATGCAGGAGCAAGACGAATAGGAAATACTAAACAGGAGATTTCATGGTGGACCTGATACCTTTATCTTTGGTGTCCAAAGGGGTCTAGATGTTGGTGTTCATAAGGTCTAGATGTTGGTGTTCATAGAGGTCTAGATGTTGGTGTTAATAGGGGTCCAGATGTTGGTGTTAATAGGGGTCCAGATGTTGGAGTTCATAGGGGTCCAGATGTTGGTGTTGATAAGGGTCTAGATGTTAGTTTTAATAGTGGTCCAGATGTTGGAGTTCATAGGGGTCTAGATGTTGGTGTTCATAGAAGTATAGATGTTAGTGTTTATAGGGATCTAGATGTTGGTGTTCATAGGGGTCTAGATGTTGGTGTTCTTAGGGGTCTACATGTTGGTGTTCATAGTGTCTAGATGTTGGTGTTCATAGGGGTCTAGATGTTGGTGTTCATAGGGGTCTAGATGTTGGTGTTCATAGGAGTCTAGATGTTGGTGTCCAAAGGGTCTAGATGTTGGTCTTCATAGGGGTCTCGATGTTGGTGTTCACAGAAGTCTAGATGTTGGTGTTCATAGGGGACTAGATGTTTGAGTTCATAGGGGACTAGATGTTGGTGTCCTAAGGGTCTAGATGTTGGTGTTCATAGGGGTCTAGATGGTGGTGTTTACAGAAGTGTAGATGTTGGTGTTCATAGGGGTCTAGATGTTTGTGTTCATAGGGGTCTAGATGTTGGTGCTCATAGGAGTCTAGATGTTGGTGTTCATAGGGGTCTAGATGTTGGTGTTCACAGAAGTCTAGATGTTGGTGTTCATAGGGGTCTAGATGTTGGTGTTTACAGAAGTCTAGATGTTGGTGTTCTTAGGGGTCTAGATGTTGGTGCTCATAGGAGTCTAGATGTTGGTGTTCATAGGGGTCTAGATGTTGGTGTTCATAGGGGTCTAGATGTTGGTGTTCATAGGGGTCTAGATGTTGGTGTTCATAGGGGTCTAGATGTTGGTGTTCACAGAAGTCTAGATGTTGGTGTTCATAGGGGTCTAGATGTTGGTGTTTACAGAAGTCTAGATGTTGGTGTTCTTAGGGGTCTAGATGTTGGTGCTCATAGGAGTCTAGATGTTGGTGTTCATAGAGGTCTAGATGTTGGTGTTCATAGGGGTCTAGATGTTGGTGTTCATAGGGGTCTAGATGTTGGTGTTCTTAGGGGTCTAGATGTTGGTGTTCATAGGGGTCTAGATGTTGGTGCTCATAGGGGTCTAGATGTTGGTGCTCATAGGGATCTAGATGTTGGTGCTCATAGGGGTCTAGATGTCGGTGTTCATACGGGTCTAGATGTCGGTGTTCATACGGGTCTAGATGATGTTGGGTTACCTCCTGCTTCCATATCGTCTTCATATTTTTCTTTACATTTGTAAGGGCAAATAAAATCAACAAAGCCTCGTATATTTTTGTACATCAAGACGGACCAAAGACCAAAGAGTCTGTATTTTAGTAGAAACATGGATCCATCCATAGATAAACACTTACAGGAACTTTCTGGAGCCACAACACCAGCCTGGTTTGGAAGTTTTGCACTTTCTTCCATTTTCAAGGTCCAATAATTTAAATATTTGTCGTTTGCTGGATCCATTTAATCATCTGGATCTTCTGGAAACTATTCTGTCCGAGTCCTCACCACATTTCATGGCTGTTGAAGTTTCATTTCTGGAGATATTAAACCCTGAAAACGGTTGAAAAAACATATGAAATCCTTAAAATTCACTGAAAAATGCTGGTTTAATGTCTTTGGTTTGATCTTGTTGCACATCTGATGCTTAGTTTCTAACAAATCTTATATATGGACAAACTTTCAGCATCATTCAGCTCTTTTTAGCCTTAAACCACATGAATGACTTTGGCTCCAGACTCCTTAGTTTCCTTATATTCGTCTATATTTCTTCCTCATGTCTGAGCTGTCATTAGAAACCAGTTTCCCTGCAGGATGATTAAAGTTATTCTCTTCCCTCCTCCACTGTTTTCCTTTCGTGTCGTCTGTCACTTCTCTGACCCTCGTGATTCGCTGCCATGATTGATCTTTGCTTTCCCTCCTCGGGAGACGCCGCTCAGAATCCACTAATCTGAGAATAAGATGAATTTATTCCTCGGGAGACGTTCGGCCTGTCATGTTAATCTTTTCAGAGTTTAGACAGTTAACAGGAGAAAAATCGACGCGATGCTCCCGACACGAGACACTCGGAGTTCAGTCTGAGTAGCTACAGAGGAGTTCTGAAGGGTAGGGCTGAATAATACAGAGGATATTCATCAGATACACAGATATGTGAGGATAGTAACAGGAGCAGAGCTGTAACTGAAGACCAGGAGGCCAAATCTATAGTTTATAAGGAATCTGGAGGTTTCAGCACAGAGGGGTTTCAGTGTCTGTAAGAGTTTTGGTTCACGGATCGTCTCTGCCTTCATGTTTCAGTCGCTCTCATCAGGATTCTAATCACTTCAGCATGAAGCCCAGTTTAAATTAGATTTAGTTTCTGTGAACTAAAATGTTGTACTACTATAATTTTAGAGCATTATACTGCATATTTATACATGCTAGTACACGATAGTACATGTTAATCATTGTGCATGTCAGTAAATGATACTACATGTTAGTGCATGATAGTACATGCTAATGTATGATAGTATATGTTCGTACATCTCAGTGCATGGTAGTACATGTTATTACTTGATAGTACACATTAATACATGCTAGTATATATCATGTTATTGCATGATAGTACATGTTAGTATACATCAGTGTATAAAAATACGTGATAGTACATGTTATTTGTTTGTGCAAGTTATGCATGCTTATTAGTACATGGTAATACATGACAGTACATGTTAGTGCATTATAGTACATCTTAGTGCATGTTGGTACATTAGTGCTTCTTCATATGTGATAGCACTTGATAGTACATGTTCATATGTAAGTCCATGTTATTACATAAGAGTGCATATTAGTACATGATAGTTCATGTTGTATATGTTAGTACATGTTAGTATATGTTGGTGCAGGTTAGTATATGTCAGTACATGCTAGTACATTTTAGCATAGTTAGCACACGTTAGTAAATGTTAGTACATGCTAGTACATTTTAGCATAGTTAGCACACGTTAGTAAATGTTAGTACATGCTAGTACATTTTAGCATAGTTAGCACACGTTAGTAAATGTTAGTACATGCTACTACATTTTAGCATATGTTAGTGCACGTTAGTATATGTTAGTACATGTTAGCATATGTTAGCACATGTTAGCACACATTAGTACATGATTCTACATGTTAGTGCATATTAGTAAATGATGTTGCTACCTATTAGCACATGTTAGTTCATGTTAATGCATAACAGAGCATGTTAGTACATATTAGTACATGTTAGTCCATGATAGTGCATGATAGAATGCGTTAGTACATGCTAATACGTTAGCACATGTTAGTAAATGAGAGTGCATGTTATTGCATGCCGGTACAAAACATTACATGCTAGTAAATGTTAGTACAAGATAATGCATGTTAGTATGTGTTAGTGCATGGTAGTTCATGTAGTAAATGGTAGTAAATGTTACATACTAGTGCATGTGAGTCCCTCCCGTTGAAACTCCCTGTGCTGATAAACAGACAGACTGAACTCCTACAGTGGTAAATGGTTTATATTTCTACATTCGCGGTACTCAGAGTTTTACAGTGTGTTTCTCATTCACCCATTTATACCCACCGGGGATCGAACCACCAACCTTGTGATCAGTAGACGACCCACTCTAGCACCTGAGCCACAGTCAGTGGAAAAGTTCAAATGCAGTCCAGCGTTGAGTCGATGCTCAAAAACCAAAGCATCGAAAAACAAAGTGCTTCATTTACGTTAGTCAGTATGTGATTTTATGTATTTATGTTCACTTGCTTTATGTTTAAGGGTCTCCTCTGCTTCTTCTACACTTTTATTTAACTCTGATCTTTGTATCTCTGTTTCTATACGAGCTGCTCCGGTCGGACGCACCATGGAAACAGAAACACACTGAGCGGAACAACAACTAGCCACCAGCATTCAGTGTGTTTCATGAAGCTAACATGGGCTAACGGTTGTGTTTGGATTATTATGTTGGTCCTAAAGTTCACGACCTTTCTGGCTGGCTGTGGATTCGACCTTTAAAGACAGAACAGGCCTCAGGTGAAGCCTTTCTTCTCCCCTTTCCACCCCTCCTCTGTTCTCTCCTCTCCCCCGCACGTTTTAATATTTAACATTTTAATCATTTTCGGTTTAATCCGACTCTTCTCGGCGGTCTCGCTCGGACAGAGATCTCGGCGCTCCGTCCGATCGGTCTTGCCGCTGATGAAACATTCATGAGGTGTCAACAGAGGAGCCGAGCGTGGCCTCGGCCGCCCTGCGGAGGAAACGTCGCGGCGCTGGAACTCACTTCTCTGCTCGGTTTACAATCAGAACAAACTATTAGGCTGATTGCATTCGGTGGGTCTTGAAGAGCGAGGCGGCTGCTGTTTCATCTCCTTCTTTTTCCATCAGCTAAAACCCCCCAAAGCTCTGAAGCCAATAATGAATGTGTCTTTGAAAACATGCTCGCTTTGTCTGCAGCAGTTTACTGTATTGGCTGTGATGTGACAACAGAATGAGACGGCTTTATAGATATATATATATATTTATATATTTTACTTATTGTGAAGAAACCTCATAAAAGATAGAAAACAAATGTGTCTCTCCGTCTCCAAGGACATAAATATTTAAAACCACCTCACAGTGTCACAGATACACTGTGTGGCTTCGTTTTTTACATATAAAATAACAGTAAAATGTAGATTTTTTTGGACTATTTTAGTGGAGGATGAATCGTTATTTGGTGCTCCGGTGACTTCTAGGGGCGAAATAAACTATATTGTGGCCCATGGATGCATCTTTATGGAGCTCAGAGTCTCGGAGAAACCTCTTGTTGCATTTTTCGTCACTGTTTCGCTGCAATCTAACGTCCTGCAGCTCTATGGAAACAGAACAACCATGAATAAGTGTCAACGTTTTGCCCAAAATGACTTAAAATTGGTCCAAACGGCCAAAAATTGCAAAAACTTGAGGGTCAAACGTGTCCACAGGGGATACCAACACTGGAATTAAAATGTAGTCAGCTGTAGAAGCATGTTTCACCATGCTGGATGTGTCTCCAACAACAGCTGCATTTATTTACTGATCCAGTGGGTTTGACTTTCCTCTCATTCCCTTTTTCCACCACCGAGCTGGTTCCAGGTCTAGTTCCGAGCCAGAGCCTGACTTAGCTCCACTTCTTTGTGTTTCCACCACCTAAGCACCGACTCCAGGTTCTATAAACTGGAGCTCAGCAAGCACCAACTCTTTGCTGGTCCAGAGCTAAGCACCGAGTACGTCAGGGGCTGGGGGCGGGGTTATGGTGACCAACCATCAACGGTGGAAAGGGACACACAAGCGCTAATTAGTGTCCTTGTTCTCCAGGACGTCCCTGGTCCCATCACACATGTATTGGAATGACTCCTGGAAGTTTACCACAAACTGTTGACCTGAAATCCGCTACAGTTGTGTCCCACCAGTAGCGTGATCACGGATGTGTCCAGGCAACAGGAGGACCTCCGCCTCACAATCAGCCTTAAGACCATCTATAGAGATAAACATAGATATTATCATCAACTTACTGCGTTTGTTTAACTGCTATGTAATGGATGCTAGCGTAGTGGTTTTATGGTGACCCAAGGATCCAACTTGACTCCTTGTCAATGGAAAAGCAAACAGGAGGAACCAGATTAGAACCAACTAAACACCAGAACTAGGACCTGGTTCTTCTTGGTGGAAAGGGGCTACCAGTCTCTCTGTGGAAACACTGCCTGCAGTTCAACCTGGAAACTCCCCGAAACCGAGGAGTGCGGGTTTGATTTTTATAGAATCTGTTTGATGAAAATGGTCTCATTGTTGAGGCGATTTTTTGAATCAGACTTGTAGAATAATGTAATCTTCAACAAACGTCCCAGTTTTAAGCTCAGATTTGTTTAATTTCATCCCAAGATTCATTCAAAAAGATGAAAATCTGCTCAGCTCTTTCAGTTTTTACAGTTCCCGCCTGATAAATGGTGTCATTTCTAGGGTTTTGTTTAGAAAGACGTGTCTGTCAAACCTAATGAAGGGTTTTGGGCTTCAGAGTGGGAAATCAAACCTCCTGACGCTGCTCACCTGTCAGCGTTCTGTTCTTTAATACAGACTTTAATGGTGTAAGAGCTTTTTGCTTGGCAGTTCCTTGATGGAGGCATGTAGAATGAAGTCCTTTTGATGGGATTTCATGATTTCAAGCTGAAATTTGGTCAGTTTTCCCGATTCAACCACACGTAACTCATGTTTGTGGAGCGTTTAAAAGCTGAAAGTCCGATTATTCTTCCTGTTTCTGCTGCTCCAGGCGGATAAATGGTGTCATTTTGGTGATTTTCTTTAAAAGAAACTCGTCTTTTAAACCTTCTAGATGGTTTTTGGGGTTGAGAGTGTTAAAGTAAACCTCCCAAACCTGCACACATATCAGTGATTTTAGTTTTTTGTTGTGTTCTACAGGATCTATTTGATGCAAATTGTTCATTTTTGGCATTTTTAAATGACAAAAGCAGAATAAAGTGACTTTTTTTAACATTTTAAGCTTAGATTTGGTTATTTTTCTGGACAGAAATGCACATTAGACGTGTTCGTGGATGGTTTAAAAGCTGACAGTCTTGTGGTTCTTTGATGGATGGTGTCGTTTCAGGGATTTCCTTTGAGCAAACATGCTTTAATGAGGGGTTTTGCGGTTCAGAAGGGTAAAGATGTTTTGCCGCTTATCCAATGTTTAGTTCCCAGCTGAAAGAACTACAACAGTAAATCCACGTCTTGCCTTTTTAAACCTGTTACCTACTGATTGTCCTTTAAACCTGCTACTCCTTTCAAACCCACTGCCTCCTTTAGATCAGCGGTAGACAACTCCGGTGTCACGCTTCGTTGCGCAATCGGTTGACATTATCAGTTATCAGCTGCAAGAACTATAAAATTATCGGAATCGGTTGAAATTGGCATTATCGTGCATCCCTAATTCAAACCAACCAAAATATGATGACAAATGACCAAAATGTCATGTAAGACGATCAAAATATGACATAAAACAGCCAAAATATGATTCAAACCAACCAAAATGTGATGCAAAATGACCAAAACAATCAAAATGTCATGTAGAACGATGGAAATGTGATGCAAAACAACCAAAATGTTGCATAAAACAACCAAAATATGATTCAAACCAACCAAAATGTGATGCAAAACAACCAAAATGTTGCATAAAACAACCAAAATATGATTCAAACCAACCAAAATATGACGACAAATGACCAAAATGTCATGTAAGACGGTCAAAATATGACATAAAACAGCCAAAATATGATTCAAACCAACCAAAATGTGATGCAAAACAACCAAAACAATCAAAATGTCATGTAGAACGATGAAAATGTGATGCAAAACAACCAAAATGTTGCATAAAACAACCAAAATATGATTCAAACCAACCAAAATGAGACTCAAAACAACTGTAAAAATGATTGGGGTTTGCGGTTCAGAAGGTTAAAGATGCTTTGCCGCTTATCCAATCTTTAGTTCCCAGCTGACAGAACTACAACAGTAAATCCACGTCTTGCCTTTTTAAACCTGTTACCTACTGATTGTCCTTTAAACCTGCTACTCCTTTCAAAACCACTGCCTCCTTTAGATCAGCGGTAAACAGAGGAAAGTCTTCCAGAGGTCTGAGAGGCCTCTTCCTCCTCCTCCTCCTCCTCCTCCCTGCTGACGGGGTCGGGTCAGGACGCCGCTACAGATCCTATAGACCGCTGTAGAGGAGTGTGTCTGTTTACCCACAACACTCTGCAGCCTCAGAGTCGATGTCTTTATCAGCGCTCCTCGGCGGGACGCCCTCCGTTCCGCCTGACAGCTGCCTCTGATTGGGTGTTGATGAAAAACGCCGTTTCCCAGAGCGCACTGCAGCCGGCCGTCCATCCGTGCAGCCGCTGTGAGATCTGGAGTCTGCAGCTGCTGCGTCATGCTCGGCCGAGCGGCGCGGCGGCGGCCATATTGATACCCACGAATCAATCCTGCACTCCCAGCGTGTCCGTGATGTTTCTCTTTCTGTCCGTGGCGAGGCTGAAGGAACTGACCGGTTATTCACTTCACCACTCTGGATTTTAAAACTCTCAACCCCGAAAGCTGCCAGAAGCATGACAGCTTTGCAAAACAACACCATTTATCAGAGCTACAAAAAGTAAAAACAGAAAGATGCAGCAGGGTTTCAACTTTACAGTGGTCCCTGAAGGCATCGTGTGGTTCCGTTGGGGGAAACTGGGCAGGTTGTCTTTCACAAAAAAAACAACGTAAAACGTCCACAATGTGATGCAAAATGACCAAAATGTCATGTAAAACAACAAAAATGTGACATAAAACAACCAAAATGTGATGCAAAACAACCAAAACAATAAAAATGTCATGTAAAACAACATAAATGAGACATAAAACAAGCAAAATATGATGAAAAATGACCAAAATGTCATGTAAAACAACAAAAATGAGACATAAAACAACCAAAATATGATGCAAAATGATCAAAATGTCATGTAAAACAACGAAAATGAGACATAAAACAACCAAAATATGATGCAAAATGATCAAAATGTCATGTAAAACAACAAAAATGTGACATAAAACAACCAAAATGTGATGCAAAACAACCAAAACAATAAAAATGTCATGTAAAACAACATAAATGAGACATAAAACAACCAAAATATGATGACAAATGACCAAAATGTCATGTAAAACAACAAAATTGAGACATAAAACAACCAAAATATGATTCAAACCATCCAAAATATGATGACAAATGACCAAAATGTCATGTAAGACTGTCATAATGTGAAATAACACAACTAAAATATGATTCACATCAACCAAAATGTGATGCAAAACAACCAAAACAATCAAAATGTCACATTAAACAACAAAAATGTGACATAAAACAACCAAAATATGATTCAAACCAACCAAAATATGATGAAAACTGACCAAAACAATCAAAATGTCATGTAAAACAACAAAAATGTGATGACAAATGACCAAAATATGATAAAAAAATGACCAAAATGTCATGTAAAACAACAAAATTGAGACATAAAACAACCAAAATATGATTCAAACCAACCAAAATATGATGAAAAATGACCAAAACAATCAAAATGTCACGTAAAACAACAAAAATATGATGACAAATGACCAAAATGTCATATAAGACTGTCATAATGTGAAATAACACAACTAAAATATGATTCACATCAACCAAACTGTGATGCAAAACAACCAAAACAATCAAAATGTCACGTAAAACAACAAAAATGTCACATAAAACAAGCAAAATATGATGAAAAATGACCAAAACAATCAAAATGTCACATAAAACAACAAAAATGTGACATAAAACAACCAAAATACGATGAAAAATGACCAAAATATGAATCAAAATGACCAAAATGTCATGTAGTACAGTGAGAATGTGACACGGCACAACCAAAATATGACTCAAACCAAAGTATGATGCAAAACAATCAAAATATGATGACAAAAGACCAAAATGTCACGTAAAACAACATAAATGAGACATAAAACAACCAAAATATGAATCAAAATGACCAAAATATCTGTCATTTCCAACCATTATTGCACCACGAAATTAAACATTTCAGTTGTTTTCCATCAGCTTTAGACAATTTAAACCCTTAATTATTACTGTTATGCCTTCTTTTTAAGGTTTCCAGCCATTTCCCCACTACTTTTAGCTCACTGTTCTTCATTAGCATCACATAACGTTGTTTAAACCATCACCCTGAGCTGTTTTAACCATTTATTTACTAGTTTGAGCGAACCGTTACCATTACTTTCATTTGTTGTTCTACTATTTATCCGTGGCTTCTTTGCATTTAAACCATTAATCCTTTCCACAGCTGAGTTTTTCTCTAGTTTTACCCCAGTTTTAGATATTAAAACCCCTTAATTACCAGTTTATTGTTTATATTTCACTTTGCTGACCATTTATTCACCACTTTCAGTAACATATGCTGGTCGTTCCTCCATTATCACTACTTTAAGTTGTTTTATTGATTCATCCACGTCTTTTAGGGAACTGTTCCAACTGTTTATCCACTATTTCCAACCAGTTCAACCATTCATCCACTACTAACTTCAGTATTTTACCTGCTTTAGAGAATATTTCCACTGCTGATACTTAAACCGACCCGCTGAGGACCGTTCGATGTGGTTAAACGCTCATCAAGTCCAGCTAAAGCCTCCCCTCAGTGTTTACAGCAGGTTTTCCAACATGGCCGCCGGTCGGGGAGTTCAGATCCCTCTTTGGAGGCTTCTGGAGCAGCGGATCCCTCGGACTGTGGGTCCAGCTGGAGCCGATCCTGAAGCAGGAACAGGAAGTCCTGGAGGAGGTCTGCCGGGAGCCAGGACCTCGGGACTCGTTTGCATATTTGCTGTGGGACTGATCTGGAGCCGCTGCTGCTTAAAGAAGGAAGCGTCCGTGGCTCCGACTCAACGACGGACTCATGAATCCTGCAGCTCGGACTCTTTTCCACCCCGACTGCAGGGTCAGCAGATAAGAAAGGAGGCGCAGAAGGAAGGGAAGAGCTGGTGTTTGATAAGCTGGAGGAAGTTTCTCAGCAGGAGGACGCTGCTGAAGAGGCTGTTAAAAGGCTGTCGGGGAGAAATAACCTTTATTAACCTTCATCAGCCGTCAGAGAGCCTCCGATGGAGACGAGGACGAGGCCTCAGAAACTTCAGGCGATGGCTGACGGAGCAAGTCACAAAGCAGGAGTGCAAAAAGAAAACTCCTCTTCCACGGAGCGTCGTTCAGTCAGAAACACTGAGAGGGAAGATTTGGAGGCACAAAGAGATCAGCTGTGTGGAAATATTTTAAAGAACGCACCCCTGTGTCTGCAGAGTTTGAAGACAAGAACCTTTTTATTGGTTTAAATCAAAACCGCAAAATCATTCAGTGCAGATTCTCCCTGTTTTATTAAATTAAATGTAATTATTCAACATATATTTGCTGTTATTTGAAAGAAATATTACGTATATCAGGGATTCAGGAATTATTTCACAGCATTTTTCCTGTTTTATTAGACTCCAGAGATCGTCTCAGAACATCACAGCTTTAATCGACACTCTGACCCATATTTCTACCCAGAGTTTACTATGTTTTAATCTGTTTATTTTCCAGCTATTTGCCACTATCTAAAAATATATAAATAAATAAATAAATAAGGACCTGAACGATAAAAATGATTTTCATACCAGGTTTTAACTGTATTTTATTTTTTACTGTTATTTTTATTTCTGTCCCTAAATGTTCGTCTTGACTCCATTTAAATCGGTAAGATAAGGAAATGTTTACAGATATTTTTTGGTATTAGAAAGAAAAAAAATTAAGTACATTGTGAAGTAAAAAAAAAAAATCTTAACTGTTATTTTACAGATTTTCCTTGTTTTATTAAATTACAGATAATGTCTTTAAATCAGTGTAAATACTGGTATTTTACAGATGCCATCATGCTAGTTATGTACAGTTTTTTCTTTGTTTTCTCGCCGTTAGTTAAAAACTAGGGAAGTCCTCATAGAGCTCAGACCTCCACCAAGCAGCTTCAGTCCACCCCAACACAATCTCCCAGCAACAAAGTAAACTTAAATAAAGTTAATTGTCCGGTAATCGCTCTCACATCGTAGCTGTGGTTGAACACAAGCGGCCGACACCCACCATATATGCGCAATACACTTTCCTACCACAAGGCGGCACTGCAAGGCTTTCTGACACTCCCAATGTTAAAGAATCTTTTAAATAAATCCTGGATCCAGACGGTGATCCGGATCAGTCCCAGAATGTCATCATTTGTTCTTTGTCCCATTTCACACATTTCCTGAACATTTCATCCAAATCCGTCCAAACAAAACAAACAAACAAACAAATGCCTCCTTCGTGGAGGTAAAAATAGCAAACAAAAAGAGAACGATATTAACCCTAAAAAATAGACTAAAAGTATAAATAACATGAGAAATCAGGAGTTTTACAAACATATTAATCATTTTTTCTTTTAGATTTTTGTTCTCTAGACCAGCGGTTCTCAACTGGTCCAGCTTCAGGACCCACTATGTCTCTATTAATAACAGTCATGACCCAAATTGTTGAAGTTTGCTGTTCCTGTTAACAAATTAAGGTTTATTTGGGTGTAGTCTCAACGCATTTTGATACAACTTAGGAAAATTTCAGCTTATTTTTTTGCTCATTTTGGTTTATTTGGACTTTTTTGCCAAGTTTTGGGAATATTTTGGCCCATTTTGACAGATTCTGAGCACATTTTGGTTCATTTTTGGGACATTTTAGCATAAATTCCTCCAGTAAGACAAATCTAGAGGTTAATATCCTGCTATTGAAAGCAAAGTGTGTCATAAGAAACACGTCCTTCAAAATAAAAGACTTTGTACCACTACTTCTTTGGAGGGGGGGCGTGGCTTCTGCGACCCTCTAAAAATGGCTTCACGACCCACTTTTGGGTCCCGATCCACCAGTTGAGAACCACTGCTCTAATTTACTCGATATATTTTTACTGTATTTCAACAAAATAAATCTAAAATTAAATTAAAAAAATATTAATTAATACAAATTAGTTTACAGATATTTGCTGTTACTATAATGAGGACACTGTTGTTTTATAGATACGACACCATGCAGATGTCATTATTTGATTTAAATAAAAATAAAAACACACCACAACTGTAAATAACATCCACGTTAAACATCTGTAGTTTTACAAATTTTTTTTTGCTTTTTTACAGTGTCAATTATTCAGTTTTTCTGCTTTTAAATGAGTTAAAATATAAATATTTCACTTTTCTTTTTAAGTTTTTAAACAGATTTATCTGCTGCCTGGTTTTCACCTCGACTTTATTTTTTTTACAGTGTATGTATTAGTGAATTACTGTTATAAATTACAGCTATTTTGCTCTCTGAGGCTCCGGACGTCTTTCCTGTTTCCCCTTTGAAGTGAAAGTGGAGCAGAGAAAGTTGAGGTTGTGGGAC
The DNA here is from genome assembly GCA_024666655.1 of Dascyllus trimaculatus. Taxonomy (NCBI): domain Eukaryota; kingdom Metazoa; phylum Chordata; class Actinopteri; family Pomacentridae; genus Dascyllus; species Dascyllus trimaculatus. The sequence goes on along the minus strand of CM045463.1, from coordinate 3,356,228 downwards.
GCAGCGCTGGAAGGAGGAAGGAGCTTCTTTAATCATCATCACGGCCGACTGACAGCGCCTCGGCCAGACGGCCAGACCGGGAGCCCATCTGCTGCCCGGATCCCTCAACAAGCAGCCTCTAATCTAAACAAATGGGCTCATCAGGCCCGGCGAGGAGCGGCGAGATGAAGATGAAGGGCGAGAAAACGAGGGCGACGAGGCCTCGGACCAAGATTTACAGAGGCTCGCCGCTCCTGGGCTCCTCCTCAGACTTTAACTCTAACGCGGAGTTTTTCCAGTTTAATTTGCATAAAGACAAACATCGGAGGGAACACGGGGCGACGGAAATTAGAGAGGAACAGGGAAACAAGAGGCTCCGGATCGATGGGTTGGTGTGATTAAGACCATCAGGTTTGAGCGGAGAGAGAGGGAGTGACGGGGAACCAGTCAGAGAGCAGCAAAACGAAGGGAAGCAGCTGGAAAAACCGACCGAAACACTGCAAAAAAGTAACCGAGGCTGCAGTGGAACCATCATAAATCAGCCTGGACCGGTTTACTCTGAGGAGAATGATGATGAACGATGATGGGAAGTTTGAATTCTGTTGATTGTTTGTCTCACAAACACCAGTATAAGTGGAACCTACAGGCTGAACATGTCATTAAAATCAACAGACGCTGCCAACGATGCAGAAAGAGTCAGTCTGTCCAGGTTTTGTAGAATTTCAGGCGGATTTTGAGTCGTTGTGGGAAGTTTTCTGTCGTTTTTATCATGTTTTGAGTCATTCTAAGCACATTTACTGACTTAGTTTCTCTCTTTTTGTCATGTTGCTTCTATTTTTTGTTACTTTGTTGCTTTCTTTCTCCTTTTTTGTCGTTTTGTTTCTATTTTTTCTACATTTTGTGTCGCCTTTTTGTCATTTTGTTCGTCTTTTTTGTTGCTTTGCATCTCTTTTACTCATTTTGTTTCTGTTCTTTGTTGTTTTTTTTTCCTTTACTGACTTTGTTTATCTTTTCTTGTCATTTTGTCTCGTTTTTGTCGTTTTTTTCTAATTTTTTTATCATTTTGTTTGTACTTTTTGTTGCTTTGTGTCTCTTTCAGTAATTTTGTTTCTAGTCTTTGTGGTTTTGTGTCTCTTCTTTGCCTTTTTGAGTAGTTTTTCTGTCTTTTTTCTGCCTTTTCGTTTCTCTTTTTGTTGTTTTGTGTCTCCTTTACTGACTTTGTTTCTCTTTTTTGGTCATTTTGTGCAGTTTTCTATCTCGTTTTTGTCATTTTTTCTAATTTTCTTGTCATTTTGTTTGTCTTTTTTGTTGCTTTGTGTGTCTTTTTGTCATTTTGTTTCTAGTCTTTGTGGTTTTGTGTCTCTTCTTTGCCATTTTGTGTAGTTTTCCTGTCTTTTTTCTGCCATTTCGTTTCTCTTTTTGTCGTTTTGTGTGGCTTTGTTTCTCTTTTTTACCATTCGGTTTCTCTTTTACTCATTTTGTTTCTCATTTTTTCATCATTTTGTGTCTCTTCTTTGCTGTTTTGTAGCTTTAACTGCAACTTTGTGTAGTTTTTCTATCTCTTTTTTGTCATTTTGTTTGCCTTTTTTGTTGTTTTGTGTCGCTTTTACCCATTTCATTTCTCATTTTTTCTCATTTTTGTGTCTCGGTTTTGTCACATTGGCATTACCAACAATGCAAAAAGAGGCTCCAGGTACTGAAATAATTTATAAGATGACTCAGAATTTGTCAAATGTTACTCAAATTTAGTCCAAAATTATTTAAAAAAAGATGAGAATGATGCAAAATCAGTCTCCAATGGCTTAAAACCCAACCAAAATAAAAAAAATAAGACAAAATTCACACAGAAAGACTAAAAACTTGTCCTTTAATTGCAACTTTGTGTAGTTTTCTCTCTTTTCAGCAGTTTTGTTTGTCTTTTTTGTTGTTTTGTGTCTCTTTTACTCATTTTGTTCCTCATTTTTGTAATTTTTTTTAAACTTTGTGTAGTTTTTTTTTTATCTCTTTTTGGTCATTTTTTCTGTTTTTTGTCATTTTGCTTCTATTTTTTGCCTCATTTTTGTTTGTCTTTTTTGTTGCTTTGCGTCACTTTTGTTGTTTTGTGTCGCTTTTACTCATTTAGTTTCTCGTTTTTTGGTCATTTCATTTCTCTTTTTTGTTGTTTTGTGTCTCTTTTACTCATTCTGTATCTGTTTTTGTCATTTTGTCTCTCATTGTTTTTCATTTTGTGTCTCTTTTTTGCTATTTTGTTTGTCTTTTTTGTTGTCTTGTGTCTCTTTTGTTCTTTTATGTCGCTTTTACCCATTTCATTTCTCTTTTTTTCTCATTTTGATGTCTCGGTTTTGTCACGTCGTCTCTCTTTGTGACACCTCTGTCTCTTTGTGGGGGTTTCGTCTCCACATATTCTACATATTTAACTTCGTCTCCAGCCTCTACGCGTTTCATTACTCTTCTCGCCTCATGAGAAGGACGTTTAAATAATCTAGAACTTCTGCTCCACGACCACGGACATGCAAACACTGCACTGAACATGAAGGATTAAACACTCGGACCACGTTCTCACTGTACGGACATCAACACGCTCAGAATGAAAACGAGACGCTGTGGAAGCTAATTGAAAGAGTTCCTGTGGCCTCACGTCTCACCAGACGCTGAAAACACTCCGTTCACTCCACTCGTCAGTCCGTCCTCGACACACTGATCCCAGTTAGCCGTGAGGAGACGCTTCACTTCCACTAAGTGTTAAATAACATCAGAAAACGCTGCCGTGTGGAGACACAGTGAAGCCTGATCGGCCCACCCAGAGTTAATTATTGTGACGCTTTAATCGCACATTTTGGCCTCGTGGCTCCAGAAAGCTGCCAGTCAGAGGCGACATGTGATTAGAACAAGAGAAAACAGGACGCTAACTTTCACTGAGGCGTCATTAAATTCACCTCCTCCGTCATTTTCATGTTAATATGTGGTTTTAAGGCCGGTTTTGTCTGAAAAACTGGAGGAGAACTCTGGAGTTTCTGTCTGAACCTGATTATTTGGAGCTCTGAAGTTCTGCCACCGGGTTGGTTCTAGAAATTGAAGGATGCTAATCTCTTCTTTTTCAGGAATTTCAACCAACCTGTTGGTAATAAGATGTTTTATTCACCAGCATAACTGCTATCTGTCTATGTGCTGTCTCTTTTCTCATTTTGTTTTATTCTTGTCATTTTGTCTAGTTTTGAATCTAGTTTTTTTGCAATTTTTTAAAAACATTTTTTGTCATTTTGTGTCGTTTTTCTGTAACTTTGTGAAGTTTTCTTTTTTTGTCATTTAGCTTTTATTTTTTGCCACTTTGTGTCTCTTTTTTCATTTTGCTTCTCTTTTTAGTCATTCTGTGTCTATTTTTTTAATCATTTTGTGTCAATTTATGTCTCTTTTGTTTCAGTTTGTATCTATTTTTGGTCATTTTGTGTCTATTTTTCATCATTTTGTTTCTCTTTTTATTTTGCTTCTCTTTTCAGTCATTCTGTGTCTCTTTTTTGTTATTTTGTATCTATTTTTTTGCCATTTTGTGTCAGTTTATGTCTCTTTTGTGTCAGTTTGTATCTATTTTTGGTCATTTTGTGTCTATTTTTTCATCATTTTGTTTCTCTTTTTATTTTGCTTCTCTTTTCAGTCATTCTGTGTCTCTTTTTTGTTATTTTGTATCTATTTTTTGCCATTTGCTTCTCTTTTTAGTCATTCTGTGTCTATTTTTTTAATCATTTTGTGTCAGTTTATGTCTCTTTTGTGTCAGTTTGTATCTATTTTTGGTCATTTTGTGTCTTTTTAGTCATTTTGCTTCTCTTCTTAGTCATTTTGTATCTATTTTTGGTCATTTTGTATCTATTTTTTTGCCATTTTGCTTCTCTTTTTAGTCATTTTGTATCTATTTTTGGTCATTTTGTTTCTCTTTTTAGTCATTGTGTGTCTATTTTTTTAAAATCATTTTTGTCTTGTTTTGTTATTTTCTCTTTTTTATCATTTTATTTCTCTTTTTGGTCATTTTGTGTCTCTCTTTAGTTATTTTGTGTCTATTTTTTAATCATTTTGTGTCTTTTTTTTATCATTTTGTGTCTCTTTTGCAACATTTGACTGAAACCCTTTCTTTAAGAACTTGCAGGTGATGTTATCCAGTGCTATGGGAACGTTTCCTGCCACCATGGTGTAATTAACTGACTTCTTAATTGAATTAGTCGTTGGGCTGATTTAGGTTTATAATAAGCTCCATGTTCTGAATCACACGCTTCACTCCCTCCAGCCCACGTTATTCCATCTCCTCAGATGTAATGTTATCAGCTGCATTCGTCCACCTCCTGCAGTCAGAACCAAACTCAAGTGGTTTCTGGAGGATTTCCTGCCGACCTGATCCGGATCAGAGGTTCAATCTGAGCTCAGCACTTGTTCTTATCTGCAGAACGCAGCATCCAGCATCTGTTGACTGGGTTCAAGCACCGAGGATTCTTTATAAAAAGGAAAACAAGCCCATCATCTGGTGACGTTCATGTATTTCTGACTGTATTTATTCATTTCTGTGTGGATAACAGCACTTTAATATTCTCTCTTCCTGCACAAACAATCAAATCCAGAAGAAAAAAAGGCTTCAGCGATCAAAACCAGACTCATCCTCTTATTAAAATTCATTTTGTCCTCTCCACTGCAGCAATAACAGAAGGAAACTCTGAGCGAGGAGCAAACAAAGCAGAATAATGGGAGCATAAAGGCTGCCGCGGCTTCGCTAAGCGCTTCTGTACGTTTGTGGAAGCCATAAAGATGACGAGGAGCTGAAACGCTGCAAAGATTAAGTCTTGTTGTTCAGCCTCTGCTCACTACATGAAGGTGCAGGAAGCTTTCTGACTGCACGGCGACTACAAGCAATTAGCTTCTGTTGTGGTCCTCAGAATAAATAGAAGCTCCAGCAGCAGAGAAGCTGATATTCGTCTTCATAGTTCACTTTGTAAACCTACATGCTGGAGCTGTGGTGTGTCACTGATCTACAGCATGCGGCTGTCGATATTCTGTTAGCTCCAGATAGCTCCTGACACTTCCTGTTTGGTCCTAATGACACCTGTTAGCTCCTATTAGCTAAATAAAGCTCCTGTTACCTCCAGATGGCTCCTGTTGGCTCCAGATTGATCGTGTCAGCTCTTGCCAATTTCTGATGGCTCTGGTTAGGTCCTATTAGCTAAAGAAAGGTCAGATTAGCTCCAGTTAGCTCTGTTGAGCTGCAGATAGCTCCAGATGGTTCTTGTTAGCTCCTATTAGCTTCTGTTTTCTCCAGATAGCTGCTGACATTTCCTCTTTCGCCCTAATGACGCCTATTAGCTGGTATTAGCTAAAGAAATGTCAAATTAGCTCCTGTTAGCTCTGTTGAGATTAACATAGCTTCTGATAGCTCTTGCCAGCTCTACATTGATCCACTTGCTAGCTCTTGCTAGCTCCAATTAGCTACAGAGAGCCCCTGTTACCTCCAGGTTGCTCCTTTGAGTTGCAGAAATCTGCATGTGGCTTCTGTTAGCTCCCAGTGGATCATGCTACCTCCTGCTAGCTCCTGTTACCTAATGTCTGCGAACGTTCTAATTACCTCCAGTTAGCTCCTTGAGATGCAGATAACTCCAGGTGGCCCTTGTTAGCGCTTGTTAGCTCAAGATGGATCTTGTTAACTCCTGCTTGCTAAGGAAAGTTTATGTTAGCTCCAGTTAGCTAGCAGATAGCTCCTGATGACTCTTGCTAGCTTCTGATGGATAATGTTACTTCTTGTTAGCTCCTGATAGCTCTGGTTAGCTCCCATTAGCTAAAGATAAATAAAGTTTCCATTAGCTCCAGTTAGCTAGTTTGAGCTATATATAGCTCCCGATAGCTCTTGTTAGCTCCTACTAGATAAAGACAATCACCATTAGCTCCAGAGTTTGAGGTATGCATAGCTCCTGATATCTCTTGTTAGCTCACAAAAGCACTTGTTAACTATTGCTAGCCCCCTTAGCTCTTGTTAGCCAGTAACAATAGTTAGCTCCTATTACCTAAAGAAAGCACCCCTTAGCTCCAGTTAGTTCCACTGAGCTCCCATTAGCTTAAGAAAGTTCCCATTAGCTCCATTTAGCTCATTTGAGTGACAGGTAACTGATGGTCCTTGCTAGCTTCTGATGGATCCTGTTAGCGTTTTAATTAGCTCCAGTTAGCTATTTTGGGCTGTAGATAGCTGCTGATGGCTCTTGTTAGCTCCTTATGGATCCTGTCTGTTAGCTCTTGCTAGCTCCTGATAGCGCATGTTAGCTCCTGCTAGTGAAAGAAAGCTAATATTTCCTCCTGTTAGCTCCTATTAGCTAAAGAAAGCTCATTACCTCCGGTAAACAGCAGCTAACTTGTGTGTGTTTTATTCCTATATGTAGTTCTTGTGCTGGATCAAGTTGACCATAGAAATATGCCTAAGCTGCTGTATTCCTATAGTTGGTTCTGACCATTTCAGTACAAAAACATGCTAAATTAGCACAAACAGACGTGAAATCACCAAAAACACCATCAAAAGGCGCGACATCGCTTGAAAAACGTGTAAAATCACCAGAAAAAGAAGCTATATCACAAGAAAAACGAGTGAAATCACCATTAAAAATACAAAATCACCACGAAAAAAGGCCAAAATTACCACATAAAGAGACAAACTCAATATAAAAAGACCAAAATCGTCAAAGGGATGCTAAGTCACTGGAATAAAAGCATGAAATCACCACTTTAAGATGCGTCTGTGTCGTACCTCAATAGTTGTTGGGTTGGTATGGTTTTATGGTGGAAAACTATTTAAAATAACAGGTTTAAATGATGCAACATGCTGCAAATAGTAGACTTTTATGTTGATTTAGAGTTAATTTAGGCTAATAAAGCAGCAGGTAGAGTGAATTCGGTGCACAAAACCTGCAGAATATAGTGCAAATTGTAACACACCGGTTGAAAAGTAGGTTTAATGTCAATTGCCCAGGATTTTCTTTGGTTTACTGCAATCCTCGTACATACAGTCACAAATCCACCAAACTTGTGTGCTGCTGAGATCCAGCAAAATCACTCGAAAGCCAAAGTCAAATATCCCAAATGCATCCTGCAGATGGAGGTCAGGAGGAGGCGAGAGCGTAACTTAATACACCGGCTGCACAAAGACGCTTTAAACAAGGCATTTAAGGAAATCTTCACGCTCCGCTGATGTGCTGCTGAAAAGAAAAGTTCTGCTCTTGTTGTCCTTTAATGCTCGCCGAGTTCCTGGTTGGTTATTAAAGGATTCAGATGCTGCGGATGCACTTACCCTAAATCACCCCGGATAAGAGTATCTGGGCGGCTAAATGCCCGCATCTGTCTATATCCTTATATTGTAATTGCCACCATCCTGTATCGATTACGCTCAGAAATCCATTGAGCCTAATGTGATTTCATTAAGATACAGTCCGAGTGAGCCGTTCCAAACAAACGCGGCGGACAGAGGAGTCGATCGCAGAAGTTTTTTGCTGCAGCGCCGGACGTCGTTCTGGGCCAGGAAGCATTGAAAATCATTTAGGCAGCCAGGAGTTATTCCTAATGCCTTTTCAATTATTAGGCTGCGTGCGTCCCCAGTGAGTTCACAGAGAAAGCGAAGGGAATGCACCTGAAAACAAAAGAAACGCTGCAGATTGAAACCCCCGAACCACGCAGCTCTACTATTTGTAGCCTTAAAAATGAGATTATAATTGTAGAGACAGTAATCTGACGTGCACAGCTCATGTGCGCCACCATGAGAATACTAAACATAGAGGAGCTGTCATTGCCAGAGGTAGCAGCAAACCCTGTGTCGTCTTAAAAACAACTAAAATTAGAGACTTCATGCCACAGCAAGACTTAAAAGAAGCTAATTTATGCTTCTATTTCATGTCTTCCCTCAATAATACCATCAGAGCACTGACAAACACTAAGAGAACCGACATATCAGTCTAGTTTATCGACCCTCACTGGCTTCTAGTTGAATTCAGTCCTGAATTTAAGGTACTTCTTTGTCAGACGTCTGGACTAAAATGATATTAGAGATGTGCTTTTTGAAGCCTGGTAGGCCTCCGGGATATGAAGCTACTGGTCAGCAAATGGTTCAAACCAAACATGCTAAAGTGCCAAGTCGTTTTAAAGTTTAATAGATGAGCTTGAGTGTCGAAAATTAAAATTACAGACATCAGCGACGTCATTCTGACCAGCAAAAACCACAGTTAATGATACCTGTAATTCAGTTTTGGACTAGTCACAATAATAGCTGCAGACACCGCTTATATCACAAGAAATAAAACATGAAATCACCAGTAAAAAGACACAAAATCTGTCTGTAATGTCATTCTGACTTGGCTAAACCACAGTTACAGCTTTCTGTGTTTCAGTTTCAGATGAATAGCTGCATTTCAAACACCGTTATGACGACAAGAACTGTTGTGTCCGAGCAGCGTCGTGCAAAAGCAAATGCTGAAGCAGCTTTTTCGCAGAATTTAAACGTGACAAAGAACAACTGGGTTGCATAAAATCAACAACAGAGGAAATCAAAGTGAAGTAAAATCAGATGGCCCTGACAGAACTGGAAGGAGATGGACTTCCAAAAGACTCCAGACTATAATTAAAAGTGCTCGGTATGTGTGAATATTCCAGTAATGAAAAGGAGAGGCAGAATCCATGCGTATATGTCACCTCTGATACAAATCTTAATAAACCAAAATCAATCAAACAAACAAACAAAGAGAATCTGCATGAGAAAAAGCTGCTCAGTAAGCAACCTTCAAACCAGACGTATCTGCTGAGTGAGCAGCAACCTGAACTCAAATATCACAGCTACAAACATTAGCATCACAAGCTACAAGAGCCCTCAGAGAGCTCAGACCTCCACCAAGGAGCTTCAGTCCACCCCCAACACAATCTCCCAATTCACATATTTTCTATGGAACGTTACAGATACAAATGTAATTACATACAGTTCAAATGTCCTACCCACAATGCGGCCTTCACCCCATCCGACCTAATGAACAGGCGCGGCCTCTAGCGCGGCAGCTCCTAACAGCCTCCCAGCTTCTTAGACAACCGGAGATAAGAATGCCGGCCCAACCGTGCGTATGTCGCTCAGGAAGGAAAGAGAACTCCGTCATTGTCGCTGTCTGTCGCGTGGAGACTCAAAATGTCATGTGGTCAGAGGGGGTTACCCCAAAAACAAGAGTGCCCTCTGGTGGCTTTTAGAGTAAACCACATTTAATCGTCCACCTGGTTACACTTTTTTACAATTTTTTTTACAATTTAAAAAATCCTGGATCCAGACGGTGATCCGGATCAGTCCCAAAATTGAATCAGTTGTTCTTTGTCCCATTTCACACATTTCCTGAACATTTCATCCAAATCCTATGTTGCTTTTCTGAACTCCAAGATGGTTTTGTGGTCCTTGACAATGTCATCGTCAAGCCAAGCAATAATACAACAGCATAAATATCCAGACTAAATCTGGATGTACCAGAGGAACTGATCTGGTTCTACAGCCACAGACACCAAACTAGACTAATCTTTCAGGACTTTCTTTCGCCAACGTTCCTCTAAGACTCCCAGAATGTAAAAATATCCACCTTTGCAAACCAGAACCGTCCAGCTCGGCGGCTGGAGACCTTCTGGAGACTCAAAAGAGCTTCCACAAATCCAGATGTGCCAAAAGACCAGTTCCACAACCGTTAACACCAAATAAAACCAACGTTTAACTCAAGGTTTGTCCACTAAAACCAAACTTCCAGGACTTTCTTTCAAGAAAGTTCCTCAAAAACCTCCAAAATACACAAATATTCACCTTTACAAACCAGAACCGTCCAGCTCGGCGGCTGAACACTTTCTGGAGACTCACTGTACACAAAAAAGCTTCCATGAATCCAGATGTGCCACAACGACCAGTTCCACAACCATTAACACCAAACAAAACCAACATTTAACTCAAGGTTTGTCCACTAAAACCAAACTTTCAGGACTTTCTTTCATCAAAGTTCCTCGAAAACCTCCAAAATCCACAAATGTCCAACTTTGCCAAACCAGAACCGTCCAGCTCGGCGGCTGAAGACCTTCTGGAGACTCACCGTACACAAAAGAGATTCCATGAATCCAGATGTGTCAAAATGACCAGTTCTACAACCATTAACACACAAAAAAACAAAGTTTAAGTCAAGGTTTGTCCACATAAACCAAACTTTCAGGACTTTCTTTCAGCAAAGTTCCACTAAACCTCCCAGAATCTAAAACTATCCAACTTTGCAAACCAGAACCGTCCAGCTCGGCGGCTGTAGACCTTCTGGAGACTTGAAAGAGCTTCCACAAATCCAGACGTGCCAAAATGACCAGTTGTACAACCACTTAAACCAGTTTGTCCACTAAAACCAAACTTCCAGGACTTTCTTTCAACAAAGTTCCTGTAAACCTCCCAGAATCTAAAACTATCCAACTTTGCAAACCAGAACCGTCCAGCTCGGCGGCTGCAGACCTTCTGGAGACTCACCGTACTCGATGTCGTAGAACACGATGAACTTCTGCCAGCGCAGCTCGTCCACCAGCGTCAGCATCACGTCGTTGAGGCGGACGGGCGGCCGGGCGGCCAGCGTGTAGCGCTGCCCTCCGGGGCTGGGGTTGAAGCGGCAGGCGGTCCGCGGGGATCCCTCGCTGTTCCTCTGGATGTACAGGTGAGGGATGTGCATGGCGTCCGTCAGCGACTGCAGGGCGCTGGCCGAAGCACAGCCGGTGGAGGTGACCAGCGCCAGGATGCCCTGGTTCATCAGCTCGCAGGCTGCAGGAGCAACAAACATGGAGGTTAATTTCAGAATAATTTATTCAAGGAAGCGTACCTGAAACAAAGACAGGAAGTGAAGAACTGCATCAGGCTCGGAGGCTGCAGAGCTGCTCTAATGCTAAATGATGTCGTGACCTCTCGCTGCGTTCTGCTGCTGGGCATTAGGCGGCATCATCATAAATCTGCTGGAGCGTCTGACAGGTAACACCACTGTTTACTCTGCCTGACCTACTTCTAGCCTCCTAAACCTGCACTTTGTCTCTGGATCCAGGCGAGAAGAGACACGGCCGGCTAAGCAGGCCACATCTACGCCTAATGCAGTCCCAGTTATAAAGGCCAACACTCGCTGGTTTGACTGGCAGATTCATGCCACAGCCGTCCACACGTCAGCTCTGCCTGCACCGAATATCCACAAACTGTCACTGAGCTCCTCTTCTTCAGCATCGACACAGATAATAATGGGAATAATCGTATTTATGCAACACTTTTCAAGCTTGAACACGCTTCCAGGTTAAAGGATTTACACAATGAAACACCGGAAGACACTCAGAAGTAAATCTGCCAGCTGAGAAATTAAATTTAACCCCCTGGATTCCAAGCAACAGTCCCATTTTTCCTCCCTGTGGGCTCATTTTTCCCTGCAATATAAAGTCCTGCACGATAAAAGGGAGAAAAAAGCACTAAAGTTACATTTCTTTGATTATTTGTTTCGCAAAATTAGAAATAACTGGAATAAGTCCAAGATTTTGAAGCACCTCCAGGTACCAATACAGAAAGAACTCCTCATATGTTGATCTTTAACTCCAAGATTGCTCCAGTTTAGTCCAAAATGGCTTAAAATCTATTCAAAATGACACCAAAAGAGTCTGAAATGACCTAAATTACTTTTTCAGCAGGACTCATTTGGCCAGAATGACTCAAAACCACCCATAATGACTTAAAACCTGCTCAAAAGGACTTAAAAATGCTCCAAAATGACTCACAACTTGTCAAAAATTGACATTTCACTGCCGTCTAGGTCTCGCACCGGGCCTAACCTCTGTCTTGGGAACATTTCTACAAAGTTTAGAAGCACAAGAGCAGAAGTATGAAAGACGCCGAGCCCACACATGAAGGAACGGGAGAGTGGGAGCACAACAAAAGGACTGGCTTCAGGCTGCATGTAAATGAACGAAATGTGGATAAAAAAGAGTCTAACTCGTGTAAAGCCGGTCAAAATCTAAGTGCAAGAAGTCAAATGCAAATAGGAGAATGCGAGTGACCCCATGTAAAGAGAACAAAACGTGAGTAAGAGGACAAACTTTGGCTTTTAAAGAGATAAAAGTGCCAGATATATACATCCATAGAGGTTAAAATGTGCCTGAGAGCTGAGCTAACTGGTAAAAACACGTAGAAATACAACCAATGAATGCTCCAAACAACCAGGAGCTCCACAAACATTTGCTTTCTGATCAGCATTGATGGTTTAAACTGAGTTAGACGACACAAATCACCAATCAACGAAGCCACAAGTGCATCAAAGTCGACGTCAGGAACACACATCATGGAAATCCAGCCATTAGCATGAGTTAGCATCACAAACCAACAAACACTGAGGCCACATTACCTCCAGTTTCATCCTCCTTCAGTCCATGTATTGTTTAAAGCTCTTCTAAATAATGATCATCCCCTTTGTTTCCTCACCTCCACTAGCTTCTCAGCTTCCAGGCCTCCTTCCATGCTTCCCGCAAAAACCCACAACCTGCAGCGCTCCTGAACGCAGCACAGGATCTGGATGTGGCGGCTGCCTCCGGAGGGACTGCAAATCTACTGATACTTCCCAGCAGCTCCCCGCTGGAAGCTGCCCTACATAACGCCTGCTGAGACACTCTTCGGATCTTCAGGAGTGAAATCCAATCATGAGCCTCTCGAGTGCTCTGTTTTTTTTTCACATCTCCGCTTGAAATAAAAGTCGTTTCATACCTGGAGAAGACGTGAATTTCACCTGAACGCATGCAGCACCTTCACTTATCCTCTTACAGAGACGTTAGGGATGCAAATCACAGCATGCAGCCCATATATTTCTGCATTTCTACACTTTATTCTCATACTCTGTCATTGCTGGTTCCTATACAAGCTGCCCGGTCCGGCCTCCAAACAGCCAGGGAGCTGCAGCCCTGTAATATCTCTAAGTGCTGCCTGGAAACCCCTGCTGAGACAGTTCCAGTCCTCAGAGTCGCCTCCTCTGAGCATCTCGGATGTGAAGGTTTTCCATAAGAACAGTGCTGATGTAGCACAGAGCTAACAGCTAATCGTCCTCTCTGGGTTTTCTCACTTTGAGGCAGCTTCATCAAACCCACAGAAGTCAGAGCAGGAGGCCAAAAGTGCCGACGACACAGTTTCATTTTGCCCGGAAGCCAGTAAATATATTTTAATGTTTGCTGTTCTGGAGGTTTGATGTTGTTTTCAAAAGTCTGTGAAGTCATTCTCACCCGAGAAATGCTTGTTCAAACAACCTATATGTGTAAAAATTGGTAATAGTTTTGTTAATCTGAAGCATAAAACTCATTTATTTCTCGTTTGTAGCAAAAACAAGAGCAACTGGTGACTAAATTGACGCAAAACAGCAACAAGAAAAAACGAAAACAAAACTAAACAGCAACTGAAAAGCACTGAGATGGCTGAATTTTAACCTCCACAGTTACGTTTAGCCTTTAGCCATCTTAAGACAATCGAAGCAGTAACTGAAAACGACTGAAAACAGTGACTGAAAACAGTGACTGAAAACAAAAAAAAAACAGCTTCTGAAAGATGATAAAAACAGGGACTAAAAACAGCAAACAGCTACTGAAAGAGGATGAAAACAGTGACTGAAAACAACAAAATGCTACTAAAAGAGAATGAAAACAGTGACTGAAAACGCCTGAAAAGAATGACAGAAAACAAAAAAAAACAGCTACTGAAAGACGATGAAAGCAGTGACTGAAAACAACAGCTACTGAAAGAGGAAGAAAACAGTGACAGAAAACAGTGAGAGAAAACAACAAAAAACAGCAACTGAAAGAATGAAGACAGTGACTGAAAATGACTAAAACAGTGACAGAAAACCAACAAAACAGTTTCTGAAAGACGATGAAAGCAGTGACTGAAAACAACAAAATGCTACTAAAAGAGAATGAAAACAGTGACTGAAAACGACTGAAAAGAATGACAGAAAACAAAAAAAACAGCTACTGAAAGACGATGAAAACAGTGACTGAAAACGACTGAAAACAGTGACTAAACACAACTGAAATCACTTTCTGAAAGAGGATGAAAACAGTGACTGAAAACGAATGAAAAGAGTGACAAAAAACAACAAAAAACAGCTACTGAAAGGCAATAAAAACAGTGAAAACGACTGAAAAGAATGACAGAAAACAAAAAAAAATCTTCTGAAAGAGCATGAAAACAGTGACTGAAAACAACAAACAGCTACTGAAAAACACTGAAAACAGTACGCGCTCCGATTGGCCTCAAACTTCACATGCATGATCAAAATCCAGGACTGATGACATGCATATGGCCATTTCCTGTCTTAGTCGGCAGCACGCCATTAAACAGGAAGTGCTGTCTAACTAGGCTGTATGCGCTCCGATCGGCCTCAAACTTCACATGCATGATCAAAGTCCGGACCTAATGGTATGCATCGGTTGCTGACCAGCGAGAAGCGAGGACCCGTTTAATATTTGTCTTTTTTGTCGCTATAACTGTAAAGTTCTCCAGACTTCCTGCCCACCATGCTGCTGTTTCAGAGGCGGTGAAAGCTGCACATTTCCCCTTTGGGTGGGTTTTTCCTTGGCAGCATCACTTAGTATGAACCCCCAGAAGCTTTTCACGTCCAGTCAGATCCTCAGCAGGAGCAGATCTGTCCGGAGGAAGAGGTCAAGAGAGGGCAGCCGGAGGAATTGTAAGAAAAACAGCACATTCAGGTGGTCGAACATCTGGCCAGACGCTTAATGCTTGATGAGTCAGACTTGGCTGAACTCGAGCGGAGCCTCTCCGAGCCGAGAACAAACCGAGTTCAGATCATCAGCATTCAGCCTCTCCTCTCCGAACTGTACAAAATTCATCTTTATTAAGGGAACGGCGTTGAGCTCGGTGCCTCATCAGCAGCCGGCGGGTTTGCAGAAGCGATGACGAGGCTGTAATTCCAGCAACAAAATCTAAATTGTCTCCCAGATAATGAGGCGAACGTGGCGTCTGTGCGAGTGCAGCTAATGAACCCGCAACGAAGCATTTAGAGCGTAATCTTGTATTAAATTAGTAAATGTTTTTTTGCTCTTTTTCTCCCCCGCCAGATGAGATTGGAATCATCGGGTCAATTTAATAGAAATAAATCAGTGGGACTCGGCTCGTGATTGAGGTCAGGGTGTGGGTTTTCCTCTCCAAGTGTCGATAATCCAACAAAAGAGTTTAACATCAGAGGTTCGGTGTCAGCCTGCAGGGCAGGAGGGAGGCTCGTTAGGTTTCACCTTCAATAATCAGATAATCAGTCAGATAAGTTCGATGAGAATAAAAGATTCCAGCGATATCAGGACGAGTACGAGCTTCAACGTTAAGGTTTCTTCACTAAACAACAGCATCAGGAGCAAAGCTGACAACCTAAAACAGTTTAAGACAGAAAGAGACTGCAAATAACGAAAGATGGCCGACAGGAAACAGTGACAGAAAACTAAAACAGGGACTGAAAACAGCTAAAAACAGGGACTAAACACAGCTATAAACAGTGACTAAAAACAACGACTGAAAACAGCTAAAACAGTGACTAAAAACAGCGACTGAAAACAGCTAAAACAGTGACTAAAAACAGCAGCTATAAACTGCAACTGGAAAAAGCTTAAGACAGTGACTAAAAACAGTGAGTAAAACGGCTATTAACCACAGCTAAAAACAGTGACTGAAAACAGCTAAAAACTGCAACTAAAAACAGCGACTAAAAACAGTGACTTAAAACAGCTAAGAACAGTGACTAAAAGCAGCTAAAAACAGTGACTTAAAACAGCGGCTAAAAACAACGAGTAAAAACCAAAAGCCAAAAAATGCTGACAACTGACAACAGCTAAAAACAGTGACTAAACAGCTTAACACAGTGAGTAAAAAAAGTGAGTAAAAACAACTCAAAACTGACTCAGAACAGCTAAAAACAGCAACTGAAAAATTGGCTAAAACAGCTCAAAACAGTGACTGAAAACAGCTTAAAACAGTGACTAAAAACAGCAACTGAAAAATTGGCTAAAACAGCTCAAAACAGTGACTGAAAACAGCTTAAAACAGTGACTAAAAACAGCGACTGAAAACAGCAACGAAAAACAGCGAGTTAAAACAGCTGAAAACAGCAACTAAAAACAGCTGAAAACAGTTAAAAACAGTGACTGAAAACAACCTAAAACAGTGACTGAAAACAGCTTAAAACAGTGACTAGAACAGCCACTGAAAACAGCAACTAAAAACAGCTGAAAACAGTTAAAAACAGTGACTGAAAACAGCTCAAAACAGTGACTGAAAACAGCTTGAAACAGTGACTAGAACAGCCACTGAAAACAGCAACTAAAAACAGCTGAAAACAGCTACAACAGTCACAGGAGCCTCTGATTGGCCGTCGGTGGACCAATCAGGAAGCAGGACGGACTAATCAGGAACACAGAAGCTGCTGGGCGGAAACACGAGTCCTCGATGAGTCACGGCTTCATCTGCTAGATGGAGCTGCACCACGTTTAGCCGAGGAGACTCCCGGCGAATCCTAACAACGCTTCAGAGGGACGGAGACGAAGAGCGTCAGGAGGATTGGTCAAATGTGTAAATTACATATAAAAAATAATAAAAAAATAAATATGATTAATTAATAATGAGAAAAAAGTAAATTGGCTTTCAAATTGAAGCAAATGTCTATAAGATAATTGCATTTTTTCAGATTGAAATACAACAGATCATTTATTTTATAATTACAATTCATGAAAACACTGATTTTTAAACATATTTACAGTTTTTAATGTTCTTTTCTACAGTTCGGATGTTAATTAATTCGGTTTTTCTTGTTATTTTAAGTTGTTATCAGTGGTTTATAATTAAAACCTGTTTAAAGCCCAGTGTTCTGTAGTGTGGAGGTCCAGTTGTCTTCTAAAAGTCTAATTTATTCCTTTATTTTTCTCTATAAATATTAAAAAGCGCCTGTTTGGATCCAGATCCCTTCCGATCACCTGCTGAACCTCCAGCTGCCGCCTCTAATCTCACCTCCACCTTTTCACGCCTCCTGGCTCCGAGCATTAAGGCGGCAGCTGGATTGTTTTTGTGTCGCTGCGACACAATAAGAGGGGAAATGAGATTCATTCATGAGTCGCGCCGAGGGCAGGCAGGCACGGCTAATCGATGGCAGAGGAAACTGATCGCCGGGCTGGCAGAACAAAACAAAAGGATTAGAGCGACGAGCGGAGGCCTTATTGAACAGATCAGTGGCACGAGACAAAGCAGCCAGATGAGGGGATTCACTGCTTCTTAATTACTGTTTGTCCTCCGACGACGCCGCTGTCGGCCTGAAATCCTCCACAAACACATTATTTTCCTTAAGATATGAATGCAAAGTGTTTTACTGCGGCTGAGGATTTGTTGTGCGATACAGCAAACAACACCGAGCGCCACAAACACACCCACCAGCTCTGTTTTTACCGAAGCACATTCTGAATTCTGAGTGAATTAACCCAATAAAGCGCCTCAGAATGCTGCAGTTTCCTCTGTTTGTCTTCCTCCAGCTGCCCCATGCACCTTGTATCAGATAATATGGACATACTGAGCATCACAGGATTCACAAAGCGTCTTAGGCTCCTCTAACTTAGCCTTAAAATTCAGGAAACTCAGCAAAGTTAAATTAATAGTGACACAGCTTTAAAATGTTTGAACGTACCTCACTCACATGTTGATTATATTGGGTTAGAGTTAGATGGTAAATGGTCTGTACTTATATAGTCCTTTTCTCTACCTTAGTGGTTCCAAAGCGCTTTACGATGTGTTCCTCATTCACACATTCATACTCCAATGGGGACAGAGCTGCCATTCAAGGAACTAATCTACCATTGGGAGCAACTTCAGGTTCAGTGTCTCGCCCAAGGACACTTCGACATGCGGAGGGACCGGGGATCGAACCGCCAACCTTGCGATCAGTGGACAACCTGCTCTACCACCTGAGCTATAGATGTATAGATGGATGGATGGATGGATGGATGGATGGATGGATGGATGGATGGATGGATGGATAGATGGATAGATTGTATAGATGGATGGATGGATGGATGGATGGATGGATGGATGGATGGATGGATAGATGGATAGATTGTATAGATGGATGGATGGATGGATGAATGGATAGATGGATAGATTGTATAGATGGATGGATGGATGGATGGATGGATAGATGGATGGATGGATGGATGAATGGATGTATAGATGGATGGATGGATGGATGAATGGATGTATAGATGGATGGATGTATAGATGAATGGATGTATAGATGGATGGGTGTACAGATGTATAGATGTATAGATGGATGATGGATGGATAGATGGATGGATGGATGGATGGATGGATGGATGGATGGATGGATGGATGGATGTATAGATGGATGTATAGATGCATGGATGGATGGATGGATGTATAGATGGATGTATAGATGGATGGATGGATGGATGGATGTATAGATGGATGGATGTATAGATGGATGTATAGATGCATGGATGGATGGATGGATGGATGGATGGATGGATGGATGGATGGATGTATAGATGGATGTATAGATGCATGGATGGATGGATGTATAGATGGATGTATAGATGGATGGATGGATGGATGTATAGATGGATGTCTAGATGGATGGATGGATGGATGGATGGATGGATGGATGGATGGATGGATGGATGGATGGATGGATGTATAGATGGATGGATGAATGGATGGATGGATGGATGGATGGATGGATGGATGGATGGATGGATGGATGGATGGATGGATGTATAGATGGATGGATGGATGGATGGATGGATGGATAGATGGATGGATGGATGGATGGATGGATGGATGGATGGATGGATGGATGTATAGATGGATGGATGGATGGATGGATGGATGGATGGATGGATGGATGGATGGATGTATAGATGGATGGATGGACATATAGATGGATGATGGATGTATAGATGGATAGATGTATAGATGGATGTATAGATGGATGTATATGTACAGTAAGATCTGACTTCTGCTGTTACATGTGATTTTTGTATATTTCTGTGTAACTGACTCAGGTTTGAGCAGATAATGAGGATAATGAATCTGCAGGTTTGTAAGAAGCTTATCAGCTGAAAACTACCATTAAACTTTCTTGTGCTGACGCTGCAGCTGACGTCCTTGTTGCTGAGTAACTTGTGGAGTCCTGATTTAATCACGGCGGAGCAGAAATGAGACCGGCGTCACCGCAGAGTTGAATAATCTGCAGACTAGTTCCTGAACATCTCGCTGAAGGTCGTCTCCTCTGATTCCTGCTTCTGTTCCTGCCTCCGTCTGATTCCTCTCGCCTTGATTCCTCCCGTTTCCTTTCATCCGTCGGCTTTTCATCGTCCTCTGAAGTCCATCATCGCCCCCCTTCCTCTCCTCCTCCTCCTCCTCCTCCCACCCGGAGCTTCTTATCTCCCATCATCCTCCCCTCCCTTCGTCCCTCCTCCTGATAATCTTCTGAACTTGACGTCTCTCTCAGCGTCTGTCTCGTCCTCCTACTTTGGGCTAAAAGGCCGTCAGAAGTGAGTTCAGGGAGTTTCAGACTCGGGGTTTGGACCTCCAGCGGCGGTGCCTTGCTTCGGCCGCCGACTGAACCGAAGGAGGAGATGGAAGAAGGAATTTCAGGGGGAAACTCAGCTGTCAAAAGCTTCTGGTCTTAATTTGGGTTTTTATTTCTAACATTGGAGCTGTTTCTAAGCTGATTAGCTGTGTTTTAACTGTGATTTTAATCTAACATTTGGTGGATATTTTACTGATACTTCCCATTTTGTTAAATTACACAAAATAACTCGTTAAAACACAGAAAAAAAATATTTATTTTATTTAAAAAAAACATGCCAAATTAGAAAAAAATTATATATTTTACAGCTTCATACATTATTTATTTTTATGCTGTTTTTAATCTGAATTTAAATATTAAAAATAAAAAAATACAGATGTTTTATATTATTCAAAAATCATTTTAAGCATTTTAAGTATTTTAAAATGTTGAATAATTTTACAGATGTTTCCTGTTTTGTTAAATTACAGATAATAACTAAAGTATTAATTTACATTATTTATTTATCATTATTTAACTATAAAAAACTGTGAAAAGTTCTAAATAATATCCACAATAAAAGTCTGTATTTTTTTTAAATTGTTATTTCTACTATATGTAGTTTTACTTTATTTAAATCAGCTGACATCTAACAATATTTAAAAGATATTTGCCATTATTTTATATTTATTTTTATGCTTTTTAAAAAAAAAACTGAATTTACATAATAAAAATGTAAAAATACAGACATTTGCTATTATTCAAAAAATAATTTATATACAATAAGTATTTAAAAACGTTGAATAATTTCACAGATATTTCCTGTTTTGTTAAATTACAGATGATAAATAAATGAATAAATCAAAGAACAAAGTATTAATTAATTAATTTATATTCATATTTATTAAACTATGAAAAATTGCCAAAAGGTCTAAATAATATCCACATTAAAAATCTGTATTATTTTTTACAAATATTAAATTTTTCCTAAATTTAAATCAGGTGAACACTAACAGTATTTAATATATATTATATTATATTTATATATATAATATTATATATATTTAACAGCTATTTGCCATTATTTTCTATTTTTTTAAACTTATTATATATATTTTTATTTTCTGAATGTTCTAGTATTTGTCTATTTATTTTTATAACATATTTTTTCTTGCACCCTTGCTGCCAGATTTCCACTTTTTTCCCATTTTATTTTAACAGACTTTTACAGAAATGCAGAAATTATTAATAAAAACCACAAAATGTACACGTCTATTGTAAAATTATGTAGAATTAGATCAACAGCCTCAAACTGCATCATCAGAAAATGAATAAAAAATTAATTAAAAAACATTTTAAACATAAAAAGAGCAAAATATATATTTAAAATTTCAGAAATATGTCATTTTTATTTCTCAATATATGTTAATCTGAATATATGTTAATTTATGTACGCATAAATATGTTAATTTATGCGTACATAACGTGTTTGTATTAGTCAGCGTGGCTTGAGAGGTCAGACCTTCCCCTGACTTTACATTTAGTTTCATAATAGTAAAACTGCTGCCTGGTTTAATTTAATTATCTCCCCGATGTGTTCACTAAGCAGACTTCCTGTTGTCCTCAGGGCTCCATCTTTCCCTGGTTACCCCACATAATACGTCGTCAGATTCCACCGTCCTGCTGCTTTGTTCGTCTTGTCTCTTCATCACCTCCATCCCTCCTCCGCCCTCGCAGCTCATTTTTCACCTCGGGCCGATGGGGTCTTAATTTCTCTCAAGCTTAATTAAACGATCTATCTCTGCGGATCTGCAGCCCCATTACCCAGAACACCCTGCTCCACCACAGCGCCGCCCCCCACCCAGCGTTCGGCTGCAGGGAGACAATGTGTGTGTGTGTTAATAAGGGGAGGAAATGAATGACCTGTAAAGCTAATAAGGCTGCAGACCCTGACTTTATTATGGCAGACGATCCCCAGGCTGAAGCCTCCAACCAACCAGACCGACCGACCAGCCAGCCGAGAGTGAATATACAGGAGTGAGAGTCCTTTTTAATGGGGATGGAAACACTCAGAGTCAAGGCCTGTCAGGCTCTGGTGCTTAATGCAAATCTAAAATGCTGGGAAAGCAGAGAAAGGTGGTTTATTCTCGGAGTATCCTGCCAGACGGGGGCACCAGAGGGAAGGTCAAGGCGCTAACGAAAGTCGGACTTCACAGATGTTCTTCTCTCAACCTCGTCTCCACAAGTTGACGTTCCAACACCAAATGTTTTTAAGCTGTAGCTGAATTAACAAATCGTATTTACCTTTCTGCTTTGGTGGCAGTAGTTTACAGTGCACCTCACCAGGCAGTTTCATTATCGTTAACACCTTAAGACGTCCCTCCCCTGGCAGTTTCACCAACATTACCACCTTAAGACGTCCCTCCAGTGGCAGTTTCACCATCATTACCACCTTAAGACATACCTCCCCTGGCAGTTTCACCATTATTACCACCTTAAGACGTCCCTCCAGTGGCAGTTTCACCATCATTACCACCTTAAGACGTCCCTCCAGTGGCAGTTTCACCATCATTACCACCTTAAGACATACCTCCCCTGGCAGTTTCACCATTATTACCACCTTAAGACGTCCCTCCTGTGGCAGTTTCACCATCATTACCACCTTAAGATGTCCCTCCAGTGGCAGTTTCACCATCATTACCACCTTAAGACGTCCCTCCAGTGGCAGTTTCACCATCATTGCCACCTTAAGACATCCTTCCCCTAGCAGTTTCACCATCATTACCACCTTAAGAAATCCCTCCCTTGGCAGTTTCACCATCATTACCACCTTAAGACATCCCTCCCGTTGCAGTTTTACCATCATTACCACCTTAAGACATCCCTCCCCTGACAGTTTTACCATCATTGCCACCTTAAGACATCCCTCCCCTGACAGTTTCACCATCATTAACACCTTAAGACATCTCTTCTCTGAC
Organism: Dascyllus trimaculatus; assembly: GCA_024666655.1. NCBI lineage: Eukaryota > Metazoa > Chordata > Actinopteri > Pomacentridae > Dascyllus > Dascyllus trimaculatus. The sequence continues at coordinate 3,333,640 of CM045463.1, read as the reverse complement.
AGTTTTACTATCATTACCACCTTAAGACATCCTTCCCCTGGCAGTTTCACCATCATTACCACCTTAAGACATCCCTCCCCTGGCAGTTTCACCATCATTACCACCTAAGGACGTCCCTCCCGTGGCAGTTTCACTATCATTACCACCTTAAGACATCCTTCCCCTGGCAGTTTTACAACATTTAACAACTTGAGTCATCCCTCCCCTGGCAGTTATATCATCCTTTATCCGGCAGTTCCATATAATTTACATGTCATACATCAGAGTCATCCCTCACCTAGTAGTTTTATAGCTGCTTACACCTTGAGTCACTTATCAACTGGCACAACCACTCACACTTTCATTCATCTCTCACCTGGCAGTTTAGCCTCCGTTAACAACTTCAGTCATCTATCACCTGACTGTTTTACAGCCATTTTCCACTTTGATACACCCTTTACAGAGCTGTTTAACCTTCATTATTAGCTTTCAGTCATCCCACACCTGGCAGTTTCACAACTATCCCCGCCTGGTGTCATCCTTCAGCTAGCAGTTTTACAGACATTAACACCTTGATTCATCCCTCACCTGGCAGTTTTACAACTACAAACACCTTGAGTCATTCCCTATTTGGCAGTTTGACAACAATTCCCATCTTAAGTCATCCCTCACCTGGCAGTTTTATCATCATTTTCGCCTTGAGTCACTAATCAACTGACTATTTCACAACCACTCACACTTTGAGTCATCTGTCACCTGGTAGTTTCACAACTATCATTACTATCTTGAGTCATCTATCACATAGCAGTTTAGCTAGCCTTCATTAACAACACTGGTCATCTGTCACCTGGCAGTTGTACAGCCACTCACACCTTAAGTCATCACTGTCTGATTGGTTGGTTTCACCCTCATTAACACCTTAGTGTTTCCTTCACCTGGCAGTTTCACACACTGAGTCATATATCACCTGGCAGTTTTACAACCATTTTCCATCTTGAGACACCCCTTACAGAGCTGTTTAACCACCACTAACAGCTTGAGTCATCCCACACCTGGCAGTTTTTACAAATATTCCCACCTGGTGTCATCCCTCACCTGGCAGTTTTACCATCATTCACACCTTAAGTCATCCCTCACCTGGCAGTTTTACCATCATTCACACCTTGAGTCACTAATCAACTGGCTATTTCACAAAAACAGTTTGAGTCATCTTTCACCAGGCAGTTTGAACATCATCAACACTTTGAGTCATCCCTCACCTTGCAGTTTCACAACCATTCACAAGTAGACTCATTGCTCACCTGGCAGTTCCATCATCATTCCCATCAGGAGTCATCCGACAGCTGGCAGTTTTACAACCACTCACACCTTGAGTCATCTCTCACCTGGCAGTTTTGCTATCATTACTATCTTTAGTCATCCCTCACATGGCAGTTTAGCATCATTGACAACTTTGGTGATCCATCCTAAGACACCACTTACAGAGCTATTTAACCATCATTAACAGCTTGAGTCATCCCTCACCTGGCAGTTTAACCATCATTCACACCTTGAGTCACTAATCAACTGGCTATTTCACAACCACTCACACTTCGAGTCATCTTGTACCAGGCAGCTTGAATATCATCAACGCATTGAGTCATCCCTCACCTTGTAGTTTCACAACCATTTACAAGTAGACTCGTTGCTCACTGGGCAGTTTCACCTTCATTCACATCGCTAGTTATCCATCACCTGGCAGTTTCACTACAGTTTACACCTTGAATTATCCCTCACCTGGCAGTTTCACAGCTATTCAGCCAGAAGTAAAGAAGTCACTGTGCTTCTAGCCTCCACAGAAACATATAAACAATCATTATTTTCTGGTCGCTAGAGGTGTTTTATTGTAGAAAACGGTTTTATTTTCCTTTTTAAAAATATTTTTATTCACTTTAACTCATTTTGCTGCACAGAGACGACACTATTGGTAAATAATCGGACATGATCCATCATCTGTCGCTGCCTCCGTTGTTTATTCAGCTGCTGTAACAGATTTTCGTGATTTGAAGTTCCTCATTCATACGTCCTATTAAACAGACCGAGCTGCGTTGTTGTGTAATAAAGAGCTGCTGACTTATTGGCCTGGCTTCAGAGCAGAGTTTTAGTGTCTTGCTCCGACGTAAACAATTCATTTAAGTAAACACCGACACAGAATATCAGCTGGTGGCGCCTCCGGCCGATAAATATCAGCCGTATCGGTCGGCGGCTCGGTGAATAAAGGCGGCTGTGATCAGTAATGAGTTTCAAGCCTGGACGGCGCTAATGTTCTGCAAACAAAACAACACCATTAGCTGTATCGAACCTCCATCTCAGCTCATCTCTGCCGCCATACGTCTCCTTCACTTACCGGCTCTGCTACTGGAGGTCCTCAGACGGCAGCGGAGTGTACACATGTTTACTGCAGTGTTTGTGTGCAGTAGTACTTGTAGTATTACCGCAGACAGACGCTCCCCGGGGAGGCTTCCTGGCAGCTGCTCAGAGGTCAGAATCACTGGGTATAATGCATGTTTGTATAGAGATAAAGTGAATTATTCAGCTTCAGAGGTGGTGTTGTTGTTGGTTTCTAAAGTGCAAACAGAGTCAGACCAGCTGTTTCCAACTGAGCCCTAAATGTCCAGGGGCCTCTTTATAAAAGTGATAATACAAAATGAAAAACGGGCAAAACGGACCCTAATTCATTATCTATTATCTCTTATATGATTTAATTACATGTGTTTGTAAATGGAAATCAAAATTAAAATACACCAGTGGAAAACTTATTTCTCTATTTCCTGTTGGTTTTGGCTCCGTGACCCGTCTGACTTCTGAAGAGGAGCTAGCGATTTAGCTAGCTCCGCTAAATGGTGGAGATAGCAATTTAGCACTAGCGATTTAGCACTAGCTCCGCCGCTAGCGCTAAATCGCTACTTTGCTTTCTGACAAAGCTAAAGTAACAGAAAACCTCCAAACCTCCCCAAAAACGTCCCGAAAAGCAGCCGAACGCTAGCGATTTAGCGCTAGCGGCAGAGCTAGCGGCACCACAAGGTCCCTCCAAAGGGACAAATAAACCCCACGCTGGTGAAAAGTCCACTGTGAAATAGTGAACAATGTGAGCCAAGCAACGTTTGGACCCCACAGTGGGTCTTCATCAGGCCACGGCACACAGCAAGGTCTGCTAACAGTGAGCTAACACTGGAGCTTTAGATACCAGATCCTTCCTCTTCAGAAGTCAGACGGGTCACGGAGCCAAAACCAACAGGAAGTAGAGAAATAAGTTTTCCACAGGTGTATTTTAATTTTAATTTCCATTTAAAAACACATCTAATTAAATCAGATAACAGATAATAGATAATGAATTAGGGCCCGTTTTCTGTTTTTCATTTTATATTATCACTGAAAAAAACAGGAAACGGTTTATTTTTAGTTTTTATTTTGAAATCTCAAAATAAGAAAACGAATGGCCGCGACGTTCACGGACCGAAGACAATGAGTGCGATCCCCCACCATTTTTTTTTTTGTTGCTAGGTTGACAAAACAGCGGTCAGTGATCTTTGCTCAAGCAGCCGGCCTCATGACAGCACAGTGAAGTCAAGGCGGCGACAACGATGACGGCGGCGTCCTGGGGTCAGGGGGTACACGCACCAGTCTTCGCAACTTAAAATTATTATCCGGATACCACCATAGTGACTGAGTATTCAGATATTCGGGTCCAGCGCTGGCGTCTTCACCTCTGCAGAACCCCTGAGACTGACCCACCGAACCCGTGGGTTTCGATCGAACCCAGGTTTGGTGTCATAGGCTCCACCCCCTCTGCTTAAATGGTAAATGGTAAATGGTCTGTACTTATATAGCGCCTTTCTCTACCTTAATGGTTCCAAAGCGCTTTACAATGTGTTTCTCATTCACACTCCAATGGTGACAGAGCTTCCATGCTAGGTACTAATCTACCATTGGGAGCAACTTGGGGTTCAGTGTCTTGCCCAAGGACACTTCGACATGCGGAGGGGCCGGGGATCGAACCTTGTGATCAGTGGACAACCCGCTCTACCACCTGAGCCACAGCTGCCCCTGCTTAGTCCAGTCTCTCCCTCACCTGGCTGATTAGCCAATTCAGGACACCTGTGGCTGGAGCGCTTCACCTGCACCTGATCGTCTGTCCCATAAAGCCTGGCTGAGTTCTGCATCCCACGTCAGACCGTGATATAGCAACTGTCAGTGCTCTCTGACCAGTATTCAGTTCTTATGTTGCATTAGCTGTGTTGGTTAACATGCTTTTCCTTCTGCTTAGTGACTCGGAGCCGCTCCCAGCTGCACATCCTACCTACCTGCTTACTGCTGCCATAACCACTGGATTTTCCCTGCACCATCCCCCACCTGGTTCTTCTTGGGCTCACCTCCTGCCTTTCCACACCACACAGCCACAGCTGCCTCACCTCAACCCACTCCCTGGCCGGCAGGCAGTTCAGTAGTAAGCCATTACTACTGAACTGCCTGCAAACATAAATTGTGTTAGTTTATGTTTGCCGAGTGTTCTTTTATTTTGTTGGGAAGTGTTTGCCGTAACGGCGTTCTGTGTTAGAACCAGTAGTTTCGCCTTATCCAGTGTTCTGAGTTTCTGTTTTTGTATTACGCCGCTACCTTAGTTATTTTCACCTATATGCCACCTTGCTGGTGTTTTGAGTTTTTGATTCATCCCTTATTTGCGTTGTACAGGCCAGAAGAAGATTCTTTAGGTTTAGTTATTCTACTTGGTTTAGTGTTTATTGCATCCATGTCCACCTGTTAGCTGTCGATTCTCCTTTGTACTGTTTTTTTGATTGAGTTTGTAATAAACTGTTTTTTTTTCTATTGAACATTAGTGTATCGTGTGTTTCCCTGTCTGCACCTGAGTCTCTGTGTTTCCTGTAACATTTAGACCCACTGCCTTGTAGCAGCGTCAGTGCGGTCAGTTGCGCCGATTACATTTGTGAAACCGGACATTGCTGCGAATTGCCGAAACCTGACGTATGGACTGGTCGTGTTTACAGTGCCATCCAAAACGGCCGGCACTATTGTGCTGCGACGGCCCGGTTCCGGCGGGTGGTTTTGTCCAACACTGGGCCCAGTTCAGCACATAGATCCAAGAGCCTACTGCTCTATAGGGAATCTGAATCAGCTTATTAGCCAGTCATCATCATGAGACTCTCTCAATAAACACACAAGGCCAATAAAAACGGATGCCACCACATGGGAACCTTTGCATGAGCCCCTTGTCACAATTAAGACGAATCAATCAGTGCCTCCACCGCTCTGTATCATCTGAAGATGGAAGCATGATGTAAGGACATTGTGCTTACAGTAGTAGGACTAACGGCCCACTGAAGGAACACATCGATAACACTGCAGACTCTGGTGTTTATCTATAAGTCCGATATGTGACATTAAATGCATCGGATCAATCTGGCTTGGTCCATTTTCTGTCGTTCCATCACTGTGAAGTGTGGATTTTACATTGCAAATAAAGCATTGAAAGCCCCTGTGATGTTAAAACAGCTGACAGATTTAAATAAATGCTTTAAAGTGAACCCGTCCCTGTCAGAGCTACAGCTCCAGGTAGATGATTGACAGGTCGGACACCTGACAGCGAGGAGGGCGGGACTCCGACATCACATCTGTCTGCTGCTGAGTTATGGCAGCCGAACTCCAATGATGAAGGAGCTGCCACACAGCCGGCGCTGCATTCAGGGACTCCAGGAAACCCGAGCGCCGCGCGTCCGGATGCATTCGGCTCGTTAAAATCACTTCAGCCGCAGTAAAGACGAGCTTAATTGTAACGGCAGGGTATTACCGAAGCGACCTGCAGCCCAGGTGACTGTTAGAGGGGATTTAAATGCAGCATTAATGCCGTTTCCTGACCATTAAAGCAAACAGGATGGAGTTTAAATGTGCAGATGAGGACGTGAGACGAAGGCAGACGAGGCGAGATGAGGATGATGTATTGGAGAGAACAGGACGGTTAGCGGGCTTCATTCATCACGCAGAGACAGCCGAGAGACAAAGCCATCAGTCAGCTTTAGCACAACATGGATGGACGGACGGACGGACGTGGAGACAGGTGGAGGGAAAACACACCTGGAGACTGATCAGGTAACAGACTAACAGAACAGAAGATGGGCTGCTGGGAAACAAAGGATGGATGGACATGAGTGCCAGAGAGCATTTCCACAAGCTAAAGTAAGCGATAGATCTTTTTCACTGGGGACATCTCTTCCTGTCAAGGTCATACCAACAAAGGTGTAGCTTCTAACTTTAAAGGTCCCATATTGTGCTGATTTTCAACATGTTCCCTGAATGCATCTTTTAGTTTTTCAGCTCAAAACATCATGAAGATGGTTAATTTCTCCGTGACTGTACAACTCCTGGTTTTAGCTCTGTTGTAAATGGGCCGTTTTAGTGTCTGCAGCTTTAAATTCACCTGGCCCCGCCCCCTTCAGGAAGAAGACTCCCTCTGTCTGTGATTGACAGATGAATGAGCGTGTTAGACCAGGACTTTCTATCTTCATTTATGATCATTTTACATTATTTTTTAAAAAATTCTCAGCTCAATCGTTGTTTTTAGCTCCTGTGTTTGATGAGTTTGTCAGACGACGTTATGAAATTAGCATTCTAGCTGCCGGCTAACATGTCGTCTGAATGAGTTTCAGCCTCTGTTTCGTCCTCGTTCTGCCGTCTGACAACAGAAACATAAATACTGAGTGAAAGAGAGCAGCTTTACTGTAGTTCAGCCGTATGAGCACAGAGAGCAGGAGAGAAGCTAACAGATGCTAACATGAAAGCACAGTAACCCGCCCAGTCCTGGTTTAAACTCAAGTTCCCACCATCTCAGAAAGCTAATGTTAGCCACACTAGCTGAACAGCATGCTAGCGCTAAGGATCTTCCTACTGTTGTGGGGACATTACAAGCAATAACACCAGTAACCCAGTGGGCATGTTGGCAGAGCGTGAGGACTGTTGTGTTCACTCCTGCAGCCAACAGCAGAGCGTTGGGTGAGTTTTGCTCGTGGCTCAGTTTCCATTTTACTTTTTCACTTTTTTGTCACTTTGGACACGTTTTGAGTAACTTTGGAGACACTTTGAGTAATCTTAGACAAACTTTCAAGCCATTTCGGGCAGGTTTGTGTGCATGAAGACTCTCGTGTTCACTCTTACATCCAGTTTTTACGCCATTTTACACAACTAGAACAAGGTTTTGCCATTTTAAAAAAATCAAAATTGCAAGGTGGCACAGAATTCATGGAGATTGGTTGAATTAGCGTTAATTGTTGTGATCGCAACATCGCGAAATCCTGGAGGGACTGATTTCTTAAAGGCCGCAATGTTAGAAAACACACAAAACCAATAAAAAATGGATGCCACCACATGGGAACCTTTACATGAGGCTAAGCTGGTATTCTGTGCTATCAGGCGCTACAATACAGCAAAACACCAGACCATGTGCCGAAAGCGCCGACAACAACCAACCGCTCGACGCAGATTTCAGGAATTATGAAAAACAAATGACTTTCGTGAGGTTTTACGAGGAGGAGACTTGTTTGTTCAGCCTGGAGGAGCCACACAGTGAGAGCCGATGAGAGGCAACGGCAGTAAACTTCGTCAGATTCCCACAATCCTGCAGGGGAGCTTTAATTAACAACAGCTGGCTGCTCGTATTCATAAATCAGAGGCTCCGAGGATAGAAGTCGGAGAGCGTCTGCATGCAGAGAACCTGGAAAGATCTCATGTGTGGTCAATTATTGAGGGGGGACGAGGCTTTATATAATTTAAAATAGCTGCCGTGATGCTCTTGGAGCCATGAAGGAGTTTCTAGACAAACTGCTGGAAGACTAAAGATGGCAGCTTCTGCTTCTCAGGAGTAGAGTCTTCATTTAACAGTCAAGCACATTTTAATCAAACTGCAGAAATATTGCAAAAATTTACTTTAAATCAAGATCTTAAACCTGCCTCAATGACACTTTTTACAAACCAGAAACCGTAAAAATGGAAATAATTGTCGCATTTCCAACTTTCAGACAGTCCCTGAACTCATCACGTGTTGTTCTGTTGATAAAAAAAGACCAAATTTAAGCTTTAAATTGGAATATTTCAACAAAATCCCATCATTCTACATGTCCTATTCAATAATTTGGTCGTTTATTTCCATCTGGACTCTTGTGAAAAGACAAAAGAGGAGGAGAAACAACAGATAACAAACTCCTGAATGCCAAAAACACACTAGTACATTTTAAAAAGGTCATATTTTACTCCAAAAAATCACCAAAATGACACCATTTACCATCCAGAAACTGCAAAAACCAGACAGAATCATCACATTTCTTACTTTCAGACAGTCCTTGAACTCATCACGTGTTGTTCTGATGATAAAAAAAGACCAAATACAAGTTTAAAATTGAAATATTTCATCAAAATCCCATCATTTTACGTGTCCTGTTCAATAATTTGGTCGTTTATGTCCATCTTGTGAAAAGACGGAAATAAAAGAGGAGGACAAACCACAGATATCAAACTCCTGAATGCCAAAAACACACTAGTAGGTTTTAAAAATACCATATTTTCCTCCAAAAAATCACCAAAATGACACCATTTACCATCCAGAAACTGTAAAAACCAGACAGAATCATCATATTTCCTACTTTCAGACAGTCCTTGAACTAATCATGCACGGTTCTATTGAAAAAAACGACTAAATTTAAGGTCAAAATTGGAATATTTCATCAAAATCCCATCATTCTACATGTCATATTCAATAATTTGGTCGTTTATTTCCATTTGGACTCTTGTGAAAAGACAAAAGATGAGGAGAAACCACAGATATTAAACATCAAACCCAGAAACACACTAGTAGGTTTTAAAAAGATCATATTTTCTTCCAAAAAATCACCAAAATGACACCATTTACCATCCAGAAACTGCAAAAAATAGACAGAATCATCATATTTCCTACTTTCAGACAGTCCCTGAACTCATCATGTATGGTTCTATTTTTAAAAAACGACCAAATATAAGCTTAAAACTGTTATATGTTTAGTTTTAATCAGTAATTCGGTTGCATATTTCCATCTGGACTCTTGTGAAAAGACAAAAGAGGAGAATAAACCACAGATATTAAACGTCTGAACCCAAAAACACACTAGTAGGTTTTGAAAAGATCATATTTCCCTCCAAAAAATCACCAAATTGACACCATTTATCATCCAGAAACTGTAAAAAACAGACAGAATCATCACATTCCCTACTTTCCGACAGTCTTTGAACTCATCATGTATGGTTCTGTTGAAAAAACGACCAAAATTTAGTTTAAAATAGGAATATTTCATCAAAATCCCATCATTCTACATGTCCTATTCGATAATTTGGTCGTTTTTTTCCATCTGGACTCTTGTGAGAAGACAAAAGAGGAGGAGAAACAACAGATATTAAACGTCTGAATGCCAAAAACTCACCAGTCGGTTTGAAAAGGCATGTTTTCTCTTAAGACATCACCAAAATGAAGCTACTGACTAGAAATAAACTGTTAAAAACAGAAAGAATCATCACATTTCCTACTTTCTGACACTCCTTGAACTAATCATGTATGGTTTTATTAAAAAAAACGACCAAATTTAAGCTTAAAACTCTGATATTTTTCATATAATTCAGTATTTCGGTCACATATTTCCATCTGGACTCTTGTGAAAAGACAAAAAATGAGAAGAAACCACAGATATTAAATGTCTGAACCCAAAAACACACTAGTTGGTTTTGAAAAGATCATATTTTACTCCAAAAAATCACCAAAATGACACCATTTACCAACTAAAAATGGTAAAAAATAGACAGAATCTTCACATTTCCTACTTTCAGACAGTCCTTGAACTAATCATGCACAGTTCTATTGAAAGAAACGACCAAATTTAAGCTTTAAACTCTGATATTTTTCATCTAATTCAATAATTTGGTCGCATATTTCCATCTGGACTCTTGTGAGAAGACAAAAGACGAGGAGAAAACCTGCTAAGAGTCGGTTAGGTTGCGTTTCTCGAGGCCTGGCTGCCGTTTCTAAGTGAACGTGGCTCATTTAGAAGTTAGATTCTGAAACGTTTACGCTCAGAAGATCCAAGAAGAGGCGCCGAGCGTGGAGTTTTCTTTTCGCGGCCGACGTCTCGCGCCACGAATCCAAACACTCGACTTGTTTATCCTCCGAACGCGCGGCGAACGCTCCTCAAACAGCCAATTTACAGACTTTGCGAAGCTTAAAATATCCAACAGCGGCTCAGTGTTGAACAAGCAGCAGCGGCGGCTCGTCGGCTGTGTCCACACGGAGAAATGAAATAATTGTTGGGTTTGTTTGGCCGGAGCTCTCGGATGCCATCTGCTCGGAGGATTAGCGCCGACAAACAGCAGCTCTTCAGCATCATCTGCATCTCTTGAACCGAGGGGCCTGGAGGAAACCAAACACTCAGGAGGAAGCCGCTCGACGACGACGACGACGCGAGGAGGAGCAATTATGGGTCAGAGAGGAGCCGAGCCGAAGGTTATCGAGGTCGACTGTGGAGGCGCTTTAAAGCGTCCAATCAAAGGCTCAGCGGCTCAGGATGTGATGGAAAAGATGATTTGTGAGATAGCAGGCGGCGTTCAGAGCCACCGGGAGGTTCTGTGAAGCGAGTTGGAGGCAAACTTTTCAAATTTCAACGAGGAAAAGCTGCAAAAGCAGAGCTTCGGAGCGAGGGGCGGGTTTTCTTTTTTAAAAATCAGCCGAAACGTGTGAAACATTGGTTGGATTTTCAACAGCCGGTGAGCAAAAGAGGAGCAGAAAAAACACACTGGTGGGTTTGAAAAGACGCGTTCTCTGTTTAAAAATCACTAAAACGATGCCAGAAGAAGCAAAAACAGAGAGAATGATTAGATTTTTGATGGTTTGGAAGCAAAAAAAGAGGAAAGAGGAGACGAAACGTGAGGCGAGGAAGGATAAATGAAACCTCTGAACCCCAAAACACATCAGCAGGTTTGGAGATGAGGAGTTTTCTTCGAAGACGAGACTCAAAAATGAAACTGGTTTTTAATCCAGGGGTTACCGGCATGGAACAGTTTCTACAATAATCCCTGGAGTTGCAGCATTTATCGGCCTGGAAACGATTAAAAACATCACATTTTCAACTTTCCAGCTGTCCTTGAACTCATCACGTGTGCTTCTGTTGGAATAAACGAACTGATCTAAACTGGTCTTTATTGAAACATCTGGTCGCCTGTTTTCATCGAGACTCTTGCGGGAAGAGAAAAGATGGAAGACGAAAGAGTGTTTAGATTTCCGACAGTCCTTGAACTAATTGCGTGTGGTTTTCTGAGGAAGGCTTGTAAAGGGATGTTTTCTTTCACAAAATTGTCAAACTGATACAGATTTTCTTCCAGAAAATGTCAAAAGGAATCATCAGATTATCAACAAAAGATGAGGAGAAACCACCGACATCAAACCTCTGAACCCCAAAACCCCCCGGTCGGTTTGAAGAGGCCCGTTGTCTCCTAAGAAATCACCAAAAAGACGGCATTCGTCAGTCAGAGGCAGCGAAAACAGAAAGAATAATCTAATTTCCAACTTTCAGACAGGCCTTGAACTAATCATGTACAATTCTGTCGATAAAAACGACCAAACCTGAGCTTACAATTTAATCAAAATCACTTTATTTTACTCAAAAACGTGGCCGCATATTTCTCTCGTGGGACAAAAGATGAGTAGAAAAAGGAGAGATTCACACTCTGGAGCTGAAAACACAGCAGCAGGTTATAAAAAGGTCATATTTTCCTTTAAAAAAATCACCAAAACGACACCATTTATCATCCAGAAGCTGCACAAACAGAAAAAATCATCACTTTTCCAACTTTCCAGCAGTCCTTGAACTACTCGCGTGTGGTCCAGTCCTAAAAAAACAAACATATTCAATCGCAACCACTTTATTCTGCAAGTATTCAGTCATTTAGCTGCATGTTTACATCTAAACACTAAAAACCTCTTTCAACAAACCACCAAACTGACACCATTTACCAGCCAGAAGTGGTAAAAACAGGATTTCCAACTCTTAACTGGTCCCTGAACTACCCATCGGTAACATGACGTCACAAACCTGAACCAAAGCTGAGCTGAAAAATGTGACATGGAAATAAAACTGATGCTTTAGAGGAGGGAGGAGGATGGAGGAGGAGGGAGGATGGAGGAGAAGGAGGATGGAGGAGGATGGAGGAGGAGGGAGGAGCAGGGAGGAGAAGGAGGATGGAGGAGGATGGAGGAGAAGGAGGATGGAGGAGGATGGAGGAGGATGGAGGAGGATGGAGGAGGATGGAGGAGGGAGGAGAAGGAGGAGGGAGGAGGAGGGAGGAGAAGGAGGATGGAGGAGGATGGAGGAGGAGGGAGGAGAAGGAGGATGGAGGAGGATGGAGAAGAAGGAGGATGGAGGAGGATGGAGAAGAAGGAGGAGGGAGGAGGAGGGAGAAGAAGGAGGAGGGAGGAGGATGGAGGTGGACTTCCTCTCCTCTCCTCTCCTCTCCTCTCCTCTCCTCTCCTCTCCTCTCCTCTCCTGTCCTATCCTCTTCCTCTCCTCTCCTATCCTCTCCTATCCTCTTCCTCTCCTCTCCTCTCCTCTCCTCCTCCTCCTCCTCCTCTCCTCCTCTCCTCTCCTCTCCTCTCCTCTCCTCTCCTCTCCTCTCCTCTCCTCTCCTCCTCCTCCTCCTCCTCTCCTCTCTGTCTGCTGTCACTGCTAAATGAGACTCTGGATGTTGAGGCAGCTCTCAGGCAGCCTCCATCCCCCAGACGCTGCTCTGTTCCTGGGATGAGGTGACGACCTCTGACCCTCCTCTGACGGCTGACAGGAACCACCGGGCTGCTGGGAGAACATCCTCCGTCCTATATCCTCCTCCATCCTCTATCCTCCATTCTCTTTCCTCCACCCTCTATCCTCCTCCATCCTCTATCCTCCTCCATCCTCTATCCTCCATCCTTACCAGCCTCCTCCATCCTCTATCCTCCATCCTCTATCCTCCATCCTTACCAGCCTCCTCCATCCTCTATCCTCCACCCTCTATCCTCCTCCATCCTCTATCCTCCATCCTTACCAGCCTCCTCCATCCTCTATCCTCCATCCTTACCAGCCTCCTCCATCCTCTATCCTCCACCCTCTATCCTCCTCCATCCTCTATCCTCCATCCTTACCAGCCTCCTCCATCCTCTATCCTCCATCCTCACCAGCCTCCTCCATCCTCTATCCTCCACCCTCTATCCTCCTCCATCCTCTATCCTCCATCCTTACCAGCCTCCTCCATTCTCTATCCTCCACCCTCTATCCTCCTCCATCCTCTATCCTCCATCCTTACCAGCCTCCTCCATCCTCTATCCTCCATCCTCACCAGCCTCCTCATTCTCTATCCTCCTCCATCCTCACCAGCCTCCTCCATCCTCAACAGCCTCCTCCATCCTCAACAGCCTCCTCCATCCTCTATCTTCCATTCTCTATCTTCCATCCTCTATCCTCCATCCTCTATCCTCCATCCTCACCAGCCTCCTCCATCCTCACCAGCCTCCTCCATCCTCTATCCTCCTCCATCCTCAACAGCCTCCTCCATCCTCCTCCATCCTCTATCCTCCTCCATCCTCTATCCTCCATCCTCACCAGCCTCCTCCATCCTCTATCCTCCTCCATCCTCTATCCTCCTCCATCCTCTATCCTCCATCCTCACCAGCCTCCTCCATCCTCCATCCTTACCATCCTCTATCCTCCTCCATCCTTACCAGCCTCCTCCATCCTCTGTCCTCCATCGTCTGTCCTCCTCCATCCTCTATCCTCCTCCATCCTCACCAGCCTCCTCCATCCTCACCAGCCTCCTCCATCCTCTATCCTCCATCCTTACCAGCCTCCTCCATCTTCTATCCTCCTTTATCTTCCCTTCACCATCCATCCTCACCAGCTTCCTCCATCCTCTATCCTCCTCATCCTCCTCCATCCATCCTTCTTCCTCCTCTATCCTCCTCATCCTCCTCCATCCATCCTTCCTGTCTCCTCCCTCCTCCTCCATCCTGACTATCTTCTATCCTCATTTTTCAATTTCAATATTAAATTGAAAAAAACTTTTTTAAACTGCTATTTTACACATTTTTCCCTGTTTTGTTAAATCAAATGTAATAAAATAATAAAATCAGAAAAAATACAAAAAACTATAAATAAAGTCCACATTAAAAATCTGTGTTTTTAAAAAATAAGTAAAATAATAATAATAATAAAATGTTCTTTTACGATATGGGACCATATTTTTTTTTACTGTATTTAAATCAGCTAAAAATAATATTATTTATTATTTTCAGAGTTTTAATGTGTTTTTTATTACCTTTGCTGCCAGATTTCCACCTTTTTTCTCTTCACATTTATTGATTGTTTTTTCTTACAGTGTAGCGTTTTTTTTTTAAAAAAATCCCAGAAGGGAATAAAATAAATAAAAGGAGGCACAGAAAACAAAGAAGACGAGGTAATGAGGAGAGAAATCCTATCGGAAGGTGAGGGCGGGAGGAGTGAGGAGTTAAAGGAGGCGAGGAGGGAGTGAAGATCTGTGGGCTCCTCTGTGGATTTGGCCTCTTTGAAAGGAGGAGCGGCTTTATTACCGCCACGAGGAGCCGAGGAGGCAGCTCCCCCATAGATTATTGATGAGACGAGCGCCAAAGAGCGAAGCTTCAAACGGCTGCGGATCCTCCAGAGCTGCTGGTGAAGCTGAACATCCATCCAAACATCCACAAAGGGTTAAAGCCGAGCAAACAGCCGAGGACCTGCTCTCTGAGGACGCAGCTCAAACACAGCGTGCATAATTAATGACGCTGCTGCTGTTACTACATCATAAAATGTCCTATTAGATCACATGATGCAGAATGACACGAGCAGCACCGACAGGAATGATAGAAATACAGAATAAAACAGGCTGCATGACGTTTGGCTGCTTCGGTTCGAGGTAAGAAGCAGGAGTTTCGCATATAAATGAAAATCTGATGTGCAGAGTTCATAAATAGTTCAATATCTAGAGGATGTGGAGACGACGTTGTTATCCAGTGCTGGTAAACACCTGTGGATGCTGCAAAATAAGATGTGAAATGACGAAAAAGTGACGCAAAATTAGGCTAAAAACACAAAACAACCAAACTGTGATGAAAAACTACTAAAAACGACCTTAAAGAGATGAAAAACAACCAAACTGTGACGTAAAATGATTGAAATGTGCCACAAAATGACCAAAATATAATGCAAAATTAGCCCAGTAACATAAAACAACCAAACTGTGACGTGGAACTACTAAAATGTGATGGAAAATGACTAAAATGTGATGCAAAACTACTAAAATGTGATGGAAAATGACTAAAATGTGATGCAAAACTACTAAAATGTACTAAAAAACTACTAAAATGTGATGAAAAATGACTAAAACATGATAAAACATGAAAAACTACTGCAAAAAGAGGAAAACAACCAAAATACGACACAAAGCAACCAAAGTGAGACACAAAATAATTGAAATATGGCACAAAATGAGTAAAATGTGATGCAAAATTAGTCCAGTAACCTAAAACACCTAAACTGTGACGTGGAAATACTAAAAACATGATGAAAAACTACTAAAATGTGATGAAAAACTACTGCAAAAAGACGAAAAACAACCAAAATATGACACAAAGCAACCAAAATGAGACGTAAAATTATTGAAATGTGACACAAAATGACCAGAATGTGATGGAAAATTAGCCCCAAAACATAGAACACCCAAACTTTGACGTGGAACTACTAAAACATGATGGAAAAACTACTAAAATGTGATGCAAAATGACTAAAATGTGACGCAAAACTACTAACATGTGATGAAAACTACTAAAGTGTGATGAAAACCGACTAAAATGTGATGAAAAACTACTGAATCGTGATGAAAAACTACTAAAATGTGACTTAAAACAACTAAAATGGGTTGAAAAACTACTAAAATGTGATGAAAACTACTTAAATGTGATTAAAAACTACTAAAATGTGATTTAAAACTACTAACGTGATAAAAACTATTAAAATGTGATGAAAACCGACTAAAATGTGATGAAAAACTACTGAAACGTGATGCAAAACTACTAAAATGTGATGAAAAACTACTAAAATGTGACTTTAAACAACTAAAATGGGTTGAAAAACTACTAAAATGTGATGAAAACTACTTAAATGTGATTAAAAACTACTAACGTGATAAAAACTATTAAAATGTGATGAAAACCGACTAAAATGTGATGAAAAACTACTGAAACGTGATGAAAAACTACTAAAATGTGATGCAAAGTGTCTAAAATGTAATGAAAAGCTACTAAAACGTGATGCAAAACTACTAAAATGTGATTTAAAACAACTAAAATGTGATGAAAAACTACTGAAACGTGATGAAAAACTACTAAAACATGATGCAAAACTACTAAAATGTGACTAAAAACAACTAAAATGGGTTGAAAAACTACTAAAATGTGATGAAAACTACTTAAATGTGATTAAAAACTACTAAAATGTGATTTAAAACAACTAAAATGTGATGAAAAGCTACTAAAATGTGATGCAAAGTGACTAAATGTGATGAAAAGCTACTAAAACGTGATGATTTGTATTGTAAAAAGACGAAAAACAACCAAACTATGACACAAAGCGACCAAAGTGAGACGTAAAAATGATTGAAATGCGCCACAAAATGACTAAAATGTGATGCGAAATTAGCCCAGTAACATAAAACACCCAAACTGTGACGCAAAACAATTAAAATGTAACACATAATGACCGAAATGTGCTAAAATAAATGACTCCAAAAGGACGAAAAACAAGTTTGCAGTCTTGATGGGAATTCCAGCTCACTTAAGAGAGCCGGTTCTTTTGGCTCGGCTCACTAAAAAAGAGCCGGCTCTTTCGGCTCCCAAGTGGCTCCTCGGGTTTTTTTGTTGCTTAAATTGATTTATTACCAAAAATAATGTAAAATTATGTGTAAAATGAATTATGAATGTACAAAACATACATGATATCAAATGTTTATTATTTATAGGGCCGATTATACTCAACATGGAACAGAGTTGCAAAAATAAATGCTCAAGTACAAAAGCAAACACATGATATTGTATGTATGATATTTATAAAGGTCTAACTATTTAGTAGAGGAGCTCAGAGAGTCACACAACAAAATATAAAGTGTAAAGCACAGTAAAGCCTTACAGCTGCATTATTTTCAACGGCCAGCAGGGGGCGACTCATCTGGCTGCAAAAACCATTGCATAGGTTTGAACATGAACCGACTTCCTCCTCGATTTGCCGCCACTGGAAACGTTTTTTTGATGAATTTATGGCCTCAATATGTAGATTTACGTCTAATTCAACACAGCAAGATGTTTATTTGGTCAATTATGGTCCGATTTAGAAAAAAATACACGATCAAACCAGGTATGTTTTACGGCAACCAGCCTCCACCTGTACCTTTATGTCAAGTTGCTGCCATCCAACTGATTAAATAAGTGGAACGACTGCATAAAAGTGCACGAATCGTCCCAAGAAATCACATATTTGCAGCTTCCATGTGGAGTATTTCTGCTTCCTCTGAGGTTAAACTGAAAAAGACGCCGAACAGCCGTAAAGCTAATGTGGAAATGCACCTGGGGGAACCAAAGCGCCGCCATAAAAACAGAAAGAAACGCACTGAAAGCTGATTGAAAGGCGGGATTCCTGAGCAACACGGAGACGCCGAGCCGGAGACGAACATTACATCCAGGAGTGCGGCGTCCTGATGGGCTTAATGTTTGCAGTAAAGACAAGGTCAGCGCCGGTTTATGAAGTGAGCACAGCGAAGCAGCGGAGCTCAAGGACGCGACGGGAAGCGACCGTAAAAGGGAAGCAATGCAAATGTGAGAACGCATCTGTGCAGCAAAACCATTCCTGGAAACGTAGGGGGGATCATTCAGCAGAAACACAAGAGGAGGGTGGAGGAAGGTGGAGCTGGAGGACCCGAAAACATCACAGAGTATTCAGGTAAACCAGAAATGAAACACCACAGACCTGAACCAGGACCGAAGACCGAACTGTTGGGTTAAACTGGTGAAAATATGAGTGAATGTGGGACCAAACCAGGACTAACATAAGACAGAATCTGGGACCAAACCAAGACAGAATCTTGGACCAAACCTTGACTAACATGAGACAGAATCTGGGACCAAACCAGGACTAACATGAGACAGAATCTGGGACCAAACCAGGACTAACATAAGACAGAATCTGGGACCAAACCAGGACTAACATAAGACAGAATCTGGGACCAAACCAGGACTAACATAAGACAGAATCTGGGACCAAACCAAGACAGAATCTTGGACCAAACCTTGACTAACATAAGACAGAATCTGGGACCAAACCAGGACTAACATAAGACAGAATCTTGGACCAAACCAGGACTAACATAAGACAGAATCTTGGACCAAACCAAGACAGAATCTGGGACCAAACCAGGACTAACATAAGACAGAATCTTGGACCAAACCAAGACAGAATCTGGGACCAAACCAGGACTAACATAAGACAGAATCTTGGACCAAACCAGGACTAACATGAGACAGAATCTTGGACCAACCCAGGGCTACAATAAAACAGAGCTCTGGACTAAACCAAGTGTAAAATAAACCAGTATTAATATTAAACATTAAACAGACTTTTGGACCAACCAGGACTAAAATGAACCTGAACTCAAACAGAATCTTGGACCAAACCTGGGTTAGAATAAAACTGAATTAAGGACCAAAACCGAGGACGAAATGAAACCAAACTTTGGAGCAAACCAGGACTACAGAAAACCAGAATCAAGACTAAACAAAACCTAAAATAAAACCAATTATTCGACCAAACTAGGGCTACAGGTGGGGTGGTTGGGGATGGGGGTTGGGTGGCGGGTGGGCCCCCATGCCCCGTCCCCCCTGGGCTTGTCCTTGGCGCCTTTGGGGTGTCGGTTGCTGCCTCCTCTTGGTCTCTGGGTCCACGTGCTTGTCTGCGGCCCAGGTGGTCTTCTGGGTGGTGCCTCCTGGTGCTCCCCCTGCCCTGGGTGGCGCTTGGCCGGCCTGGTCCTGCTGACTCGTGGTAGTCGCTCTGGGCTTCGGTGTCCATCACACATGCATGTTTGTTCAGGGCTTACCAACTCCTGTCAAGTCCTCTTTGTGAGAGCTGATGGGACCCGCCTGATTGTGCGGAGTCATTCTTCAGACTTTGCACTAACCTCACGCCCTTTATACATTTCTCTCTCACTCCTGTCCTCTGGCGTCCTAACTCTGTATACTGTCAAGACTTCTGGTCTCCAATTCGTTTCTGTGTTGATTATTTGTTCCCAATTTTCAGATTTGGGATCGGTTGTTGGGCATGACACAGCATTTTACAGCACTCTTATAGGATTCAAATAGCACTGCCCGTCTCTACCCTCCCTGTTCGTCTTGTCTCGCCCTGTCCTTCATTTGTTTCCCCCTCAATTCAGTGAGGTGCTGCACTGCCCCCTCTGGCTCATGATGGAAAAATTCAGTAAAGAATGACAGCTTAGCCTCCAGGGGGCGCTGGTGATGGTCACGCACACGCATTAAATATTAATATATTTTGCTGCAAGACTAAAATATGCATTGATCTCATTAAAGTTGACCCCCTTCTGTGGTGTTAAACGATGAGTATAAATGCAGACAAAAAAACCCCCAAAAAACACAACGTTGGACCAAAACCGAGTTAAAATGGAGCAGAACTTTGGTTACAAACTGGGATGGAGTTAAACTCAATTTTGGGCCAAGTCAGGGCTAAAATGTAACTGAATGTTGGACCAAACCAAGGAGAACACTAGACTGAACCAAAGCCAAAATGAAACTGAATGTTGGACCAAACCAGAACTACAGTAACACAGAATTTGGACTAAACCAAACCTAAAATAAAGCCGAACTTTGGACCAAACCACTTCTCCAGTCCGACGGTATGTTGGTACCAAACCAGGACTACATATATTTGGCTCAAACAGTGAAATACTGGACGAAAATCGGAGTAAAATACCTCGAAATATCTAAAGGACGAGGCTGAAACGTCGTCACAAGCAGCAAACAGACCTGCAGCTGAAACAATGAACAACTAGCGCTGATGAATAATAATTTAAAGACGGTGTAAAAGTGAACACGGCGGTCGGACGGGGGGGGAACGAGGCGTCGCTCTGTAACGAGCTGCATTTCATTTCCATGTCAGTTAATTAGAGCGCTTCGTTCTTCCTATCAGGCGACGGCGACACCGACCAATTAAAACCACACAGAGGACGACTCAGCGGGTGAAATCTACGATCTGACGTGATGACAGGTGAGGAGACCTTCCACCAGTCGGCCTGTCAGGACCTGTCGTCCCTTCAGTCAGCGTCGAGCTAATTAACGAGGTTTATTCCTGAGCCTCTGAGTCAAACTACAGTGGAGCTGAATGAGTAGAGTCTTCTTACTGTTGTTGATCACACAGACCTAATAAATACTCTACATGTCAACGTTTCCTTCCATTTATCGATGGAATCCTTCTAAAATCAGTCGGTTCAACCTGGTTAAAATAAAACATCGGAAATGAGTTGAATCAACCCCAAAAGATGAAGTTGAATCAACACAAACACTTTAAGTTGGACCAACAAACTGATTGACTATGTGGAAACACTTTCCACTATTTTATTTTATTTTATTTACATTTATTCAGAGTTTTTTGAAAATAATTTTATATATAATCTTTATTTTTATATAAGGAAAAATGTTCTGTAAAAGAAAAAAATCTGGCAATAAAGGCAAAATTGTAAAAACTGTGAAAATAACAGCAAATACCTGTGAAATAATTAGATATTTGCAGGTTTAAATAAAGTGTTTAGTGTCGTTTTATGCTCAAATGCTGTATAAGAATGAGTTACTATTAATAAAAAAATACAGTTTTTTTTGATGTGAACAGTTTCGTGGTTGTTTTTATTGGTTTTGCTGACAAGTAAATTAATATTTACCTCAGTATTACTTGGATATTTTCAGTCATTTAACAAAACAGGGAGAAATTGTAAAATAAATTAAAAAATAAATAGAATTTGGGGAAAAAAATTGTTAAACAGTAAAAAAAGAGAAAGATTCAAAAGAGAAAAATAAATCAAATAAAATATAAAATATAAAATCTATTTTATATTTTAAAATATATATTTTTAAATATTTTATATATATATATTTTATATATATAAAATATTTTATATTATATATATATATAATATAAAATATATTTTATATTTTATATTTAAAATGTTATTGTAATTTATTACTTATTTTTATTAGAATTAAATTAAGTAATAAATAATCAATATACACTCCATGATTTATTTATTTTTTGATTGTGCGTACACATACTGTTAAAAAATAAATATTAAAAAATCTGTAAAAAATTTCAATATTCAAATATGTAGAAATACTTTTCAGATTTTAATTGAGATAATTCAAATATATTTTTTTTACGCTTATTTAAAGAGTTTTTTATTTGAGTGCATATACACATATTGTAAAATATATTTTTTTAAACTTGGTTTTTACTGATTATTTTAAAAATCAGTAAAAAAAAAAAATCACACATTTAAATATGTAGAAATGCTTTCCAGATTTTGACTGTGTTCATGAACTTAATCTGGCAAACCTTTGGAAATAAATTCAATTAACTAAAATAAATTATATTAAATCAAATAGGCTGGACCAAAAGAAATGCTTCAATCTGAGAGAAAACTTTTTATTTAGGTTGAAATGTTTTCTCTAATTTAATTTCGTTCACTCAGAGAGTTATTGATGAGTTTGTTCTGATGTGATTTTAATTATTGTCTCTTCACAGACAGAAAGTTGATTTGAAAACTCAAAAAGAGGAAGCAGGTGAAGGACGAACCGACGACGGCCAGAGATCCTCCTCAGGTAAATATCTACAGTACAAAGATCCAAAAGGACAAGGAAGGAGCCACAACATCAAACACGGAGTCTTATTAGAATTTTAGAGATCCACAGAGCTGCAGGGTTTTAGATTGTAGTGAACAAATAAAGCAACAAACTGCTGCCTGGAGTTCAGACGGTTAATTACAACCTGGGCTCTGTTTGAATGGATGCGAGTGTTAAATAAAAGCGAGACTCTCTTCTTCTAACAAACACCGAGGCTCAGGGATCCAAACACTGACGTTTAAATCTTCCGTTAAGGTAATCAGCATCACACCGGGTTCAGCTGAGGACCGAGGGTCAGCCGGGCTTTACGGAGACGTTCGTCACGTCTGATCTCGGCGGCAGGAGACGGAAAATGAAAGCGTCGTCTGGTGGAAGCGCTGACCTGCCGCACTGATGCACAAACAAACTCAGATCTGCACGCTGGAGCCGGCGGATCTGAGAAGGTGGCAGCTAATGAATGCCTCAGCTGCTTTTATGTGGGGAGAAAATCATAGCGGGGGGAGAAAAAAAGTCCACAAACAAACTCCATTTTTGGGCCGAACAGCCTCGACGTGAGATAAACGAGGAAATAAAAGTGTCAGCTGCTGTTTTCTTCCCCACGAATGTGGAGCGGCGTAATATATAGCTTCTGCAGCGACGCAACGGAACACATCAGGCTGTTTTTGTCGCTCGACGCTAAAAGGAAACTTATTTTCCGTGACTGATCTGCAAGAAGACGCCGCCTGATGGAATATAGCTGAGAAAACACAGAGTTCGTTGACCTGCAGGCTCAATATGTGCAGCAAAGTGAATGAGAAACAGAGGAAAAGGAAGGATCTGGTTGCAAAAATGAATCAGCTGCATGGAAATTTTCAGCTGGAGAGAGGATTATGTTGAAAATAAAACAGGTTTTCTGCTTTGCTCCATGAGAAAACAATTATAGTGAACAAATATACTAACACCCCATGTGGAATATTGATGCCTCATGAAGTGCACCACCCACAGTGAGCGTATACTGTCTGGTACTTGTACTAAATGGATGTTTCTCTTGATTAATGTCCCAAATTTGAGTCCATTTGTTGCATTAATTCCATTCAGTCCATGGGTGTGGCATATCCAGACGCTGCTCCAACACAATGAGCAGGACTCAGACACTCCTTATACTGGGGACAATAAAAGGCCACCCCAACATGTCACATGTTGACCAAAGCAGCAACGCCTCAGATGACTCCGGTCATGAGGGAACGTGTCACTGGCATGTTGGAAGCAGGAATGTCCACCAGAGCGGTCGCTGTGCAGCTGAATGTTCACTATCAGACGACAGGACATTGGAGAGTTGGTTTCCAACAGACGGGCAGTACTGCAAATCCACCTCATCCACGTCGGCCACGTGTGACCACCCCAGCACAGGATGGACACATTGTGGGATGGTCTCAGACCAGCGACACGTACAGCAGATGAAACCTTTGGTCTGACAACAGACGCATCACACCAACATGCCAATGACACGTTCCCTCATGACCGGAGTCATCTGAGGCAGTGGTTCTCAACTGGTCCAGCCTCAGGATCCACTATGTCTCTATTATTAACAGTCGTGACCCAAATTTTTGAAGTTTGCTGTTCCTGTTAACAAATTAAGGTTTATTTGGGTGTAGTCTGAATGCATTTTGATACAACTTAGGAAAATTTTGGCTTATTTTTTGCTAATTTTGGTATATTTGGACATCTTTACCAAGTTTTGGAGCATATTTTGGCCCATTTTGACAGATTCTGAGCACATTTTGGTTCATTTTTGGGACGTTTTTAGCATAAATTTCTCCAATAAGCTGGCAGAGACAGATCTAGAGGTTAATAGTGGGCAACTACTGGTGTCACCACCACTAAATGTCCTGCTATTGAAAGCAAACTGTGTCATAAGAAACACGTCCTTCAAAATAAAAGACTTTATACCACTACTTTTTGCTTCTGCGACCCTCTAAAAATGGCTTTGCAACCCACTTTTGGGTCCCGACCCACCAGTTGGGAACCACTGGTCTGAGGCGTTGCTGCTTTGGTCAACATGTGACATGTTGGGGTGGCCTTTTATTGTCATTTTGGACTATGTTTATGTAATTAAAGACTGGTTTTTGTCATTTTTGGACACAGTTTGAGTCTTTTTTGTCAATTTTTAGGTAATTATGAACCAATTTTGAGGCGTTTTGAACAAATTTTGAGTTTTTCTGGACAATTTCCAACCTATACCCATCCTTTTCCATCTTTGTCGAGTCCTGCAGTCAGATTTTTCACTTCCTCTGTTCAATTCTTTTCCATGTGGAGCCATGATGACCCAGACAGACCCAGTCCACAGGTCCAGGACTGAGAAGATTCTGTTGTTTACAGCTCAGTTTAAAACCATGTTCATCAGTTAGACTGTCTGGAATCACAGTTTAGTCTCAGTGCTTTGCCAACAAGTTATTTTGGACCATTTTTGAGTCATCATAGACACGATTCCTTCATTGTTGACGAATTCTGAGTCGTTTTGGACAAATTTTAAGTCCATTTCCACAATTTACAAGTAATTCTAAACAATTTTGGAGTCATTTTGGACACTGTTTGAGTCATTTTTGTCAGTTTTTAGGCAATTATGAACCAATTTTGAGGCATTTTGAACAAATTTTGAGACTTTCTGGATGATTTCTAACCTTGCAGGCACGATTCCTTCATTGTTGACGAATTCTGAGTCATTCTGGACAAATTTTAACCTGCCTTGGAACAAATTTTGAGGCTTTCTGAACAGAATGTGAGTCGTTTGAACAAGTGTCAAGCCTGACATAGTGATGTTCATGTCGTACGGATGGAGAGATCGTGGCGATGCTGGGCTATTCCACTGTGTAACAGGTTGCAGGATGATAGTTTCCCAAAACAGAGTCAACAAGTCGTTTTCGACTGCAGACACATTTCAAAACTGCCAGCATCTGCATGCATTAATATTTAGTGTTGTTTTACTGGTTATACGGAGATGCACAACCAGATTTATCACAGCCAGGATGCTCAGGAAGCTTGAGCTCAGAGAAAAACCTGCAACTCTCTGCTTGCTTACACTGAATCCTGTGTTCAGAACAACCTGTCTGATGGCGTCTGCAGCAAAACAAACCAACAAACCAACACTTTCCCTGCAGCGTGCATTAAAATGATCAGAAAACAGACAGGGCTTCTCTCCTCTCATGTCAGAGCAGCGAGGTTTTCGGCTGATTTTTCACTACATAAACCTCCGTTCTCCATTTTGGGGTGTTTGCTGGTTCCTAATGTTAAATCGAGGCTTCTGTATTTACGTCTGCTGCTCTCCAGACGTCCTCAGCGGTTTGCTTTGGGTCTTAATTAGCGGCAGCACACGGAGACGAACTCGTCGATTTGCATCGGCAGGCTGTTAGCGGCTGAACCCGTGAACTGAGAGCGCGAGCAGGAAGCAACGTTCAAGCGGCTCTTTACGGGGATCTGCGGCGGCTCATTAAAGCCGAGGCTGAACCCGCATCACAGTCTGAGGCCGACGAAGCCGAGCGGCGCGGAGGAGAGGTCGCCGAGGACACCGGGAATCATCCTCCGAGGACAAAACCAGACCAAATCCAGCGCCGGAGGAAGTGTTCACATCAAAGCCACGCAGAAAACATGGCTGAAAGTGGATTTAAACCGCAGCAAAGACCTCGAAATATATAAAAACCAAACACAGATTTCAGATCAGAGCATCCAGCTGAAGGCGGATTAACAGACTGTAAACTACATCTGTAAAAAATGGTAAAAATCTGTCAGCAAAGGTGTCAGAAATAGAATTTTAAACAACACTACATTAAAAAACAGTTAAAAGACAGTTACTATATGAAACTCAAACACATGTCACGGTTCAATTGTATATTTCTAATTTTGTATCACGGATTAAGAAAAATATTAAATGGAAATAAAATACGTAGCGTTCAGCAGATGAGTAGACAAAGACTCCGGAAAACTCAGCTACGGCAGCTTCCTCTTGAGCTAGTTTGCCCACCTGAGATGGTGCAAGGAACGGTATTGGCTGATGGATGGGAGGCGACCAATCAGAGCGCTGCGTTCTGTATCCTGGGCTCTGATTGGCTCAGCGACCGTAGCATCAGTCTCCTCCGTCTCCTGTGTACAGCAGCGTTCAGCATCTTGCCTTGTCCTTTTCACATGGACGTCTGGTCGCTGTGTGTAGTGTTGAGTTTATTTCAGCCCAACGATGTCGCCCAAACGTGCTGCACCTTCTAAGGCTCCTGGAACCCAAGCGTGGGGAGGGTTTATAAAGCCTTAACATATATATATGAACTAGAAAAGCCCTCAGAGAGCTCATACCTCCACCAAGGAGCTTCAGTCCACCCCCAACACAATCTCCCAATTCACATATTTTGTATGGAACGTTACAGATGCAAATGTAATTACATACAGTTCAAATGTCCTACCAACAATGCGGCCTTCACCCCATCCGACCTAATGAACAGGCGCGGCCTCTAGCGCGGCAGCTCCTAACAGCCTCCCAGCTTCTTAGACAACCGGAGATAAGAATGCCGGCCCAACCGTGCGTATGTCGCTCAGGAAGGAAAGAGAACTCCGTCACTGTCGCTGTCTGTCGCGTGGAGACCCAAAATGTCATGTGGTCAGAGGGGGTTACCCCAAAAACAAGAGCGCCCTCTGGTGGCTTTTAGAGTAAACTGCATTTAATTGTCCACCTGGTTACACTTACATTAAAAAAAAAATTACTCATTTATTGTAAAATAACAATAAACTGTAAAACAAACCCGCTAAATATAATCACCGACCCGTTCGTTATCTCCAGAGCGTCCGTCACCTCTCCATCCTCTAAATGGTCGACTGCAGAAACACAAAGCTTCACTTCCTGCTCCGACAGTGACGAAGAATTAATTAGTGGGTTCAGACGCCGGAATAAAACCCACCTAATGACTCCCCCGTTCTCCCCCCGTACGGCCTCACCCCTCAGACATGTCAGTTCAACCTGCAGTTTCTTCCTCCTTCTCTTTGTCCGTCCGACTCTTTATATGTTCACAGTTCATACTTAGTGATCCCAGCTTTGCTAACGAGGCATTTTGGACGATGTTGGAGCCATTCTGAAGGAAATAGAAGCCATTTTGGTCCATTTTTGAGTGATTGTTGGCAGGTTTTTCTAATTTTTGACATTTTTTTTATCATTTTGGACACAACTTTGGTCCTCTTGGACAATTTTAACCAATTACGGACCAATTTTGGTCAATTTTGAACACATTTTGGACAATTTTTTGAATAGCCGTGGACACGTGAACCTATTTCCATTCTTTTCCATCTTAGTAAAGTCAGTTAGGCTGATTGGAAATCACTGGCAGCCTTTTTTAATTTGAGTGATCTCATTTTGGACCATTTCTGAGCCATTCTGAAGAACTTCGGAGTCATTTTGAACAATATTTGAGTGACTGAAGGCAGGTTGTTGGTATTTTGAACAACTTCTGAGTCATCTTTGACACAACTCGAGGCCTTCTGGACAATTGGAACTATTCATGGACCAATTTTGAGCCATTTTTCGACAAATCTTGAGTCATATGAGACAAATTTAAACATGTCCTGGAACAAAGTTTTGGTTTCACTGATCACAGCTTTGCTAACAAGTCACTTTGGAATTATTTTAAAGTCATTTTGCCCAATTTTTGAGTAATTGTAGGCAGGTTTTGAGCCACGTTGAACACATTTGGAGTCATTTTGGATAATTCCTAACTAATTATGGACACTTTTTGAATAGCCGTCGACACATGTGAACCTATTTTCATTCTTTTCTATCTTAGTAAAGTCAGTTAGGCTGATTAGAAATCACTGGCAGCCTTTTTTAATTTCAGTGATCTCATTTTGGACCATTTCTGAGCCATTCTGAAGAACTTCGGAGTCATTTTGAACAATATTTGAGTGACTGAAGGCAGGTTGTTGGTATTTTGAACAACTTCTGAGTCATCTTTGACACAACTCGAGGCCTTCTGGACAATTGGAACTATTCATGGACCAATTTTGAGCCATTTTTCGACAAATCTTGAGTCATATGGGACAAATTTAAACATGTCTTGGACCAAAGTTTTGGTTTCAATGATCACAGCTTTGCTAACAAGTCAGTTTGGAATTATTTTGAAGTCATTTTGCCCAATTTTTGAGTAATTGTAGGCAGGTTTTGAGCCACGTTGAACACATTTGGAGTCATTTTGGATAATTCCTAACTAATTATGGACACTTTTTGAATAGCCGTCGACACATGTGAACCTATTTTCATTCTTTTCTATCTTAGTAAAGTCAGTTAGGCTGATTAGAAATCACTGGCAGCCTTTTTCTGAGCCATCCTGAAAAACATACGAGTCATTTTGAACAATATTTGACTAACTGAAGTTAGGTTTTTGGTATTTTGCACAACTTCTGAGTCCTTTTGGACAATTTTTGGACGATTTTGAACCATTTTTGACAAATTTAGAGTCATCTGGGACAAATTTGAACATGTTTTGGAACCAATTTTTGCTTTCACTGATCACAGCTTTGCTAACAAGTCGCTTTGGACAGTCTTTGAGTTACAATCTCCAAGCGTGTGAGTCATTTTGGAGTCCTTGTGGACTAATTTGGAGGCGTTTGGATGAATTCGGACCTATTTTGGGACATATGTTGGTGCATTTTGGACGAATTTTCATTCTTTTCCACCATTGTGTCGTCTCATAGTCAAAACCGAGGAGGTTCTGTTGAGTACAGCTCATTTTAGAACCATGTCCATGCAGTCAGTCTGACTTTGGGTTCTGCATGTTGAATACAGTCTGTCTAAGGTGTTTGCTTTTCGTTGCACATGAGAAAAAATGCTCTGCTGTAGCACTGATGTGATTACTGAGAGGTGAGAGTGCTGAATCATGTGGCATTTAGGCGGTATTCCTCTCCTGTCGTCTACTAGAAGTGAATCAGTGGATGAATCACAAACCAGAGAGATCTTTTACCAAGCAGAGTCTAAAAATACCCGCTCCCATCATGAGGCACTTTTACTATGAGGCTGTCTTTGTCTTGTTCTACACTGGTGCCTCCGGGAACGTTTCCTCTGTTTTATATCCTCGTCGCCCCTCTTCGTCCTCCTCCTCCACCTCGGAGTTTCTAACGAGCCCACCCACTCGTCCCCGGGCCTGCAGACGAACGGCCGCCCTGCCGGATCGCCGCCGCCACTGCGCATGAACTCGTTTTCGCCCGGAAGACTCTCAAGGTGAGTCGAGTTAAAACGGCGCTTCGAGATGCCGAGTTCCCCGGGACCAGGCGGGAGGTCTGCAGTCGGAGGCTTATGATTGGAATGTTTAACCGAGATTGCTTTGTTCGGCTTTGTGTTGAGCTACACATTAAACAGAACCCACCCTGGAGCCCTTCATCATGTCGTCACCCCTTTACGCTCCGATCGCATCGATTTCTACCCCTTTAATTATCTTTTGCGCCCCTGTATTACCTCGGTCACGTCTCCTGAGGTTGCACGCACAGAAAAAACCCCCAAAAGACTGAACTGAAATTCAGGAGTTTTAACATGAAGCTGCAGCAAGAAGAAGACCTGATGTAGCAGGTAGGTTTTGTTTACTACGGTGACCAATGCTTACAGGAAAAGCCTAGAAAAAGAGATTTAAGGGGGCATTTAAGGGGGAAAAGTTCACTTAAAGGCAGGAACTTCTTGTCTTTAAGGTTTTAGTCATGATTTTAACCCTGAAAATGCTGTGCAAAGATAACTTACAGTTAATTTTGGGGCGAGAGGCTACCTGTTGCCACTTCCTGGTGGTTAACTGAGAAGATCCCACGTCTATACGTACAGTAATGTCACTGCTGCACATATTTCCATGATCTCCCTGATAAAAACCCCCTGATGAGACAGTACAATATTCTAACTTTAGTAAACGGATCAGACTTTTACAGTAAATGTTATGGAGCTCAGGATTCAGCTGTAACTAATGATGCTCGCCTTGTAATTTACCGTTAGATTGTGATCCATCCTGTCTCCATGTTGGGATCATTTTTAATTAGTAGCAATGAAAGATAATTACTGCGGCATTGTACTGTGCATAAATGCATGCAGCTTTCTTGTTTTGGAGATCTCATGCAGATCCTGTTGCCGTCTGATGCCGCAGGTCCTTAATAAACTCAGAGGAAACAGTCCCAAACAACCGGAAGCGACAAACCAAACTTCGGCTCCTGTTAACATTTGGGATCGTTTATAATTATTAGCAATGAATGAAGCTACTGCTGTGTTTTGTTTTGTGTAAAATGCATGCAGCTTTCTTGTTCTGGAGATGCTCATGTCGATTCTGTTGCCGTCTGATGCTGCAGGTCCTCAACACTCTGGGGTCAGGGGGTCACCTTAGAAACTATTTATCTGGCTCTGCTTGGTGCTTTTTTTTCCAGCACAACCTCACCTATGTGGCTGTACAGTTATTTATTCATTTTGATGTAAGGTATATCAACACACTGGACCTAAAATTCCAGAAAATAAATTCCAATCCGAGTAGGTAAAAGTTAGATTTTTTTCACTGTGGACACCAAAAAACATGTGAAATGGACCATTTTTATAACTTAGAATGATAATATGAATAGAAAACTTCAAAAAACAATGTAAAAATTTAGCAAACAGCACATTTATACACACTGTTCGCGTAAAATTACTGAAAATTCACTTTTATACAACTATTACAGCTATTTACAAAACCATCAGGTGTCACAATCAGACTGTACAGGAATTGTTTGTATTTCCGTGCTCATGACTGCTCCACATTCTGGAGTCACCTCATTGCTCTGATGCACTAAACACGCTACACGACACGCTAACGATGTCATCCAAACACGCTAAATGTCACACATCGATCGCCCTTGCTGCGTCTCTCTGCGCCTCCATCTCGACTTCAACTTTCTGCCTAGCAACCACCATAGAATTTTGTGATTGGCCGACGTGGTGCGCTTCCGACCAATAGGAAAGGAGTGTTTTTCTGTTTGTTTTTCTTGCCAGCACTTTCGACACAGAATCACCCATTTTTACTGTCTCATCCTGCACCAAAGATGCTCCAAAAGTGCGAAAATGTACGGCGTTTATTATCTATCACAACTCTGGTTTTATTTGGCCGATCAACACGATTCAAAAGCCGATATATCGTGTGAAATCTGCACTTTGGACACAAGTTGAAATGGAGACGCTGCAAATATGTTGCGTCATCTTTAATAGGTCATGTCATCCTCATGCGCCGGCGCGTCCGTCGACCCCAGGAGTTTAATAAACTCAGAGGAAATAGTCCCAAACAACCGGAAGCAACAAACCAAACTTCGGCTCCTGTTAATGTTAACGTCAGCTAAAGGCCTAAACTTTGTCTTTTGTCCTTTCTGGGATGTTTATAGACATGATGCTTTCACTTGCACTGGGACAACATAGTTGCATTCCCTGAAACTTGGACGTCCGAGGCGCCTCTGCACCGCAACCTTCTCTAATTCCCCCGTTCACCTCGAAGCCACTTCTGAACTCCTTCCTCACCTATTTCGATCCACTAAATCCCATCTTCACTCCTGTTGATTCCACTGTTATCATCTCACACCAGTTCCATCCCTCACAACTGCTCACACGGCTTTTATCCAGCTCTCAGACATGATTTATGAAAAGCTTTTTGGCACCAATCAGGCATCCACTCCAGACGGCTTCACTGCCATTTAGTCGCTGCCCTGATTTATGAAAGACAAAATCAGTGCGACAAGAAGGTGGCACCAACTGCCAGCTCCTGTTACCTTTGAGTTCGGCTGCGCGGGTTAATTATTTACCGAGTTGACTGCTCAAAGAGGCAGATCATTAAATTAGCAAAGCAAACTGACAAAAATCACCCCTAAGAAATCCAACTGACGGACTCAACCAGTCAAACAGCCGAAACATTCGTCCACTTTAAGCCTCCACTGTGCCTTTGCTATCCCTGTAAGCCCCTCTGTCATTACTTTACAACCTTCTCTTGGTCCTTCATAACCATTTATTAACATCTAGACCTTCTTTATGTCTTTCTGTGGTAGTTTCACCCCTTTTATTAGTTTGATCCAGTTTTATTGCTGCATTTTGGACCATTTTTTTTGACCATTTGTCCCCCATAGCATCTATTTATACCCATCTATTGCACCAATTTCCACCCTCAAACAACCTTTTGCAACCTTTAGCTGAACAATCACCCCTCTAACCCCAACATCTCATAATCTATACCTTCTGCCACCCCTTTAACTCTACAGTTAGCCATTCTCACCCTTCTGTCGGTCCTCTAGACCCTCTTTTTACAACCTTTTGGAACATTTTTGCATCCCTTCCACCCTTTTATTACTCCATCAACCCCTTTGTCATAACGTTATACCCTACTACTTTCATTTTACACCCTTATCCTATGCCTTTCTAGCTTTTACACTCTACTTTATAACTGTATAAGTTCCCTTTATACCTTTGTCTGACTGTATCCCTTTTATCTGGAACCTTTTTTACTTTTCTTTATGTCTTCTTACCCCTTTAATTAGTTTATTCTGTCTTTCTTGAGAGGGTTCTATTCTTTTTTGACCATTTGCACCCCAAAACATCTAATTAAACCCATCTACAGCCCCCATTTCCACCCTCTAACAAACCTTAATAGCGTTCGTCTTCACCATCAGCCGTCTGGTCCCTTTATTGTATGTATACACCCCAACATCTCATAATCTATACCTTCTGCCACCCCTTTTAACCCAACAATTAGCCATTCTCACCCTTCAGCCAGACCCTTAGACCCTCTTTTTATAACCTTTTGGAACATTTTTGCATCCCTTAGGCCCTTTTATTACTCCATCAACCCCTTTGTCATAACGTTATACCCCACTACTTTCATTTTACACCCTTATACTACTCCATTCTAACTTTTATACTCTACTTTATAACTGTATAAGTTCCCTTTATACTTTTGTCTGACTGTGTATCCCTTTTATCTGGAACCTTTTTTTACTTTTCTTTATGTCTTCTTACCCCTTTAATTAGTTTATTCTGTCTTATTTGAGAGGGTTCTATTCTTTCTTGACCATTTGCACCCCAAAACATCTAATTAAACCCATCTACAGTACCAATTTCCATCCTCCAACAAACCTTCATAGCCTTCGTCTTCACCATATCCCCTCTGATCCCTTTATTGTATGTATTCACCCCAACATCTCCTAATCTATACCTTCTACCACCCTTTAACCCTACAGTGAGTCACTTTCACCCATCTGTCAGTCCTTTATACTCCCTTTTTACAACCCTCTGGAACGTTTTTGAATCCCTTCCACCATTTTATTACTTCATCAACCCTTTTGCCCTAATTTTATACCCTGCTACTTTCATTTTACACCCTTATATGACTCCTTTTTAACTTTTATACCCTACTTTATAACTGTATAAGTTCCCTTTATACCTTTCTCTGACGTGTATCCCTTTATCCCTTATATCTGGAACCTTTTTTTTTACTTTTCTTTATGCCTTTTTACCCCTTTAATTGGTTTATTCTGTCTTTCTTGAGAGGGTTCTATTCTTTTTTGACCATTTGAACCCCAAAACATCTAATTAAACCCATCTACAGCACCAATTCCACCCTCAAACAAACCTTTATAGCCTTTGTCTTCACCATTGACCCTCTTGTCCCTTTATTGTATGTATACACCCCAACGTCTCGTAATCTATACCTTCTGCCACCCCTTTAACTCAACAGTTAACCATTCTCACCCTTCTGCCAGTCCTTTAGAACCTCTTTTTATAACCTTTTGGAACGTTTTTGCATCCCTTCGACCCTTTTATTACTACATCAACCCGTCTGTCATAACGTTATACCCTACTACTTTCATTTTACACCCTTTTATACCCTACTTTATAACTGTATATCTTCCCTTTATACCTTTATCTGACCATGTATCCCTTTATCCCTTTTATCTGGAACCTTTTTTATGTTTCTATATGCATTCTTACCCCTTTAATTAGTTTATTCTGTCTTTCTTGAGAGGGTTCTATTCTTTTCTGACCATTTGCACCCCAAAGAATCTAATTAAACCCATCTATAGTGCCCATTTCTACCCTCTAACAAACCTTAATTATGTTCGTCTTCACCATCAACCATCTGGTCCCTTTATTGTATGTATACACCCCAACATCTCCTAACCTATACCTTCTTCCACCCCTTTAACCCTACAGTGAGTCACTTTCACCCATCTGTCAGTCCTTTATACTCCCTTTTTACAACCCTCTGGAACGTTTTTGAATCCCTTCCACCATTTTATTACTTCATCAACCCCTTTGCCCTAATTTTATACCCTGCTACTTTCATTTTATACTCTTATACTACTCCTTTCTAACTTTTATACTCTATAATTGTATAAGTTCCCTTTACACCTTTCTATGACATGTATATCTTTATCCCTTTTATCTGGAACCTTCTTTTTACTTTTCTTTATGCTTTTTAACTCTTTTATTGGTTTATTCTGTCTTTCTTGAGAGGGTTCTATTCTTTTTTGACCTTTTGCACCCCCAAAACATCTAATTAAACCCATTTACAGCACCCATTTCCATCCTCCAACAAACCTTTATAGCGTTTGTCTTCACCATCAGCCGTCTGATCCCTTTATTGGATGTATACACCCCAACATCTCCTAATCTATACCTTCTGCCACCCCTTTAACTCAACAATTAGCCATTCTCACCCTTCTGCCAGTCCTTTATACCCTCTTTTTATAACCTTTTGAAACATTTTTGCATCCCTTCAACCCTTTTATTACTCCATCAACCCCTTTGCCATAACATTATACCCTACTACTTTCATTTTACACCCTTATCCTATGCCTTTCTAACTTTTACACCCTACTTTATAACTGTATATCTTCACTTTATACTATTCTGTGACCCTGTTCATTCCTTCATCATCCATTTAAACATTCTCTTGCCCATTTTCAACCCCTTCAGCCCCTCAACAATAACCTCAAATCCCACTGTATCATCCCTTTTTGCTAATTTATCACCCTTCATCTTTCTAGCAACAATTAAAAACCTTTTACGACCCTACTACACCCCTTTGGCATGCCTTTCTCTGCCCTTCTGTCTTTTCATTTCATTTAATTGTCCCCTTTACCACTCCATCACTGCTTTGACCCCATCATAAATCTCTCTGATCCCTTTATCTATAACCTGTACACCTGTTATCTTTCCTTCATCCCCTTCTATCACTTCTTTAACCCCCAAATGAAGCCATCTTACCACTGTATCACAGCCTGCCACCCCTCAATCATCCCCTTTATCCTGTTTCGACCCCCCTGTCATCTCACATCATCCCTTTAAATTGAGCTTTCATCCCTCCATCATCTCTTTGGCGTCCCAATAAGTGATTTTCACCCTTTTATCTTCCCCCCCGACCTCTCGATCTGCCCTTTTTCCAGAGTTCAGAGGTCGGGTTTCTTCGTCGTCCAAACGGTGTAATGAAAAGTTCACCATCTGAAAGGCTCTAATGAGCTGCTGACTACAAGGCCGCCGCCTCGCAGGACAAAAAGCCGATTATGTAACCAAACTAATGAAACAAGGCTACTGTGTGAGGCCTAAAAATAGCAGCCAACTGGCTCCTAAGAGACGAGGCAGAGAGGTGTGGATCCCTCTGAAATCTCACTTCAAGAAAGGCTTGAAAAGGTCGCTATGACTTTCATTTGATCTTCACATGACAAACACGTATTTACTCAAAGGACGTAACCACACAGTCTTTGTATAGGATGACCCTCTGAGCTAAAAATCCCACCGGCAGGTCTGAAAGGCACGCTTTCTTCAAGCAAAATTTAAAAATGACACCATTTATCAGCCAGGAACTCTAAAAACAGAAAGAAATATCAGATTTTAAACTTTCTAATGGTCCTTGAACACATACGTCACACCAAATCTAAGCTTAATCACTTTATTCTACTTGCCTCAGTTAAAAATTCTCCAAAATTCAAATATTTTCTTGAACCAGATTTTGTAAAAAACAAAAAATTCTGCACTCCTGAATGCAACCATGAAGCCATTTTAACACAGCTGTGACCAACAGTCATGCGACAAAAAATCTGAGAGTTTTTAGGTTGAATTGCAGGCAGTGTTTCCATGGAGACACTGAGAGGAAAATCAAACCTACTGGATCAATAAACAAATGCAGCATGGCTCAGAAGCAATAAACAGAGGAGACAGTAGTTGAAGAGACACATCCAGCATGGTGGAACATCTTCCTACAGATGATTAGTCTGGAGAGGATGAAGACATGGAAATGATTCAATATCTGCAGTAAGAGGAGACAGAACTGTCACAGAATGACACAAAGAGACATGAAACGTCACAAACACGACACAAAATGTTAAAAACCAGGCAGAAAACAAAATAAAGGAGACAGAATGTGACCACAGAGACAAAAAACTGTTCCAAAGATGCGTAAAACGATGAAAACAAGACGCAAAACAACAAAAACGAGACACAAAATAGTAAACAGAGGAGCAAGTAGTTGGAGATACATCCAGCATGGTGAAAAATCTTTCTACAGATGATGAACAGAGGATGGAACATGGAAATATTTCAATATCTATAGTATGTGAAGATAAAACGACCATAAAGAGACCAAAAATTGCAAAAAATGCAAAAAATAACGCGATAAAATAAATGCAGCATGGCTCCAAAACGGTACACAGAGGAGCAGAGCAGAGTGAAAAGGTTTTTAGAGGCTGTAAAGATGGAAAACATTTTTTAAAAAAGACAAAAAACAACACTGAAAAGGTCAAGAAAAATACACAAAAGAATGACCAAAACGAGACTAAATGACAGACAGGACATGCAAACCAGCAGGAACAAGACACAGAATGATTAAAAAAAGACACTAAATGACAAAAATGACACATGAAATGACCAAAGAGACGAAAAAATGGCAAAAAAAATGCAAAAATACCACAATAAATAAATAAATGCAGCATGGCTCAGAAACAGTGAACAGAGGAGACAGTAGTTGGAAGATACATCCAGCATGGAGGAACATCTTTATAGAGATGATGAGTCTGGAGAGGATGGAGACATGGAGACAGTTCAATATCTACATATATACGCTGAACAAAATATAAAGGCCCCATGTGAAATATTGATGCCACACGAAGTGCACCACCCAAAGTGAGCGTATACTGTCTGGTACTTGTACTAAATGGATATTTCTATTGATCAGTGTCCCCAATCTGAGTCCACCACTGCCTCAGTGATGCATTAATTCCATTCAGTCCATGGGTGTGGCATATCCAGACGCTGCTCCAACACAATGAGCAGTACTCAGACACTCCTTATACTGGGGACAATAAAAGGCCACCCCAACATGTCACATGTTGACCAAAGCAGCAACGCCTCAGATGACTCCAGTCATGAGGGAACGTGTCACTGGCATGGACTGAATGGAATAATGTATCACTGAGGCAGTGGTGGACTCAGATTTGGGACATTAATCCAGAGAAATATCCATTTAGTACAAGTACCAGACAGTATACGCTCACTTTGGGTGGTGCACTTCATGTGGCATCAATATTTCACATGAGGTGTTTATATTTTTGTTCAGTGTAGATTTGTTGTTATTTATTGCTCTGTTTCTGCAGGACTTTATGCTGCAGTGAAAAATGAGACGGGAGCAAACGAAGAAATCACTCATAAGTTCAGTGTAAAAGTTTCCAAGGTTTCAATTCGATTGATCACATAACAAAAAGGTTATGAGCCGCTCTGGAAGCCGCTCCGCCGGATGACAGATATCGTCCTTGTAGCTGCCAGCGACACTGAAAAGGCTCAAAAATTAAAAACAACATGAACTTAAATGAGATTTTTGCGGGTGAAAAGCAGCCTTTAGTGGCAGCCCCGCTCCTTTCATTAGACCTCCTCCTCATCCTCACCTCCGCTCACCTCTATTTTCCTATTTTTGCGTGTTATCACCAGACAAAAGGGAGCTCGGTGCAGCACTGGGAACACTGGTGGCTCTCTGGGTGGATTATTTGAATAAAAATGGCGATAATGGACCAGAAAGCACACAAACATCATTATCACCCCGCCTCACACGCGCCGTGCTTCCCCGTCTTTCTTAAGGTGAATATTAAAGATGAATATCGTCTCGACTTCACGTACAAGTCAAGCAGAGAGAGCCTCCTCAGCGAATCATCCAACATCTGGAGTTTATATCGTCCTACATCACATTTATGTGTCAGAATATACGTACAGGAAGCAGAAGCAGGAGAGAAACCACAGATCTGTCGCTGATAGGGAATAATAATGACACTGCGTCCAGAGGAAGCCTGTCAGGGTAACCGATGCTCCAGCAGACCTGTGTTCTCTGATAACACAACCTGCTCATGTTCCTCTGATGCTGCTGCGACTCATCAGGCACGAGATTCGATCTGCAGCACGAGACGAGGCAGAAGAGCTGCTTCCACGTTGGTTTTGGAGCTCACATTCTGCTGTTTGGTTCCTTCAGTGTGTTATACAGAGGATTTCTGGTTCCTTATAGTTGATTAATGTTTCCTTATAGTTGATTTTGGTTCCTTATAGCTGCTTTTTGGATCATTTTAGCTGCTTTTTGGTTCTGTGTAGTTGATTTTGGTTCCTTATAGTTGATTTTTGGTTCCTTATAGTTGATTTTGGTTCCTTATAGTTG
Organism: Dascyllus trimaculatus; assembly: GCA_024666655.1. NCBI lineage: Eukaryota > Metazoa > Chordata > Actinopteri > Pomacentridae > Dascyllus > Dascyllus trimaculatus. Next base: position 3,294,946 of record CM045463.1, on the reverse strand, counting down.
ATTTTGGTTCCTTATAGTTGATTTTTGGTTCTGTGTAGTTGATTTTGGTTCCTAATAGTTGATTTTTGGTTCCTTATAGTTGATTTTGGTTCCTTATAGTTGATTTTGGTTCCTTATAGTTGATTAATGGTTCCTTATAGTTGATTAATGGTTCCTTATAGTTGATTTTGGTTCCTAATAGTTGATTTTTGGTTCCTTATAGTTGATTTTGGTTCCTAATAGTTGATTTTTGGTTCCTTATAGTTGATTTTGGTTCTTTATAGTTGATTTTTGGTTCCTTGTAGTTGATTTTGGTTCTTAATGGTTGATTTTTGGTTCCTTATAGTTGATTTTTGGTTGCTTATAGTTGATTTTAGGTTCCTTATAGTTGATTTTGGTTCCTTATAGTTGAATTTTGGTTCCTAATAGTTGATTTTTGGTTCCTTATAGATGATTTTCGGTTCTTCATAGTTGATTTTTGGTTCCTTATAGTTGATTTTTGGTTGCTTATAGTTGATTTTAGGTTCCTTATAGTTGATTTTTGGTTCCTTATAGTTGATTTTTGGTTCCTTATAGTTGATTTTGGTTCCTTATAGTTGAATTTTGGTTCCTAATAGTTGATTTTTGGTTGCTTATAGTTTAATTTTGGTTCCTAATAGTTGATTTTTGGTTGCTTATAGATGATTTTTGGTTCTTTATAGTTGATTTTCGGTTCTTTATAGTTGATTTTTGGTTGCTTATAGTCGATTTTAGGTTCCTTTTAGTTGCTTTTGGTTCCTTATAGTTGGTTTTTATGTTCCTTGTAGTTTATTTTTGGTTCCTTATAGTTGATTTTGGTTCCATATAGTTGATTTTTGGTTCCTAATAGTTGATTTTTGGTTCCTTATAGTTAATTTTTGGTTTCTTATAGATGATTTTTGGTTTCTTATAGATGATTTTTGGTTCTTTATAGTTGCTTTTTGGTTCCTGCAGTATTCTGTAGTTGTTTTTTTTCCCTTCAGTGTGTTGCTTCGCTGCTTTTTGTACATCTGTCAACTTCAGTTTGAGTCATTTTGGAAAACGTCTGTAATTTTGGTCATTTTTTTGCCATTTTGAACAATCCTTTTGAGTCATTTTGACAAATTTGGTCATTTTTGTTTGGTTAGGGTTAGGGGTTAGCAGGAGGGTTTATTTGGATTCTCATCTCCTTTGCGGTGTTCTATAGCTGCTTTTTGGTTTCCTAAAAGAATGAGCAGCTGGCTTTCAGTCCAGTATATATTATTTTCTCTCAGTTGCAGTTGTAAAACAAACAGCACAATATAAGAAACATCATGTTCGTTGTTCTTTGCGGCTCAAGACGCCCAGAATTCAACTCTGACTTTCAGTAAAATCACAGACGTCTCATCGTTTGGGCTAAAACTTCTTTTAACCCGTGAAGATTTTGCTCTGAACAAGCAGCAGCTTCTCCCCGACCTCCAGGACGATCAGATGCAGGAGTCGGCGGCGGCTAACGGCCCCGTGCTGTTATTTTACAGCGATCATTCTGATGTCCCAAAGTTAACGTGCAGATGTTTCATTAAAGCCGCGGCGCCACATTTGCATCGACGCCAGTCGCCTCCAACTCTGCAAACTGATGAGACCACCGGCAGCCGGTCAAATGGAAGGATATGAGCAGCGGCATTAAAATTAACAAACAGATCGAGTAATAATTACCGTTATTCTCCTCACGCCTGAGGCTGCCAATCCCATCTGAAGCAGCCGAAATGGACTATTTCTCAGAAAAACTCATCAGCTTCAAACAGGCCTCAAAGACAAAACGGGCAAAACTTAGACGAGCCGTTATGGCAGGATGTGAAAAAGGGCCGAAGAAAGGTGGCTCACAATTAAAAATTCATATTAATGGTCGTTAAGTATTCATGGTAAATGCTTTTTAATGGCAAATATTACCAGACAGGAGCGTTTCGCTGAGAAAATGTGTTGTGGCCGAGAGCTCAATGGCATCAGAGGAAGGAAGAGTCGCCTCCTGAATCGCTGGAATCGACCCGGCGAGGAGGGGCTTTCCTGGTCGCGCAGTTAGCAGTTAGCAGTTAGCAGTTAGCGCAAAGGCGGAGGTGCCTCTGATGTCACTGTGACGCCGGGAAAACGCCGTTATCTTCATTTCACACCATCAGAAAGCAGAAAAGAGACGAACATCTGCACATCTGCAGCTTTATAATTGATTTTTTGCGCCTTCTTTAATACGTTTACATGCTTTAAAGAGCCCACGTCCTGCATTTTGTGTATCTCTGTGACTCACATGCCTTGGATTTGATGTAATTCTAAACCAAATATTGATTTTTCCACTAAAGCCTTGGACTTGTTGACCTTATTATCAGACTTGCAGCAACTTTAATGATTGATTTAAATGACGTATTTATAATAAGCCTTCATTAATCCCACAGTGGAAGCAGCAGCAGCAGCAGCAGCAGCAGCAGCAAAGGAGAATGGTGCAAACATTTGAGGGATAACGATAGAAAAATGAAAAATAAACCAAAATATACACAAGTGCTGAACTGCTGGATGTGGAAATCAGTATTGCAGCGATCAGTGGAGCAGCATGGATTCTTTTATGACTGGAAATACAGGTAAAGATGCAGAACTAGTGCATGGATCCATCGGTACGTAGAAAAATACCGACATTGCACAGATTCTCATACATGTAGAAGAAAAACAGATCTTGCACAGACTTTAAATGTATAAAATATTCATAGTTTAGAGGTAATTTACACTCACCAGCAACTTTATGAGGTACACCAATCACATGGCAGCAACTCAACGCATTCAGGCATGTAGACGTGGTCAAGACAACCTGCCGAAGCTCAAACCGAGCATCAGAATGGAGAAGAAAGGGGGTTTAAGTGGCTTTGAATGTGGCATGGTTGTTGGTCTGAGTCTACTGGGATTTTCACCACAACCATCTCCAGGGTTTACAGAGGATGGTCCGAGGTTAAGAGGAGAATGGGCAGACTGGTTGGAGATGATAGAAAGGCAGCAGGAACTCAACCAAGGAATGCAGAACACCATCTCTGAACCACAACAACCTTGGAGAAGATGGGCTCCAGCAGCAGAAGACCACACCGGGGGCCACTCCTGTCAGCTAAGACCAGGAAACTGAGGCTACAGTTCACACAGGCTCACCAGAACTGGACAGTAGAAGATGGAAAAACGCTGCCTGGTCTGATGAGTCTCCATTTCAGGGTCAGAACAACATGAAAGCATGGATCCATCCTGCCTTGGATCAACGGTTCAGGCTGCTGCTGGTGGTCTAATGGTGTGGGGGGTGTTTTCTTAGTACCAACTGGTTTAAACTCCACAGCCTCCCTGAGTGTTGCTGCTGACCATGTCCATCCCTTTATGACCACAGTGGACCATCTTCTGATGCTACTTCCAGCAGGATAATGCTCCATGTCTCAAAGCTCAGATCGTCTCCAACTGGTTTCTAGAACATGACGATGAGTTCTCTGGACTCCAACGGCCTCCACAGTCACCAGATCTCAGTCCAGTAGAGCTCCTTTGGGATGTGGTGGAACGGGAGGTTGGCATCATGGATGTGGAGCAACTGTGAGATGCTATCATGTCAACATGGATCAGAACCTCTGAGGAACGTTTCCAGCAGCTTGTTGAAAGTACGCCATGAAGAATTAATGCAGTTCTGAAGGCAAAAGGGGTCCAGCCGTTTACTAGCAAGGTGTTCCTAATAAAGTGGCCGCTGAGTGTATATTTATATTCGCTGCTACAACCATGTAGCACTGCAGCTGCAAGAATAACTAACTAACTATTGGTTGTAAAACAGTAAAAGCAACTGGTGGATTTGAAAACGGCTGAATCTGTGTTTCTTTTTCATCACTTCCTACTTAAAATGTCAGATTTGGCTCATTTTAATCATATTTAGGTGAGTTTAAACCTCTTGAAACACGGCGAAAGTCACAAAAAAACAAGTTTCAAGTTGATTTAATTAAATTTCTTGACCATTTATGCTTCAAATAATTAGTTTTTTTTTATGCAGGGAGCAAAAAAACTCCCTTTTATCCAAGCAGCTTTTACATGATTAAATCAGCCTGTAGCGTTTCTTCCTTTAGTTTTCCTGCAGCAGCTGCGTTGCTCGTGTTTTTAAACTCCTCGTATCGGTTCAGGATTACAGTTTGCTCCTCCTGTGATTAATATCTGGCTCTGGGTTTGGTTTTATTTGGTCATCTGGCTGCCAAATCTGTCACTTCCATGAAGCAGGATAACGGGAAAAACACGTTGAACCTGCTTCGTAGTGCAAACCCAGAGAGCTACGTCCAAACTTTCGCCGCTTCCTGACTTATGATCAACCGAAGCTGCTGGATTCTGCACGAAAATGGAAACAAAAAGGCTGATTCAAGGCTCCTGTTCCTCTGAAAGTTAATATCTGCTTCATAAATTCATGCAAACATGCAACTAGCAGAGCAGAGGAGACGCTGTTAGCTTGAGATTTGAGGTTGGCACTGATGCACGTCGTAAATCTCACATCCGCCAGAGAAATAAACATCGAAACTCAGTCAGAAACAGTCGAGGCTCCTCTTCTTCTATCTCTCCCCCCTCCTCGTCCATCTTCCTCCTCCACTTTCCCTCCTCCTCTTCCCCGTTCGCTCGCCCCGACCTTGAAAGGGAACGGCAAAGCGCCTCGGTGCGGGCGACGCCGCGATGATGGGAAACGGAATTGAAATGTTATGGAGTCGAATTTAGAGGGAGCGAGTCGTTGGAGACGGAGGGAAATGGGGAAGAGGCGGGGGACGGATGGAGTCACGGAGGTGGAGAGAATGGAAGAAAGGGAGGGAGTGAATGGGAGAGGAGGGGGGAGGAAATGAGGGGGAAACCACCGAGAGGAGAGACGAAGAGAGACTCAAATGACCGAATGACGGGAATTAAAGCGTAATTCTGACGTGTTTGTTCACATCAAAGGAAGAGGAAGCCTTGGAAAACGTCCTGTGAGTCGGAGACAGCAGCGTTTTTGTTCCATTACTTGTTTCTTGCTCCGATTTGGTGCTGAAGCTGCTCCGAAAATACAGCGAAATGTATTTAAATTTAGTTTCACCGTGCTGGAACACACCGGAAATAGAACTCTGAGCAGCGAAAGCAGGAGACGTGGTGCGTTTTAGTGCTGCCAGAGCGAAACACGCAATCTGAGTTTACAACGGAAACAACTCCACCTCGATGCAGGTCGTGTTGCACAACTCTGTTCCCAAAAAAATTAAAAACGGTCCACATACAGATAATTAGCTGCCTGGATCATGTGTGGGAACAAGTCCAATCAACAACCTCAAGAAGAAGTCAACAGGAGCCACATCTAAAGATTTGGCTCCTGGTGACTTCTTCCATTTTGCATTTAGCACGTTAGCACGTTAGCGCCAAATGTTGCAGGAGCACTGGGAGCAGAGCAGCCCTGCACCGGGAGACTGTTTCAAAGGAGACGGCTCCCTGTAAAATCCAGGATAGAATTTAAAATCCTGCTTCTAACCTGTAAACTGTTAATGAGCAGCTCCATCGTATCTTAAAGACCGTATTGGACCTGATCATCCCACCAGAGCCCTTCACTCTCAGACTGCAGGTTTACTTGTGGTTCCTTCAGTTATCAGCTCCTCTGTTGTGGAATCAGGTTCGGTTTTTAAAAGAAAAAAATATGCATATTAATGATTATAAAATTGAAATAAAAAGTTTGTCGGACGTCTTTTAAGAAGCAGAAGGAAGTTTTGAGTCGTTTTGGACAAGTTTTAAGTAATTTTGGACAAGTTTTGAGTCTTTTTGGACACGTTTTAAGTCATTTTAGACAAGTTTTGAGTCTTTTTGGACAAGTTTTAAATAATTTTAGACAAGTTTTGAGTCGTTTTGGACAAGTTTTGAGTCTTTTTGGAACAGTTTTAAGTCTTGTTAGACAAGTTTTGAGTCTTTTTGGACAAGTTTTAAGTCTTCTTAGACAAGTTTTGAGTCTTTTTGGACAAGTTTTAAGTAATTTTGGACAAGTTTTAAGTAATTTTGGACAAGTTTTAAGTCTTCTTAGACAAGTTTTGAGTCGTTTTGGACAAGTTTTGAGTCTTTCTGGAACAGTTTTAAGTCTTCTTAGACACGTTTTGAGTCTTTTTGGACAAGTTTTAAGTCTTCTTAGACAAGTTTTAAGTCTTCTTAGACAAGTTTTGAGTCTTTTTGGACAAGTTTTAAGTCTTCTTAGACAAGTTTTGAGTCTTTTTGGACAAGTTTTAAGTAATTCTAGACAAGTTTTAAGTAATTTTGGACAAGTTTTAAGTCTTCTTAGACAAGTTTTGAGTCGTTTTGGACAAGTTTTGAGTCTTTTTGGAACAGTTTTAAGTCTTCTTAGACAAGTTTTGAGTCTTTTTGGACAAGTTTTAAGTCTTCTTAGACAAGTTTTAAGTCTTCTTAGACAAGTTTTGAGTCTTTTTGGACAAGTTTTAAGTCTTCTTAGACAAGTTTTGAGTCTTTTTGGACAAGTTTTAAGTCTTCTTAGACAAGTTTTGAGTAATTTTGGACAAGTTTTGAGTCGTTTTGGACAAGTTTTGAGTCTTTTTGGACAAGTTTTAAGTCTTCTTAGACAAGTTTTGAGTCTTTTTGGACAAGTTTTAAGTAATTTTGGACAAGTTTTAAGTCATTTTTGGACAAGTTTTGAGTCTTTTTAAACAAGTTTTAAGTCTTGTTAGACAAGTTTTGAGTCTTTTTGGACAAGTTTTAAGTAATTTTGGACAAGTTTTAAGTAATTTTAGACAAGTTTTGAGTCGTTTTGGACAAGTTTTAAGTAATTTTGGACAAGTTTTAAGTCATTTTTGGACAAGTTTTGAGTCTTTTTAGACAAGTTTTAAGTCTTCTTAGACAAGTTTTGAGTCTTTTTGGACAAGTTTTAAGTAATTTTGGACAAGTTTTAAGTAATTTTAGACAAGTTTTGAGTCGTTTTGGACAAGTTTTTAGTAATTTTGGACAAGTTTTAAGTCATTTTTGGACAAGTTTTGAGTCTTTTTAGACAAGTTTTAAGTCTTCTTAGACAAGTTTTGAGTCTTTTTGGACAAGTTTTAAGTAATTTTGGACAAGTTTTAAGTAATTTTAGACAAGTTTTGAGTCGTTTTGGACAAGTTTTAAGTAATTTTGGACAAGTTTTAAGTCATTTTTGGACAAGTTTTGAGTCTTTTTAGACAAGTTTTAAGTCTTCTTAGACAAATTTTGAGTCTTTTTGGACAAGTTTTAAGTAATTTTGGACAAGTTTTAAGTAATTTTAGACAAGTTTTGAGTCGTTTTGGACAAGTTTTAAGTAATTTTGGACAAGTTTTAAGTCATTTTTGGACAAGTTTTGAGTCTTTTTAGACAAGTTTTAAGTCTTCTTAGACAAGTTTTGAGTCTTTTTGGACAAGTTTTAAGTCTTCTTAGACAAGTTTTGAGTCTTAAATGGTAAACGATCTGCACTTATATAGTGCTTTTTTCTACCTTAGTAGTATCTGAAGTGCTTTTCATTGTGTTTCTCATTCACAAACACATTCACAAACCAGTGGCGATAGAGCTGCCATGCAAGGCGCACTGGTCACCAAGATGAGCTGCTGGAGTCCAACAGAAGGCCCCGAACCGGACCAACGCCATGAAGACCTGCAGCCAGAACCTCAGCGAGCCGACAGTGGGGTAAAAAGCTGCTGGCATCGACCGCCGCTCCTCCCACAGCCACAGTCCTGCTAAACCCAAACCGGCCTCTTTCACTGCTATTTCATTATTCCGCGGCACGTTCGGGCGCCGCTGATCAAACGGCAGCAGCTTGTTGGACGTTTCTTAAGAAGCCGGAGGTGAGGATGGGAGCATTTCAACGTCACGGAGAAGAGCCTGAGCTGGAAACGTAGCAGAAGCAGGCAGCTGGTTTCCCCGACGCTCCGAGAGCAGCCTTCAGATCAAGGCCCGTGGGTTTATTGACTCGCGGGTTCAAAGCGAAGTGTTTTTCTAACCCCGAACCTGAACTCGGCCTCGAAGCAGCAGCAGAAACACAACAAAACCACTGAATCCCGGACCCGATCCCTGGCAGAGGTTACCGCCTCGTCTTTGCTCTAGGTCCCGGGAGCTTCCTCCGCTATCAAACCTTCATGCCGTTAAACTACAAAGTGAATTTCGGCTCATTATTGATTAACATCTGCAGAAATGAAAAAGAGTGTTTCTCATATTTCCAGCTTTTTTTTTTCATCGGCTCGGCACGCAGTCCTCACCGGAGAGACGCCGACGAGCTGCAGATCTGTAAACAGGTACGGAAGTAAGGCTAACATGCTAACATGCTAACAGCATGCTATCAGCAGGTGTTTAAACTCGGAGAACTTCTCAATCCAGCCGAGTAAAAGACTAAAAGACACATAAATAATAAACTTATACAGCAATAAACAGCAAAAACATCAATTATAGCATTTAAAAATTAACTTCTGGTCAAAGTTTAGTCACCAGAGTGTCGTTTAAGTCGAACACAGTCGGTCAGACAGCAAGTCGAAAGCAGGTTTGAATTCCAAAGTTTCCAACACTGACAGACGCATTTTGAATTTCTATTTCCGTCTCTGAAACCCAAAAAACCTACTAACAGGTTCAAAATTACAAAAAAATTCTGATTTTCACCCGTCTGTGATGCGTCGTTCCACAACCCAAACAGATCTTGGTTTATAATCAGTCACTTTATGCTACACGTTTAATTTTTAAAAAAATAAACCGTCCTTTCAGAACAGAATCTGTCAAAAACAAAAAATTCTGAGTTAATCAGCGAAACCGTGAAGCCTTTAGTGACTCAGCTGCGACCGACGGTGACTTGACAAAAATTCAGAGAGTTTTTAGGTTGAACTGCAGGCAGTGTATGGAAGTAGTAAGTATGGAAGCAAATCACAAACTTAAAAAGTCAAATATCTGTAGCTGGACGTGGAGCCTCTGTTTTACTTTTAGTTTTAAGTCACTTCGACGAGTCTTGAGTCATTTTAGAGGAAATTTGAGTCCATTTAAATAAATTTTGTGTAATTTTAGCCAAGATTTTAGTCCTGATAGATGAGTTTTAAGAAATTTAAGACGAATTTGAGTTATATTGGACAAGTTTGTCTCAATTTCGGAAAGTTTTTAGTTATTTTAGACGAGTTTTGTGTCTTTTTCCGATGAGTTTTAAGTCACTTTGACGAGTTTTGAGTCATTTTAGATGAGTTTGTGAAATTCTCGCAAAGATTTGAGTCATGTTAGATGAATTTTGAGTCATTTTAAATTAGTTTTAAGAAATTTTAGATTAATATGAATTATTTTATACAAGTTTTTTTCATTTAAGACAAGTTTTTAGTCATTTTTAGATGAGTTTTGTGTCTTTTTTGATGAGTTTTAAGTCATTTTGATGAGTTTTTAATAATTTTAGACGAGTTTTGAGTCATTTTAGCCAAGTTTTAGGTCATTTCAGATGAGTTCTGAGTACATTTAAATAAATTTTGTGTAATTTTAGCCAAGATTTTAGTCCTTACAGATGAGTTTTAAGTCATTTTAGACATGTTTGAGTCATTTTAGATGAATTTTTTGTTATCTTAGATGAGTTTGAGTCATTTTAGATGATTTTTTTGTTATATTAGATGAATTTTGAGTCAATTTAGAATAGTTTTAAGTCATTTTAGATTGATGATAGACGAGTTTCACTCATTTAAAAACAAGATTCGAGTCCTTTTAGATCAGTTTGAAGTAACTTAGAGTTTTGAGTCATTTTAGACAAAACATTTAAATATTTTAAAAAATGTAACAAAAAAGAAGAAAAAAAAAAAAGAAAGCCAGAAACTGCTGCTTGGAATTCGGAGGATTAAATAAGAAAAGTCTAAAAATCTGATTTTTAAATTAGTCCATCTGTTCTCAAGAAGCACAGTCGATCTGGGAGACCAACCTTTAATTACGTTATGACCAAGCAGGTAAAGTGTTGTGTTACTTTTCAACGTCCACGTCTCCTCATTAAAGCAGGGAAACATCTGGATCTACTGTAGTTAACTGGTTAATAGCTGCTAACTAGCCTTCACTGTCCAAACCAGCTCCGAACGCTGCAGAAATCAAAATAAATCAAAAATATTCCCAGTGAAGCCTCTTATTTATGGTTTATTTAACAATTAGACTAAGAAACTGAGGGTGTGCTGCAGTAAAACTAACAAATAATGTTGAAATTGAGTCATTTTTTGCACCTGAACTGATACTTTTAGTTATTCCAGAAAAGATAAACATCAAAAAATAAAGGAATAAACACTTAAAATGGCTTCAGAAGCTATAAAATACAGTTTTCTGCTTGCTAAAAAGCGACTGCGGCTTCTAAACTGTGGCTGAAAGGATGTTAATGCAGGGAAATGACTTGATTTGACTCACGAGGGTCGTATTTTAAAGATTACGTCCCTCAGAGCAGCTGCAAAAATGATCATTGAATCATTTTATATGTAAAAACCATCTGGAAATAAGGTTGAGGACGGTTTAATTTGTGACCTGTGCAGCCGTGCAAAAGATCCACAGTGAATCTTTAAAGGAAAAGCTGCTTTTTTAATATGATCACACCAGTAAACGTCACATGACGCGCTTAAAGATTGAAATAAATGCAGATTATTTCAGATTTCTGCTCTGAGAGGTGGAGACTCACCACAGAGCTGCAGCCGCTCGATGGATCACGCGTGTTTTATTCATGTTTACGTTGCGTAAATCCAGACGGGAGCAAAGAGTCGGAGCTAAAAAGGCGTGAAAAGGTTGGTTTTAGTGGGATTCTGCTGCTCCTCTGCTCTGTTTGTGTTACGCAACACCTTTGTGCCGCTCAGGTGAACCGGGTCACGGGTTCTGGGTCCCCAAACGGGCTCAGATGTGCTCGGTTCAGCGCCGTCAGCACCCGGACGCTCGCGTTTAGAGGCGACGAAGCAGCAGGTGATGGATCAGACTAGTGGATGCTGCGTTCACGGCCTCGTCCTCCTACAGACTCTGATTCGCCTCCTCTCTCCTTCTGCTTTCGGTAGTTTCTAAACACGTTCTGCAAATGCTGTAAACAGTGATCTCAGGTTGTTTTCATGACGCTACAGTTTACAGGTGTCCCTTAAACATCTCACGTCCACAGGTAGAAGCTGCAACTTACAGATGTTCCCCAAATATCTCCAATGAAGGTGCAGTTTACTGGCGTTCCCTAAACATATCAGATAAATCGGTAAACGCCACAATTTACAGATGATCCCTAAACGTTGCACACACGTCTCAGTAAAAGGTGCAATTTACTGATGTTCCTTAAACGTTTCATTGCATCAGTTGACACCACAGTCTGCAGATGTTCCCTAAACGTTGCACGTGAATTGTTGGATTTTCCAACGTTTCCTAATGTCTCAAATAGAGACTGCAGTTTACTGACTTTCCTTAAACACCACACATGCATCGGCAGACGCTACGGTTTACGGATGCTCCCTAAATGCCTCAAATGCATCGATAGACATGACAGTTTACAGACATTCTGTCAACCTTGCACTCGCATCTGACAACGCTGCAATTTCCTTATGTTCCCTAAATGTCTCGGCTTCATCGGTAGACGCTAAAGTTTACCAGCTTTCCTTAAACATCTCAGATGCATCAGCAGACGACACAATTTACAGGAGTTCTCCGAATGTCGCACATCCAACCATCAATGCTACAATTCACAGATGTTACATAAATGCCTCGGCTGCATCGGTACACACTACAATTTACCAACTTTCCTTAAACATCTCAGATGCATCCGACAGTTTATTGATGTTCCCTTAATGGTAAACCTACATTAGTTAACGCCACAATTTACAGACGTTCCCTAAATGTCTCAGATGCATTACTGAAAGCCAAAATTTATGGATCTACCCTAAACGCTGCACACATGTTGGTAGATGCTGCAATTTACTGACATTCCTTGAACGTCTTAGATTCATCAGTGAACGGCGCAATTAACTTAAGTTCCCTAAATGTCTCAGATGCGCGGGTACAAACTACAGTTTACTGATGTTCCTTAAACGTCTCACAACACTGGTAGAAGCTGCAACTTACAGATGTTTCCCCAACAGCTCAGATGCATGGTAGACACTACAGTTTACAGATGTTCCTTAAACATCTCAGATGAATCGGTAAACGCTACAATTTACAGATGGCTCCTAAACGTTGCACATAAATCAGCTGACACTGCAGTTTCGGATGCATCGGTTGACGCCACACTTTATGGATGGTCCCCAAATGTTGCACATGAATCGGTCGGCACTACAGTTTACTAACACTCCTTAAACATCACACATGCTGTAGTAGACACTACAGTTTACAGACACTCGCTAAATTCCTCAAATGCATCACCAGACACTGCAGTTTACCAACATCCCCTGAACATCTCGTCGATCAGTAGACACAATAATTCATCAGTATCCGACGTCACATGTGCAGCTGCAGCTCCTGCAATTTACAGATGTTCTTTAAATGTCTCAGAGAACAGCAAAAAATTTACCGACAAACCCTAAACGCAGCACATACGTTGCCAGATGCTGCAATTAACTTGTGTTCCTTAAATGCCTCAGATGCATCGCTAGACGCTGCAATTTACAGATGTTCCCTAAATGCCTCAGGCGCATCGCTAGACGCTGCAATTTACAGATGTTCCCCAAATGCCTCAGACGCATTGTTAGACGCTGCAATTTACAGATGTTCCCTAAATGCTTCAGATGCAATGTTAGACACTACAATTTACAGATGTTCCCTAAATGCCTCAGCTGCATTGGGAGATGCTACAATTTACTGACATTCATTAAACATCCGAGACGCGTTCAAAGACATTATTACCAGTGTTTCTGAAACATCCAAACCCGTCCGTCAGCGCTACAATTTACTGACGTTCCCCAAACACCTCAGATGCTTTGGTCGACGCTACAATTTACCAGCGCTCATTAAACGCCTCAGATGCATCAGTGGACGCTAAAGTTTCCCGACGTTCCCTAAATGTCGCAAATCCATAGGTCGATGCTACAATTTACAGATGGTCTCTAAACACAACACATGCATCAACAGACAGTGGACAGTAAAATTTACCAACATTCTTTAAATGTCTCAGATGCATCGATGAACACTACAGTTTACTGACGTTTCCTGAACATCTCAGAACATTACAGATGTTCCCTGAATGTCACACCTGCATAGGTTGACACTACAATTTACAGATGTTCCCTAAATGCCTCAGACGCATTGTTAGACACCACAATTTACAGATGTTCCCTAAATGCCTCAGACGCATTGTTAGACACCACAATTTACAGACGTTCCCTAAATGCCTCAGCTGCATTGGGAGATGCTACAATTTACTGACATTCATTAAACATCCGAGACGCGTTCAAAGACATTATTACCAGTGTTTCCGAAACATCCAAACCCGTCCGTCAGCGCTACAATTTACTGACGTTCCCCAAACACCTCAGATGCTTTGGTCGACGCTACAGTTTACCAGCGCTCATTAAACGCCTCAGATGCATCAGTGGACGCTAAAGTTTTCCTAAATGTCGCAAATCCGTTGGTCCATGCTACAATTTACAGATGGTCTCTAAACACAACACATGCATCAACAGACAGTGAAATTTACCAACATTCCTTAAACGTCTCACATGCATCCATGGACACTACAGTTTACTGACGTTTCCTGAACATTCCAGAACATTACAGATGTTCCCTGAACGTCACACCTGCATAGGCTGACTCTACAATTTACAGACGCTCCCTAAATGCCTCTGATGCGTTGGTAGACTTAAGTTTTCCTTCTTCCACGCCAACGACGAGCTGCTGAGAGTCATTTTCTACAACATGACTGGTGGAAATGTGGCCTTCTGTGGATTTCTGGTTGCCCGTCCTGCAGCCCCGTGACGTTAAACGATCACGTATGACGGAATCACCACGCGTGTCGGGGCTGGAACGTGTTTCTCCGTCTTTTATTTTCTGCCTTTTGTTCGTTGCCTTTCCCTCCATGCGCTCCTGTTCTCCTGCATCCAGCCTGACTCAGCAGAGTTTCTCAGGCTAATAACAAGCAGCCAGTCACATTAATTACTGCAGAGCCTGCAGCGCTCACACCTCCGACACACACACACACACACACACACACACACACACACACACACACACACACACACACACACACACACACACAGAAACCCACACCAGTGTATTTCTGTTCAGAGGATTCAGACATTAAACACCTTCAGGGCGACTGAATGAACCAGACTGAAGCCTCAAAGGACGATTCCACCTTAAAGGACGATTCCACCTTAAAGGACGATTCCACCTTAAACCCTGCTTCACACATCGTCATATGAAAGTGTTTCTGGCAGCAGCGTTTCCAGGTTTGCTGCACATCTTCTGGGTCTTCAGGCCACAGCTGTAGATAAAGTCTGCATCGACATCTGGATATTTTTCTGCACTAAAATCAAACAATTCAGTCTTTAAATCAGCAAAAATATTGTGATTAGACTGAAATTTGCTGCTATGTGAAAGAAAACATGTGTATTTAAAAATATGTGTGTATATCAGGTTATAGATATGTATATCTAAGATTTAATGGCTTTGTTAAATTACAGATAACAGCAGTAAAATCACAGAAAAAGCATTAATTTACATGTTGACTGTAAAAAAAAACTGTAAAAATAATGTCCACAATATAAATCTGTATTTTATAGATGGTAGTTTGTTATTTTACAGTGTTTGAACTTAAAAAGACACTTTTTGGTGTATTTAAATTAGTAAAAAGTATTACTTTACATATATTTGTTATTATTTCACTTTGTTATAATAATAATAATAATAATAAAATGATTAAAAAAAATAATTTACAGATACGTGTTATTATTTGAGACAGATTTTGTTGTAATAATAACAATAATAATAATAATAATAATAATAATAATAATAATAATGATAATAATAACTACAACAATAATAAAAATAATAGTAGTAAAATGATTAAAAAATATTTATTTACGGATATTTATTATTATTTGAGACAGATTTTGTAATAATAATAATAATCACAATAATAAAATGATAAAAAATATATTATTTTACAAGTTGATTAAACAAAGAAACAAGCTGTAAATTAAACTGTAAATAATCACATAAAAAACAGTATTTTAAATTTTTTAGTATGTATGTTTTTGCAGTGTGTGACCATAAATTATTCCATTTTACAGTATTTAAATCAGCTAAAAATACAAATATATCTCTATTTCTGCACTAAAGTTAAACTGTTCTTTCTGTCTTTAAGTCGGCATTAAATGTTATTTTACTGAGGTTTGCTGTTATTTGAAACAATATGCATAGTAAAAATTAAAAATATATTAAAGATTTCCATTGCTTTATTAATTATGAGATAGTGGTCAATAAAATCTCAGAAACAAGCTATTAATTTACATAAACTGCATAAATAATGTCCACAATATAAATCTGTATTTTATAAATGGCAGTTTGTTATTTTACACTGTTTTATTTGTTGTATTTAAATGAACAGAAAACAGGATTTAACAGATATTTTACTTAAAATAATAATAAAAAAAAGTATATTAAGGATTTTTAAATGGTTCCCATTGTATGTGTTAATTTTATTATTTTTCCAGATTTTTTCAGTGTTGGTTAATTACAGATAATATCTAGTAGAATCACAGAAAAGTCATAATCAGGATGTTTACAGTCAAAATAAAGAGGGTGAGACTGCAGTTAGTGTCTATGTCAAGTCAAATTCATTATTTTACAATGTGTGACCATAAAATGATCCAGTTTTACTGCATTAAACCAGGTTAAATGTCATTTTTAAACAGATAAGTGCTGATATTGTCAGGAGAATAAAAACCAGGTGGTTATTTCAGTTTTTACAGCTCCTGGCTGATAAATTTTGTCCTCTTCGTGATTTTTTTTGAAGATAAAATGACTTTTAAACCTGCAGGATCAGCTGGACTCACGGTTTCAGTCTGCATTCGTGTAGATATCAGGATTTCTTGTGAGATTCATGCAGAACGAAGGTTTTTGCAGCTGTTCTTGGAGCAAAGCTTCAGAAACGGCCCGGCTCCCCGGCACTCAGCCCTTCTCTTCGTCTGTATTTCCGTGCCTGATCTCGGCCCTCGGAGGCGACCTTTCCGCTCCGACGCCTCGACCCTCCGCTGAGTCCACAGACTGACGTCCACTGATGTTTGGCTGCGGTATCACTCAGTCCACTCATGCATAAAGATCCACTAACAGCACCAGCCTCCGCCGTCCAGCTCCACTCTGCAGAAACAGTCACACTCAGCCTGCGGCGGCATATGGCTGTTCGCTGGCTGCCTGCTTCCTGCCTGTTGGCCTCCATCGGCTGACCGACTTCCAGCATCAGACTCAAACACCACGGACGCCTGCTGGTCGCTGCCCATCAGATTGTAGGGAAGAGAAACTGAAAATATCTCATCAAATAAACAGTCTGCAGCAGAGGAGAGACGACTGCATTTCTAGGAGCCTCGTCTTTCATGAACTATTTACTGGATACTTGTTGTGTCCAAGCTGCTCTCGTCCACAGACACAGGAAAAAACAAACGCTTTGGATGGAATAAACCTGTAAAACCACAACTAGTTCTTTAGAAAGTGCTGTTTGTCTGGAATAGATCTTTAAAACTACAAGTTCTTGGACATAAAACAGTACTTTGGATGAAATAAATCTTCATTTGCCTTAACTTGCTCATTGGAACGTTTTGGGTAGAGTAAACCTTTAAAACTACAAGTTCTTGAACAGAGAGTAATATTTTGGGTGGAATAAATCTTTATTCTTGGACAGAAAGTAGTATTTTGTCTGGAATGGATCTTTAAAACTACAAGTTCTTGCATAGAAAGTAGTATTTTGGGTGGAATAAGCCTTTTAAACTACAAGTTGTTGGACATTAAGACGTATTTTGGGTGCATTAAATCTTTAAAACTAT
Source organism: Dascyllus trimaculatus (assembly GCA_024666655.1). NCBI lineage: Eukaryota > Metazoa > Chordata > Actinopteri > Pomacentridae > Dascyllus > Dascyllus trimaculatus. Next base: position 3,278,021 of record CM045463.1, on the reverse strand, counting down.
AAATTCTTGGATACAAAGTAGTATTTTGGGTGGAATAAACCTTTAAAAATACAAGTTCTTGGACAAAAAGTAGCATTTTGTCTGGAATAAGCCTTTAAAACTACAAGTTCTTGGACATTAAGACGCATTTTGGGTGCATTAAATCTTTAAAACTATAAGTTCTTGGGTAGAAAGTTGTATTTTAGGGGGATTAAACCTTTAAAATGAGAAGTTCTTGAATACAAAGTAGTATTTTGGGTGGAATAAACCTTTAAAACCAGAAGTTCTTGGACATAAAGTTGTATTTTGAGTGGAATAGATCTTTAAAACTACAACTCCTTGCATAGAAAGTAATATTTTAGGGGGATTAAACCTTTAAAACTACACGTTTTTGGACAGAATGTAGTATCTTGGGTGGAATAAACCTTTATTCTTGGACAGGATCTGTTATTTTGGGTGGAATAAACCCTTAAAACAAGTATTTGAACACAGAGTAGTATCTCTGGGGATAAAACAAACCATTATATGTTCATTACAGAAATACTTATTGGTGTAAAAAATCTTTAAAACTATGAGTATGTGGATGAAATGTAGCATCATGGGGTGAATAGACCTTAAAAACTACAACTTTCTGATTGAAAACTACTTTCTCTGTAGAACAGACAGTTAAAAGTAGAATTACTTGGACAGAATGTCGTATTTTGGGTGGAATAAACCTTTAAATCGATAAGCCCTTCACTTTAACATCGTCAGATTCTGTAGGTGGCGCTGTTGTGTCAAACAAGAGTCCTTGAACTGTGATCCTGACACATATTATTGCATCAAGTTTCGTCTTTCGGGTGACGTCGATCCATTTTTTGGAGACAAAGGCGCCTTTTGTTCATCGTATCACTTCAATTCACCAAAATATTGAACTTTTCCGTTTCCCATCAGTTCGATCCTGGAGATCTGAGCCGCTGCATCATTTCTGGATCTCAGACTTCAGATTAAACCTCACATCGCTCGCATTAGCCGGCAGCTGACGCAAGACGATGCAACAATCGATACTGTCTAACCTCGACCACGAGCGAAGTTTGATTAGACGGGAAGCAAGAAAAGAAAAGAAAAGGCTTTTACCTGCAACACGGAGCTGTGTGGGGACAGAAGTTTAGTCTCTCAAAGGAGAAAGAAACTCTGCCGGATAATTAACCGTAATTAACTGTAGATTGATGTTGCAGCGGTCAGTTTTAATTATTTGGTTTAGAAAGAAAACACGTTCTTCTCTGTCCGGATGCAAAAATAGAGATAAACACTAACGCCTGCCTGGACACTCATTCTAACAGCCTTCAGGGGGTAAAACAGCCCTTTAACATGTAAAATGTATAAATGTTGGATATGAATGCATCAACGAGACGAAAAACAAGAAGAAAACAGCAAAAAAATATGCTGGAAATCAGTTTAGAGGATGTTTTTTTCCTGAAAAGGCCCTCAGTGACCTTTAAATGCTGTTCTCACAACCGAAAAAACATCTCCAAACGACTCAAAATCAGTCAAAATTCAGATTAAACACACTCTAAGTCTGATTTTAGCCACTAATTAACATGTCTTCTGTTGTCTGTCACAAAACCCAACATATCAGGAGCTCATATTTTCACGTTTAAGCACAAACTCAACCCCCTGCTTTGCTTAACCAGCCACATTCGACAAGCACACAACTCGCTTATACCTTAATTTAATGTCTATTGATCTTTGTAATGAATTATAAGTAGAATAAACACACCCTACATCACATTCAGCAGACTAATCCTCCAAATTCAATCTCACATTTTTCATTTTCTGATACCAAAAATGTTCAATTACACCAAATTGTGAGGAAAAGTCCATAAATGTCAAGTTTTACGCAGACGACACCCTGTTATATTTATCTATGAAACTAATCATTTAGTCAAACTCCAGGCATGTCTGAAGTAAATAAAGACATGAATGATCTGTAATTTGGACTTTTTACAGCATAAAAGATCCAACAAGATGAAAAACTAGAAGAAAACAGCAAAAAAATATGTTAGAAATCAGTTTCGAGGATGTTTTTCCTGATAACGGTCTTAGCAACCTTTAAATGCCGTTTTCACAACCAAAAAACATCTGCAAACGACTCAAAATCAGTCAAAATCAGATTAAACACACTATAAGTCTGATTTTAACAACTAATTAACATGTTTTCTGTTGTCTGTCACAAAACCCAACATATCAGGAGCTCAAATTTTCACGTTTAAGCACAAACTCACCTTCCTACTTTGCTTAACCAGCCACATTCGACAAGCACACAACTCGCTTATACCTTAATTTAACATCTAGTGATCCTTGTAATTAATTATAAGTAGAATAAACACACCCTACATCCCATTCAGCAGACTAATCCTCCTAATTTAATCTCACATTTTTCATTTTCTGATCCCAAAAATGTCAATTACACCAAATTGTGAGGAAAAGTGCATAAATGTCAAGTTTTACGCAGACGACACCCTGTTATATTTATCAATGAAACCAGATGAAACTAATCATTTAGTCAAACTCCAGGCATGTTTTAAGCAAATTAAGACCTGGATGATCTGTAATTTGGACTTTTTATAGCATAAAATATAAATATTTATAAAAAGTTTGGTGAAATTTTAGAAAATATTAAGTATTTTATGAGATAAATTCTTTTTAAATTGCCTGTCGACTCACTTTTCAGCTTCTTGCACATTGAAACTTGAGGTCATTTAAACAACAATATCTCAGAAACTATAAAAGATAAAAACCTGATTTTTTCACCGTTATTTCTGATCATGTCATTGATTCATAATCTGTAATATTGAACAAGTAGATCAAATAATCTCTGATTACGACTGAGTTGAAATCAGCTGGTGACAGTTTTGTTTTTGTGGTTCAACTTCTCATACTAGCTCCATCAGTTATAGCAAGGAATGACTTTCTTTCCATTTTTGTGACCAAGTATTTCATATTAAAAGTATTTTATATGTTTAGTTTTCTTTTATTGTGACAAGCAGCTACTTGTGGTTCAGAAAATATCACTAGAAAGTTTCTGCGTTATCGTTTTTTTGTTAATATGCTCGAAGGTGGACTTTTAATATCGGCTTCAGATTGTTTCAACATTTTAACTCATTCATAATCAGAGAAATCTCATCTTATAAAATACTTAATATATAAATCAAAAATTTCACATATGTCTTTAGAAATTTCCTTATTTTATGCTATAAGGATTTTGGGCAAATCAGAGTCGATTAAGCTGAAATTGTTTGAGGAATTTGACGATTTAAGGTTAAATAATCCTCCACCAATCAGAACATCGGTGGTTTTAGGTTCGATCGTGTTTATTGGTGTGACTCTCAATAATTTTCTGGTAACTCCTCCTGAAATCACGATTAAATCTACCTGTTAGCACGAGTTTCTCAAATATTAACTTCTGTTTTCTGCTGGAATTTGCTTCATTGGTGCACGAAGCGAAGTAAAAGCAGACGTCAAACCACCTGCAATAACAAGTCTCTGAAACGGCGGTGAAAATATGGGTAAAAAACTGTGTCAAAGGGACATTTTAAAGAAATTTAATGTCAGAAAATACTCAACATATCAATCAGAAGTTACAGAAATACCTATGCTGTGTAAAATTTAGGCAAAACAGAGATTGTGGAGAGGAAACTTGATGATTTGAGATGAAATAATCCATACAGTTACTCCCAAATTCAGATGTTTCTGGTACCTGCTCCTTAAATCACAGTTAAAACGATCAGTTTCTTAAATACTATCTTCTGTTGGATTTTGTTCGATGAGGAATAAAGACAAACATTTGATTTTTACTTTGTGCACTGATGCAAAACCTACAAAAATGAATCCGAAAGCTGCCTCAAAGTCCGAATAAACATCAGAAAATACGCGACGTGTCGACCTGAAGTTTTCACAGACGTCTTTATAGACAGTAATGATTCATGCTATGTGAATTCTCTGCAAACCAGACATGATTGAGAGGAAATTGCTCCAGAAATGTGACGATCCGAGATGTTTTGAAGCCTGACTGACAGCCCTGGAAGCCTGAAATAACCCCGGTGTGTCTGCAGCAGAGAGTCTAATAAAGCTCAGATATATGTGAGCTGCACCAGCCCCACATTTCCACCTTTAGGTCTGTTGGAAGCCTCCCTCTCTGCTGCCCGACCTTCCGCCGAAAGCCGCCTCCCTGTTTGGCTGTTTGTCAACTCATCCGGCTGAGAGAAGCTTTTATTATCCTCCCACCTCCCACCCCCAAAAAAAACCCCAGAAGCTCCCAGAAGTGACATCCAGCCCGAGTGGAAGTTTGAAGAAAGTTTGCAGACCCGGGGATGAATCGCCTGCAGCCCGTCAGGAGGAGAGTTATAAGGACGGCTGCAGGCCTGCCAGCAAAGTGACAACGCATGACCGTTCAGACGCACAACCTTGGATATCCTTTCCATCTCTGCACATTAGAGCCCTGCTGGATATAAATAGCGTTTTGTGCGTCGCTGTCAGCCATCCAGAGGACAGTGAGCGACAGCCGCTGCTTTCACAGCACAGTAATGACATTACAACTTTCTCTGATCCCGTTTCTACAAAGCGCTCCAAAAATAAAATGAAATAAAGAAAAAAAAAACATCCGGCGTGTGAAAAACCTGACGGCATCGAAGCAAATCCTGTTAGCGGCTTCTGCTCGGCACGAGAGAAAATGAAATATTCACCGGTGAATGAGGACAGTTTGGAGCTTTGTTGAGTTTCTGGGCCTTTTTTTTTTGCACATTTTTCCTCACGTTGCCTTCAAATACACCCTGTTTAATCGTATATTTCCCTCTAAACTGGACCGTGATTTACTAAATAGTCATCTTGCTGCGCTGAAAGAGGCCTGAGACTACAGACTGAGACCATAAACGCATCAGGAAAACATTCACCGAGGCAGCATATCAAGGAAGAAGTCGACTCTTTTTCTCATCTACATATTAGCTTCTGCATCCAGATGAGTCGCCCCCTGCTGGCCGTGAGAAAGAATGCAGCTGTAAGGCTTTATTATAGATGCAAATTTGTCTTCTGCAAAGTCAGAATAGCAAAAATATAAACAAATATTGACTATTTCATGACCACAAAAGATGAAAGAGGCAGTTTTTCTTGGCGTTTTTTGCTCCTGTCTGATTTTACCTCACTGTCGGCTCATTTTAAAGTCCCTCCCCTCTATGGTAAATGTCAGCTCTACATATTATTGATGTTTTACGATTTACATTTTTGCAGGATCTGGTGCAAAAGGGTCCGTGTACGTCACGGCCATTCGTTTTCTTATTTTGAGATTTCAAGATAAAAACGAAAAATAATCCGTTTCCCTTTTTTCAGTGATAATACAAAATGAAAAACAGAAAACGGGCCTGAATTCATTATCCATTATCTGTTATCTGATTTAATTAGATGTGTTTGTAAATGGAAATTAAAATTAAAATACACCCGTGGAAAACTTATTTCTCTATTTCCTGTTGGTTTTTGCTCACTGACCTGTCTGACTTCTGAAGAGGAGCTAGCGATTTAGCTAGCTCTGCTAAATGGCACAGCTAGCGATTTGGCGCTAGCGATTTAGCGCTAGCTCCGCCGCTAGCGCTAAATCGCTACTTTGCTTTCTAGCAAAGCTAAAGTAACAGAAAACCTCCAAACCAAAAACGTCCCGAAAAGCAGCCGAACGCTAGCAATTTAGCGCTAGCGGCAGAGCTAGCGGCACCACAAGGTCCCTCCAAAGGGACAAATAAACCCCACGCTGGTGAAAAGTCCACTGTGAAATAGTGAACAATGTGAGCCAAGCAACGTTTGGACCCCACAGTGGGTCTTCATCAGGCCACGGCACACAGCAAGGTCTGCTAACAGTGAGCTAACACTGGAGCTTTAGATACCAGATCCTTCCTCATCACAAGTCAGACGGGTCACGGAGCCAAAAGCTTTATTTTGCAAGATCTTTTTTAATTCTGTGGAGTACGACCCTGCTATATTGTACCATAAATCCTAAAAATTCTAAATTTAATTGAGGATTTCTTTCTCCAAGTACCCATAGGCTAATAGTAACCGCAGAATTGTGTGTTTTTTGCAGAAACTGGTCGAAGCAAACAGTTTAGTTTTTGAGAATTTGGTGTTAGGTGACGTTCAAATGTGGCAGACGAAGTAAATTCAAAAACAGTGTGACATTTTAACCTTCAAAACGTTGGAAAAAGGTTGAAAATAACGGCAAATATCTGTAAAATACGATGTTTTAACCAATTTAAATAAAGTGAAACAGTAATTCTTTAAATACACATTCAAATTTATACTTTTGTTGTTGTTTATTCCAGTTAATGCATGAATTTTTTAACTTTATTCTGTAATTTTACTGGCAAAATCTGTAAATTAACAGCAGAGTGTTAAAAAAAATGAACTGTTAAAAACTGAAGACATTTTTTTTTTATTTGGTTAATTTTCCCGCCTAAACGGCGAGTCACAGATGAGTAGTTCAAGGACCATCCGGAAGTTGAAAATCTCACCAATTCTTCTGTTTTTACGGCTCCTGGCTCTCACGAATGGTGTAATTTTGGCGATTTTCCTTCGCATTTTGACATCTTAAATTTTAGCAAAACAACTGTCGGCTATGTGAAGACGCAGCAGCACAGACTGAACATGCTTCCTCTACGTCTGCGTGTTAATCTGAGCTCATCTAAGCATTGTTTGGGTCGTCTGTTGGGTCATACATGCATCTTAGTACATGATAGTGCATGTGGGTCCCTCCCGTTGAAACTGTCGGTCCTTTCTGCAGCTATAAACCGACTGAGAACGACCTCCTATGAAACAAAAAGTCCAGCTTTCTTTTTTTGGGGGGAGAAAACTGGAATAATAAAACTTGTCGACTTGGCAGGAGCAGCGACGGACGCTCTGAAATTAGGGAGGAAGAAACGACCACCTGTGATGGAAACGAAGGCAGCAGGTGGACGGAGGAGGCTCGAGCCAAGAGGCCGGACAGCAGGAGAAGGTTTAGTGCCGAGGAGGAGACTCAGAGACGGAACACGTGAACAGAAGCTGTGTCATGCTAAGAGCGTGTGGAATAGAGACCGGCAGAGCTCATCACATGTTGGAAGAAGGCTACTGCAAAGTTATAACCTTGGTTTTTTTTAGAATTTTAACAATATAATGCAAGTTTTAACCTATAATCGAAGGTTTTAACACTTTACTGGAAGGTTGTAATGGTATAGTGCAAGTTTTAACCTCATAATATAGGTTTTTAATCTTATATTGCCAGATTATAACCCTATAATGCAAGTTTTTAACATTATAAATCAAGTTTTAACCTTATAATATAGTTTTTTTATCTTATATTGCCAGATTATAACCCTATAATACAAGTTTTCAACCTTATAAATCAAGATTTTAACCTTATAATGCAAGTTTTTCATCCTACAATGCAATAATATAACTGCATAAGCAAAGTTTTACCCATATAATGTAGGTTTTTAATCTTATATAATGCAAGGTTTCCACCTCATGTTAGATTATAACCCTATAATGTAATGTTGTACCTTCATATTGCAGGTTTCTAATTCTATATTCAAAGGACTAAAACTTGTTATGTCAGATTATAACCACATAATGTAAGTTTTTCATCTTATATTACATGTTTTTTACTATTATAATGCAGATTATAGTGTTTAATGGGAGATGAAAACCATATAACTTAGGTTTTAACCATCCTATTTAGGATTATAACTGTATAAGGCAAGTTTTAAACCGCATAATAAAAGGTTTTAACCTTATATTGTAAGAATAACCTGATGATGAAGGGTTTTAACCTGGTAATGCAAGTTTTTATCCTTATAATGCAAATTTCTAGCTTTGTTGTCAAGTGTTTAACCCTATAATGCAAGGTTTTAATATTAAAATGCAAGTTTTTAACTGTATAATGCAAGTTTCAACCTTATAATTAATGTTTTTTTACTTTATAATGCAAATTTATAACCTTATAATTAAAGTCTTTAATGTTATATTGCAATTTTTAACTGTATAATGCGAGTTTTAACCTTTGAAATCAAGTTTTTAACCTTATAATGCAAGTTTTAACTGTATAATGCAAGAGTTTAACCCTATAATGCAGATTTTAATATTAAATGCAGGTTCATAACCTTATATGGTGAATTTTTAATATTATAATGCAAGGTTATAACTGTATAATACAAGTTTTAACCTTACAATTAAAGTTTTTAACATTATATTGCAAGTTTTAACCTTTAAAATCAAGTTTTTAACCTCATAATAAATAAAAGTTTTAAGTGTATAATGCAAGAGTTTAACTGTATAATGCAAGGTTTTAATATTAAAATGCAAGTTTATAACCTTATTTTTTGAGTTTTTAACCTTATAAAGCAAAGTTATAACTGTATAATACAAGTTTTAACCACTGAAATCAAGTTTTTAACCCTATAATGCAAGTTTTAACCTGATAATTAAAGTCTTTAATGTTATATTGCAAATTTTAACTGTATAATGCGAGTTTTAACCTTTGAAATCAATTTTGTTATACATTATATTGTGAGTTTTTAACCTTATTATGGAAGTTTTAACTGTATAATGCAAGGTTTCAATATTAAAATGCATGTTTATAACCTTATATTATCAGTTTTTAACTGTATAATACAAGTTTTAACCTTTGAAATCAAACTTTTAACCCTATAATGCAAGTTTTAACCTGATAATTAATGCTTTTTTTTACTTTATATTGCAAGTTTTTAACTGTATAATGCGAATTTTAACCTTTGAAATCAAGTTTTTAACCTTATATCGTGAGTTTTTAACTTTATAATGCAAGTTTTAACTGTATAATGCAATAGTTTAACCCTATAATGCAGGTTTTAATATTAAAATGCAGGTTTATAACCTCATATTGTGAGTTTTTAACCTTATAATGCAAGTTTTAACCTTATAATTAATGTTTTTTACTTTTTAATGCGAGTTTTAACCTTGGAAATCACGTTTTTAACCTTATTTTGTGAGTTTTAACTATATAATGCAGGTTTAAACCTTATAATGCAAGGTTATAACTGTATAATGCAAAAAAGTGCAAGGCCGTAATCTTAAAATGCAGTGTTTTGACTTTATAATTAAAGATTATAACTGTATAATACAAGTTTTAACCACTGAAATCAAGTTTTAAAACCTATAATGCAAGTTTTAACATTATAATTAATGTTTTTTTTACTTTATATTGCAAGTTTATAACTAAATAATGCAAGTTTTAACCTTTGAAATCAAGTTTTTAACCTTATATTGCAAATGTTAACCTTATAATTAAAGTTTTTAACATTTTATTGCAAGTTATTAACCGTATAATGTAAGAGTTCAACCCTATAATGCAGGTTTAAACCTTATAATTAAAGACTTTAACTGTATAATGCAAGGTTTTAACACACTGGACACACTGCTCTGACCTCTAGTCTTGTTCCACCCAGTCAGTCCAGTCAAACTGAACCTTCAGCCTCCGTCTGCAGCTCAAATCCTTCACAGGACCGACAGAAACTCAAACTCTTCAGAAACTCTGCAGCAACAAAAGCGTCTCCGGAGTCCTCCTGAAGTGAGAATCTCCGGCTCAGTCTTTAAAAAACTGTTTGTGCTCCTCAGAGAAACTTCAAACCCAACTTCTGCTTCTCCGTTTCAACCATTTGAACGCTCCAGAACTTCCCGGCCGCCGTGTCCTCGGGACGATCGGCGAGGAGGGAATAAAACATGAGAACCAGAGGAGGCCGGTGGTGAGGAGAAGCTAACCGGTGGGGAGAAGGTGAATCGAGGTGCGACGTTCTGAGGAGCTTCTGAAGGGGGGTCCCAGTTTGGAGCTTAACGCTGGGATCGGCTCGGGGACAGGATGTGCAGCAAAGTGTTCCCCATCAAAACTTCATGCTGAGTCTGAGTGACGGCTGATTAAAAGTGATGATACGATGAGCTGCATCCCGCCGGCCTCACCCCAGACAGACGAGCTGAGCCTGTGAGGATCCTCAGCCGTCCAGGTCCTGGTCGTCCTCGTGGTTCCAGTCGCGGCATCTGGACTTGCTTGACTGGAACCACGAGGCTGAAGACGAAGCATTAGTTGAATATTTAAAGCCCGATTACTTTTTCATCTCCGCCTTTTTCAAGAAGAGGCCGCTCAGCCTGCAGGGTCACGACGGGAACGAACCCTGCAGCAGCTTTTAGGTTCTTGTGCAGCTCTTTGAGGCCTTTCCACGGAGTAAAACCTTCAGCTTGCACCTCCTGAGGTCCCCCATTGTGGATCCTGAGGTGCGTTTAGGTTCGCGTCCGCACACGTTCAGCTGTTCTGCAAACTCTCCGATGTTCGCCTCCAGGATTTGCTGCAGTTTAATCGAACCCGTTCTTCCCCGGACATGCAAAATGTTCCCTGTTCCGTGCCTGGTAGGCTCGGCCTTGTGTTCAGCTCTCAGGAACGGGTATTTTCATGCAAGTCTGCCCAGAACTTTGCTCACTGCAGGCACAAAACATCATCAGTTCACAGGTGCTGCTTCCAAAAAGCAAGATGAGATATTCAGATTCAAAAGAACATATTAATGTTTGACATGATTCTGGATATTAAGGAAGGTGGAGTCATTCCTTTGGACTTTATCTATGGGTTTAAATGTCTGTATTTATTATGTGTGATGTCATCAACAGGTGGAATACGTTGAATTCTAAATAAAGACGTAAAAAAATGAACTTATTTTTAATAGAACGACAGCTTGAAAACAGTTTCTGAATGTTGGTTTGGAAGACTATAAAAATGAATCCACAGTGAGGAAAAAATGAAACAAGAGCAGAAAAAAATGCCCAGAAACAGATTCTTTAAGAGCAAAAATATAAAAAATAACATGAAATCAAAGATTTACAGCTCAGTAAATGTCTAAATAACACAGAGCCTGCAGGAATAAATCAAACTGACATTTAGGCTGGTTGGGATGATTTTCAGTGAAGTCTCTGAGACGCCTATGACTCCTCTGAAGGAGATACAAGAAGGAGACTAGTGAGGGAGGCCACCAAGACTCCTATGACTCCTCTGAAGGAGATACAAGAAGGAGACTAGTGAGGGAGGACACCAAGACTCCTATGACTCCTCTGAAGGAGTTACAAGAAGGAGACTAGTGAGGGAGGCCACCAAGACTCCTATGACTCCTCTGAAGGAGTTACAAGAAGGAGACAAGTGAGGGAGGCCACCAAGACTCCTATGACTCCTCTGAAGGAGTTACAAGAAGGAGACAAGTGAGGGAGGCCACCAAGACACCTATGACTCCTCTGAAGGAGTTACAAGAAGGAGACTAGTGAAGGAGGACACCAAGACTCCTATGACTCCTCTGAAGGAGATACAAGAAGGAGACTAGTGAGGGAGGACACCAAGACTCCTATGACTCCTCTGAAGGAGCTACAAGAAGGAGACAAGTGAGGGAGGCCACCAAGACACCTATGACTCCTCTGAAGGAGTTACAAGAAGGAGACTAGTGAAGGAGGACACCAAGACTCCTATGACTCCTCTGAAGGAGTTACAAGAAGGAGACTAGTGAGGGAGGCCACCAAGACTCCTATGACTCCTCTGAAGGAGTTACAAGAAGGAGACTAGTGAGGGAGGCCACCAAGACTCCTATGACTCCTCTGAAGGAGTTACAAGAAGGAGACAAGTGAGGGAGGCCACCAAGACACCTATGACTCCTCTGAAGGAGTTACAAGAAGGAGACTAGTGAGGGAGGACACCAAGACTCCTATGACTCCTCTGAAGGAGTTACAAGAAGGAGACTAGTGAAGGAGGTCACCAAGACACCTATGACTCCTATGAAGGAGTTACAAGGAGACTAGTGAAGGAGGTCACCAAGACACCTATGTCTCCTCTGAAGGAGTTACAAGAAGGAGACTAGTGATGGAGGACACCAAGACTCCTATGACTCTTCTGAAGGAGTTTCAAGAAGGAGACTAGTGAGGGAGGACACCAAGACACCTATGACTCCTCTGAAGGAGTTACAAGAAGGAGACTAGTGAGGGAGGACACCAAGACACCTATGACTCCTCTGAAGGAGTTACTAGAAGGAGACTAGTGAGGGAGGCCACCAAGACACCTATGACTCCTCTGAAGGAGTTACAAGAAGGAGACTAGTGAGGGAGGACACCAAGACACCTATGACTCTTCTGAAGGAGTTACAAGGAGACTAGTGAAGGAGGTCACCAAGACACCTATGTCTCCTCTGAAGGAGTTACAAGAAGGAGACTAGTGAAGGAGGCCACCAAGACACCTATGACTCTTCTGAAGGAGTTTCAAGAAGGAGACTAGTGAGGGAGGACACCAAGACACCTATGACTCTTCTGAAGGAGTTACAAGAAGGAGACTAGTGAAGGAGGACACCAAGACACCTATGACTCTTCTGAAGGAGTTTCAAGAAGGAGACTAGTGAGGGAGGCCACCAAGACACCTATGACTCCTCTGAAGGAGTTACAAGAAGGAGACTAGTGAGGGAGGACACCAAGACACCTATGACTCCTCTGAAGGAGTTACAAGAAGGAGACTAGTGAAGGAGGACACCAAGACACCTATGACTCTTCTGAAGGAGTTACAAGAAGGAGACTAGTGAGGGAGGACACCAAGACTCCTATGACTCCTCTGAAGGAGTTAGAAGAAGGAGACTAGTGAGGGAGGCCACCAAGACTCCTATGAGTCCTCTGAAGGAGTTACAAGTAGGAGACTAGTGAGGGAGGCCACCAAGACTCCTATGACTCCTCTGAAGGAGTTACAGGTTTCAGGCTGCTGAGGAATAAGATGATTTAATTCGACCTCAAGTCTGAATCAATGGCCGCCTCTCGTTAAAGGGATCAAACTGCGTTCGTGTTTCCTCAGATCTGCATATTTTCAACGTGACCCTGAACGCAGCACGTGAAGGCGTCATGAATATTCAGAGACGAGGAGGAATTATTCAAGCTCGGGCTCAAGTCTTCTGTCAGACGAAGCTTCAAAGCGTCTGCAGGTTGATTCTTAATAATGGATCTCAGGTCGCGTCCTGGTTCGGACGACTTGTGCAGGCTCAGGTGTCGGAGTCCGAGTCACGTGACCCGCCGGCTCACCTCGTAAACCCAACGCTCTTATTGTGGCGTTTACACGGCGGAGAGGTGGAGGTCTGCTTTCTCTGGCGGAGATGAAACAGAATTTCTCAGGATTCCGGGGCTGTAATCTTGACAGATGAAAAGCCGCTCGCTCTCCAGATTACCTCCCCCCTTCTTTCAATTTCACATCCCCTCCCCCCCTCTTCTCTGCACTATCACAGGCATTATGGAAATGACAAGCGCCGGCCTCGCCAAAAAACAAGATTAAGGCGGGCGAACACGAGCGAGAGGAATGTAGGAAGTTGGAGGACGTGTGTGAGTCGGCCGTGAAGGAGGTTCACAGATAATGTAAAGAGACTGGAATCATCCCGACGCTGCTTTCATCTCCGAACACGGATCCTTCTTCTTACTCCACTTCCTGTTGTGTTTTTATTGTTTAAAGCTTATTTGTGTCCCTGTTACTCATCTCCTTGGCAACAGCCGCTCTTCCTGCAGCCTGGACTATAAATACACCTGACAGTACTCACACTCTACTCCGTGTTTTTATTCCAACCAGGTACATTTCTCAAAAATACTCTGCGCGAGCCTCCGACAGCTTCCACATGACATGAATCGTTTCACTCGCTCGTCTCCAGCCGACAGTAGAGTCAACACAGCCGCCTGAAGCTGCCACTAAAGTTAACTGCACGGGGATCTAATGCTGCATTCGGGTGCACGGTGTTTAAATATGGGAAAAGCAAACTGCAACTTTATGAACTGCTGTTTATTGCTGGTAGGATGCACATTAGATCTAACCATGTGGAGAGGCAGCAGAGTGTAGAAGAACATACATGTCGACGAGGGGTGTTAGCATGTTACCAGCCAGCGTGTTTCAAAGGTATGTTGTCTTTAACAGAAGCTGCCAAAGTGACTCCATTTATCTGCCAGAAACCATTTAAACAGGAGGAATCATCAGATCTGTGATGTGTCATTCACTTTTGAACAAATCTCAGATTAATGTCATCATGTTTCATCAAAATTACAAAATTTGCAAAAAATAAATAAATAAACCACTTGAATGAACCGGATTTTGCAAAAAACAAATAATTTTATGTTCTTTTGCACAACCATGAAGCCATGAATGACTCAACTGTGGCCAACAGTGATGTTGGACTTTTCAGCTGAACTGAAAAAGTCCAACATCACTTTGTTCATGTGGAGTGACCGAGCCAGAAAATCACTATATATGAAGGCCACCAAGACACCTATGACTCCTCTGAAGGAGTTACAAGAAGGAGACTAGTGAGGGAGGCCACCAAGACACCTATGACTCCTCTGAAGGAGTTACAAGAAGGAGACTAGTGAAGGAGGCCACCAAGACTCCTATGACTCCTCTGAAGGAGTTACAAGAAGGAGACTAGTGAAGGAGGCCACCAAGACTCCTGACTCCTCTGAAGGAGTTACAAGAAGGAGACTAGTGAAGGAGGCCACCAAGACTCCTATGACTCCTCTGAAGGAGTTACAAGAAGGAGACTAGTGAGGGAGGCCACCAAGACACCTATGACTCCTCTGAAGGAGTTACAAGAAGGAGACTAGTGAAGGAGGCCACCAAGACTCCTATGACTCCTCTGAAGGACTTAGAAGAAGGAGACAAGGGAAGGAGGCCACCAAGACACCTATGACTCCTCTGAAGGAGTTACAAGAAGGAGACTAGTGAAGGAGGCCACCAAGACTCCTATGACTCCTCTGAAGGAGTTACAAGAAGGAGACTAGTGAAGGAGGCCACCAAGACTCCTATGACTCCTCTGAAGGAGTTACAAGAAGGAGACTAGTGAGGGAGGCCACCAAGACATCTATGACTCCTCTGAAGGACTTAGAAGAAGGAGACTAGTGAAGGAGGCCACCAAGACTCCCGTGACTCCTCTGAAGGAGTTAGAAGAAGGAGACTAGTGAGGGAGGCCACCAAGACTCCTGTGACTCCTCTGAAGGAGTTAGAAGAAGGAGACTAGTGAGGGAGGCCACCAAGACTCCTATGACTCCTCTGAAGGAGTTACAAGAAGGAGACTAGTGAGGGAGGCCACCAAGACTCCTATGACTCCTCTGAAGGAGTTACAAGAAGGAGACTAGTGAGGGAGGACACCAAGACTCTTATGACTCCTCTGAAGGAGTTACAAGAAGGAGACTAGTGAGGGAGGCCACCAAGACACCTATGACTCCTCTGAAGGAGTTCCAAGCTTCAGCGGCTGAGATGTGAGGAACTGTTTTATTGACACTGTAGAACTGCATAAATCATATTTGATAACTTACAGTTTTCTCTCCTCCTCTTTCTCCTCTTTCTCCTCTTCCATCCTTCCTCACGTTTGCTCTGATCTATAAAGTCTCCATTAGACTTCTGACACTTCTTTCCAATTCGACCGATCTCCACCCGACACACCTGAAGGCTCCTTTTGTGAAGCCCTGATTGTGGGGCCGATTGCCTGAACGAGAGCCACTCCAGCTGCAGCGTTCCTCCGAGACGCCGACTGTATTTACTCCCCTCCTCAGATATCACATTTTAATCTCGTATCAGCGTTTCACAGCCGCCGCCGGCAGCTCGGTGTGTTTCTGAGGAGGTGACGGCAGCGCTGAGGATCGCTGGAGACCGAACCCCGGCGGGACGCTCGCCTCACTCCGCTGCATATTACTGCTGCTGTCGCCTGATACATGACAGGAAAATAAATAGAGTCTTACGAAGTGACAGACACATGGATAGAGAGTCCATCCAGGCAGAGGAGGAAACAGGAGAGAGGCTTCTACTGAATATAAACACCACAAGTACACAGGTAGAACACCTAAATGAGCTAATTAAAGCACAACAGGCTGCAGCTCTGCTATTAGAACACTGACTCTTGTAAAGGGGCGTCTTTTCCAGGTTGCTTCTCGACTCATTTTGATCCGTATAAACTCGCTACTCATGCATGAAATTAGCTTTATTTTTCTAATTTACCTGCAACATAAAGGAACCTTCAAGGAGCCTCTCACATGATGACTGTTTTTGAGGTTGGGAGCTATTCTCAAGCTTGTTTCCCCCTATAAAGATCCCTAAAAGAGGTTTAACAAGGTCGAATCTTGTGGTTTGAACATACACAATAGGTTCATAAGTCTTTCAGGGGGAAGAGGTTGTCTGAAGGTTCTGGTTTGTTCCTGATTGGTCAAGTTGCATTTTAAACTGCACTTTTTAGAAACGTCCAACTGCAAACAAGCTGATCTAGTTCCTGTTTGTTGTGGTTTGTTCAAGAAGAGGGACTACTGTGTCTTTCTTATCGTGCCTTTTGGTCAAATTTGTTGTTTCCGAGCTGAAAAATACCTCCGACAGCTGCGTTTTGTTAGAAGATGCACCACAAACCAGGTTGTTCAAGAACCAAAATGAGTCCGGTTGCCTTCCAATGCTACCAAGACACCTATGGCCACCAAGTTCTCGTTTTGGTTCTTTGGTTCAAGAACCAAAACGAGTTGTCCGGTTGCCTTCCAATGAAGCTCTTGGGATTACCAGGTTGTGAACAAATGATCATCTACACAGACCTGTTGGATTTGGCCAGTAGAAACAAGGTTCTTGGTGCATCTTCTAACAAAACGCAGCTATCGGAGGTACTTTTCAGCTCGGGAACAGCAAATTAGACCAAAAGGCGCGATAGGAAAGACACAGTAGTCCCTCTTCTTAAACAAACCACAACAAACAGGAACTAGATCAGCTTGTTTGCAGTTGGACGTTTCGGAAACATGCATCCTTAAAATGCAACTTGACCAATCAGGACCGTACCAGAACCTTCAAACATCTTCTTCCCCTTTATCCAAAGACTTATTAGCCTATCGTGCATGTTTAAACCACAAGATTCAACCTTGTAAAACCTCTTTTAGGGATCTTTATAGGGGGAAACAAACTTGAGAGTAGCTCCCAACCTCAAAAACTAACACTGACAACAAACTTCTCGATGTCCTTGCCCAGCAGCAGTCATCTCCTCTCCAAAACTGCCATCAAGAACGTAAAATTCACCAAATAATCCAACATAGATAACCTCCATGGTTCCATTTCCTGCCTAGAACTGGAGTTGCATCCAGTATCTGCTGGTCTTTAGGTCAAAGTTGTTGGATTCTGCTGATCTCCTGCAGCAGAAAGTCGACTACTGTTGTGTAAAACAGTCTCTCTGGAACGTCTTTTACATCCTCGAAGGTCGAGGAACCTCAAAAAGATCTCCAGGGAACTTCCACGCGACCAGCTAATGACCAAAACAACCCCTGACCTGCTTGAATTAATGAGGAGGCATCCGTGATCTAGAATCCAGCTGTTCAATTTCACCTTCTTGCTAATTTTCTTGCTTTCCAGTGGAAAATATAAAAGACTAATTATCTGTATTTTGGGCGAAGACGTCTCAAGCAGCCTGTCCTCGCCTCCCCCCACGCAGCAACCGAGTTTTATTAACAGTCTCTAATTGGAAAACGAAAATCCATTAACTCCAAGAGAACAAATATCATCCATTGTGACAATTAGGAGGCGGCGTAATTTTACACAGATGTGATCTCGGGGAGCGGACGGCGTAATTGGCTTTCTTTGCTGAAATCGCATTAGTGTGACACGGAAGCCGCCTCACGTTCAGTAAAGCTCAGCGAAGACGATGCAACACGTTTCCCCGTTTGCCTGGTTTCCACAAACCGACAACACGCCCCGTTATTACGAAGACCCTCTGTCATGTTGACAGTGTTGCCTTTTGTCGTGGAACGATTTATTCATGCAGGATTCTGGTAGCACAAATTAAACCCTGATGCGTTCGCTGACTGTCAGTGAAAAAGATTACCAAGGTAAGACAGCTCTTTCAGTCGACTTTGATCATAACTGATGATTTTAAAGACCTTTTTTTTAATAAATACCAGCAGACATAAGGTTTACTTCCCTATTTCAGCCAGTTAATCAAGGTACACAGGTAATGATCTTAATGTTAACACAACAACGGAGGGAAAAAAAAGCAATTTGACCGATAAAAGTGACTCTGAGAACTTCTACCTTGAAACTGATGCACACCTGCATCAACGTGAAAACCTACTTATCCATCATCATGCTTCTTTTCAACCCTCTGAACCCCAGAACTCACTGGCAGGTTTGAAATGCATGTTATATATTTTTAAAAAAATGCCCAAATTATACATTTATCAGAGTAATAAACGGTAAAAACAGAAAAATTTGTCGGATTTTCACCTTCCCAACAACCCTTGAAGTACTCGTCTGTGACATTCTGTGCAATCTGAAAAATTAACCCAATCTAAGTTTAAAACTAGAAAAGCCCTCAGAGAGCTCATACCTCCGCCAAGGAGCTTCAGTCCACCCCCAACACAATCTCCCAATTCACATATTTTCTATGGAACGTTACAGATACTAATGTAATTACATACAGTTCAAATGTCCTACCAACAATGCGGCCTTCACCCCATCCGACCTAATGAACAGGCGCGGCCTCTAGCGCGGCAGCTCCTAACAGCATCCCAGCTTCTTAGGCAACCGGAGATAAGAATGCCGGCCCAACCGTGCGTGTGTCACTCAGGAAGGAAAGAGAACTCCGTCACTGTCGCTGTCTGTCGCGTGGAGACCCAAAATGTCATGTGGTCCCTGTTCACTCATCACCCAGCCGGCTGCTCATAGACACCAGTGTTATTTCTGCAGCCTGAAAGACAGCTACTGTTGATAAAGCTGGGCTTGTAGCATATTGTCTACCTGACAACGATGGAAAGAGGCATCGATTGTGTTTTGACAACGTATCACTAATGAGTTATTGATGCTGGAAGTCCGAATCTGTGAATATCTTTACTGTATTATCATTTTCAGATGCCTGAAGTGTACAAACAGGGAATTGGAATTATCTTGTGCGCAAGAGAAACTTACACTTAAATTTTTTCCTGCCCATGTCCCTTCAGGGGCTCCGTACTCGTCTGTGACACGTAGTCTCATCTGAAAAAATGATCTCACCTTTTTAAAAAGTAAATCCATTCATGTTAATGGTGGTTATGCAAAAATATTTACTCTAAAATTATATTTCAAAATTATAAAATTACACTTGACACGGTCTAAAAATAACAACACTGAAAAACTAGTTCCGGAGTGTTTGACATTTAAAAAAAGTAAAGTTATACTATAAAGGCCAAGTAATGGTTATTTGTCTTACACATTCATTTGGCTGTATTTATAGACCATGCAAACATTTAAAAGTCCCACCAGATATTACACATGATTTTGTTCAGGTAATAAAGGCTTACAAATTTATTTTAATGACAAAAGATTTAACTGTATTTTTTTTATTGTCTGTTTTTGTTTTACAGTTTTTTTTCTTGGTGTCTCAACTGCTAGAAAGTTGCTTTATAGCAGAATTTTTTAACAAAAAAAATTATATTACAAAGCGTAAATAATTTATGTGTATTCCACATTTATTTGGACATATTTATAGACATGTAAATATGTTTTATTAAACATTAAAAAACCCGAAAAAAAGAGTAAATGCATTTTCTGGATTTTTTTTGCCATTTTTTCTTGGTGTTTAGTTGCTGGAAAAAAGCTTTTTTTTTACTATTATTTATTATTATTAATTAATTATTTTACCCGTTATTTTTAAATAGTCTCTTTTTGTATGGCTTTGTTTCTTTTTACAGTATTTTTTAAATTTATTTTTGGCCTTTTTTTCCCAGTGCTGTTGTGTCATTTCTCCTGAGTAAAGGTTCTGACTCATCCCATGAAGGTGTTCAGGAGTGAAGCAGTTCTTCACCGGGGTTCTGTTTTTACTCCAAGACGATGATCTATCAGTGAACAGTGAAAATCCTGCCATCATCTTCCCTTCTCCCCCCGTCCTCCACGCTCTCATATTTATTTCATAGCTGGCAGGCTCCAGAGGACGCGAGGCCCGCCGGCAAATGAAAGGGTGAATTTCCACATGCATTATTCCGGCGTGGAGTTTGCTGCGGGGCTCATCGCGGGCCCGAGATGCCCCACGGCGCTCGAACGCATCCAGAAAGGACGCATATGGATGAAGCGAACAGTGTGCAGGGAGGGAATTCAGCGGTGTGGAGTGAATGCAGAGAAACACCAGAGCATGCACAGGTAGCGTGTGCATGACACCTGAAGAGAAAACTAATGAAGACACGCACACACATGTCGAGAGGAGAGATATACCAGCCTGTCTGTTCATGACAAGTTCAGTTATTATCAAAAAAAAATGCCAAAAATACAACATTCACAGAGCAAGAATCTGTAAATGCAGGAAAAATGGGTCAGATTCTCAACTATCCCACAGTCCTTGAACTAATCACGTGTTGCTTTTTGTTTTAAAAGGAAAAACGAGCTAAAATGCGAAAGTAAAAATCAGAATATTTAATCAAGAATCGTTGATTTCCTCACGTCTCAAAGGAAATTTTCCCAGGAAACATGTTCGGTAGAAAGAAAACCACCACGGAAATGCGCTTCATGTTGAGAAAAGCCTGTTCATGAAAACCTGAATTGTTATTTTTTAAAACAACCAAAATGACACCATTGTTCAGAGTACAACAATTGCAGGATTCTCAAATGTCCCACGGTCCTTGAACTAATCATGTGGTCCTTTTTGTTTTATCAGGAAAAAGAAGCTAAAAATCAAGATATTTAATCAAACATCATTTTTCCCCACATGTCCCATTTAACATGACTGCACAATAAAAAGAAAACTACCAAAGATATGCACGAACATGTCGAGAAGAGAGGTATACCGGCCGGTCTGTTCATGAAAAGTTCAGTTATTATCAAAAAAAATGCCAAAAATACACCATTTATCACAGCAAGAAACTGAAAGCAGGAAAAATTGTAAGATTCTCAACTTTCCCACGGTCCTTGAAGTAATCACGTGATGATTTTGGTTTTGCCTGGAAAAATAAGCTAGAAAGGACAGCTAAAAATCAGGATAGCCAGTAAAAATTAATTGTTTTCCTCACGTCTAAAAGAAAATTTTGCCAGTAAACAGATTCTGTGAGCAACAAATGGTTAAAAAGAAAACCATGACGGAAATTATGAACCTGATATACACAAATATGGCAACATCAAACTGCAAAAGAATTATCAGTTTTGTTGATGTAGAAAATTGTTTTAGTTTCATGGCCTCTTAACTTCTCCTGAGTGATTCTAATCGACTACAGCTGGTGACTCCTCTGAGCCAGTTTAAATAGAACCCATTAGATCCACTCATTAGACTCAGACACTACAGTGGGAAAGTCTGAGGAGCTCAGCAAAGATCTGAAGAAGCAAATCATCGACTAGAACCAGTCAGAAAGTCACTTGGAGCCGTTTCAAAGCAGCTTCAGGTCCTAGAATCATCTGTTTGTAGTATAAAGTTCATGGTCCAGGTGTGTTGCTGCCACCATCAGGAAGGAAACACAAACTACCACCTGCTGCTGAGAGACACCTGGTCAGGATGGTCCAGAGTCAACCAGGAACCAGCAGAAAGCAGGTCTGTTTGGTTTAGTCCAGTTTGGCCCATGTTTAGTCCAGTTTGGTCCATGTTTAGTCCAGTTTGATCAACATTTAGTCCAGTTTGATCAACATTTAGTCCAGTTTGGTCAACATTTAGCCCAGTTTGGTCCATGTTTAGTCCAGTTTGGTCAACATTTAGCCCAGTTTGGTCCATGTTTAGTCCAGTTTGGTCCACATTTTTTTCACATTTGGTCCAATAGTTTCTTGACACAAAGTCTTGGACTTTTTTAGGAGTATTTTAGGTTTGGTTTTGGTCCCGATTTTGCACTGGTTTAGACTTTTTAAGGACTAGTTTCAGACTGTCTTTGGTTGGACTTTTTTAAAACCCCAAGAACACCAGACCTACCATCCGGCATGGAGGTGGCAGCATCATGCTCTGATGAACTGGAGCTTCACACAGAGTCAATGGAACAATGAAGGAGGAGGATTAGAACCTAAAACCATCAGCAGAAGGTTGATCTTGGACACAGTTGGATGTTTCAACAAGACAATGAGCCCAAACACATCAAAGTGGTAAAGAAATGGTTCCATCAGGCTGGAATGAAGGTTTTAGACTGGTCCCCCCAAAGTCCTGACTTAAACCATCAAGAACCTGAAGAAAGAAGTCTGAGTCAGGAAGACGACATATTTAGTTGGACTGAACCAGTTCCGTCCAGAGGAGTCAAAGAGAAACTAGAGGATTGTAGTCGGAAACCAGAAGAACCGAACTGTGGAGGAAACGGACTCAGGACATTTTCATCCGTATGGTTTCTCTTCCGTCGAGGCTCTCGGTTCTGTTTTCCTGCCTCTGGTCCAACACATTTAGTTGGACTCCAGAGGACAGGATAGAGAATATTTGAAAAGGCACAACAGGAACATGTGCATCTACTCAACCAAAGAGACCAGATAACTACAGAAAAATGGATAAACTCTCTTAAAAATCGTCCAAAAAGGCCTGAGAACCATTAAAATGTAAAATTCAGGAGACCACAGGACAGAAAACGAAGAAGATATTCATCTTCCTGCTATTTTACAGTGTGAAAAGTCTCCACGCTCCACAGCTGCTGTTGAATCATGTTCGTCCGGCTCTTTAAACAAACATTTCACATCTGTTAACCGAACAGCCGCCAGGACGCCTGCATGTGAAATCTCCTAACAACCGTGTGGAAACGCTGCTTTTCTGCGGCCGGCGATGGAAGTTTTTAAAGAGCCCGGCTTCCCTAACGAGGCAGAACGAAAAGGCGAGAAGAAAGGCGATGAGAGGAACAGGCCACGGGTGAGCGGCCAGAGTCCCTATTAACCTTGTAAATGATGCAGTCGGCCGGCTGGAAGATTGAGGCTCCGGCAGCAGGACGATCCTCAGACGAGCTGCTCGGGTTTACAGAGTGTCCTTCAACGTGACGTGGGGCGTCGGCAGGCCTGCAGAGCCAATTACTGGCTGTGAATGTGCACCAACAAAACACCTCTGCAGACGTAATTATACATCCAGAGAGAAACCAGACGGATGCAAACGTGTGCAAATATGCAGATTTGATCATTAAGACACGAACGCTCCATGAAGGACGAGTCGTTTTGCTTGAAACAGTCACTTCTGGTTCAAACATGGCCTCAATTTATCCTAAAATGCTCCTTATTAAGAGGCAGACTGATTTTATTTTATTTTATTTTAATGACAGTATACATTTTGCCATCACTAAGTGCTTTTTATTGGTGATAATAAACCTAAGTGCTATAAAAATTAAATATATGTTTTTAATCATTATTTTGAAGCTATTTGCAGCATAATTGCATGTTTTTCTGTTTTGTCAAATTACATAAAATAACTCGTCAAATTCCAGTTAAAAAAATTGTGTTAAATTTGTAAAAAGAAAAAAGAAAAAAAAAGAAGACAAGAAAACAAAAACATAAATACATTATAAAAATATTTTTTGGTAGTAATTTTTTTCTTTACAGATATTTGTTGTCGTTATTTCTAAGAAAATAAACCTAAGGGCTAAACCTTAGGAGCTAAAACATTTATTAAACTAATATTTTTTAAAATAATTTTTTAAAGTTATTGACAGTATATTTACATGTTTTCCTGTTTTGTCAAAATACAGAAAATGACGTCAAATTTCAATTTAAAAACTGTTAAATTTGGTTAAAAAAAACAAAAAACAAAATAAAAAAATATAAATAAATTTTTTAAAATATTTTTTTATGTTAAAATTATTATTTATTATTTTTTAAAAGTTATTTACAGCATAATTACGTGTTTTCCTGTTTTGTCAAATTACAGAAAACGACATGTCAAATTCTAATTTAAAAACTGTGTTAAAGTTGTTAAAAAAACAAAAAAAGAAAAGAAAAAAATTAAACCTTTTTTTAAAAATATTTTTGATAGTACAATTATAATTTATTTTATTTATTTGTTTTATTTATTATTTTTTAAATATTTTTTATAAGTTATTAACAGCATAATTACAGTTGAAACCTCACAAAATGTCAGAAAGGTTAAATGTATTTTTAAGATTCCATCCTGTTTCCTGTTTTGTCAAATTACAGAAAATTGCACGTTAAATTACGGTAAAAAATGTGTTTGAATTATGTTTTATTTGTGGGACAAAAATGTAATTTACATACACGAAATGTCAAAATTGTAACAGATGATTAAATGTTTTTTGTTTTGTTTTATTTTTTCACATTTTTGACTCTTAAATTACTTTTAAAAGCCATTAAAAGTGACAATTATTTTACAGATATTTGCTGTTATTACAAAGAAGTGAACATATTTAGTATTTTAAAGTTATTAACAGCACAACTACAAGTAAAGTTAGAACCAGGTAGAAATAAAGTACAAATAGAGGCAGAATGATTTGTACTTGAATCAGTGACTACTGTTTTTACATTCCTGCTTCTCGGCTCGATAAATCACCACGTCTCCATCGTTTCACAACGTTCAACACATCAAAGTAAACTTCAGGACTCGCCCTTTCTGACGATATCAGCCGCTCTTCTGTGCGACAAACTGCTGTCGAGTAATCTCGGTTGGAAATCGCACCACATGTCTGCATTTAACCAGTTGGCGGTCCAGGATTCACCACGCAGTTTAAAACTAAGAAGTCAAACAGCTGGAAGCCTGATTTTATTCCAGATGCACCAAAACCGATGCTAACAAGGCTCCACCAGCTGGTTCTAGACGTCTTCCAGGCTCCTCCAGTGAAGAACAAAGCTCACGTCCACTTTAAATCATTAAAAAATCATAAAAATAGTCGTCAAATCCGTCTAAGTTCCACTTTTCCAACCATCCCGTTGGTTGTTTCCGTCTAAGAGCAGAGAAAACAGCTTAATTATAATATAAATTAAAAAGCAGAGGCCGGGTCGGAGGTCGGAGGTCAGAGGATGAGATTGGTGTCACGCGGTCCAAATGCAATATTAGAGACTGGGATCTATACTGGAATGGATTAACTGGGAGCTGTGGTTGACCTTTAGTCAAACGCAGGACGAGCTGATGGAGAGTCGATATTTCTGCAGAAGCGGTCGATGGAAACACGCCGACGGACAAAACGCACCATCGATAAATATATTTACCTTTTACCTGAGAGCGCTGGCCCCACGCCATCCTCCTTCACAGCTTCCTGAGTGGATTTATTAGTGAACTGAGGACCTGCTAAAGTAGGAAAATCCACTTCTGGGTCAACTTATGGCCTCAGGTTATCCTCAGGCACGATTTATAAGAGGCAGAATAAATAGTTTGATCACCGCAGGCTGAACAGGAAGGATGTTTAGACTTTTCCTGTTGTGTTTTATGAAAGGAAATGACACGTTAAGCCTATTTAAAAAATGGTTAAATTATATTATATATATTTAAAAAAAACATTCAAATTATATTTAAAAAATTATGTTCAATTTCTCAAAAAATCTTTTAATTACAGTAAAAAAAATTGCTAAATTATTTTCCATTTGTAAAACAAAACAATGTGAAATTACAGTTTTTAAAAAAAGGTTAAATTATGTAGTAATTAGTGCTGTCAATCGATTAAAATTTTTGATCGCGATTAATCGCATGAATGTCATAGTTAACTCGCGATTAATCGCAAATTAATCGCACATTTTTTATCTGTTCTAAATGTCCCTTGAAATATCATTTTATATGAGGAGGAGGTGGAGAATTCGCGTCAGCTGTGTTTGGCCATCAAGTAGTATTACAGACTGGATAAACTACGATGATAACTCAGTTCACTCTGACAACACACACAGAAAACTTTGGTCTTGTCAATCTTCACGCGCGCACCCCAGGCCGCCGTCACCTGGCGGAGCATCTGGATCAGCGGCACACGGTTCGGGACGGGGAAAAGGAGCCGACAGAAAGGCGAGCGAGAATATTGCTGCTGTACCACCACCAGCAGGAGATCCTGTCGGACTCCGACGGCGAACACCTCGCCCTCGACTTCGCCAACCATGCCCCCGTCTTACCCACCCCCGCCCGCGTTAATCTCGCGATAAAAAAATTGACGCCGTTAAAATTGATTTGCGTTAACGCGTTAATAACGCGATATTTTTGACAGCACTAGTAGTAATTGTTTTAAAAATTACAATAAAAACCTAGTTAAATTATGTTCAATTTGTCAAAAAAAACCTTTAAATTACAGTAAAAAAAAAAGAATTAAATTTCAGTTTTAAAAAACGGTTAAATTATATTGTATTTATTTAAAAAAACCATTTAAATTATAGTAAAAAAATATGTTTAAAAAAACTTTAAATTACAGTTAAAAAAATGTTAAATTTCAGTTTTTAAAAAATGGTTAAATTATTTTGTATTTAAAAAAACATTTAAATTATAGTAAAAAAAAATTATGTTCAATTTCTCAAAAAATCTTTTAATTACAGTTAAAAATTTGTTAAATTATTTTCCATTTGTAAAACAAAACAAAAAGACGTGAAATTACAGTTTTTTTTTTTTTTTTAAAAAAAAAGGTTAAATTATGTAGAAATTGTTTTAAAAATTACAACAAAAAACTTAAATTATGTTCAATTTGTCAAAAAATTAAAGTTAAATCGTGTTTCACTTGTTAAATATAAAAAAAATTGTGGTTTTTGGTTTTGAGCTTGTAGAATATTAGAATAAAAGCTGGAAATAAATGTAAATACTGATGTTTTCTGGTAGTTCTGTGAAGTTCAAGGTGGAAAACGATGAACAAAACACTGCCATGATCCTTTATATCATATAAACTACAGCATAGCGCAATAAATATGGGACGTTTAATTAAAAAGCTGATTAACTGTTGTAGTTTTTACTGTTTGCTGTGATGATTACTGATCATTGTGTTGGTTTGAAGTGTCTAGAAACTGGTTTTGGCTTTTGAATTTGTAGGATATTGAAGTAAAAGTTGGAAAAAAATGGAAATACTGTGAAATTTGGGGCAGAAAACCATGTCAAACTATAAAAATCTCTGCTCTGATCCTTAAAAACATGAAACCTGTCCAGAGGATTCATGTTTTAGCCTGAAGACCCTAAAAATCTGATGTAATCCTTCAGCAGTGAAGTTGTTTTACTGTTGACTAGACCAGTTTATAGCCTGTAAAATGTCCGAAAACATTGAAAAAGACCAAGATGACGTCCTTAAAAGTGATTTTTCCCCCAACACAAAGATGTTCAGACGACATGGAGGAGGAAAGAAACTAGGAAATATTCACGTTTAACAAACTGCAATCACAGAATAAAGACGTATTTTGTTAAATAGCTGCTGAAAACCATTCTTTGATCATCGAAACATGTTAGACAACCACTAATGGGTTCGGACTTTGATGGGAAAATTGATCGTCACGTTGGTTTAAAGTGTCTACAAACTGGTTTTGGCTTTTGAATTAGTAGAATATTGAAGTAAAAGCTGGAAATAAATGGAAATACTGGTGTTTTCTGGAAGTTCTGTGAAGTTTGAGGTGGAAAACAGCATAAAATTGGTAAAAAAATCACTGCCATGATCCTTTAAAACCAAAGTTCTGGGACGTAAATCAGCATAACGAGATAAAACACGAGACCTGTCCAGAGGATTCGTGTTTTATCCTAAAAAAATCAGACGTAATCCTTCATTCTGAACCTCATCAGCTCTGGAAAGTTTCACCGCACGAGCCCAACAAGCCGATTCAAACCTGCGTCACGCTTCAGAATCCATCCCAGCTCCCCAGAAATGGAATTAAGCGAGAAAAAAGCCCGGTGAAAATGACCGGCGCCGCTAAATACCCGCACTAAACCAACACAGGCGGCTTCCGTCCTGTTCGCCTGGCCGAGCGAGGCTCCGCTAGCTGGCCCGGGTTCATTTTAATCCACTCATCCTCTCCATGAAAGCATGTGTCAGTCAGAAAGCAGAGCCAGAAACAGGCGGCGAGAGGGCGAGGGCGCTAAAATTAGACGAGGAGATGGAAGTTGGAGGGAAAGCGGTGGGAGAAGGACGGAAATAAGAAGCGGGAACGAGAAAGAACGGCCGGGGAAGGTGGAAGATGGAGGCCTGCTGCGGCGCATTCACATGATGCCAAGGAGGCCTGAAAGGAAAAGCAACCCGGCAACCGCGGAACAAAAACAGAAATGTGCCGCGGAGCGTTCCTTCACATGTGAGCTCCGCTGTTATTTCAGTATTCAGAGCTGCAGTCTGGCCCGTCTCCGCGGGGATGAATCAGATCCGTGAAGTCGGCTGACGATCAGGAGAGACTTCGCCGAGACTGAATCCACAAAAATACATTTAGATTTAAAAAACGCAGGAATTCTTGGAGGTTCACCCCCAGCATCGGCGCTATTCCAGAGTTTAGGGACCCTGAAACAGACTTCTGGAAGCGCCGTTGACCCTGTTCTAGTTTGTAGACTCCAGGGTTGCCGTAGACTTCGCATAAGGAGACCAACAATCCAGGATCTAGTCAGAATAGAGTCAAATGACATCGTACAGTGATCCCTCGTCTTAGGTTCCTTGGGCTTAGGTTCCAGAACCCCCTACAATAGACGAAAACCGCAAAGTGGCGAGCTTATCATTATTTTATTATTACCTCCACCAAGGAGGTTATGTGATGGCCTGTGTTGGTTTGTTTGTTTGTGTTCAAAATAACTCAAAAACTCAATAAACCAAAGATCAATTGAGTCGTTAGAACCCAACAAACCAAAGATCTACTGAGTCATTAGAACCCAACAAACCAATGATTTACTGAGTCATTAGAACCCAACAAACCAATGATCTATTGAGTTGTTAGAACCCAACAAACCAATGATTTACTGAGTCGTTAGAACCCAACAAACCAATGATTTACTGAGTCATTAGAACCCAACAAACCAATGATTTACTGAGTCGTTAGAACCCAACAAACCAATGATCTACTGAGTCGTTAGAACCCAACAAACCAATGATCTACTGAGTCATTAGAACCCAACAAACCAATGATTTACTGAGTTGTTAGAACCCAACAAACCAATGATTTACTCAGTCGTTAGAACCCAACACACCAATGATTTACTGAGTCATTAGAACCCAACACACCAAAGATCTACCAAGTAATAAAATACCAGCAATCCAGGATCTACTAAGTAATTAAAACCCAAATAAGCAGGACTGACTGAATCATTAGAACCCAACAAACCAAGAATCTGCTAAGTCATGAGAAACCAAGACGTCCAGGATCTACTGACTCAATAGGAACCAACAAACCAAGATTCTACTGAGTCATAAAAACCCAACAATCTAGGATCTATTGACTCAGTGGAAACCAAAAAACCAGGATCTCCTGAGTCTTTATGAACAGTATAGGCTTGTTTTGAACATGTAAAAATAAATAATAATAATAATAACTTCCAGAACAGCCAACAAAATGAACAGTAAACATGCACAGTAAGCAAAGTGGATTCACATCCATGTCCATATGGGCCTCGAAAAGGAGCAGAAGGAAATATTCACTTATATGGACCCAGCCCTTTTCCTTAATCAATTACAACTTAAATAATTACCTTCATGTGTTTCTATTTACACATAAATTGTCAATATGCAGGTTTCAAACCAACAGCAAAAACATCAGCAGCAAGAATATGGACCAGAGTGTTGGCCACCATCAACTGTCCACCATTTAAAGACCCATCAGATGTCAGAAACTCAGGTTCTACATTAGAAACCAAGGATCCAGAACCTGCATGGTCTCTGGAAACCATGAAGTTCAGATTCAAGAGGTCCAAAAGAAACCAGCAAATCCAGAACGAACCAGCTCATCAGAAACCATCAATCCAGAGAAAAACAGCAAACCAGCTGGTTATCTGGTGTTTCTCTGGACTCAATAACCGAGTCAATGAGTAACAGAGTCAATCGTCAAGTTAAAGGACAACAGAAAACTCAACGCGTCAGTAAATCAGGATCAGTCCGAGGCTCCTATCGACAGCCACTGAGAGGTCACAGCTACAGAGTCGCTGCTTAATTAATGTCCATGTGCTTAGAAGAACCAACAGAACAATATAAAGTACAATAGCAAGAACAGAAAATAAGCTGCTGGTCAAACCACAGTGCACTCTATTGTTTCCACATGAGCCTCCAGGCTTCTCTGGCAACACCTGGGTTCAACAACATCAATCAGCCTGACAGCAACACAGCGCTTCAACAGCAAACAGGAAACAGCAGCTGCAGTAAAAGGAGGTGCGTTTGCTTACCTTTAGTGTCCGAAAAACCAGAAGAAGACAAGGAGGAGGACCAACCAGGAGAACAGGGCAGCAACGGAAAAACAAAGAGACGTTTTATTAGACTTACAGCAACAGTAGGGAGAGTTTAGGGTTTGAATTAGCTGCAACTAACTCAATCGATGAGTTGTTTAGTCTGTAAAAGGTCAGGAAATGATGAAAAAAAACACAAGATGATGTTTTGCAACCCAAAGATGTTCCGTTCACTGCCACAGAGGAGGAAAGAAACCAGAAATATTCACATTTAAGAAGCTGGAATCAGAGAATTTAGACATTTTTGCACTCGAAATGAAAAATCGCTGCAGCTTTACTGTTGACTGTGATGGATCGTCGACAGTTTGAAGTCCCTAGAATCTGGTTTTGACTCTTGAATTTCCAGAAAATTTACATAAATGCTGGAAATAAATGCAAGTACTGATGTTTTCCGACAGTGCTGTGAAGTACGAGGTGGATGATGGTGTGAAACAGGTAAAAACCGCATGTATGATCCCTTAAAACCAAAACAAAATTAGCATGATGCTCATGACTGTAGACTTGGGCAGTAAATAACCCAATCGATCAGTTGTTCGTCTATAAAAATGTCAGAAAATGATGAATAAAGCCCAAGATAAGGTTCTCAAATGCTGTGTTTTGTCTGCAACCCAAAGATCTTCAGTTTGTCACAGAGGAGGAAGAAAACCAGAAATATTCACATTTAAGAGGCTGCATTTTGAGAATTCACACTTTTTTTTCTTCAAAACTAACTGAAAATAATTAATTGAATTGAAGTCAAACCGACAAAGCAAAGAAATAAAGACAAAAAAAATGATAACTGGGGGAGTTTTTTCAATGGAAACCTGCTGCAGAGCATCTACCGCTGAGTCCTTGAACGCATCACGAGGCAGAACTCTCCAGAATATTCGTGTACGAAACCGCATTTTGACGAATTAAAGTGTTTTACTCTTGACTAAAGCAGCAACAAACTTTAATCAGCTGGTTATTTGCTCTGTACAAATGTCAGAAAATGCTGAAAAATCCCGAGATGACGTCCTCAAATGTCTTGTTTTGTCTACATCCCCAAAAATATTCAGTTTATTGCCTGAAACCTGAAAAAAATCACTTTTAAGAAGCTGCGTTTAGAGAAAACCTACTGAAAATGACTGATTGATTATTAAAATAGTTCAATTTAATAGCATGTTAATTGTTGCAGGTTTTAGATTATTACCTCTGCCAAGGATGTTATGAGATGGCCGGCGCTGGTTTGTTTGTTTGTTTGTTTGTGTCCAAAATAACTCGAAAACTTATGGACAGATTTGGATGAAATTTTCAGGAAATTTGTGAAATGGGACAAGGAAGATTCCTGATGACATTTTGGGACTGATCCGGATCACCATCTGGATCCAGGATATTTTTTTTTAATCTAAGTGTAACCAGGTGGACAATTAAATGCGGTTTACTCTAAAAGCCACCAGAGGGCACTCTTGTTTTTGGGGTAACCCCCTCTGACCACATGACATTTTGGGTCTCCACGCGACAGACAGCGACAGTGACGGACTTCTCTTTCCTTCCTGAGCGACATACGCACGGTTGGGCCGGCATTCTTATCTCTGATTGTCTAAGAAGCTGGGAGGCTGTTAGGAGCTGCCGCGCTAGAGGCCGCGCCTGTTCATTACGTCGGATGGGGTGAAGGCCTACTTTTCTAGTTGATCAGAATGTTGGTTTAAAGTCTCTACAAACTGGTTTTGGCTTTTGAATTTGTACAATTTTGAAGTGAATGCTGGAAATAAACTTAAAAACCGAAGGCATTCTGGCGTAAAACAGGTTTAAATCACTGCCACGATCCTTTAAAACTCAAAGCTTTTGAGACCTAACGAGATAAAACATGAAGCTGGTTCATGTTTTACTCTTTTGTGTTTGAATTACCTGCTCATCATAGGAGGAAACAAACACCAAGCAACCAGCCAACCAAAGATAAACCCTTTAATCCGCTCCACTGCTAACCAGTTAGCATCTGGGGCTACAAGAGCCGAGCAGCTGGTGCAGTTTGACGGGTTCTGGTTGTGTTTGGGAGAAGTTCTGGTTGAAAATGTCGGGCTGCACACATTAGCACACATGACGCACACAGAAGGTCATTTCCCCGCTGAGGCAGTGTGGTGTCATTTCCATCCCAATGAAACCGGCCATCTGGGACGCCGACTGGACCAGACAAGCTGGTCACGATGCAACAGCAAACGGCTCTTCACACATTTCTGTTTTCCCTCTCATTCGCTGGTTCATTTGTCCACAACAAATAGCAGCCTGATGATACCAGTTCCCCAACATAATGTCCTAAAAAACCATTTGTTTCTGAGGAGCAGCCATTTTTTCAGTGTTTTTTAACATCTGTTGGGAAAAAAAAGCACATTTTGATTCTAGGTTTTGTAAAATACATAAAGAAATTCAACTTGCCTTTTTTATTGATTTAATAAATCAAAATGAAACCACTTATCAGAAGCAGACGCCGCAAAAACATCGAATCGTTTGAAGTTTAAACTTTCCAACGGCCCTTGAATGCACCATGTGTGGCGTACAGTTTGCAGTAACCGGATTCTGCAATAAAAAAAACGAGTCTTTTGGACAAATTTTAAGGCATTTTGGATCAAATTTGATTATTTCTGACGTTTTCTGGACGACTGACTCATTTTAGACAGACTGGAAACGTTGTGACAGGTTTTATCAGTTCAATATTTGTAAATAAACAACCAAGAAAATCTCTTTTCCCATGATTTCTATCACTCGAACTGCACAGGAGTCCTCCCTCCTTCTGCTTGGTCGCTCTGGACGCTGTATTGCAGTGAGAAATGAACCCACGGTGAGGAAAAATGAGACAGGAACCAATAAAAAACCCACTCAGAGACTGCTGCTCGGGGTTCGGAGGGTTAAACATGTTTTTGACTCAGTGATCCATAGTCAGGCAAACATGCAGCAGCAAAAGGTCAGAGCTGCTGCCGATACGATCATCCTGAGGTCGGAGCCGGCTCGTATTGACCAAACTGAAATATCACGGCGCGTTTGGTCAAACACATGTGGCAGCTAAACATGTCAATAACCCGCGAATGTGAGGAAATGCTAGAATGATCCACCTGGTCGGCAGACAGGTGGACAAGGAGACCCCGGGCCTCGCATTAAATATTGATGCTGCATTTATTATTTAACCTGCTCTCCTCCAGGTGTTCTCGTTCATTTTCTTTGTATTTGATCAGCCAATAACCTTCTTTGATGATACCGATATATCTGACATATGCTAATGTCGGCTCGGTTGGTCAGTGAAGGGTGGTGTTTAAAGCTGCACTAATTGGTCACAAAAGTTCATAAATGATGGATCAAATGATTCAGGTGAAAGTAGAATCTAAAAAAAACACCATTTCCCAGATTTAGAAAAAGGAAAAATGGAGAAAATGTCAGATTTTCAACTTTCAGACAGTCCTTGAATTCATCATATGTGACGTTCGGTTCCTTCAGTGAAATCAAAATGTTAATATTTCATCAGAATCTGTTTATTTTTTTAAAAAATCACTCAAAATATAAAGCATTTGCACCAAATCAGGTAAGAAACGATTCTGGCAATTAAAGTTTTCAGGTTGAACTGCAGGCAGTGTTTCCACAGAGACACTGAGAGGAAAATCAAACCTACTGGATCGATAAATAAATGCAGCACGGCTCAGAAACAGTGAACAGAGGAGGCAGTAGTTGGAGATACATCCAGCATGGAGGAACATCTTCCTACAGCTGATGAGCAAAGTAGAGAGGAAAACTCTAGAGAGGCTGTAAGCAACAAAATAACATGAAAACAATGTGTGAAAGTAGAGTCTCCATGAGAATTAGCACTAAATCTGCAGCTCGATGGAGCTTTTTTAGCCTCTTTTAGCTGCTTGTTTTGATTTTATGGCACTTTTGCTGCACACTGTATGTCTGTTCATCCATCCATCCATCCATCCATCCATCCATCCATCCATCCATCCATCCATCCATCCATCCATCCATCCATCCATCCATATCTATCTGTAAATCCATTCATCCATCATCCATCCATCCGTCTATCATCTACCTACCTTCCTTCCTACCTACCTACCTACCATCCACCCATCCATCCATCTATCTATCTATCATCTACCTAGCTACCTACCTACCTATCTATCTATCCATCCATCATCTATCTAGGTACCTAGCTAGCTACCTACCTACCAACCATCCATCCACCCACCTGCCCATCTACCATCCATCCATCCACCCATCCATCCACCTACCTACCCATCCATCCATCGACTCATCCATCAACCATCCAGCCATCTATCATCTCCCTAACTACCTACCTTCCTTCATACTTACCTACCATCTTTCCATCCATCCATCTATCTATCATCTACCTAACTACCTACTTACCTATCTACCATCCATCCATCCATCCATCATCCATCCATCATCCATCCATCCATCCGTCTATCATCTACCTACCTACCTTCCTTCATACTTTCCTACCATCCACCCATCCAATCATTCATATTTTACCTACCTACCATCCATCCATCCATCCATCCATCCATCCATCCATCCATCCATCCATCCATCCATCCATCCATCCATCCATCCATCCATCCATCCATCCATCCATCTATCCATTCTGGTGGCTTCACTGGTAAAATTATTATATTTTCCAGGTTTGAAAACATGAAATCCTCAAAATACAGACTAAATATTTGACATAACCTAGTTTCGGGTCTCAAATACCAACATAAACAAACCCTGAAGAGAACCTGAACCGATCTGTCACCTGCTCCACCTCTGACATCATCACCAGATTGCGTTCCAGCCGATTGGACGCCGTAATTGGAAGTAAGACAGGTGTGTGATCCTGATTGGTGGACGGCGTTTGCCCTCCAGGCTCGACCTTGGTGGTGTAATACGAGGGGATGATTGACAGCTTAGAGCGGGGTAACACTCCCTCCACTCTCCTATCTATCTGCCCCGGGGCAGTAGATCAGGAGGCAGCAGCACAATCAGCCTTCTGATCCAGGTTCAATTGGCTCTGAGGCAGCTCCTCTCATCTCTTTCTGCTGGTGCCCCAGAGGATTCTGGGTAGTAGTGCAACCGCTCACTTCATCCCCCGTTAACTAACCGCCTCGCCCTGCTCTGAATATATTTATTAACCCACAAGACACCAGATCTGCTGCTCGTGAATCATCCAGCTATAAGAACCAACAGAATCCACTAATCTGCTCGATGAGTTCCCGATTCAGTAAAAGGACTAAAGAAAAACCCCTGAGAGGCTCTGCAGGTCCTCCACAGGTATTAAAGGTCTTTGTTTTACCTCCATGAGGAACCTCTCTGCAGATGTAAACACTACAAGGAAGCTAGATGACACTTAGAGCTGCTCTGATTAGACACTCAGGGGGAAAGTGGAATATTTCAACAGCTTAGATCAGTGTTCTCTACTTACATGCGATTATTTTTCAATATATAAATACACTATGTTGCCAAAAGTATTGGGACACCCCTCCTAATAACTGAATCCAGGTGTTCCAATCACTTCCCTGGCCACAGGTGTATAGAATCAACACCTAGACATGCAGACTGCTTCTACAAACATGAGTGGAAGAATGGGTCGCTCTCAGGAGCTCAGTGAATTCATGGTGGCACCGTGATAGGTTGACACCTGTGCAGTAAGTCCACTGGTGAAATATTCCACGGTCAACTGTTAGTGGTTTTATAACAAAGAGGAAGCAACTGGGAGCAACAGCAACTCAGCCGCCAAGTGGTTGGACATGTAAAATGAAGAGTCAATAGCTACAGACCTCCAGACTTGGTGTTGCCTCCAGATCAGCTCCAGAACATCGGTAGAGAGCTTCATGGGATGGGTTTCCTGCATCCAAGCCTCACATCACCAAGTGTTGGATGCAGTGGTGTAAAGCACGCCGCCACTGGACTCTAGAGCAGTGGAGACCAGTTCTCTGGAGGGACCAATCACGTTTCTCTGTCTGGACATCCCATGGACCAGTCTGGGTTTGGTGGTCACCAGGACAACGGTACTTCCTGACTGCAAGTGTAAAGTCTGGTGGAGGGGGGTTATGGTGTGGGGTTGGTTTTCAGACCTCTTAGTTCCAGTGAAAGGAACTCTTAATGCTTCAGCAGACCAAGACATTCTGGACTATTTGATGCTCCCAACTTTGTGGGAACAGTTTGGGGATGGCCCCTTCCTGTTCCAACATGGCTGCCACCAGTGCACAAAGCAAGTTCAGTAAAGACATGGATGATCCAGTCTGGTGTGGAGGAACTGGACTGGCCTGCACAGAGTCCTGACCTCAACCTGATAGAACACCTTTGGGATGGATTAGAGTGGAGACTGAGAGCCAGGCCTTCTGGTCCAACATCAGTGGAAGATGGTCAAAGACTCCCTTAAACACACTCCTAAACCTTGTGGAAAGCCTTTCTAGAAGAGTTGAGGCTGTTATAGCTGCAAAAGGTGGAACAACTCCATATTAAACCCTACGGATTAGTAAAGGCAGACGTCCCAATACTTTTGACTATATAGTGTGATATTGTTGTTTTCCTCATCCAGAAAAACGTGTGCAACTTTACCAGCACTGATGTATATTTTTGCTTATTTCTAAGTTTTTCATGACCCTGTAAACTCATATTTGGCTGCTGCAGGTGTCGGTTTGCAGTTTAAGCAGCTTGTTAATGAGGTGCGATTAAAAAGAAAGTTGGATTTTGCCATCTCTGTCGAAGTGCAACAGTTTAGTGTCTTAATACTGCATTTAAATACAACTAAGACGTGAAAAAAAAATAACTGCAATGTGTGAAAGTATAGATTTTTGATCGTCTTATTCTGGCTTCTGCTGCTGTAAACCGACACGTGTGGCTTCAGGCAACACAAAGCTGGTTAAAGGAGACTCTTACGTGTCCGTTTGGGGTCAGTGAACTCACCACATCCCACCATTCATCTTCATCCATCAGTCACTGGTCCTCCCCAGTGACGGCAGCTGACTGACAGCAGACACAGTGAAGACATGTTCAGTATTTCCCGTCGCTCTCGTCTCTCATAAGGTGGAAAAGTCAAGCCCACAGCGTGATTTAACAGAGCTGAGTCCACTATAAACCACAGCGCAGTTAATTTAAGTTCAGGCTCACAGCTGCGTGAGCATCGGGTCAAACCGCACCACGGGTGATCCAGGTATCCATCATGTTTACAGGGATGTAAATCACCATGGAAACGCTGCATCCCAAACAGAGTTAAAACCCAGTTCAGCTCACACATCTGGTCTCATGATGCATTTACTTTCAGCTTCTATCAGCAGCCCAGAGACTCCATCAGACTCCACTGTACTCAAAACGAGGAAAATTAGCTGCTCAGAATTTATTTATTCACTTATTTTTTCCATTATTAGTTGTATTTGTATTTACTTACATATGTTTTTCTCTTCCTTCTTCTCTGACAGTACGTGGGTGTCTATGTTGGAAGGTTGGTTGGTTTCTGATTGTTAACACAAGCAAAACTACTCAAGACACTGAGTGTACTTGAATTTCGTTCCTGTGCTATTCGTCTCTTTCTTGAATAAAAATAAGTTTAAAAAGAGAAAAAAAAGGAGCTCAGTTTTTTTTATTTGTTTTTTGCAGGATCTGGTGAATTTTTGGATTTTTCTTTCAACAAAACGCATAGAAAAAAGTGGTTTTGATGAAATTTTAAGCTTAGATTTGGTTAATTTTCCAGGAGAAACCACAAGTCATGGATAATTAGCTCAAAAGCTGTTGAAAAGTTAAAAATATGCAAATTTTTTCAGTTTTATCAGTTTGTAGCTCTAAATAATTGTGTAATTTAGGCGATTTTTAGAAGAAAACCTGCTTTTCGAACTCACTGGAGGTGTTTTAGAGAGTTATAAACTGGTCGAATAAGTGAAGAAAAAGGAGACCACAGTGAGGAAAAAAATAGCCTACATTTAGGGAAAATGTACCAGCAGTGAGAAAAAAAAAAAACCTACAGGCAGGGAAAATCAGCCCACAGCGAGCAAAAATGAGCCTACAGTGAAGAACAATGAACCAGCAGTGAGGAAAAATGAACCTATAGGGAAAATGAGGCCACAGCGAGGAAAAATAAGTCTAAAGTGAAGAAAAATGATCCTACAATGAGGGAAAATAAGCCCACAGTGAGGAAAAATGAAACTACGATGTGGTAAAAGGACCCTGCAGTGAGAAAAAATGAGCCTACAATGAGGGAAACTGAGTCTACAGTGAAGACAAATGAGTCTACAGTGAAGAAAAATGACCCTACAATGAGGGAAAATGAGCCCACACTCAGGAAAAATTAAACTACGATGGGGTAAAAAGGACCCTGTAGTGAGAAAAAAATGAGCCTCCAGGAAGAGAAAATGAGCTCACATTGAGGAATAATGAACCTACAATGGGTAATGATGAACCCACTGTGAGGAAAAGTGAGCCTACAGTGAGGAAAAATGAGCCCGGAGTGAGGAAAACTCAGGCCACAGAGAGGAATAATGAGCCAAATGTAAGGGAAAACAAGATCACATGGAGGAAAAATTAGACCCACTGGAGGTATTTTAGAGAGTTATGAACTGGTTAAATAAGTGAAGAAAAAGGAGCCCACAGTGAGAAACAATAAGACCACAGTGAGGAAAAATTAACCTAAAATGAGGAAAAATGAACCAGCAGTGAAAAAAAAAGAAACTTAAGTAAGGGAAAATCAGCCCACCGCAAGGAAAAATGAGTCTACAGTGAAGAAAAATGAGCCTACTGTGAGGAATAATGAACCAGCAGTGAGGAAAAATGAACCTACAGTAAAGGAAAATGAGCCCATAGTGAGGAATAATGAGTCTACTGTGAAGAAAAATGAGCCGACAATGAGGGAAAATGAGCCCACAGAGAGGGAAAATGAGCCTACGGTGAGGCATAATGAACTCGCAGTGAGGAAAAATGAACCTATAGTAAGGGAAAATGAGCCCAGAGTGAGGAAAGATGAGTCTACAGTGAAGAAAAATGAGCCTACAATGAGGGAAAATGAGCCCACAGAGAGGGAAAATGAGCCTACGGTGAGGCATAATGAACTCGCAGTGAGGAAAAATGAACATATAGTAAGGGAAAATGAGCCCAGAGTGAGGAAAGATGAGTCTACAGTGAAGAAAAATGAGCCTACGAGGGGAAATGAGCACACAGTGAGGAAACATGAGTCTACAGTGAAGAAAAATGAGCCTACGAGGGGAAATGAGCACACAGTGAGGAAAAATTAGTCTACAGTGAAGAAAAATGAGCTTACAATAAGGGAAAATGAGCCTAAAATGAGGGAAAATGAACCCACAGTGAGGAAAAATGAGCCCAGGGTGAGGAAAACTAAGGCCCCAGTGAGGACAAATCAGCCAAATGTAAGGGAAAATGAGCCCACAGTGAGGAAAAATTAGAGCCACTGGAGGTATTTTAGGTTAAACTGATAAAAAGTTGAAATATCCACACACAGGATGATGCATCAGCCAGAAGTCATTATGATCCACATGCAGGTAAAGATTCTGCACTGATAAAACAAAAGAACTAAAGGACATGAAGCCTCAGTGAAGGTGTTTCCACTGTAAACATCACTGGTTTTAGCCTTTCCCTGAACATGCTAAACTAAAAACAGTCCCAGCTCTGATGTGCAGATGAAGCACATAGGCAGAAACCCCTCTGATAGATGGAAGTCAGACCAGAACCCCCTGATCCACGTCCCTGCCGGCGTCCGGAGACGAGTGTAGCGGCGGCATTAACAAGGCCGACCTCATCCATAATGGAGCAGCAGCGATCTTGACCCAGTTCCTCAGCGGACGAGATGATCGCAGCCCCTCGTTAAACATCACAGACCGGCCAATCAGGGCGACTCAGGACTGATCGACGCCGGGACGCCCTAATGAGGCCCTTCAGTCAGATCCACACTGACGCCGGTCGGCATGATCGGCCGTCAGAGGGGAGTTTAATGGCGTCATTCACAAGAAGGTCTGGCTTCCCTGAGATGTGAAGGAGGAGACGCCTGCATGAATATTCCAGCTTTAGAGGAGCCTCATTAGGAGGATGGAGGTGGAGGTTTATGTCCGGTGTTTGACCGTCACTGTACTTCCTTCTATTCCGTTTCATTTCCACTTGCTTCTTGGGTAAGTCCAGGTCAACGTTTGGGGCTAAAACACACCACTTTCACATTTTTCACTGCAACATTTCCTGATTTCACGTCTCGTTTTTCTTAATTTGTGCCTCGGTTTTCCCGTCTGAGGTCACTTCCTGTTGCATCTGTGTTGTTTCACGTCTCTCTAGTACAGTTTTGTCTCCACATACTGCAGATATTGAACTATCTCCATGTTTCATCAGCTGTAGGAAGATGTGTCACCGTGCTAATTGCTCCTCTGTTCGCTGATTTCTTTATTTTTTGTGTATTTTCTGCCATTCTGCGTCTCGTTTTGCATCATTTCTCTCATTTTGCATCTTGATTTCCTTGTTTGAGGTCACTTCCTGTCTTGTTTCTGTCGTTTCATGTCCAGTTGTGATGATTTTGTCTCGTATTTTTTGTCTCCCTGCCCTCATTACCTCCGCCAAGGAGGTCATGTGATGGTTTGTTTGTTTGTTTGTGTTCAAAATAACTCAAAAACTCATTGACGGATTTGGATGAAACGTTCAGGAAATGTGTGAAATGGAACAAGGAAGTCATGATGACATTTTAAGACTGATCCGGATCACCGTCTGGATCCAGGATGTTTTTTAATATAAGTGTAACCAGGTGGACAATTAAATGCGGTTTACTCTAAAAGCCACCAGAGGGCACTCTTGTTTTTGGGGTAACCCCCTCTGACCACATGACATTTTGGGTCTCCACGCGACAGACAGCGACAGTGACAGAGTTCTCTTTCCTTCCTGAGTGACATACGCACGGTTGGGCCGGCATTCTTATCTCCGGTTGTCTAAGAAGCTGGGAGGCTGTTAGGAGCTGCCGCACTAGAGGCCGCCCCTGTTCATTAGGTCGGATGGGGTGAAGGACATTTGAACTGTCTGTAATTACATTTGTATCTGTAACGTTCCATACAAAATATGTGAATTGTGAGATTGTGTTGGGGGTGGACTGAAGCTCCTTGGTGGAGGTATGAGCTCTCTGAGGGCTTTTCTAGTTTTCTGTCTAATCTCTCCTGTTTATGGTCGTTTTGCCTCCACACACTGGAAATATTGAACGATCTTCATGTCTCCAGCCTCTCCACTGTAGAAAGATGTTCCACCATGCTGGATGTATCCTCCAACTACCGTCTCCTCTGGTCACTGTTTCTGAGCCGTGCTGTATTGATTTAGAGGGTTACATCAAACAATACATGCCACCAAATCAGCAACTTCTGCTAATTTAGCCACATAAATATCAGATAAATCCATGTTTTGCCTTGTTTAGACGCCGGAGATTCAGCAACAGTGGTTTTAAAGGTCCAAAAAGTTCTCCTTAATTGCACTAAATGCTAACACGACCCAGAGTGGAAACCCGGCGTCTTTAAAAGTCTGCTGTCTGAGCTGAATCCAGCAACACACAGTGAAAACCTATAAATGAGGAGAACTTTTTAAACCGGTTCAGCTCACAGGTTTGACAGACAGCAGAGGGAAGACAAGAGTTCAGTGAGCTGTGTCGAGAGGAGATGGTCTCCAACTGCATAACATTAACGTGGTTTTCATGACGTATGGCTGGAAGGACAAAGAGGGAAACTACAGCCGAGCCAGAGCTACAGGGCTCCAAACATGGCTGGTTATGGCAGCGGTCCAGTCGGCTTCCGTTTTTTATGAATTGCCTAAAAACTGTATGTCTAATCGTTGCCAAAATTCATAGCATGCCAGTCCTGATCGAGCTGCACGTTTTGATATATAATTTGTATGCGTTTTCTCAAAGCTGCCGGATGAGTTAGGTGCAGGAAATTGTGTCGAAAGAACCACAGTGAGGAAAAATGAGCCTACAGTGAGGAAAACTGAGTCCACTGTGAGGAAACATTAGCCTGTAGTAAGGAGGAAAAACAAGCCTGCAGTGAGGAATAATGAACCAGCAATGGGGAAAAATTAACCTACAGTAAGGGAAAATGAGCCTACAGTGAGAAAAATGAGCCTACAATGAGGGAAAATGCAGCCACAGTCAGGAATAATGAGCCCACAGTGAGGAAAAAACAAGCCCACAGTGAGGAAAACTAAGGCTACAGTGAGGACAAATCATCGAAATGTAAGGAAAAATTAGCTCACAGTGAGGGAAAATGAAATCACAGTGAGGAAAAATTAGCCCACAGTGAGGAAAAATTAGTCTGCAATGAGAAAAAATTTACCTACAGTGAGGAAAAATGAGCCCCCAACAAAGAAAAATGAGCAAACCATGAGGAAAAATGAGCATACAGTACGGAAAATGAGAATATAGTGGGGGAAAATGAGCCCACAGTGAAGAAAAATTAGCCCACAGTGAGGAAAAATGAGCAGACAGTAAGGAAAAATGAACCTACAGTGTGGAAAAATGAGCTGAAAGTGAGGAAAAATTAGCCTACAATGAGGAATAATGAACCCACTGTGAGGAAAAATGAGCCAACATTAGGAACAAATAGCCAACAGTAAGGGAAACTGAGCCCACAGTGAGGGAAAACAAGATCACAGTGAGGACATATCGGCCTACAGTGAGGAAAAATTAGCCCACAGTGAGCAAAAATGAGCCTACAGTGAGAAATAATGAGCCCACAGTGAAAACAATTAGATTACAGTGAGGAATAATGAGCCCATAATGAAGAAACATGATCCCACAGAGAGGAAAAATGAGTCTACAATGAGGGAAAATTAACCCACAGTGAGGGAAAATTAGATCACAGTGAGGAAAATGAACATACAGTGAGGGAAAAATGATCCACTGTGAGGAATAATGAGCCGACAGTGAGAAGAAATCAGCCAACAGTAAGGAAAAATGAGCCCACAGTGAGGTAAAAATGAACCCACAGTGAGGGAAAACAAGATCACAGTGAAGACAAATCAGCCTACAGTGAGGAAAAATTAGCCCACAGTGAATAAAAATTATGCTACAGTGAGGGAAAGTGAGCCTACGGTAAGGAAAGACGTGAATACAGTGAGGGAAAATGAGCCCACAGTGAGGAAAAATGAGCCCACAGTGAGGAGTTCAGAGTGTGATAACTGTCTGTTCTGCATCATTATTTAGTAAGTAGCTGAGCGTCTGTGAAACTAGCAGCAGGTTTAATCTCATTTTCTCACACTGGTTCAGTTGAAAGTGTAAATTCTGTCTAAGAACTGAACAAAGAGGAACATGAACAGCTGTGAAAAATGCATTTTCATTTGTCATGCACCTCCAACACTATTATTTCTTCGTGGTGTTTTTCTGCCGCTGCTCCTCCTCTTCATCTTTCTTCCAGGTTTTTATTTTCCTGTCCTGCATCTCTTTTGGTTCCCGTCCTTTTTTTTTTTTCTCGCGGTGTAGAAACA
Organism: Dascyllus trimaculatus; assembly: GCA_024666655.1. Classification (NCBI taxonomy): domain Eukaryota; kingdom Metazoa; phylum Chordata; class Actinopteri; family Pomacentridae; genus Dascyllus; species Dascyllus trimaculatus. Next base: position 3,234,327 of record CM045463.1, on the reverse strand, counting down.
CTGTTGTTTCCTCACTACAGCGGTTGGGTTTCTCCTGGTTGTGCGTGTTGTGTGATGCTGATGTAATGGGGTCACCGTGGCGACTGCTGGTCCATCGCACACGCCGAGGATCAGTTACTCCATGTGATTGGCTGCTCAACCGACCAATCGCACACCAGCTGAACTCCACAGACTCCTGTGTGACGTGGAAACACTGCAGGAGTATTATGGGATGTAATAAATCAGGCTGTGACCTGCAGACTGAAAGGGGAGTCTATTGATTTCTACACTGTAAAAATTTAACACTTTTACTGTTTTTTTACCTGTAAACTTTTTTGAATAATTTACTTTTATTTTACAGATATTTCCTGTTTTGTTAAAAATCTGTATTTTTGTTCTTTAACAAGATATTTTTTTACTGTATTTAATAAATAATAATAATAATAATAATAATAAATAATATATATATTTACGGAAAAGGTTATTTTATTTTGTTTTTGGACAACATTTGACTGTAAAATTACACTTTTTTTTTACTGTATTTAAATTAGCAAAATAGTTTTTTTTAAATAAATACTAAAAATGTGGATAATGGTATTCTTGACTGTTATTTTCCAGATTTACCGTTTACATTAAATTAAAAAATAATATTCAGTAGAATCACTGAAAAAAATATTAATTTACATGTTGTCTGTAAAAAAAAATCCACATTAAAATCTGTTTTTATAAATAGTAATTTGTTTTTTTACATTTGACCATAAATTATACTATTTTATTGCATTTAAATAAAAATAAAAACAAAAATATTTTCCAAAGAAAGAAAGATGATGCATATTAAGGTAAAATATATATTTTTTAAAGTAAATAGTTTAACTTGTTATTTTACAGACTCTCCCTGTTCTTTTTTTATTGTACTTTTTTAATTGGTAATTTGTTCTTTAACAACATATTTTTACTGTATTTAATTAATAAACAATAATAATAAATACATTTTTACAGAAAAAGTTATTTTTCGAATTTTATCTGATTTGTTAAAATCTGTAGTTTTATAAATAGTAAGTTGCTATTTGACAACATTTGACTGTAAAATTACACTTTTTTTCCCCTGTATTTAAATTAGCAAAATAGTTTTTTAACAAATACTAAAAAATAAGGATTTTTTATTTACTGTTTTGTATTTTACAGATTTTACCAATTATATTAAATTACAGATAATATTTAGTAGAATCTTTGAAAAATGTAACAAAAAAACATCCACATCAAAATCTGTCTTTTTATAAATAGTAATTTATTCCTTTGTCGTTTTGTACAGGTTTAAGTCACGTTTTCCTTTTTCCCTGTCATTCTAACGGTTTTCATGCAGCACATCTCTGAGTTCTGTCTCCTTCCTCATGCTTGTTCTGTTTCCATGGAGGCGCAGGACTTTAGATTACAGTGAAAAATGAACCACAGCGAGGAAAAATGTGCCGCGCCTCGAGAAGCCGCTCGGAGTTCAAAAGGTTTAATTGCCAACATCCGTAAATCCGTTCCTTCAGACGTTCCTCTCAGCCGGTTTTTCCCGCTCTGCGGGGGTTTTTCTCCTCTGATAAAACCACCACACATGAACATTTTCCACATTTTCCACACCAGCAGGACTGAGAGAAGCAGGTTTTCTGACCTCGGCTGCGTGACGGGACTTCAATTTACCCACAATGCCTTTTTTCCACGGGAAGCTACAAGCAATCGAACACTGATTCTGTGTGTTTGGATGAGAAAGGCTGGCTTTGTGCGCACGTTTATCCAGGAGCGAGTGTGTTTAAGGGCTGTATTTGTGTTAGCTCGAGTCGTGTGTGTTTATTGATAAGAATTGCGGTTTAAATCGGCCTGTTTGTGGCTTCATGTATGTCTGCAGCGAAGTGAAGGTCATTTCCAGCGTCCTGCAGGTTAACAAAGGCCCAGCGGCTCCTTCAGTATCGACTCGTTGCAATAAGCTGCTGATTGACCGGCTGACCGCGGCATAAAGCTGCTAACAAGCCTCATCTCAGGGAATCTCAAGGTCAGATGCATGAAAATTAAATCAAATTCTCTCTTTATTGATTTATTTTACCTTTCAGAACTGGAAATTCCACTTTTAAATGTCACTTTTTGCAGCTATACTTGAAGAAAACCAAAACTTGGAGAATTTCCAGTGTTAAATGCAACCATCGTTTTCCAAAATGACTTTAAAATGGTCTAAAATGACTGAAAACTCATCCAGAATGACTCAAACCTGATCAAAATGACTCCAAACTTTCCCAAGATTATGCAAAATATGTCCAACATGATAGAAATGATCCAAAATGTCTCAAAAATCCTGTTCAAAATGATGCAAAAATGATCTAAAATGACTTGAAATTTGTCCAAAACGACAAAATTTGTTCAAAGAAGACAAACAACGTTAAAGCTTCCGTACGTATTGGAAACCACAGATGTCAGATGCGTGAAAATTACATCAAATTCAACCTTTTTAATCTTTCTGAACCTAGAATTTCACCAAAATGTCCACAAAACGTGTCCAAAATGACTTTAATATTATCTAAAATGACAAAAATGTTCCAAAAATAACTAGAAATGTGACCAAAATGACTCAAAACACGTCCACAATGACTCAGAACTTGTACGGAATGACTTGAAATCTGTCCAGAATGACTCAAACCTGCCAATGATGACACAAAAGTTGTCCAAAATAACTCAACACTTGTCCAGAATGACTTAAAAATAGTCTAAAATGACTTAAATGGGCCCAAAATGATTCAACTTGCCCAAAATGTCTTGAAAAATGAGTCAAAACTAGTCAAAAATAATGCAAAAATGGTCAAAACTACCTTGAAAAAAGGTCAAAATGACTCCAACTTGTCCCAGATGATGTCCAACAGGTCCCAAACTCATCCAAAATGGAACCAACTAGTCCAAAAATATATTCGGATGTCTTTATTTTATCTTTCTGAACCTAAAATTCCACTTTTAAATGCCACTTTTTGCCGTCATACTTGTAGAAAACCATGAGTGACGTCACCTTTCATGCATTATTCATGACTTTCCAGTGTTAAATGCAACCATCGTTGTCCAAAATGACTTTAAAATGGTCTAAAATGACTGAAAACTCATCCAGAATCAATCAAATGTGGTCAAAATGACTCCAAACTTTCCCAAGATGATGCAAAATATGTCCAACATGATAGAAATGATCCAAAATGACTCAAAAATCCTGTTCAAAATGATGCAAAAATGATCTAAAATGACTTGAAATTTGTCCAAAACGACGAAATTCGTGCAAAGAAGACACACAACATTAAAGCTTACGTACATACTGGAAGCCACAGATGTCAGATGCATGAAATTACATCAAATTCAACTTTTTTAACCTTTCTGAACCTAGAATTTCACCAAAATGTCCACAAAACCTGTCCGCAATGACTTTAATATTATCTAAAATGACAAAAATGGTCTAAAAATGGTCCAAAAATAACTAGAAAAGTGTCCAAAATGACTCAAAACTTGTACGGAATGACTTGAAATCTATCCAGAATGACTCAAACCTGCCAAAAGTTGTCCAAAATAACTCAACACTTGTCCAGAATGACTTAAAAATAGTCTAAAATGAGTTAAATGGGCCCAAAATGATTCAACTTGCCCAAAATGTCTTGAAAAATGAGTCAAAACTAGTCAAAAATAATGCAAAAATGGTCAAAACTACCTTGAAAAAAGGTCAAAATGACTCCAACTTGTCCCAGATGATGTCCAACATGTCCCAAATGCATCCAAAATGGAACCAACTAGTCCATAAATATATTCAAATGTCTTTATTTTACCTTTCTGAACCTAAAATTCCACTTTTAAATGTCACTTTTTGCCGTCGTGCTTGCAGAAAAACCACGAGCGACTCCATCTCTCATGCATTATTCATGACTTTCCAGTGTTAAACGACAATCATCTCAATGTTCGGCTCCAACTTTTCCTGATTTACATAAAAGAAAGCAGCGAGACTTTAATGGTGATTGCGAGGTAATTGCACACGGAGCCGGGCTGCTTCTCCTCAGTCATTTGCTCTAATGGCTTGATTACAGGCCTTTAGCGGCAGACATGTGGACACGTCACAACAGCGGCACGGAATAATTAACAACGCGGGTCGCGGCTACATCCAGTTTAGCCGTTTGATAGCGTGGAGCCGCACATTTGTGGCGAGAACGTGTTTGATGTGGGTTTTTAAAGCGGTTAAGTGTTGGTCTCTGGCATGATGAAATGTCAGGATGAGCCTCGGTCCATTAGCTAACATTAGATAATGACTGATGTTGTTGTAAAAGCCCCTCTGAGCTCAGTGGATGAAGGGTTTGGAGGATTTTAGTGCTTCAAAATGACACTAGTTTGTTTGTACAAGGAGGAGTTTCAGAGTTTCTGCTTCACTCGCTGCAGGAAAATGTCAATTTCTGCATTTTAGATGTTTGTTTTCAAGTCTGACTGACAGTAAACGCAGAAATTAAAACTGCTGCTGCAAAGAGACGGATCCTGTTGATGGCTGTCTCTCTCTAAAATGACCTAAATTTGTCTAAAATCATGAAAGAATTATCCAAAGTTATTTGAAACTTGTCCAACATGATGCAAAACCAATCCCAGATGACCAAAACTTGTCCAAAATGACCGGCATATGTACAAAATAACTTAAAATGCCTCAAAAAATCGTCCAGAATTGGCCAAAAATGTCCAAAATGACTCAAAACTTGTCCAAAATTATCCAAAAGTTGTCCGGAATTGATCAAACTTGGTCAAAAATGATCAGAAATGCATCCACAATGACTCACAGTTTGTACGCCATGATTCAAACTTGTCCAAAATGCCTCGGAAATTGACCAGAATTGGCCAAAATGACTGAAAATGCATTCACAATGTCTCAAAACCTGTCCAAGATGATGCAAAATGTGTCCACAAGGATTCAAAACACGTTCAGAATGGCTCAAACCTGTCAAAGGTGATGTAAAATTTGTCCAAAATGATTTGAAACTTGTCCAAGAAGATGCAAACATATCCAAAATGACTGGAACATGTGCAAAAGCCTCCAAAAAATGGCCAAAATGATGCAAACTTGTCCAAAATGGTTCGCAGCTTGTCTAGGATGACTTAGAATGTCCCTAAAATGACTCAAAATTTGTCCAAATGGACTTAAAATGTGCCCAAAATAACCTAAAATGCATACAAAATGTCTCAAACTTCATTTACAATGACTCCAAATGGGTGCACAACGGTTCAAACTTGTCCAAAATGATTCAAAACTTGTCCAAGATGACATAAAATTTGTCCAAAATGATATGAAACTTCTCCAAGAAAATGCAAACTGTTCAAAAATGACTGGCACATGTACAAAATAACTTAAAATGCCTCGAAAAATGGCCATAATTGACAAAAAAATGCCCAAAATGACTCAAAACGTGTCCAAAATGGTACAGAAGTTGTCCAGAATTGATCAAAGTCTTTCCAGAATGACTCAAATGTGTCCAAATAACCTAAAATGTACTCAAAATGGCTCAAACCTTGTCCACAATGACTCAAAATGTGTGCATAATGATTCAAACTTGTCCAAAATGCCTCAACATTGACCAAAATTCCCTAAAATGATTAAAGAATGCATCCACAATGTGTCAAAGCCTGTCCAAGATGATGCAAAACGTGTCCAAAATGATCCAGAACTTCAACAGAACAACTAAAAATTAATCCAAAATGACTCAAAACATGTTCAGAATAGCTCAAACCTGTCAAAGGTGGCACAAAACTTGTCCAACATGAAGCAGACTTTTCCAAAATGGTTCAAAACTTGTCCAGGATGACTTAAAATATGTCCAAAATTAACCTGAAATGCATCCAAAATGGCTCAAATCTCATCCACAATGACTCCAAATGGGTGCACAATGGTTCAAACTTGACAAAAATGCCTCGAAAATTGACCAAAATTGGCCAAAATGACTGAAAATGCATCCAAAATGTCTCAAAAACTGTCCAAGATGATGCTAAACTTGTCCAAAATGATCCCGAACTTGTACAGAATGACTCTAAACATGTTCAGAATGTCTCAAACCTGTCAAAGGTGATGCACAACTTGTCCAAAATGATTTGAAACTTGTCCAAGAAGATTCAAAACCAATCCAAAATGACTTATAATTTGTCCAAAATGACCGGCACAGGTACAAAAGAACTTAAAATGTCTCGAAAAATGTCCAAAACAATGCAAACTTGTCCAAAATGGTTCGCAGCTTGTCTACGATGACTTAGAATGCATCCGAAATGGCTCAAACATCATCAACAATGACTCCAAATGGGTGCACAAAGGTTCAAACTTGTCCAAGATGATCCAGAACTTGTACAGATTGACGAAAAATGTATTCAAAATGGCTCAAACCTCTCAAAGATGACCTAAAACGTGTCCAAAATGACTCCAAATTTGTCCAAAAAGACTCAAATGTGGCCAAAATGGCTCAAACCTCGTCCACAATGACTCCAAATGGGTTCACAATGGTTCAAACTTGGTCCAAAATGCCTCAGAAATTCAACAAAATTGGCCAAAACGATTCAAAATGCATCCACAGTGTCTCCAAATCTGTCCAAGATGACGCAAAACTTGTAACTTGTCCAACATGATGCAGATTTATCCAAAATGGTTCGCAGCTTGTCTAGGATGATTTAGAATGTATCCAAGATGACTCCAAATTTGTCCAAAAGGACTCGAATGTGGCCAAAATAGACTAAAATGCATCCAAAATGGCTCGTCCACAATGACTCCAAATGGGTGGACAATGGTTCAAACTTGACAAAAATGCCTCGAAAATTGACCAAAATAGTCCAAAATGACCCAGAACTTGTCCAAAAAACTTTTTTAAATGTCCAAAATGACTGAAAATTCATCCAAAATGTCTCAAAAACTATCCAAGATGATGTAAAATGTGTCCAAAATTACCCCAAACTTGTACAGAATGACTCAAAACATGTTCAGAATGTCTCAAACCTGTCAAAGGTGACGCACAACTTGTCCAAAATGATTTGAAACTTGTCCAAGAAGATTCAAAACCAATCCAAAAATGGCTTATAATGTGTCCAAAATGACCGGCGCAGGTACAAAAAAACTTAAAATGTCTCGAAAAATGTCCAAAACAATGCAAACTTGTCCAAAATGGTTCGCAGCTTGTCTAGGATGACTTAGAATGCATCTGAAATGGCTCAAACATCATCCACAATGACTCCAAATGGGTGCACAAAGGTTCAAACTTGTCCAAGATGATCCAGAACTTGTACAGATTGACTAAAAATGTATTCAAAATGGCTCAAAACATGTTCAAAATGGCTCAAACCTCTCAAAGATGACGCAAAACTTGTCCAAAATGACTTATAATGTGTCCAAAATGACCGGCACGTGTACAAAATAACTTAAAATGTCTCAAACCTCGTCCACAATGACTCCAAATGGGTTCAGAATGGTTCAAATTTGTCCAAAATGCCTCAAAAAGTCACCAAAATTGTCCAAAATGACTCAGAACTTGTCCGAAATTATTCTAAAAAAACGTCCAAAATGACTCAAACTGCTTCCAAAAACGTCTCAAAACTTGTCCGAGATGATGCAAACCTGTCCAGGATGATCCAGAACTTGTACAGATTGACGAAAAATGTATTCAAAATGACTTAAAACATGTTCAGAATGGCTCAAACCTGTCAAAGATGATGCAAAACGTGTCCAAAATGACCGGCACGTGTACAAAAGAACTTAAAATGTCTTGAAAATGGCTCAAACCTCGTCCACAATGACTCCAAATGGGTTCACAATGGTTCAAACTTGGTCCAAAATGCCTCAGAAATTCAACAAAATTGGGCAAAACGATTCAAAATGCATCCACAGTGTCTCCAAATCTGTCCAAGATGACGCAAAACTTGTAACTTGTCCAACATGATGCAGATTTATCCAAAATGGTTCGCAGCTTGTCTAGGATGATTTAGAATGTATCCAAAATGACTCCAAATTTGTCCAAAAGGACTCGAATGTGGCCAAAATAGACTAAAATGCATCCAAAATGGCTCAAACCTCGTCCACAATGACTCCAAATGGGTGGACAATGGTTCAAACTTGACAAAAATGCCTCGAAAATTGACCAAAATAGTCCAAAATGACCCAGAACTTGTCCAAAAAACTTTTTTAAATGTCCAAAATGACTGAAAATTCATCCAAAATGTCTCAAAAACTATCCAAGATGATGTAAAATGTGTCCAAAATTACCCCAAACTTGTACAGAATGACTCAAAACATGTTCAGAATGTCTCAAACCTGTCAAAGGTGACGCACAACTTGTCCAAAATGATTTGAAACTTGTCCAAGAAGATTCAAAACCAATCCAAAAATGGCTTATAATGTGTCCAAAATGACCGGCGCAGGTACAAAAGAACTTAAAATGTCTCGAAAAATGTCCAAAACAATGCAAACTTGTCCAAAATGGTTCGCAGCTTGTCTAGGATGACTTAGAATGCATCTGAAATGGCTCAAACATCATCCACAATGACTCCAAATGGGTGCACAAAGGTTCAAACTTGTCCAAGATGATCCAGAACTTGTACAGATTGACTAAAAATGTATTCAAAATGGCTCAAAACATGTTCAAAATGGCTCAAACCTCTCAAAGATGACGCAAAACTTGTCCAAAATGACTTATAATGTGTCCAAAATGACCGGCACGTGTACAAAATAACTTAAAATGTCTCAAACCTCGTCCACAATGACTCCAAATGGGTTCAGAATGGTTCAAATTTGTCCAAAATGCCTCAAAAAGTCACCAAAATTGTCCAAAATGACTCAGAACTTGTCCGAAATTATTCTAAAAAAACGTCCAAAATGACTCAAACTGCTTCCAAAAACGTCTCAAAACTTGTCCGAGATGATGCAAACCTGTCCAGGATGATCCAGAACTTGTACAGATTGACGAAAAATGTATTCAAAATGACTTAAAACATGTTCAGAATGGCTCAAACCTGTCAAAGATGATGCAAAACGTGTCCAAAATGACCGGCACGTGTACAAAAGAACTTAAAATGTCTTGAAAATGGCTCAAACCTCGTCCACAATGACTCCAAATGGGTTCACAATGGTTCAAACTTGGTCCAAAATGCCTCAAAAATTCAACAAAATTGACCAAAACGATTCAAAATGCATCCACAGTGTCTCCAAATCTGTCCAAGGTGATGCAAAACTTGTAACTTGTCCAACATGATGCAGATTTATCCAAAATGGTTCGCAGCTTGTCTAGGATGACTTAGAATGTATCCAAGATGACTCCAAATTTGTCCAAAAGGACTCAAATGTGGCCAAAATAAGCTAAAATGCATCCAAAATGGCTCAAACCTCGTCCACAATGACTCCAAATGGGTTCAGAATGGTTCAAACTTGGTCCAAAATGCCTCAAAAATTGACCAAAATAGTCCAAAATGACCAAGAACTTGTCCAAAATTACAAAAAAAATGTCCAAAATGACTCAAACTGCATCCAAAACGTCTCAAAACTTGTCCCAGATGATGCAAACCTGTCCAGGACGACTCAGAAATGTCCAAAACTTGTCCGGAATTGTCCCAAAGGACTCGACATTCATCTGAAATAACTCAAAACGTGTCCAAGACGCATCCAAAAGGCGCCGTTCTGTCCAAAGAGTCCACAGACGAGGAGCCCAAAGAGACGCTGGTGGTGTTTTCTGTGTTTCCTAGAGGTTCGCTGATCCATCGTGACGTTAGAGGAATCATTATGAAGTGACTGAACGAGTGTTTGCTGACAGTCAGGATGGAAAACAAACATTTAAAGTGATTCATGTTGAAATCAAGCTGCAGGGAGCTCATGAGTCCCTCAATCTGTACGACCGAGAGTGAAGCTGGCATCATAGAAACACAGCAGGCTGAAATAACAGAGGAGCTCATTCCTGATCCCTTAAGCTGAGGTTAAAGATGACTCTCTACGAAGCTACCGAGATAAATCTGCTTCACAGACTCACATTTAAGGTTTAGAAAGTCGTCCTCGGAGCATAAAATAAGCATAAAGTCATCCGTTTGTGTTTACCAGTGATCAGACTTTCTACCGTCTGATTAAATACGTGTCAGCACCTGGAGAAAAGAAAGAAAAACAAGCCAAGAAAACACTCTGGAGAGAAGACGGGATCAGGAAAGCTGCTTCATTACTGCTTCTCCCCACCAGGATGTTTGACTGAACACGTGATGCTTCTAAAACACGTCTTGACAACAGTAGCGGCTGCAAACTGACCCAAAACCTGTCCGACGTGACGCAGAACCTGTCCAGAGTTAATTAAAATGCATCCAAAATGGCACAAATCTGTCCAAGATGATGCAAAGTTTGGCAAAAACTACATAAAACCTGTCCAAGATGATGCAAAGCCTGTCCATAATGACGGAAAACTTGTCCAGAACTGATCAAAATGTATCCAATGTAATGCAAAACTGGTCCAAGATGATCTAAAACTTGTCCAAAGTTAATCAAAATGCATCCAAAATGGCACAAACCAGTCCAAGATGATGCAAAGTTTGGCAAAAATGACATAAACCTGTCTGGAATTATGAAAAATTGGTCCAAAATGATTGAAAAACCTGTCCAAAATGACAAACATTGTCCAAAATGACTCCAAAACTGTCCACGACGACTAATGAAATTAATTTATCTAAACCTGTTTTGAAGTTGTCCAAAATTACAGATGGAAAACTTCAATCCAATACAGCTTTATTTGTTAAGCACTTTAAAAACAGCTACAGTAGACCAAAGTGCAAATTTGTCCAGGATAATGCAAAGCCTGTCCAAAATCATGCCAAACCTGTCTAGAATGAATCAAAATGCATCCAAATGGCCCAAACTTGTCCAAAGTGATGCAGAACTTGCTGAGATTAACTCAAAATATGTCCAAAATGACTTAAAACGTGTCCAAAAGCACAAAATTTGACAAAAATTATGGAAAATCTGTCAAAGATAATGCAAAGCCTGTCTAAAATGACACAAACCCTGTCTAGAATTCATCAAAATGCACCCAAACTGAGCCAGGTTAACTCAAAATATGTCCAAACTGACCCAGAACTTGCCCAATGTGACTCAAAACATGAACAAATTACTAACAAATCGTCCAGAATTACCTAAAATATCTCCAAAATGCCTTAAAACTTGTCCAGAATTAGTCAAAATGCATCCAAATGGCCCAAACATGTATAAAATGACCCAAAACCTGCCCAAGATGACTCAAAAATCATCCAAAATGACCTAAAACATGTCCAAAATTACTCAAAACTTGTCCAAATGCACCAAATTTGACAAAAATGACAGAAAACTTGTCCAAGATAATGCAAAACCTGTCTAAAAATTACAAAAAACCTGTCTAGAATTAATCAAAATACACCGAAATGGCCCAGATTAACTCAAAATATGTCCAAACTGACACAGAACTTGACTCAAAACATGCATAAATGACTCAAATATGTCCAAAATGACTTAAAATATGTCCAGGAGGACTCAAAACCTTTCAGAAATGATGGCAAACCCGTCCAAAGTGATGCACAACAAATCCAAATGCATCCAAAATGGTTCAAATTTGCCCAGATTGAGTCACAATCTGTCCGAACTGACCCAAAACATGTCCAAGATGACTCAAAATTGGTCCAAAATGACTCAAAACTTGTCCAAAAGCACAAAATTTGACAAAAATGATGGAAAACTTGTCCAAGATCACACAAACCTGTCTAGGATTAATCAAAATGCACCCAAACTGACCCAGATTAACTCAGAATCTGTCCAGACTGACCCAGAACTGCCCAAGATGACTCAAAACATGACCTAAAATACATCCAAAATGCCTCAAGACTTATCCAAAAGCACAAAATTTGACAAAAATGACAGAAAACTTGTCCAAGATAAAGCAAACCCTGTCCACAATCACACAAAACCTGCCTAGAATTAGTCAAAATGCACCCAAATGGCCCGAACTTGTCAAAAATGATGCAGAACTTGCAAAATGTAACCAAAACTTGTCCAAAAGTGCAAAAACTGACCTGAAACTTGCCCAAGATGACTCAAAACACGAAGGAATGACTTAAAAATGGTTCAGAATGACCTAAAATGTGTCCAAAGTGACTCAAAACTTGTCCAAAATTATAGAAAACCCGCCCAAGGTGATGCAAAACAAATCCCAATGTGTCCAAAATTGTTCAAACTTGCCCAGATTAAGTCACAATATGTCCAAACTGACCCAAAACCTGTCCAAGATGACTCAAAATTGGTCCAAAATGACAGAAAACCTGTCCAAGATCACATAAACCTGTCTAGAATTAATCACAATGCACCCAAATGGCCCCACGTTAACTCAAAATATGTCCAAACTGACCCAGAACTTGCCCAAGATGACTCAAATATCGTCCAAAATGACCTAAAATATGTCCAAAAAGACTCAAAACTTGTCGAAAAGCACAAAATTTGACTAAAATGACAGAAAACTTGTCCAAGATAATGCAAAGCCGGTCTAAAAATGACATAAAACCTGTCTAGAATGAATCAAAATGCACCCAAATGGCCCAAACTTGTCCAAAATGATGCAGAAGTTGCCCAAGATTGACTCAAAACTAGTCCAAGAAGATTAAAAAATTGTCCAACACGACCTAAAATATGTCTAAAAAGACTCAAAGCTTGTCCAAGATTGACTCAAAACTCACAAAATGTAACCAAAACTTGTCCAAAAGTGCAAAAACTGTCCAGAATGGTCAAGAATTTGTCCAAAATGACTCAAAACTGACCCGAAACTTGCCCAAGATGACTCAAAACACACACAAATGACTAAAACATCGTCCAGAATGACCTAAAATATGTCCAAAATGCCTAAAAACTTGTCTAGAATTAGTTAAAATGCATCAAAATGGCCCAAACATGTCTAAAATCACTCAAAACTTTTCCAAGATGACTCAAATATCGTCCAAAATGACCCAAAACTTGTCCAAAAGCACAAAATTTGACAAAAATTACAGAAAACTTGTCCAAGATAAAGCAAACTCTGTCCAAAATCACACAAAACCTGCCGAGAATGAATCAAAATGCACCCAAATGGCCCAAACTTGTCCAAAATGATGCAGAAGTCGCCCAAGATTGACTCAAAATCGGTTCAAAATGCCTCAAAACTTGAAAAATGTAACCAAACCTTGTCCAAAGGTGCAAAAACTGTCCAAGAATTTGCCCCAGATGACTCAAAACATGAACAAATGACTCAAAAATGGTTCCGAATGACCTAAAATGTGTCTAAAATGAACTTAAAACTTGTCCAAAATGATTCTAAACGCATCCAAAATGTCCCAAACGTGTCCATAAGTCTGAACACAAACCTCCAGCCCGACCCTTCCTCACCTCCCTGCTCCTTTCTCACCGTCTCGTCTCGATACGACCGACGTTTTATTCTCTCCGAACGTCTCCGACTCAGAAATGCCAGGAAATAAAGAGAGACGGGCTTCGATCTCCGGGGCGGCTGACGTGAGGCGAGTATTTCCCCTCTGATGAGACCTTTCCAGGCCGAGGAACAAACACTCTCACGTGTGCAGCTCGTTAGCCGCCATGTTGTCCCGTCCATCAGCCTCCGTCTGACCTTTCCTTTAATTAACCGCGTCTCCATGGACACCTGACGGAGGCCCGTTACCGACGCCGGCTCCTGTTTGTGGCGGCTTCATCTGAATATTCCGACCGCCGTAGGTTTCCGCTGCGCTGCCATGGCAACAGAGAGGACGGGACCGTCTGCAGGTGAGTAGACGTGTTTTAAAAATGAAATATGCGGTGGATTAACGGCGTCCAAAAGCTTCTAACGTGTCTGCGGGAAACGCTGCGACTGATAATCACAGGTTTGGGCAGGAAAAATGTTGAAAACCTCGAACGTAAATAGTTATTAATCCGTGCATGAGGAGTTTTGGTTTATCTCAGGGTTAGAAAACATTCGCTCGGGGCTCTTGTTGACGGTTATAAAGACTGTGTTGTTTACTTCCTGCCCTTCAAACGACTCAGCGAGACAATAAAAGTTGTTCCGACCACCAAGGTTCCCCTCCACAGACCTCATCCTGGAACTTTTAATGCAGTTTTTTTTTCGTCAAGGCCCAGTTTGACACGAACAGTCTCGACTTTCTCAAAATTCTCAGTCGGCAGGAAACGAGGATTAGCTGCAGCAGCGTCTTACTGTCTAATCAGATGGAGTTACAGGTGTGTTTGCTGACCGCCCACAAGGGTCGATAAAACAAGCGCACCTCCCTGCTGTCCGCAAACTGCTAGCTGTTGCATTATGATGGTGAATTCTGCCGCGTCAAGTTGTAAAAAGGAGTCTGTCTGGTTTAGCTAGCTACCAAAGGCTAACATGCTAACAATGTTGAACTAGGATTTCGAACACGGGATTGTGATTACAGGCTTTCAAACATTCAAACCAAAGTGATGCACTACTAGTACAATCAAAGCTAACGTTAGCCACATTACTACTGTTAATACTAGTACTACTACTACTTATGCCATCGAAGCTAACGTTAGCCACATTACTAATGCTAATACTACTACTACTACTACTAGTGATGCCATCAAAGCTAATGTTAGCCACATTACTACTGCTAATACTACTACTACTACTAGTAATGCCATCAAAGCTAATGTTAGCCACATTACTACTGCTAATACTACTACTACTACTACTACTAATGCCATCAAAGCTAATGTTAGCCACGTTACTACTGCTAATACTACTACTACTACTAGTAATGCCATCAAAGCTAATGTTAGCCACATTACCACTGCTAATACTACTACTACTACTACTAATGCCATCAAAGCTAACATTAGCCACATTACTACTGCTAATACTAATACTACTACTACTGTCAAAGCTAATGTTAGCCACATTACTGCTCCACTACCATTGCTACTACTACCCTCAAAGCTAATGTTAGCAACATAACTGCTGCTACTGCTACTACTAAGCCATCATCAAAGCTAATGTTAGCTCCATGATCACTGCTACTACTATCATCACAGCTAATGTTACTCTATTACTACTGCTATGACTATTACCCTCAAAGCTAATTTTAGCCGCATTGCTATTGCTATTACTACCACCATAAAAGCTAACATTAGCCACATTACTACTACTGCTACCGCTACTACTACTACTACTACTACTACTACTATCAAAGCTTATGTTAGCCACAGTACTACTGCTAGTAATGCTACTAATACTACCATCAAAGCTAATGGTAGCCACAGTACTACTGCTAGTAATGCTACTAATACAACCATCAAAGCTAATGTTAGCCACATTATGAGAGCTGCTACTACCATCAAAGCTAATGTTAGCCACATTATGAGAGCTACTACTACCATCAAAGCTAATGTTAGCCAAACTAATACTGCTATGATTACGTCTACTGCTAGTACGACCACCAAAGCTAATGTTAGCCACATTACTATTGCTATAACTACTACCACCATGAAAGCTAATATTAGCCACATTACCACTGTTGCTACTACTACTGCTCTACTGCTACTGGTACTACCATCAAAGCTAATGTTAGCCACATTACGACTGCTAACATTAAGGATTCTCAGTTCCTCAGATGCTAGCAGTGCATGAAGACTCTTGTGTTCACTCTTGCAGCAGAACATTTGGAGAATTTATAGAGACTTTCAGAGTTTAGCAGAAGCAGCTGTAGGAAGTAAATAAACCTGGTGGACTGAGAGGCAGCTGCTCATTCTGATTGGTTCACCTGGAGGCAGCGAGGGGGCGGGGCTATACAGACACTGAGCTGCTATTGGTTAGCTAGGCGTGATGTCGATAGATTTTTCACTGCATGGAAACTTTAAAATTTGCATCCCTGGTTGCATCTCATGATGAATTTCTTCTGTTCAACCACTTTCGATCAGGAAACGCTGATTCTTGAAGGGTTATATCATCGCTCATGGTTCAGAGAAGCAGCCTCTCTGGTCTTCTGATAGGAGGATTTATTCATCAGGTGAGTACACAGTTTGGTTTCCAGTATCTGGGGCCTGTCAGGAATCAAATGAGACGGAGGCTTAAAGTTGTTTGACCTGATAAGCGTGGATGGCAGTGTTGACAGGTGACGTCTCAATGCAAACCGCTGCTCAGATTCCCGTTCGACTGCGCTTCATGAATGTTTAATGCAGTCTGGAGCCACCTTTATGCCTCGTGAAGGAATTCATTTAGAAAAGAGCTGCCGGCTGGTTACCTGCTGAGGGCGTTCTGCGTTCACAACCCAAGTTTTCAATCAGTCCTTCCTCTTTGGACTCAACTTCCAATTGAGAATTCTACTCCAGAGCAGAAGAATAACAGAAACGCCAACAGGTCGGCCGCGATCTCGCTCCGTGAGGCGTAAACAGAGGGCCACATTACCACGGCAACAACTACTACTACTACCACCACCAATAAAGCTAATGTTAGCCACATTATGAGAGCTACTACTACTACCATCAAAGCTAATGTTAGCCACATTATGAGAGCTACTACTACCATCAAAGCTAATGTTAGCCACATTATGAGAGCTACTACTACCATCAAAGCTAATGTTAGCCACATTGTGAGAGCTATTACTACCATCAAAGCTAATGTTAGCCACATTATGAGAGCTACTACTACCATCAAAGCTAATATTAGCCACATTACTATTGCTATAACTACTACCACCATGAAAGCTAATATTAGCCACATTACCACTGTTGCTACTGCTACTGCCGGCGTGCAGTTTCACCTGAAAACAAGCCGTCGCTGTAATTAGCCGGCAGACGCTAAATGGAAATCCAGTTTAATAACGTGCAGCTGAATGAGGTCCGTGTACGTCGCGGCCATTCGTTTTCTTATTTTGAGATTTCAAAATAAAAACGAAAAATAAACCGTTTCTTTTTTTTTTCAGTGATAATACAAAATTTAAAAAACGGAAAACAGGCCCTAATACATTATCCATTAACAGGACTGTTGGAAAGCAGAAAATCCGACATTATTTCTAGTTTTCACAGTTCCTTGTTATGATAAATGGTGCAGTTTTCTTGAAAGAAGCAGCTTTTTAAACCTGCCGTCCGGTTGATGGAGTTTCAGGGGTAAATATGCAAATGAGGTGTAATTTTAAAAAAATTAAAAATGCATTAATTTGCATGAATTTATAGAATAGAAATCTGAACACTGGATAAAACCAGCTTCAGATTTTGCTTTGGTTTTTAATTGAATTATTTTTTCCATAACTTATCAACAGAAAACAAAATAAATAATAAATTTTCACCATGTTTTTGTTTTCAGAATAAAATGTTCTAACAATGAGACTGTGGGTGATTATATACAATATTGAAAAAAATAATTAAAGAAATAAAAAAAATTAAATATTATATCTGTGATTTTCTTATTTATTATATGTAATTAACAAAAAAGGGAAAATACACTTTAAAAATTCTTATCCATTTTCTGTTGCTTAATATTCGCAATTCCCTTTTCAAATAATGACGTTTGTTAAATAATAATATTATTAATTGGATATTATCTGTAATTAACCAAGGCTGGGAAAATTTGTAAAATAACAGGTAAAAAATATTTAATATTTTTCAAACTTTTATATACAAAAGCTTATTTTAAATAATCGCAAATATCTAATAAATAATCTTTTTTGTTAGATTTAAATACAGTGAAATAGTGAAATTTATGCTCAAATATTGCATTAAAACTAAATACAGACTTTTTTATGTGGACATTATTCACAGTCTTGGTCTGTTTCTTCACAGTTATGTGTAAATAAACACCTTTTTAATATTTATTTTATACTTTGACGTGAGTTATTCAACAAAACTGGGGAAAAAACTGCAAATTTTTAAAAAAAATACAGTTTAAAAGGTTAAAAATTGTCATTTTTATTGCACAAGGCAGTAAAAAAAAAAAGGTGCTGCAAATTATGTAAGCCTAAAAAGAAATAAAAATGAGCATTAAAGTAGGTTTGATTTGTGATAAGAAACCAATCCTGCAGGGAATTAAAGATAAACCAACCTGTCAGCTACAGAGAAGTGCAGGAGTGAAGATGGAGAATAATGAATTCGTGCTTCTTATCTGTGAATGCATCGAGAACCAGGAAAACGCTCCCCGCTGAGCGCTCGCACTTCAGCTGGCTGCTATTAATCATTTGTTCAGAGGTGTCACAGTTTTCCAAAAAGCTGCCAGGCGGCTCGGCGGACGTCGCTGAAGTTTTGGAGGAAGAATCCGGGAAAGTTGGTGATTATTTTCCTTTGGCTTCCGCGCGTTTTGTTTGCCGGGTCTTTGGTCTGCTGCTGCTGCTGCTGCACGGCTGCTCCGGCTTCGTTAAAAAGCCCACGCACGGCTGTTAGCGAGGGCTGCTGCACGGACGGCGAGGACGGGCGAGGACAGGAACACGGAGCCGACACTCGATAAACACACAGAGTCTGAAACCGCTGAGCTTCTGTCTGGTTCGTGTTTGTTTTTACAGGCCGATGACACTTGAAACAAAACTGTCCTGCTCTCCGGACACTGGAGGAACCGCGTCTGCTCATTCAGGTCACATGACTCTGTAAAAGGTGCATCTGTGGATCTCAGGACTGCATTATAACTACCAGAAAACCTCCAAACCTCCCCAAAAATGTCCCGAAAAGCAGCCGAACGACAGCGATTTAGCGCTAGTGATTTAGCACTAGTGATTTAGTGCTAGTGATTTAGCACTAGCGATTTAGCGCTAGCGGCGTAGCTAGCGCTAAATTGCTACTTTGCTTTCTGGCGAAGCTAAAGTAACAGAAAACCTCCAAACCTCCCCAAAAACGTCCCGAAAAGCAGCCGAACGCTAGCGATTTAGCGCTAGCGGCAGAGCTAGCGGCACCACAAGGTCCCTCCAAAGGGACAAATAAACCCCACGCTGGTGAAAAGTCCACTGTGAAATAGTGAACAATGTGAGCCAAGCAACGTTTGGACCCCACAGTGGGTCTTCATCAGGCCACGGCACACAGCAAGGTCTGCTAACAGTGAGCTAACACTGGAGCTTTAGATACCAGATCCTTCCTCATCAGAAGTCAGACGGGTCACGGAGCCAAAACCAACAGGAAGTAGAGGAATAAGTTTTCCACGGGTGTATTTTAATTTTCATTTCCATTTACAAACACATCTAAATAAATCAACCAAATGTCATGTGGTCAGAGGGGGTTACCCCAAAAACAAGAGTGCCCTCTGGTGGCTATTAGAGTAAATGTCCACCTGGTTACACTTAGATTAAAAAAAAATCCCTGCATCAACACGGTGATCCGGATCAGTCCCAAGATTTCATCATTTCTTCCTTGTCCCATTTCACACATTTCCTGAACATTTCATCCAAATCCGTCCATGAGTTTTCGAGTTATTTTGCACACAAACAAACAAACAAACAAACAAACAAACCGACGCCAGCCAAAACACAACCTCCTTGGCGGAGGTAGTGAAAGAACAATGTTGTGGTTTCTCTCCGTGAGACGAGAACCTCATGTTACACGCTAAAACTGAGTATGAAGTTAAACACAGGCTTCATATCTGGGAAAACTCAACGCTGGCTCCACTCACGGCCAAGATGACGCCACGATAAAGCTGTGATTTAAAACGAGGCTCCTACAGTTTGCTTTGGCTCCTGTTATCTTGTGAAATCTCCTCCCACACACAACCACAACGCCGCTGTTTTTCCCACTTTTTCCATCCGGACCTGCTTCAGTCCTTTCCCAAAACCAATTATTCTTCCCGCAGCTCCGCTCTCACACTTCACATCTCACCGTGAAGCTCAACGATTCCTTCCA
This sequence comes from Dascyllus trimaculatus, assembly GCA_024666655.1. Lineage (NCBI taxonomy): Eukaryota > Metazoa > Chordata > Actinopteri > Pomacentridae > Dascyllus > Dascyllus trimaculatus. The sequence continues at coordinate 3,214,505 of CM045463.1, read as the reverse complement.
TTCAGCTGCTCCTCCAATTACTTCATCTCCAGAAGAAGAAGAAGAAGAAGAAGAAGAAGAAGAAGACGCTGCTTCCTTTAAAAAAAACTGCATTAGCATTAAAAACAGTGTCGCGGTGGAGGTGCCGCTCCGCTATAATTCCCGTTAAACACACACAGATGAAACAGCCGAGGCCCGGTTTCGTTAAAATCCTGCCGAGTCGGGTCGATCTCTTCCTCCCTTTAAGCCACATCAAGACGTGAAACAATTACAGAGAAGTGCTGAAGTGTCTTTCGGGGGGAGAGCGATAAGAAAAACGGTCAGATTCTCTCGTCTGAAAGGCTCCGGTTTCTCCTCACATGATGAGAGCCACTTCTGGAGACTCTCGCCGTCAGATCCTGCTGTTTTATCCTCGTCTTTTCTGCTTTTTCAAAAGGTTTCTAGTCACATTTTATCACCAGAATCGCTAAAATAGCCACTTGCTGATGCAGAAGAGTGTTTCCAGGTGCGTAAACTCTCATCAGACAGTGATGCTGTCGCCGCAAATGAGCGTTAACCTCTTCACCTTCCGTGTTCTCAATTATTCCGGCGATTTTTTTTTGCCTCGTTAATGAGTCTATTGTCTCGGCACAGCGCGCAGCCAAGCATTGTTCAAGGCCAGACAGCCCCAGACAGCCACGAAATACCAAAATCTGCCGGGGCGTGAAGAAGATGCAGCGCTTTAAATAGAGGCTGTGTTTAAGGATACAAACACAGCTGGAGAGGAGGATCCGGACGATAGTCGAACCTCGGATCCAGGAGGTGGAACACTGGACCAGCTCTCCATCGGGTGCTCAAGGGTTCTTGCCCAACCAGTCCACATGTGCTTTGTGGATTTGGAGAAGGCATTTGACTGTGTCCCTCGTAGTGGGGGGTGCTCCGGGAGTACGTGGTTCGGGGCCCTTTGCTAAAGGCAGTCCGGTCCCTGTACGACCAGAGCAGGAGCCTGGTTTGTATTTCCAGCAGTAAGTCAGACCTGTTGGACTCTTCCAGGGCTGCCCTTTGTCTCCGGTTCTGTTCGTAACTCTCATGGATGGAATTTCTAGGTGCAGCCAGGGGCCGGAGGGGGTCCGGTTTGGGGACCGAAGGATCTCGTCTCTGCTTTTTGCGGATGATGTGGTCCTGTTGGCGTCATTGAACCTGGACCTCCAGCGTGCACTGGGGCGGTTTGCAGTCGAGTGTGAAACGACTGGGATGAGGATCAGCACCTCCAAATCCGAGGCCATGGTTCTCGACCGGAAAAAGGTGTCTTGCCCTCTCCAGGTCGGAGGAGTTTAAGTACCTCTGGGTCTTGTTCACGAGTGAGGGGAGGATGGAGCGTGAGGTTGACAGGAGGATCGGTGCAGCGTCTCCAGTCATGTATCGGTCCGTCGTGGTGAAGAAGGAGCTAAACCAAAAGGCGAGGCTCTTTATTTACTGGTCAATCTACGTTCCTACTCTCACTAATGGTCATGAGCTTTGGGTCGTGACCGAAAGAATGAGATCCTGGATACAAGCGGCTGAAACTTTTTTCAATTATTCTGGAGAAATTTGAACCACTTTTGGCCGATTTTGGAGCCATTTTAGACAATTTTTTACTTAATTTTGAGCCAGTTTCCAGGTTTTAGTCAGATTTTACCAATTTCTTAGTAATTCTGGACCATTTTTTCAATTATTTTGATAAGTTTAAGTCACTTTGGACAAGTTTTGAGTCATTCTGGACACTTTTTAGACAAGTTTAGGTCACTTTAGAAAGTCATTCAGCATGGTGAAACATGCTGAATGTTCAATTTTTTCTGTTTTTCTGTGCTGTTTGTGTCGTTTTCTGGCATTTTTTGTCATAAATGTGTCTCAGTTCCTTCATTTTGTGTCTAATATTTCTGGTTTTGTGTCATTTTTTCTTCACATACTGCAGATATTGAACTACCTCCATGCTTCCATCCTCTCCAGACTCATTATCTGTAGGAAGATGTTCCTCCATGCTGGATGTGTCTCCAACTACTGTCTCCTCTGTTCACTGTTTCTGAGCCGTGCTGCATTTATTCTATTGATCCAGGAGGTTTGACTTTCCTCTCCGTGGAAACACTGCCTGCAGTTCAACCTGAAAACTCTCATGACTGTTGGTCACAGCTGAGCCAATACAGACCAAAATATCTCCAAAATTATTGAATTTTCCCCCCAAAATAATAACATTGGAAGAATTTTGGTCTCATATTTTGTAATTCTGGAGAACTTTGACGAAGTTTGAAGTTATTTCGAGGCATTTTTGAGTCCAACTTTGTGTCTCTCTCCGTCCTTTTAATCAGTTGTTTGGTCTCTTAAATGATGGAAAATGTTGATCAGAGTTTCCTCAAATGTCCTCAAAGATCTTCAGTTTGCTGTCGGTGAGGAGGAAAGAAAACAGAGAATATTCAGAGGATTTAGACTCCCTTTCCTAAAAAAATAACTCAAACTGATGAATCGATTGTTAGAATAGTTGCTGAATGATTTAATACTTGAAAACGAATCGATGAATTCTCGCAGCTGAACTCGAAACATGAGAGAAAGCGGTTTAGCTGTACAGGAATGTAGTTTTTCAGAGACTCTGCTGCACATCTTCACCACTGTCTAATGAGGAGCATGGGGGTGGTTTTTTCCTGCAAAAACAGCAGAATGGCCCTTTAAAAGTTAACTCAGGTGAACTGGCTGTGTTCGGGCTCCCCAGGTGCTGCTGCAGTAAAAGTTAGCTCCACCTGGCTTGGCGGCTCGGCTCTGAATGGCGAACAGAGAGCAGGAATTATCCATTATCCCCACACAAAGGTCTGTAATCGGGTGTCATTGAAGCCCCGCGGCTCCGCTGGGCGCCGCTCATTGTGCCGCCGTTGTCCGGCCTCCATTGTGCGAAGCTGATATTCGTATGAGAAGCACCCCGGCTGGCATTTGGTGAATGGATGTGCGCTGAAAGCTCCTGATGTGAAGGTGCTCTTCCATGACTGACCACCGGCTGCAAAGGGCAGACTGGTGGGCTTAAGCCTGCATGACTGATGAGTGGAAAATCATATTTCCACTCTGATTTTTTGGGCGGATATCACACGCTGCAGCAGGTGGACGGGGAATATTCGGGAGCATCAGTTCAAAACCGAGTCTGTGCACAAATAAAACCATATCTCTGCCTTTGTTTCCTGTTTCTCTGTGTCCTTCTTTAACCCAGTCGGACTCTTTCATCCTGGATGGATCCTTTATTCGTGCTCTCGGAGAAATTCAACGCATCCAGCAGCTCACTCATGTTAAATCGAAGAAAATAAGGAAGCTAATGTGTAAAATAACATGCATGTCATGCTGGTAGAAGACATAAATATAGAAATAATAACAGGCATACAGGAGGGCTGTTTGGATTTGGTGTCTTCTCCCTTCTTGCAGAGAAAACCGTCGGTAATAATGCAGCAAAATCTCAATTATAGTCGTTAGAATTTGTTCTTCCTGGGCTATAAATGCATATTTCACATAATTATAGAGCTGCTGGAGTGCGAGGGAACGACGCCTCGCCGCTTTTTTCTCCAAAAATACCCACAGTTTGCATAATCTGATAGAAATTCATAGATTTTTCCAGCTTGAAGTGCTTGAATATTCGATCGCGATCAGGTTTCTGAACCCCAAATCCGACCAGCAGATTGGAAATGGAGGTTATTGTTTTAAAAATCGACAAAATTACACAGTTTGTCCGAGCTAGAAGCTGTAAAAACTGAAAAAATTAGAGATTTTTCAACTTTCTGGCAAAGCTGGAGCTCATCGTGTGTTACTTTTGAGCTTGTCTAGAAAATTAAGCAAATCTAAGCTTAAAATTGCCGAAATTTCACCATTTATCAGTCAGAAACTGCAAAAACAGAAAAAAATGTCTGATTTTCACCTGTGTGACAGCTTTTAATCCAAACATGCTTGATGCACAGTTTCAATTACAATTAGTTTGTACAGCAGCTAAGCTACCATACTGTTGGTTAGCTAACTTAGCCACTCTAGGCTACTTGGAACTACACCGTACTTGGCCTTAAGGTCAGCCTTATTTCATCTTGCTCAAATCTCCTGCTGCTTATTTATTGTCAGAAAGCTGTAAATTGGGACGTCTTGTGAGCAGTGTTGTCTGGAGGTTTGTATGTAGAGTTTCTTTATCTAGATTCAAAGCTACAGCCGGAGTGCAAGCCTGTGTTGTCCGTGAGTTTCTCTATGCAGACGACGCAGCACTGTGCGCAGCCTCAGCAGCCCAGCTACAGAAACTATTTAACGGCTTCTCAGGTGCCTGTCAGAAGTTGGGCCTCACTGTTAGCCTGAAGAAAACCGTCCTACTATCAGTAAGAGAATCCCAAGTCTTCACCATCAATGATACGACTCTAGAAACTGATGTCTTCACGTATCTCGGCTCTACCATCACCTCTAGTCTGTGCTTTGATAAAGAGCCGTCTACCAGACTTGGCAAAGCTTCGGCTGTGTTTGGCAAACTGTGTCCGACGAAACAGACGTCTAACAATCAGAACTGAAGTCTACGAGGCTTGTGTTCTGAGTGTCTCAATGTATGGGTCACCTTCCTGGACTACTTACCGCTGCCAGACTCAGTGCCTTCCACGCACGGAGCCTTGGAGATCAAGTCTAAACCACTGTTATCTCCACTGACATACACTTGAGTACTTTGGTTTGGCCACGTGCCTAGAATACCTTAATCCAGACTACCAAGGCGGATCTTTCATAGTGTTCTGAGAGAAGGCGCCAGACCCATAGGCAAGACGTACTGAAGTCAACAACGTCAACACTGAACCCTCAACCTGGACCACAGTCTACTGGGGAATCAGAGACCAACAGATGACATGAACTCTTCTTCCGCATAGTTGGCAACGACTGAAGCTGGCCTGAACTGTATGTAGAGTAAAGTATAAGAACAATGACACGTTAAAGGATGTGAATATAACCTAGTAGACCCCAAAAAACATCATTATAAACCCGTAAATGTGCAGAATATGGAATAAAAGGTGTTCAAATGATGAAAAAGCAACTCCAGCGTCTGCATTCTTTCCCCCACACTGCATATCTTTGCTCCTCTTTTAATCTCATCACGACTTCTTCCTCTTTTTCTCCCCTCTAACTTACATTTTCGATTCAGTTTGATTTGCCGAGCGCCGACTCCCAACACGAGCTCGCGCAGTCGGGTCGGGACCTTACAAGAAGACTTCACGGGGCGGGATTCACCTCCAGCTCCTTCCTCTCTCCTTTAACCGCCTTTATCTTTTATCTCAGAGTCTCCGTTTCATTCGGAGCTTCTCTTCCTGGGAGGTAAATCCGATTACCAGCGGAGCAAACAACGTCTCTAAGTCAAGAGAAGGGCCGGCAAACCGGGAGGCGTCGTCAGTCAAACACCCCCCCAAAAAAACCTTAAATAAACCGCAGGAGATGTGAGAAAAGACGATGTCACGTTTGGATATAAATACCCAGAGTGACTGTCAGCTGCTGATGCCAGAGAAAACACAAGAAGCGGTTGTAAGAGCTCATCAGACGTCCCGTCTCGGCCTGAAGCGATTTCACGTCGGCTGAAATAGACCTGCCAGTCAAGAAGCCACACAGAAATAGAACAGAGGGGAGGAGCTGGACCGCGGGAGGCTCGGAACGACTCACGAACGCTGCATGAAATGACCCCCAATCACAGGGGATTATTGGTAGTCCGTCACGCTCGGAGGAGCTGCTGCGGCAGAGAGAGTCGACTCCCCAGAGATCAGCCGAGTCCCGGAGGAGGAGGACGACGGTTTGGAAGCTTCGGTGAGGCAACGAGGCTTCTGGTGGCGTTTGTTCGGAAGACCTGGATCTGCCCAAGAGGAACGTCCATCCATCCATCATCTATACACCGCTTAATCCTCTGTAGGGTCACAGGGGGGCTGGAGTCTGTCCCAGCAGACTCGGGCGAAGGCAGGAGACACCCTGAACAGGTCGCCAGTCTATCACAGGGCCACATAGAGACAAACAACCAAGCACACTCTCATTCACACCTACGGACAATTTAGAATCATCAGTTAACCTCAGCACAGGGGGAACATGCAAACTCCACACAGGAAGATCCCAGGCGTCCTAACCGGGACGCGAACCGGGGATCTCCCGGTTCAGCAACAAGACCTCGTTACAAAGCAAAGTTCCGCTGGTGAACCCTTAATCCTGCATTCACGTGGACGTTAAACCACCTAAACGTTGTCCCAGACCAAACACACATTCCTCAGAAGGAGTCCGAGGCGTCAGATCATGGCCTCCAAACTCCTCAGAACCGAATCTGAAGTCAGGATTCTCCAGAGCAAACCTGATCCCTGGAGGCTCCGTCATGCAACCTCCAAAAACCCAGAGGATTCGCTGCTGACATCCCAGCGCCGGACAAGAAAAGACGCCTCTAAAAGTCTCCTTGTATGTTTTGGCGACACAAGAATGACCTGTCTGACGTAAAGCAGGTGGTTTTATTGCAGCCCTGCCTGCCAAATATCCCGTTTCTAAACACAGTGCCGTGAAAAAGTGTTTGCCCCCTTCTCAGATTCTTACTTTTTGCAGATTTTCACACTTTAATGTTTTAGACCATCACACTAATGTAAATATCAGACAAAGATAACCCAAGTAAACACAAAACTATCCAAAACTACCTGACCCTGTGTGAGAAAGTATTTGCCCACTTAAACCTAATAAATGGTTGGGCCGGCCTCAGCAGCAACAACTGGAACCCAGTGTTCTCTATAATTGGCAAAATAGACTTGTTTGTCTGTTTGTTTGTTTGTTTGTTTTTTGTGTGTTCAAAATAACTCAAAATGTTTTGGACGGATTTGGATGAAATTTTCGGGAAATGTGTGAAATGGGACAAAGAACACGTGATGAAATGTTGGGACTGATCCGGATCACCGTCTGGATCCAGTAATTTTTTTAATGTAAGTGTAACCAAGTGGACAATTAAATGCGGTTTACTCTAAAAGCCACCAGAGGGCACTCTTGTTTTTGGGGTAACCCCCTCTGACCACATGACATTTTGGGTCTCCATGCGACAGACAGCGACAGTGACGGAGTTCTCTTTCCTTCCTGAGCGACATACGCACGGTTGGGCCGGCATTCTTATCTCCGGTTGTCTAAGAAGCTGGGAGGCTGTTAGGAGCTGCTGCGCTAGAGGCCGCACCTGTTCATTAGGTCGGATGGGGTGAAGGCCGCATTGTTGGTAGGACATTTGAACTGTATGTAATTACATTTGAATCTGTAACGTTCCAAACAAAATATGTGAACTGGGAGATTGTGTTGGGGGTGGACTGAAGCTCCTTGGTGGAGGTTTGAACTCTCTGAGGGCTTTTCTAGTTGAAATATTCCGTCGTCTGAGGCCTTAATAACATCTTAAAAACAGATTTTGAATGTTGTTTTTCATTCCGTTCCGTCTCACTCAACCTTTAGCCTCATCGGAACATGATTTAAAATGATAAACACCTGCTTTTACCACCAAACTAGAACATTTTCTTTGACGTATTACATCTAATATGAGGCTCAACAGATAAATTAGCAGAAAAACCTTCTGGACATCGTTTCTGTGCAACCAGTAAATTCCAGCCATCGTGTTAAAGGGCTGAAATAAATCAGCGATGCGTTACTTTATGTAAAAGATTCCTAATGTTTTGGCCCCGGCCGTAAAACCGGAGCCTTTTAGCACATTACAAGTGCTCTGAGTTATCCCCCGCACATGAGACGCCGTAAGTTGTAAAAGCGGCAGTAAAACAAAGAGGAAGCGGCGTTAAACTGGCGTTTAGGAACCCTGCTGTCAGGAGCCGCGGCGTTCCTCTGATGCCATTATTGAAGCTGTTATTTCCAATTTGGCCCCGGGCAGCGTTAATCTGAGCCGGCTTAATGCGATGATCTGCTTTGATCTGAATACAGTGGCTTGCCGCTAATTGCTTAATCAATTTCCACGCTATTAGGCGGGTATGAGGATAATTCACACAGAAACAATCGCTGGCAGCTAATAGGAAGGAGGCCGATAAAGAGGAGGAGGAGGAAGGACGAGTTAATCTCAGCCGCCTGCTCCACCCGGCGACGCTTCATCCGACGGCTGAGTCATGTCGGATTTACATCAGCAGCAGCCGGCGTGGAGTTAGAGGGGAAACACGGCTTCAGAGGGCTGAAGTCAGGATTGAGGATTCCCCACAAACAAAGAAGAAATCTGGCTTCTCGTCGTCAGACCTCGAACTGAACACGTCATAAAATCAGCACTTAGCTCGATCGAACAAGTAATAAAAGCCAACAGAGTCGTAAAACCTTCTCACTTTTTCTCCTCAAAGTACTTCTGTTCAGTCGGGTCGATGTTCTTTTAATGACAAAACTGATAATGACATCATTTTTGACAGATAATGGTCATCGTCTGTCCACGCTTCTACCGGATTCTTATGGAAGGGAAAGAAAGACTTCAAGTTTGGCTCGAAAAAAGCAAAAATGACACGTCGTAAAAAAGCAGAAAGGAGCGTCCGATTTTCAGCTTTTTAACGAAGCTGAAGGGAATGAAGAGAGAAAATGACAAAAACGAAACAGAAAATGATGAAAACAAGACAGAAAATGACGAAAACAAACCAGAAAATGACAAGAACGAAACAAAATCACAAAAACAATGCAGAAAATGACAAAAACGAGACAACAAAAATGACAAAAACAGGACAGAAAATGACAAAAACAAGACAGAAAATCATAAAAACGACACAGGAAATGACAAAAATGAGACAGAAAATGACAAAAACGGAAAAAAATCACAAAAACAATGCAGAAAACGACAACAACAATGCAGAAAATGACAAAAACGAGACAGAAAATGACAAAAACAAAACAGAAAATCATAAAAACAACACAGAAAATTACAAAAATGAGGCCCAAAACGACAAAAACAATTCAGAAAATGACAAAAATGAGATCCAAAATGACAAAAATGAGCCCATAACGAAAAAAACAAGACCCAAAATGACAAAAACAACAGAGAATGACGAAAATGAGACAGAAAATGACAAAAACAAGACAGAAAATCATAAATACGACACAGAAAATGACAAAAATGAGACAGAAAATGACAAAAATGAGACCCAAAATGACAAAAACAACAGAAAATGACAAAAACAACAGAAAATGACAAAAACGAGACTCAAAACTATAAAAACCAAGACACAAGACAACAGAAAGGAAAGAAACTGTCTTTTCGAGGCTGGACAAATGTCCTTTAACTGCTCAGGGTTCTTATCCAGACGTCCAGATCAGATAATCCTCAGACTTTTCCCTTCAACCTTCCTCTGAACTCTCTGAACCACAGATGCACGGAAACACCTCCGGTAGCGGTTTATGCTAACCGCTAAGTGCTAACATGTCACCTGTCAGGTAGAGGTATGGGCCTACAGACGCTGCATTTCCCGACACTCCTGCTCAGTCTTACTAGGTTTTCTACGGAGCCACGTTTTGTTAAACTTACAGTGAATTTTCCCGTCAGCGGCGTCACGGAGCTCAGCGACGGCGGCTGATGGGAGGCCTGGAACGAGGAAGTAGTCAGACGTCCTGAGGCAAACTTTAGGAACTGCTGCCGACACGTTTAGCTCCGCAGAAATCTACTCCAACGATTCAGGCGATCCATCACAGCGTAATATAACACCTCCCCCTCCTACTACAACTGTCCTTCTATACCTGCTTGTTAAAATAATCAGCAAACACACCTCAAATTTCCATTTACACAAGCGGGTTTTCTCACCGTAAACCACGGGAGTTTAAAACAACACGACTCCTTGCGTGTTTTCACCATTTAAACCACTTGAAAACTGAACAGCAGCCTCACACGTCCAATTAAAGAAAGCAAATGCAAGAAAAACTTGAGTATTAATGAAAATAAACATGAGAAAGTGGATTCTAATGAAGCAATTCCTTATAAAAACCCAGCAGTAAAGACCAGGTAGAGGGCTTGGTATAATAATTGCGGTGCTTATATTGATTTGTGCACATGCTAGACGGGTGTGTTGTTCTACTAGAGGACATTAAAGCCAGCAGCAGTGAGAGTTTCAGCTCACAGAGCAGCACGACAAAAGCAAAACACACTGATAAACATGCATCCGGTGGAGTGAATTCACTCTGCAGCTGTAGTTTGAGCTGCTAAACTGCTTCCTGCGCCTTTTGTCAGGAATATAAACATTAGGACGACCTCTGAGGGCAACGGAACCGAGCGGACGGCCTCGAGAGTGAGCCACGAGACGATGCAACGCCTCCGCGGAGCTGCGTGGAAACACTTCAGGAAGGCAGCGGGAACCTCGACACGATGGGTACGTGAGAATAACAGCAGAATTCGACGTGACACCGTGGAGCAGGAGCAAGGTTTGAGCTGAAGACGCTTTGGGAGCAACACGAAGGAAACCAAGAGCTTTAAACCAACTTGGTTTGACGTCTGCTTTAAACTTACAATGACAGATACCGACGACGTCTTTCTGATCAAATGGTTCTCGACACGACTCTCTCAGAACCAGGAGCCTCACAGGGATGTTTGAGGAACCTTTAAGGACAGGTTTCTGCAGGAATCTGAGCTTAAGAGTGATTCAGGAAGTTTCTGAGAGCAACTCTGAGCAAGGAGGGAACAGAAACTTTGCTCTTAGTGAGGAGGTGTGGTTGACCTGTTGATAGGTGTGACACAGTCTAAAGGCTGTGATTGGTTGGTACAAAAAGGGGAAAAATGCTCTCCGGGCTCCTCATAATGAATGGACAGTAAAATCAACAGATCATAGAACCTGGACTGTATTGAAAATGTGTAATCATGACATTAATTTGATGTCATGATGATGAAACTCAGCATAGTTAAATTAACAGTGACTCAGCTTCACAATGTCTGAACGTACCTCACTCACATGTCGATTATATTGATTTGCTTATTGTTATGTTTACTGTCCAAAAAATAGAACTAGAAAGCCAAACTGGACACCAGAGCAGTGTCTGGATGAAAATAAAACAGTGTTAAGAGAGAAACTGGGTCCAGATCACAGCCCAGAGGAAGAGGAAGACTCAGGAGGACGTTGATGCAGATCAATGCGTCGTTCCTTCTACTTTTACCCACGAGTGATGAGTGTGAGAAGAGCTGGTACGAGCTGTAATCCCAAGCGAGAGTGGACATTGAAAGCGAACAAATCGCGGAACGATACGAGGCTGTGAAAGACCGTACTGGTCTGACTGGTCTGACTGGTCTCTGTGCTGACAGAGGGATGTGACAGAACCAAGTCATCACTGCTACTCTGCTGCATTTTACCTGTGGACAGGTATCAATGTTGTGATGACTTTCATCTCAGCTGTTACTGCGCTGAGTGGAGCAGCTGATCCCTGATGAGGTCAACCACAAACATCATCCCTGAACGATCGTAGCGTGTTACTAAATTCATCATCATTTAACGTCTTTTAACGTACAGAGAACATCTCTCCTTCCTCTCGGTCTTTCTGCCATCTTGTCTGTTTAAGACACTCTTAGGCTTCTTAAAAGTCCTCCTCCCTCCTCCTAACAGTTTCTCACCTTAGCAGCTCTCTTAAGGCCTTTGTGAATAACTTTTATCTCACTAAGGGAACATTCTAAGAAAAATCTTCGACAAATTCTAAGGTTTCTCTCAGAGTGACGTCACTAAGAGCTGCTTTTAGCCTCAGGATGCTTTGTGAATATTGGTCCTGGTGTTTTCATGTGTTTGTGCAAAACTCCAACATGCAGCTGCTAAACGTCAAAACATCTTCCAACAAGAGCAGGAACCAGATCAGCAGAACAGAAGAACAGAAGGTGTGTTTGTTTCGCTTACCTTTAGCACCCAAACGGCGTAGAAGGGAGGAGGAGGAGGAGGAGGAAGAGGAGGGAGTGCAGGAGGAGCAGCCGGCACAGCGGGGCAGCACCGAGAACAGAGAAGGAAGACGTTTATTAGAATACGAGTGTCTGGAATCTGAATCGGCTGCTCACCGACACAAAACGAGGCAGGAAGCAAACAGCCGAGCCCCCAGATCAGCCCCCAGCCGACCAATCAGCATCCGCAACCGGCTGTTTGAGAGTCGGAGCGGCTGCTTCGTGGACCAGGTAGCTGCCGGAGCGGTTAAAGTTCAGCTCTGGAAGCTCGCATCAGTGTTCGTCCACGTCACCCCCATCACTACCACCACCTCCACCTCCACCATCACCTCGTTGTTTATTCAGCAGAAACGCAGCCAAACACAGAGCAGATGCGAACGCAGCTCGCGTGTCATTGGACGATCGACTGGCTTCCTGGAGGATGATGCAGCAGAAAGCAGAACGCCCTCGACGAGCCAACGTGGCCGAACGGAGGCCGGGGCTAATTCCTGCACAGGCGGCTGGATGAAGCAAGACGTAACGACAGAGCAGGAATAAAGACGAGACACAAAGACGGACTCAACACAGCTGTATCCATGAGGGTGATGTAGGTAAATATCTATAGAAATAAAAATGTGGGGACAAAACAGCCAAAGACAGACGCCAAAATAAAATAAATGAGACACAAAACAATAAGAGTGACACACAAAATGACAGAATAGAGACAAAAAACGACAAAGATGAGACCAAATGACCACGAAACTAAACGGAAAACAACAAAAATGAGACCCAAAAGGACAGAAACAAGACAGAAAATGACAAAAAAAGAGACGAAAACAACCGCAAAGGACACGAAATGACACAAAACAAAACAGAAAACGACAAAAATGAGGCGCAGAACGACAGAAACAAGACAGAAAGTGACAGAAAATAAGAAGAGTGACACACAAAATGACAGAATTGAGACATAAAATGACAAAGATGAGACCAAATGACCACAAAGAGACACGAAACGACACGAAACGAAAAACGACAAAAATGAGGCGCAAAACGACAGAAACAAGACAGAAAATGACCAAAAAGAAGAAAAATGAGAAACGAAAAGGACAGGAGGAGAGAAATTTGTTGCATGGAGACACAGAACAGGACAAAAAATGACAAAAATGAGACCCAAAAGGACAAAAACAAGTCAGAAAATGACAAAAACAAGACAGTAAATGACAAAAACGAGACCTGAAATGACAAAAATGAAACAGAAAATGACAAAAAAGAGACAGAAAATGACAAAAATGAGACAGAAAATGACAAAAACAAGACAGAAAATGACAAAAACAAGACCAAAAATGACAAAAATGAAACAGAAAGTGACAAAAACAAGACAGAAAATGACAAAAACAAAACCCGAAATGACAAAAACAAGACCCAAAACGAGAAAAACGAGACTCAAAAGGACAAAAACAAGTCAGAAAATGACAAAAACAAGACCCGAAATGACAAAAATGAAACAGAATGTCAAATAAATAATCAAAAAACAACATTTTTTTCTGACGTCTATCATTCTGACTTCACATTTCTGAGTTCCCTCTGCTTCTCGTCGGTTCTCGTGTCTCCATAAAGGCCTCCTGTTGGGTTCTGAGCCTCTGGATGAAGCTGATGCAGACCTTAAACCTGGACGAGGCCGAGTGCTTCTCGCCGCTGAGCGCTGCCCGTCATCGCCGCTTGACTCGGGGAAACGTGAGACTCGGGGCGGCGACTCCCCGGGGCGATGGAGACTCGGGCAGCCGGCGACCACAGCGACACACACTCCGATAACACACACACACACACTCCGACTGAGGTGATGCAAACACTGTAAAAAGCTCTGCATCTCAAACGCCACCGTTCATTTTTCATGTTTGCTGGGAGGCGGCGGCGACTCAGGAGCGACTCGGAGGCATTAAATTTTCAGAAACTCAAATGACCCTCCTGCTACGACTCTCGAATTTATTATTCATGACGGTGTTTTTTAACCCCCTGAACCCCGAACGCTGCTCCCGGGTTGGAGAGAAACGTTATTTCTATTTTAAAAAAATCACAGAAGCCCAAACGTTTGTCAGAGCTGGAAGCTGTCAAACAGAACAAACAGGCAGACCGTCGTCTCTCTGCTGCTCTGTGAATAAATCATGTGTGGTGAGCGGCTCCTTCGGGAAAATTAACCAAACCGAAGCTTCAAATCTGGATATTTGATCGAATGCGCTTCACAAAACCCGCTGACGGGGTTGAAATGAAAGTTACTTCTTTAAAAACTGCCAAACTTGCTTCATTTGTCAGAGTCAGAAACTGTAAAAGCAGAAAAAGATCCAGGAGTCCTTGAACACATCAGTCACCAGCTCTCAGCTTAAAGTCATGATATTCCATCAAAATCACGTCACATAATTGATTTTTTAAAAAAATTACATTATTTTTTTCCATCAGGGTCAAAAAAATTTTAATTAAAAACTAAAAAAAATGTTGGATTTTGTGCTTTCCAGCCATCCTCAAACAAATCAGATGTGACTTGTGGCTCCATCAGGAAAATTAACCAAATCTAAGCCTAAAATCAGATATTTCAGGTTAAAATTTGCCAAAAATGGCTGCCCTGGTGTCGTAGCAGTTACGGGCTCTCTCCCATTTCTGTCCTGTCCTCTCAAAAATAAATATTAAAAAAAATTGCCAAACATAATCCATTTGCTCTGACTAGATTCTGTAAAAAATAACAATAAAACTAGAAAAGCCCTCAGAGAGCTCATACCTACACCAAGGAGCTTCAGTCCACCCCCAACACAATCTCCCAATTCACATATTTTGTATGGAACGTTACAGATACAGATGTAATTACATACAGTTCAAATGTCCTACCGACAATGCGGCCTTCACCCCATCCGACCTAATGAACAGGCGCGGCCTCTAGCGCGGCAGCTCCTAACAGCCTCCCAGCTTAGATAAGATAAGAATGCCGGCCCAACCGTGCGCACGTCACTCAGGAAGGAAAGAGAACTCCGTCACTGTCGCTGTCTGTCGCGTGGAGCCCCAAAATGTCATGTGGTCAGAGGGGGTTACCCCAAAAACAAGAGTGCCCTCTGGTGGCTTTTAGAGTGAACCGCATTTAATTGTCCACCTGGTTACACTTACATTAAAAACATCCTGGATCCAGACGGTGATCCGGATCAGTCCCAAAATGTCATCATTTGTCCCATTTCACACATTTCCTGAACATTTCATCCAAATCCATCCATGAGTTTTCGAGTTATTTTTCACACAAACAAACAAACAAACGCCGGCCATCACATGACCTCCTTGGCGGAGGTAATTACACCATTGATGAAAATCAGAAACTGTAAAAACTAAAAAATTTCTCAGATTTCCAACCTCCTGTTGGTCCTTGAATGAAATCTGTGCAATGTTTGGTTCCATTTAGAAAATTAATTAAATCTCAGTTTAAAACTGTGACAATTTATCGAAACCACTTTATTTCACATGTGTCAGAATAAATAAACATGTATAAAAATGCAAATATTGTGAATTAAAACAAGAACGTCAAAAAACTTTGAATGCATGACATAAAACTGACCAAAATCAACAAATATACACAGTAAACATGACAAAACATGTTAAACTGATTTAAAATCTCACAGCCAAAACATAACCTCCTTGGTGGAGGTAAAAAAAACCCTAAGAGTTCTAACAATTCTGTTCTCCTCAGCACATGTTGATTCTGAGGCTACGTCCAGACTATGGCTAAGTCATGGCTAAAGATCAGATACGTATCGGATCTAGGACCACATGTCCAAGTGGTCTGGGTCGCATTTGAAAAGATCGGATCTGTGCTGTTCAGACTGTCATGGAAAGATCAGATCCAGGTCCCATGTGGGGGAAAAATCAGATCTGGGTCACTTTAGCTGCAGTCTGAACGCAGCCTTAGTCTTTTCAGTTTCTGTAAAAGAAATCCGAAGAAATCCAGGTTTTGCTTTTGCTTTTCTTTTTAATGATCTGTTATTCTAACTGTCTTCTCTCTCCTTCATCCTGTTTCCACATGGGTGCTGGACTTGAGTGAAAAATGAACCTACAGTGAGGAAAAATGAGACGGGAGCATAAAACATCCAGAGTTCAGAGGGCGGTGACTTCCTGTTCTGCATTATTATTTGTAAAACGGGTGAATTTAAAACAGGTTTAGCCTCATTTGGTGGAATTGACTCAGTTAAAGGTGTAAATTCTGTCTTCAGAAACAGAACAAAAAGAAGGAAATGAGCTGCTGTGAAGGAAGTACTTCCATGCACCTCCAGCGTTGTTATTTCTCCTTCAGATCTGCTGCTTTGCCCACAGGAAGGAAAATCATGACAGGAGAACAAAAACAAGCCAGAGACTGCTTCAGATTTAGAAGATTGATGACATTTTCCCATAAAAACATCAGTAAAATGCTTCGTTTAGATCCAGGAAGTCCAGATTTGACCTAAACCATGAGGTCTGGTTGGCCTGAGTGGAGCTTAGAGGCTTAAACTGGAGACAAACTTCACATTTAGTTCTGTTTTTCTTTTAATTGCGACACCAGTGGATGGAAGATTCCAGCAGATCCTCCGGTGGTGCTCTTGGAAACTTCTGCAGAAGACCAGCTCCAGTTTTCGGAGTCCACCTCGGCGCCACGTGGCTGGACTCGCTGCAGCCTCCGACAGCTGCAGACTGATGACAGAGCTGCTGATTAGCCAAAGTATCAGCCGCAAATATGAAGGCTGATTATCGGCGGCCGCATGCAGCCGCTTGTCCACGCGGCGGCCGCGGCGCATTCATCACCGGCCGTTTGATAAGCGCTACGCAGCGGCGCCGTAATAACCTGTGTAAGTAGAGGTGACATAATAACGGCCATTTGTCAGCGCTAATGATTCCTGCTTGTCACTGTCTGGGCTGCTGTCGCCGTGATGGATGTCCTCGGCCGCTCCGAGGCGACACCAAAGGTTACTGCACTGTTTGCTGGTTAGTAACGAGAGGCGACGACGGATCAGCCTCAGTCCTCCTGACGGACGGGTTTAGACTGGTCTAACGGAGGGTTTAGACTGGTCTAACGGAGGGTTTAAACTGGTCAACCAGAGGGTTTAGACTGGTCAACCAGAGGGTTTAGACTGGTCTAACGGAGGGTTTAAACTGGTCAACCAGAGGGTTTAGACTGGTCTAACGGAGGGTTTAAACTGGTCAACCAGAGGGTTTAGACTGGTCTAACGGAGGGTTTAAACTGGTCAACCAGAGGGTTTAGACTGGTCTAACGGAGGGTTTAAACTGGTCAACCAGAGGAGCTTCAACTGTTTAAACTGGTCTACTAAAGGGTTTAAACTGGTCAACCAGAGGAGCTTCAACTGGGCGACTGGAGGAGCTTTAGTGGGTTTAAACTGGTTGACTGGAGGAGCTTCAATGGGTTTAAAGTGGTCAACCAGAGGAGCTTCAATGGTTTAAACTGGTCGACTGGAGGAGCTTCAACGGTTTAAACTGGTCTACTAGAGGGTTTAAACTGGTCGAGTGGAGGAGCTTCAACTGGGCGATTGGAGAAGCTTCAACTGGTCAACTGGAGGAGCTTCAATGGGTTTAAACTGGGTGACTGGAGGAGCTTCAACTGGTCGAGTGGAGGAGCTTCAACAGTTTAAACTGGTCTACTAGAGGGTTTAAACTGGTCGAGTGGAGGAGCTTCAACTGGGCGATTGGAGAAGCTTCAACTGGTCAACTGGAGGAGCTTCAATGGGTTTAAACTGGGCGACTGGAGGAGCTTCAGCTGGTTGACTGGAGAAGCTTCAACTGGTCAACTGGAGGAGCTTTAGTGGGTTTAAACTGGGCAACTGGAGGAGCTTCAACTGGTCGACTGGAGGAGCTTCAACAGTTTAAACTGGTCTACCAGAGGGTTTAAACTGGTCGACTGGAGAAGCTTCAACTGGGATACTGGAGGAGCTTCAACCGGTCAACTGAAGGAGCTTCAACTGGCCGATTCGAGCAGCTTCAACGGGTTTAAACTGGGTGACTGGAGGAGCTTCAACTGGTTGACTGGAGGAGCTTTAGTGGGTTTAAACTGGGCGACTGGACGAGATTCAACAGTTTAAACTGGTCGACTGGAGGAGATTCAACAGTTTGAACTGGTTGACTGGAGGAGCTTCAACTGGTCGACTGGAGGAGCTTTAACAGTTTGGACTGGTCGACTGGAGGAGATTCAACAGTTTGAACTGGTTGACTGGAGGAGCTTCAACTGGGCAACTGGAGGAGCTTCAACTGGTCGACTGGAGGAGCTTCAGCAGTTTAAACTGGTCTACTGGAGGAGCTTCAACTGGGCAACTGGAGGAGCTTCAACTGGTCGACTGGACGAGCTTCAACTGGTCAACTGGAGGAGTTTCAGTGGGTTTAAACTGGTTGACTGGAGAAGTTTCAACTGGGCAACTGGAGGAGCTTCAATGGGTTTAAACTGGTTGACTGGAGGAGCTTCAGCGGGTCTAAACTGGTTTAACTGGAGGAGCTTCAATGGATTTAAACTGGTCGACTGGAGGAGCTTTAGCAGGTCAACTGGAGGAGCTTCAGTGGGTCTAAACTGGTTTAACTGGAGGAGCTTCAGTGGATTTAAACTGGTCGACTGGAGGAGCTTCAACTGGGCAACTGGAGGAGCTTCAGCGGGTCTAAACTGGTTTAACTGGAGGAGCTTCAGCGGGTCTAAACTGGTTTAACTGGAGGAGCTTCAGCGGGTTTAGAGTCTGGAAACACTTCATGACTCAACTCAGCAGGCAGTTATCATCCAGCTGGAGTGAATTCTGTCGGCCCCAGTCAGGTATTCATCGTCCATCAGTCTTTTGACTTCCACACTTTAGAAGAAATGATTAATGTTCCACTCAGCAGACTTGAGCTGCAACAATTCATCAATTAGACTCCAACGTTCAATTAATCCCCAACTGGTCTCATAATTGATTTGAGTCATTTCCAAGAAAATAAAGTCGAAATTCTCTTTAATTTGAATAATTTCTGGTCTCTTTCCTCCTCTGTGACAGTAAACCGAACATCTTTGGGTTAAAAACAAAACAAGACATTAGTCATCTTGGTCTTATTGGCGATTTTCACCATTTTCTGCCATTTCAGAGACCAAAAAATGAAAATCTGTGGTTAAATTACCAGTAAAAATAACAGTTCAGTGCAGCCACATTAGAGATAATATTGATCTTGACAGTTGGGCTGGTTTTAAAAGCCTCATGGGCACGAATCTGTCGAGTAAAGCCTGTATAAACAGCTTGAATCGGATTTTTCTGACTGTTGTTCTCGGTGTTCGACGCCGTTGACAGGCTTCATTTCGTCTCCGGCAGCGAACTGTTCTTGTACAACACGAGCCAGATGAAAACCCCGGCGGGATGAACCGACTGACGCCGCGTACCAGAGCAGATGTCAAATAAAGTTTGCCGTTTCTCATCCAGACGCCTCGGAAACTTCAAACTGAGAGGGGGAAGATTTATGACTACATATTCTCATGACGCGTAAAGTAATAATGGATTTCATCTGCAATTTAAGATCTCCTCGTAACAGCTCCATATGTTTCCCACTCGTAGTGTCTTATTAAACTCCTTTCATGCATCCATAAACAGATTCTCAGCAGTCAGCAACATTCAAGGAACCAGACAATCCACAATATGCGGTGCAATCAAGATTATTGATAGTTTCTTGGTCTCAATTAAGGAGATTCAGGTCATCAAAGATGGAGCTTGGCATGTTAACAGGACTTCCAGGGAGCGCTACAAGGGTTGCAGGAGCACCGGGAGCAGAGTGTCGCTGCACAAACAGACCAACTTCAACAGGGATGATCGTTTCACACTTACAACCCAAAGGGCGGGCGACTGATGTGGAGTGAAAACATCCACGACAAATGCACATGGTGTCTCCAGGGAGTGTTTTACCAGTGTGGCAGGAGCACTGGGAGCAGAGTGTCGCTGTTTAAACAAATGTAAGTTAGGTTTTAGATTTCTATGGGCACAGCTTCTGAACTTTTTGCTCACACCTTGTCCATCACATTCTCAAAGGTGGTCCAACTCACTAAATGTAGGGTAAACAACAACAACAACCAGCTCCCAGCTAGCATGGGTTATCCGATTTAACCACAGCGCTCATCCTCCTGCAGGCAAATGCTCCACCACTACAATTCCACCGTCACGATTTTGACGGGACGCCAAAGCTGCACCCTTCACTTAGCCCCACCCAAGACAACTGTGACTAGTTCAAAGAAATACAACCAAGATAGACCATTATGGTCTGAGAATGGGTTGGTCAAGAAAACTCAATGCTTGGTGAGTGATAGACTTTAAAACACCCAAACACACCCATAGCGGATGGTGCTTCACACTTTTACATTGCAGGACTTCCATGGAGAATGGCTGCACAATACGTCGAAGAGGACGATGCCTAAATTTGAATCAGGTTTTTGAGTTTTACAAGCACAGACTGTAAACTTTTTGTTCACCACTTTTACTTTTTTTTTAATCTGCATTTGTACTCATCGTTTCACACCACACAATGGAGTCAACTTTAAAGAGATCAATTCATATTTTAGTCTTGCAGCAAAATGGGGTGGGGTGGGTGGGATTAAGGATATGGCGAGACAAGACGAACAGGGAGGGTACAGACGGGCAGTGCTATTTGAATCCTATAAAAGTGCTGTAACATGCTGTGTTATACCGAACAACCGATCCCACATCTGAAAACTGGGAACAAATAATCAACATAGAAACAAATTGGACACCAGAAGTCTTGACAGTATACAGGGTTAGGACGCCAGAGGACAGGAGTGAGAGTAGAATGTATAGAGGGCAGGAGTTTAGTGCAAAGTCTGAAGAGTGACTCAGCACCATCTCATGGGTCCCATCAGCACTCAGCAAGGGGACTCGGCAGGAGTTGGTAAGCCCTGAACAAACATACATGTGTGGTGTGTTGAAGCCCAGAGTGACTACCATTAGTCAGCAGGGCCAGGCCGGCCAAGTGCCCCCACACCCCGGGCAGGGGGAGCACCAGGAGGCACCACCCAGAAGACCACCCGGGCCGCAGACAAGCACGCGGGCCCAGAGACCAAGAGGAGGCAGCAACCGACACCCCCAGGGCGCCAAGGACAAGCCCAGAGGGCATGGGGCACGAGGGAGCCCCCCGCAGCCCGGGAGGCCAGACACAGGGGCCGGGCACCCCACCGTAGGGAAGGCCGTCAGCCCCACCCCAAGCAGGCCGCCACCGGGAGCCAGCCAGAGGAGACCGAGGCCGGGCCCAGACGCAGGCCCAGAGAGCGTGAGCAAGCGGGGAGTCAGCGCCGCCAACTGAAAGGTGCCCAGCATACCCCCAGCACCAGGCCGCAGTGGACCCACGGACCCCGCCCCCAGAGACGCGCCCCAACCCCAACCAAAGCGTAGCCACTACCTGCAGCCAGCCAGCACCACAGCCAGCAACCGACAGGAAGGTAAATCGAGCCCCCAACCCAACAAGAGCCACAGCATCAGAGGACCCGCCAGACATGCAGGAGATCCCCCCCCCCAAGACCATCACCTCCAGAACCCAGGGAACCCCAAGCCACGGCAACCCACCACTTTTACGACACTCACTTGAAGCAACAGACTAAGCAACTGATACACCTCGAAACACTCAAACACACCCGTAGCAGATGTTGCTTGACATGTTTATAGAGCAGTATTTCCAGGCAGTGTTGCAGGAGCACTTGGAGCAGTGGATCACTGCACAAGGAGACCACTTTGATGGGAATAGCAGCCAGATTTAAATCCGGTTTTTGACATTTTTAGGGACACAGTCTCTGAGCTGATACACCTAAAAACACCCGTAG
The DNA here is from genome assembly GCA_024666655.1 of Dascyllus trimaculatus. Taxonomy (NCBI): domain Eukaryota; kingdom Metazoa; phylum Chordata; class Actinopteri; family Pomacentridae; genus Dascyllus; species Dascyllus trimaculatus. The sequence continues at coordinate 3,192,846 of CM045463.1, read as the reverse complement.
CATATTGTGCTTGACACATTTACATAATATGACTTTTAGGCAGCGCTGCAGGAGCACTTGGAGCAGTGTATCGCGAGCCAGATTTAGACAAGACGTTTGATTTCCTCAGAACTTTTTGATCACACCTCGTACTCTTGAAGAAACAAGCTAAACTGCAGACAACCACGAGGCCTCACAACACCCACGCATGTTGTTTTCTATTCAGGCGTGCACTCCGCTCGTGTCCTGGTGGGCACCGACCTGCCCGAGTCGTGATTGCTCCCCACTTTTCTTAAGTTACTCGGATCAGTGGGCCAACGTTCAACCTGCTGAGCGTTCACGGGAGGCTCTGTACTTGTCAGAAATCAAACCTACGACGAAGCGCGAGAGCTGAGAATGAAACACACTCGAAGCTGGCCACCCACCTCAACCTGGCGCTCTAGCACGAAGCCGAAGGAAAGAAATAAGCAGAAAACAGGCTGTTTGTGAGCCGCACAAGAAGAAATGATTCACCGTCTCCGCAGGGGAGAATGTGTCATCCTGCGTTTAGCGCTCAGAAGCTCCGCTGTCGCCTTGTTTGTATGTGAAAAGATGGATTCGCTGATAACTCCCCGGCGAGTTCAGCTTTAATGCCAGCAAACACTTCATAAGAGCAGGTTGTCACACTGATCACAGAGCCAACATGTTGCTTTTGGAGAGACGGCGCTCTGTTGTTTGACGAGTCGAGCCTGTGTTTGCTGCGAAGCTTCCGCGGAGTAATAAGCTAAGAGAGCGAGCGAGCCGCTTTGTCAACACAGAGGCAGCCTCGCTCGCTTCTGCTTGAACTTCTGCTCAGACGGCGCCTCGCTGCTCACATCAGAGCCCTCCGAATGCTGCGGGAGTGAAACCGAGCGCCCGCTGCAGCTACACGACTCGTACGACAGGCTGGGACGTCCTTCGTCGAGATCTGCAGCGACGGCTCCATCAAGCTGCCTGTTCGGAGTCCAACGCTGCAAATAGCTGAAAGAGTAAATGCTGCTTTTAATCCACGGAACCAGACGTGGATTTAATTTGCTGCCGGCAGGTTAGAAAAAGAGCACGAAGTCAACATTTAAGTTTCGATTAAGCAAAACGTCATGTAAATCGGACAGCAGGGACGAAGCCTCGGAAGCTTAACGCAACTTCATTATTGAACTTTAAAATAACATCTAGACCATAAAAATGAGCCTTTGGCCTCAACAGAAACAAAATAAAGCAACACTTTGCATCAATATTTATGAGCGTTCATCCAACAAGCCGAGCTGAATGAGAGGAAACAGCTTTACCTCCATAATTAAAGGTGTTTTTTAATCACTGAATGATTGGTAAACACAATAAATCAATCATTCCTGACATTTTTTCTTATTATTTAAAATTACTTTTTATGTTGCGTTAAATTAAATATGACGATGGTGATGAGTTGACCGAGTTAAAATGTCAACTGGCTCCAGTCACATTCTGTTAATTAGTTTTTGAACATGCAGCAGCATTTGAGAAATTCATTTAATTCAGTTTAATTAAACAAAACTGTTCGTAATTAAGCTTTTCTGTGTGTTTCAAGACACAATATTTAACTTTTGAAAACATAAACAGCATCAATTTAAATTCAATTTAAAACATACTTTAATTGAACAGTCTTTCTTGATTTTATTTTAGTTTTAATGACGTGAACTTTTTAATTATTTCTTTATTTCTGTCTTTTTATTATTGTTATTAGTATTATTAGTATTAGTATCATTATTATTATTATTATTGTCATCATTATTATCATTATTATAAATATTATTATTATTCATGATAATAATATAACAATTAATATTATCATCATCATTATTATTATGATTATTCTAACAATTATTATTATTATTATCATCATCATCATTATTATTATTTTATTATCATTGTTATTATTATCATTATTATTAATATTATTATTATTAAATCATTTTATTATTATTATTAATATTATTATTAATAAATCATTTTTATTATTATTATTATTATAACTACTACTATTACATTATTATTATTATTATTGTCATTATTATTATCATCATCATTACTGTTATTATTAATATTATTTTCCTTTTTTTATACACTGAATTGTATCTTCTTCAAATAAATCGTGTTCATTTTTAAAAGCTTTCAGTTTTGAAAAGAACCCTCTACATTATTAATATTATCATGCATGCAGCACAAACTGGCCCATTGATCAGTGTTTTAAAAAAATATATATGTAATTAATTAATTTAAATGGTTTTTTTGTTGTAAAACTGAGCGAAATTGAAATTTTCATATATATATATTTGTATTTTCTCATTTTCAGACAAACTCATTAGTTCAAATTTAAATTTCTGTTCAATATGACACAACACAAACAATAACACTCTGCAGATTGAATCCTTCCACTGTAATATTTATAAATATATGTATTTATTTGGTATAAATGTGCAGAAATTTCAACTTAAAAATGATTTTTACAGACATAAAATGAAATTTAAAGCCACGTTTTTGAGCGATTGCAGGGATTTCGTTTGTCCGCTGCAGCAAAAACACACATTAAACATGAATTTAAGCAAATCAGAGGAGTTTATTGTTTAAATGAGCCACGGTTTGGTTTGATTAGAAGAGAAATCAAAGCGCAGAAAAAGCCTTCCTCCTCTGCACTAATCCCTCCCAGCTGAACTTTACTCTCTCGGACTGTTTCTGAAAAGGTCAGCGTGTTGTTTTGCAAAGAAACACTTCGGTGCGTTTTGCTTCACGCCTTAGAAGAACACTATGAAATCCCACCAGCGTGCCGTCAATGGAAACTCAGTTAAGATGCTTTAATTGAGTTTTAGAGTCGATGAGAACGAGAAGCTGGGATGTCTCTCCAAAGGTCAGCTCGAACCTGGAGCTCCATTTTTGTGCTTTTTTGATGTCAATCTTCAGAAAACAAAAGCCGACGCTCAGACGGAGCAGACTGAAGACTCCTCGGCCGGTTTTAAATGATGCGTTTGATCGCGACAGGCGACGCTTCTCTTCTCCGAGCAGAGAGTTGTGATGCGTCGACAGAAGCAAAACGAGACGAACTGAGGAGGAGTCGGAGCCGCGAGGGCTGACGGGGGTTTAAAAGAGCTGCTGTCATGGTTTGTTTGTGGCTCCCTTCCATTCACATAACCTGATTAATATCTGCAGACGCCCACGCGGCAGCTCGGATTCACCTCATGAATATCTGCAGCCAGATATAGCTGCAGATAAAACTGGAATCTCAAAACTTTGCTCAAGAAGTGACTCAGTGGAGACGGACAGAGTTGCTGATTTGGCCTAAAGCTGCACAATACATCAGTATCAGTATCAACATAGCGCAATAAAACCCAAACACGTCATGTTTGGACTTGTTTTGCTGCATTTCACAGTTTACATCCACTTGTAAAGACCATGATCATCACATATGATAACAGTCTTGACTCCCACAACTCAAAATGTTCGATTATGTAAATCCCTGAAACCCATTAGTCTTTGTCACAGAAAGGCGTTTTGGTTCTTTCATAGATTTATTAAAGGTCTTCTGGAAATGTGACAAAGTCTGTTGGGTCCAAAATGCATATAACAACTTGAATGATCAGTTTTGTTGATGTAGAAAGTTGTGTTAGTTTCATGGCCTCTTAACTTCTCCTGAGTGATTACAGTCGACTACAGCTGATGACTCCTCTGAGCCAGTTTAAATAGAACCTATTAGATCCACTCACTAGACTCAGACACTACAGTGGGAAAGTCTGAGGAGCTCAGCAAAGATCTGAAGAAGCAAATCATCGACTGGAACAAGTCAGAAAGTCACTTGGAGCCGTTTCAAAGCAGCTTCAGATCCTAGAATCACCTGTTTGTAGTATAAAGTTCATGGTCCAGGTGTGTTGCTGCCACCATCAGGAAGGAAACACAAACTACCACCTGCTGCTGAGAGACACCTGGGCCCGTATTCACAAAGCGTCTTAGAATTTTCTAAGAGAGCTCCTAACTTAGCCTAAAAATTCCTAGCAAGGAATCTTAGCTTAAGAGTGATTCAGGAAGTTTCTGAGAGCAACTCTGAGCAAGGAGGGCACACAAACTTTTATCTTAGTGAGGAGGAATGGTTGACCCCGTTGCTAGGTATGACACAGTCTTCTAAAGGCTGTGATTGGTTGGTACAAAAAGGGGGGAAGGACAAAAGAAAAATGCGCTCCACGCTCCTCGTAATGAATGGACAGTAAAATGAACCGATCATATAACTTGGACTGTATTCAGAAATGTATAATCTTGACATTAATTTTATGTCATGATGATGAAACTCGGCAAAATTAAATTAGTTGTGATACAACTTCAAATGTTTGAACGTACATCATTCACATGCCGATTGTATTGATTTGCTTATTGTTATGTTTACTGTCCATGCTGGTCATTTTACTACATGTGTTTGATATTAATGGTGGACACAGACTCAGCTGTCAGCAGGTTGCTGTGAGAAGCGCTGGTACGAGCTGTAATCCCAAGCGAGAGCGGAGATTGAAATTAATAAATTGCGCAACGATACAAGGCTGTGAAAGACCGTAATGGTCTGACTGGTCTGACTGGTCACTCTGCTGACAGATGGTTGTCACAGACCCAAGTCATCACTGCTACACTGCTGCATTTTACCTGTGGCCAGGTATCACAATGCTGCGATAACTTTCATCTCAGGCGTTATTACGTTACTGCGCTGAGTGGGACAATAAACTCATCCCTGATGAGGTCAACCACAAACATTATTTCTGCACCATCGAGCCGATAGCGTTTTATTAAATCGCTGTCATTTAACATCTTTTAACGTACAGAGAATATCTCTCCTTCCTCTCGGTTTTTCAGCCATCTTGTCTGTTTAAGACACTCTTAGGCTTCTTAAAAGTCCTCCTCCCTACTCCTAACAGTTTCTCACCTTAGGAGCTCTCTTAAGGCCTAAGACGCTTTGTGAATAACTTTTATCTTACCAAGGGAAAATTCTAAGAAAAATCTTAGAATTCGAGAGATTCTAAGATTTTTCTAAGAATGACGTCACTAAGAGCTACTTTTAGCCTTAGGATGCTTTGTGAATACGGGCCCTGGTCAGGATGGTCCAGAGTCAACCAGGAACCAGCAGAAAGCAGGTCTGGATGAACCAGAAGCTGCTGGAACACAGCTGTCAGTGTCCACAGGGTTGGACATCAACATGAGCTGAGAGGCTCCATGAAGAAGGAAGTTCTTCCTCTAAAAGCAGAACCTTAAAGCTCCACTGATCACATGGACAAAGAAAAGGCCTTCTGGAGGAAAGTTCTGAGGTCAGATGGAACAAAGACTGAGGAGAGAAGGTGAGGCCTTCAACCCCAACAACACCAGACCTACCATCAGCATGGAGGTGGCAGCATCATGCTCTGGGGCTTTCTAGAAGTGCTTTTGGCCTCATCTCAGACTGTATTCTGGACTGGCTTTGGACTTTCTTGGGACAGGTTCTTGTTTGGTCTCAGTCTTGGTTCTGGGCTAGTTTGGGACCTGGTTTTTAATGTGATTTAAAGTTGGCCCTGGCTTAGAACTGGTTTCAGATTGTCTTTTGGGGGGTCTTGGACTATTTTAGGAGTATTTTAGGTTTGGTTTTGGTCCCCATTTTGCACTGGTATTTGACTTTTTTTAAGGACTAGTTTCAGACTGTCTTCGGTGGGACTTATTTTTTTAAACCCCAAGAACACCAGACCTACCATCCAGCATGGAGGTGGCAGCATCATGCTCTGTGGAACTGGAGCTTCACACAAAGTCAATGGAACAATGAAGGAGGAGGATTAGAACCTAAAACCATCAGCAGAAGGTTGATCTTGGACACAGCTGGATGTTCCAACAAGACAATGAGCCCAAACAAATCAAAGTGGTAAAGAAATGGTTCCATCAGGCTAGAATAAAGGTTTTAGACTGCCCCCCCCCCCAAAGAAAGTCCATCAAGAACCTGTGGAATGATGAAGAAACCAGTCTGAGTCACGAAGACGACAAGTTTAGTTGGACTGAACCAATTCTGTCCAGAGGAGTCAAACAGAAACCAGAAGGTTGTAGACGGGAACCAGAAGAACCGAACTGAGGAGGAAATGGACCAAAGACATTTAACCATTACATCTCCTTTAATAAATCTATGAAAGAACCAAAATGCATGATTGTTCTTTGTGACAAAAGTTCATGTGTTTCAATGGTTCCATCATAGAGACCTCAGAGTCATAGGAGTCATTGGAAACTCAGTGGATGGAAACTTGTTTTTGCAACTGTTTTGTTTTTTTTATACGAAGCCTTTCAAACCAGCAAACTGGTTCTCGGGTTCAGAGGGTTAAATATAAAAACAACATCCGTCTTATTACCATTTTAAAGTGCTGCGAGCATCTTTACGCAGCACCATCCTGCATCCAGCTGGCCACGGATCCCCGGAAACAAGTCACATACATCAAAGTTAATGCAGGAATTAATGCAAATGGAATGCAGCCGCAAATGGCAGCACTTCGTGAGCGGCCATTTAGCGGCCGGTCTTTGATCCCGGACCTGCAGCGGCCCGTCGCATGTCCTGAACAGCTGCAGAACGCATGCATGCGCTGACGCCGGGCGGCCCGAGTTCATTAAAGCTGATCAATTTTCCAAGATGTGCAGCGAGGGAGACGTGGAAGTGAGAGCCGGAGAGCCTCATCCGAGAGCAAAGTGATCTGAATAATCCATAACGCGACATCAAAAAGTAATGCCGGGGGAGTGGAGGGCGGGGTTAGCGAGGGGAGGCGAATAATGGGCTGGGAAAGGGAACAGGAGGAGACGGAGGGCAGAAGGAGGAAGAACAAGAGGCGGCTGGAGAGGAGCTAAAGAGGAGACGGGTCAGGATTCAGACAAGTCGATTGGTTTGAGGAGAAAAATAAGGACAGGGGAGTCGGAATATGGAGAGATTGTAAAGGATAGATGGAGGCCGCTGACCTTTCACGCACACTCTGACATTCGCTGGACCCCAGTTGTAATTAACCCGAGGCAATCAGACTAAATCTCCTCTTTTCTGCTGACCCTGTTGATTCTGGGTTGACATGCAAGGCAGCTGTGGAGGGAGCCGATGTGACGCGATCGGGGCTCGGATTAACTCGTCACGGCGTGCTCTGATCAAACTGAAGGGTTTAAATGAGCTGCGGTGACTCCGACGGGGTCTTCGCACGCCTCAGTTTGAAATATTTCCACGCTAGATGTGATGAAAAGCTGCTGCAGTTCAGTTCTGGGGTCACGGACTTTAAAGTTCTGACAGATGTGGGGGTTTAGCTGCTAAAGGGGCACCATGACAAAGTCTTCTGCTGAGGCTTAATGACCTCCGACAAGCCCGCATGTGTTAAATCAAGTTAGGATCCATTAAGGCGTTGTTCCGATATCGCAGTGGGGGACGAAAGTGCTTTATTATATGTTTTAGAGGACTAACTCTCTCAAATACAAGCAGTTTCTGGGCATTTTTTGATCCTGTTTTTTTGCCAGTGTTAATTAATTTTCCAGACAGAACGGGACGGATCACATGATGCATTCAAGGACGTTCGGAAAGCTGAAAATGTGATGATTTTTTCTCTTTGAACTGTTACTGGATCTGACAAATCATGTCATTTTGGTGATTTTCTTAAAAGCAAACATATCTTACAAAAACACACCAGCGGGTTGTGGGGTTGCTGTGAGATTTTAAATCAGTTTAACATGTTTTGTCACGTTTACTGTACATATTTGTTGATTTTGGTCAGTTTTATGTCATGCATTCATAGTTTTTTGACATTCTTGTTTTAATTCACAATATTTGCTTTTTTATACATGTTTATTTATTCTGACACATGTAAAATAAAGTGGTTTCGATAAATTATCACAATTTTAAATCGAGATTTAATTAATTTTCTAAATGGAACCAAACGTTGCACAGATCTCATTTAAGGACCTCCAGAACGTTGAAAATCGGAGAAATTTTTTAGTTTTTGCAGTTTCTGATTCTCATCAATGGTGTAATTACCTCCACCAAGGAGGTTATGTGATGGCAGGCGTTTGTTTGTTTAACAGATTGTTTGACAGACAGCGACAGTGACAGAGTTCTCTTTCCTTCCTGAGCGACATACGCACGGTTGGGCCGGCATTCTGATCTCTGGTTGTCTAAGAAGCTGGGAGGCTGTTAGGAGCTGCCGCGCTAGAGGCCGCACCTGTTCATTAGGTCGGATGGGTTGAAGGCCGCATTGTGGGTAGGACATTTGAACTGTATGTAATTACATTTGTATCTGTAACGTTCCATAGAAAATATGTGAATTGGGAGATTGTGTTGGGGGTGGACTGAAGCTGTTTGGTGAAGGTATGAGCTCTCTGAGGGCTTTTCTAGTTATGACAATGTTTTAAAAGTACATAACAGGTCTTTCAAATACATGAGGAAAGTTGTGGGGTTGGTGTGAGATTTTACATTAGATTTACTGTACATACTTGTTGATTTTGGTCTGTTTTGTTGTTCTACATTTCTCCAGATATTCATATTGTTCAGTAGAACCTGCTCAAATTTACAATATTTGTGTTTTTGATTCATATTTTTGTGTTGTGACACATGTAGGATACAGTACTTCTGGTAAAATATTATGATTTTAAGCTGAAATATAGTTCATTTTCCAGACGGAGCCAATCCTCACACATGATTAGTTCAAGGACTGTAGGAAATTTGATAATCTGATAAAAATGTTCTGTTTTTACAACATCTGGCTCTGATAAACAGTGCAGTTTTCAATTGTTTTTTAAAAATATAACACACATGAAATTTAGTGAATTTTCTAGATAGAACCAAAAATCACACATGATTCGTGCAAGAATCACCAGAAAGGTAGAAACTTGACAATTTTTCTGATTTTAAAGCTTCTTTCTCTGATAAATTGTGTAATTTTGGTAAATTTTTGAAAAAGGTCACTGGAGTTTCAAATCCAGCTGCAGGTTCTGGCGTATAGAGGGTTAAAAGGGGACATTTATGATTTATAAATGATCAATAATGATGATTAAGTAGCTGACGAGGAGCCTGACTGCTACTGATCCTCTGGTCAGATTCCACTGGCCGGTTGTTTTGGGGAGTACGGTGGCCTGCAGAGACATTTAAGGGGAGTTAAAGATGTTTAAATGCTCTAGTTTAAGAGGGTTTGTGACCTTTATTGATTTATCCTCCGCAGACAAACTCCCTCGTCTTTATGGGCTCGGTTCGGATGACAGATCGCGCATTAGCAGCTGCAGGGAGCCTTTTACACCTGCGGCTCACAGGTGCACAATTAAAATAACAAACGGCCGCTCTGTGCAGCCGGGGATTGGTAAAAACAGCAGCGAGGAGGACGGTCGGCTAAGTTTAAACTCCCTGGAAACGCTGCCGAGCCTCGACCGTGACACCGAGTCCGAATTTACATGCAAACATGTGACCGAGTGCAGCTGGTCGGAGGTGAACTCAGATGGACGAGCTGCGGAACAACGGCGACCTTGGTCAGCGCCGGACGCCGTCCTCCGTCGGTTTGTGATCTAAGTGCTTCTCCTGCGTGGGCTTCAGGGCAGAGCTGCAGCGCTGGTTGTATAATTCATTACCAGAGGGCAGCGCTTCCAGCTCAGACCTCCACTGAATGCTGGGAATCACACCGGAACGTGCTGCAGACCTTTAGCTCGACGCTCAGGGGTTTGTTTTACTACGTGACTGAAATCAGCTCTGGGGGCGAAGAGAGACGATGCCGGTCAGATCTGAACTATTAGACCAGGTCTTCTGTTGTTTCCGAATGCAAACACACGAGTAAGTCCACCAGAAACATGTGGAATAAATAACTAGCTTCTACAAGAAGGCTGCTGTAGCTGTGCTCTTCTGGGAGCTTATCTTTCTCCTCATGTACGAACTGATGTAGTAATGAATCCAGGAGGCTTTAGGTCAACTCACTGTCTTTTATCCAACACATTTTTTTTCCTAGTAGAGAAAGAATGTGGTAGGCTCCATAAATTAATCCTATTAGTTAAAATAATGGGAGCGTGTCGATATTCCAACAGCCTTATATTACCACAGCTCTGTGTTGTCACAGTCCTATATTACCACATCCCTATGTTCCCACAATCCTATGTTCCCACAGTCCTATGTTCCCACAGCCCTATGTTCATACAGTCTTATGTTCCCACAGCCCTATGTTCATACAGTCTTATGTTCCCACAGCCCTATGTTCCCACAATCCTATATTACCACACCCCTATGTTCCCACAATTCTATATTACCACAGCCCTATGTTCCCACAATCCTATATTACCACACCCCTATGTTCCCACAATCCTATATTACCACAGCCCTATGTTCCCACAATCCTATGTTCCCACAGCCCTATGTTCCCACAGCCCTAAGTTCCCACAGCCCTATGTTCCCACATCTCTATGTTCCCACAGCCCTATATTACCACAGCCCTAAGTTCCCACAGCCCTATATTACTACAGCCTTATGTTCCCACAATCCTATGTTCCCACAGCCATGTGTTTCCCCAATCCTATATTACCACAGCCCTATGTTCCCACAGCCCTATATTACCACAGCCCTAAGTTCCCACAGCCCTATATTACTACAGCCTTATGTTCCCACAATCCTATGTTCCCACAGCCATGTGTTTCCACAATCCTATATTACCACAGCCCTATGTTCCCACAATCCTATGTTCCCACAGCCCTATGTTCCCACAATCCTATATTACCACAGCCCTATGTTCCCAACAGCCCTATATTACTACAGCCTTATGTTCCCACAGCCTTATGTTCCCACAATCCTATGTTCCCACAGCCCTATATTACCACAGCCCTATATTACTACAGCCCTATATTACCACAGCCCTATGTTCCCACAATCCTATGTTCCCACAGCCCTATGTTCCCACAATCCTATGTTCCCACAGCCCTATGTTCCCACATCTCTATGTTCCCACAGCAGGAAATAGCTGCATTTTCGCTTCGAGTAAACGGGATCTTAGAAATGTGAGACATGTGGGAACATAGGGCTGTGGGAACATAGGGCTGTGGGAACATAGGGCTGTGGGAACATAGGGCTGACCCCAACATAACATGATTAAGACCCTTTAATGTTAACCATAGTGTGATTTTACCCAAGTAATTTACACATTTGGGATTAAAACCCCACAAAAATATTTTTAAAATACTACTTTAATTCTGCTTTTGTTTTTTATAAACTCTTAACAGTGCAATATAAATAGAATGTCTGGTATTATCTTTAACATTTATCGTTTAGTGCTGATAGATTACGACTTGTAACGTGCAACCAATCAAGACCATAAACTGCAGACTAAAGATAGGGAGAAGAGGCTGCATCAAAGCCAAAACAGCACATTTTGAAATCAATTCACTTTATTGAGAGTCAGTTTAAAGAAATACAGTAACTGAAAAGCTGAATATCAAATCTGAGGTTGATAATCGTCGACCATGAATTGAATTTGTTGTCAAAACTTGCAATTTTGAGCTTATAGGTTGTTTAAAGCAGCAAAGAGGGATTTAAAAATGCTGAATAAAAGTGAAATGTGCATCCACCTGCAGGTTGACACCCCCAGTTTACATCAAACATTCTTCTTCCCTAAATATGTCTGTGCAGGTCTGCATCCTGGCCGAGATTCCCTCCTTTCATCTCGCCTCTTTCACTGCTAACAGCCAACGATGTCCAATTAACACGATGCCGTTTGAACTCCTCACCTCATCTGCATAATGGAATATCGCACCAGCGCCGGCAGTATTTCACTCTGCAGAGGGCAGTGCAGCCGCTGACAGGTACCAAGCGACCGGAGCTCTTTTCCATGCGTTTAGCGTAATATCACAACTCTTTGCGATGGTTCTGCTGCCGAACCCGCCGTGATTAGCGGCAGAGATAATGGGAAGGCTGAGGATGGATGGGGCTCAGAGGGTCCTGGACACAGCTGGAAGGCTGAAATATGGAGATCTTTAATTTCTAAAGGGCTTTTTGTCATTGATAATTTATATATGGACACATTTGGTGTCAGATTTGATGTTAGTTGTGCATGTTTTATCATGGTTTCTGTGCTTAGACCATTTACGTCTTGACAGTCTTGAGTTTCTAATGACTCCTACAAATGTTAATTTGATGACACATGAATCTTTGTCATAAAAACAATCATGCTCTTTGGTTCTTTCATAGATTTATTAAAGGTCTTCTAGAAATATAAAGACCTGCTTAAAAATATACATAGAGCAACTTAAATAATGAGTTTCAGTGATGTAGAAAGTTGTGTTAGTTTCATGGCCTCTTAACTTCTCCTAAATGATTACAATCGACTACAGCTGATGACTCCTCTGAGCCAGTTTAAATAGAACCCATTAGATCCACTCACTAGACTCAGACACTACAGTGGGAAAGTCTGAGGAGCTCAGCAAAGATCTGAAGAAGCAAATCATCGACTAGAACAAGTCAGAAAGTCCCTTGGATCCATTTCAAAGCAGCTTCAGGTCCTAGAATCATCTGTTTGTAGTATAAAGTTCATGGTCCAGGTGTGTTGCTGCCACCATCAGGAAGGAAACACAAACTACCACCTGCTGCTGAGAGACACCTGGTCAGGATGGTCCAGAGTCAACCAGGAACCAGCAGAAAGCAGGTCTGTTCAGTTTAGCCCAGTTTGGTTTAGTTCAGTTTGGTCCATGTTTAGTCCAGTTTGGTCCACATTTAGTGCAGTTTGGTCTACATTTAGTCCAGTTTGGTCCACATTTTTTTTCACCTTTTGTCCAATAGTTTCTTGACACCTGGTCAGGATGGTCCAGAGTCAACCAGGAACCAGCAGAAAGCAGGTCTGGATGAACCAGAAGCTGCTGGAACACAGCTGTCAGTGTCCACAGGGTTGGACATCAACATGAGCTGAGAGGCTCCATGAAGAAGGAAGTTCTTCCTCTAGAAGCAGAACCTTGAAGCTCCACTGATCATATGGACAAAGAAAAGGCCTTCTGGAGGAAAGTTCTGAGGTCAGATGGAACAAAGACTGAGGAGAGAAGGTGAGGCCTTCAACCCCAACAACACCAGACCTACCATCCAGCATGGAGGTGGCAGCATCATGCTCTGGGGCTTTCTAGAAGTGCTTTTGGCCTCATCTCAGACTGTGTTTTGGAGTGACTTTGGACTTTCTTATGACAGGTTCTTGTTTGATTTCAGTCTTGGTTGTGGGCTGGTTTGGGACCTGGTCTTGAATGTGATTTCAAGTTGGCCCTGGCTTAGGACTGGTTTCAGATCATCTTTGGGGGCGTCTTGGACTTTTTCAGGAGTATTTTAGGTTTGGTTTTGGTCCCAATTTTGCACTGGTATTTGACTTTTTAAGGACTAGTTTCAGGCTGTCTTAGGTGGGACTTTTTTTTTAAATCCAAGAACACCAAACCTACCATCCAGCATGGAGGTGGCAGCATCATGCTCTGTGGAACTGGAGCTTCACACAAAGTCAATGGAACAATGAAGGAGGAGGATTAGAACCTAAAACCATCATCAGAAGGTTGATCTTGGACACAGTTGGATGTTCCAACCAGACAATGAGCCCAAACACATCAAAGTGGTAAAGAAATGGTTCCATCAGGCTGGAATGAAGGTTTTAGACTGGTCCCCCCGAAAGAAAGTCCATCAAGAACCTGTGGACTGATGAAGAAACAAGTCTGAGTCATGAAGACAACACATTTAGTTGGACTGAACCAATTCTGTCCAGAGGAGTCAAAGAGAAACCAGAAGGTTGTAGACGGGAACCAGAAGAACCGAACTGAGGAGGAAGTGGACCAAAGACATTGAACCATTACATCTCTTTTAATAAATCAATGAAAGAACCAAATTGCATGATTGTTCTTTGTGACAAAAGTTCATGTGTTTCAATGGTTCCATCATAGAGAACTCAGAGTTGTAGGAGTCACTGGAAACTCAAAACTGACATGATAAACATGGACTTTACAAGTGGATGGAAACTTTTGTTCACGACTATATATAATGTGTTCTTGTATAAAGCAGCTTCATCAGCCAGTGAGGAGCTCGACAGATTATTTTCTAGAAGTGCCCCTTTTTGTTTTTACCAGCGTCTGATGCTGGAATTAGTGGAATAATTGGCAGTAAATGAGGACATCAGAGGTGATTTAAAGACCAAAAACTCCAGAGAAGTTGCGAACAAAAGGAACAAACTGGTGAATTATACATTTGGCTCTTACAAGTCGACCTTGTGTTAATTTTACCCGCTGCCGTGTTAAAAAACCGGCTCCACTGAAAACAGAAAGGTCTCAAAAACCACGAGGCGGTCTGAGAAAGTAAAAACACATGAATTGATAATGAAACTACAGAATGCACCAAAAATTATACGGGGGTTATTAATTCATGAGCAGAACACATCTGCTGCGGACGGAGGCAACAGAAACAGAGCAAATCGAAACACGAATGTGGTTTTATTGTCTGCCTACAACGAGCCGCCTGTGAGGCCGAACGGCAGCAGATTGGATTCCACTTTGATCTGGAACAGCAAGCGATAAGAAAACAACACGAGTTAGAACGTATAATCTGAAGCTGCACACAGTCTACAGCAGGTTTTAGCTAAAGAAACAAACATTTAGCTTCCAAAGAAACAGAGAAAACCTCCACCTGTCACAGTCTAACATAGTGAGTAACATAGTTCTGTCTTTTGCTTGATAGAAACCCAGAAATACCTTCCTGTGTCTTCTCTACTGGTGTATTTGAAACCTGTACAAGTATTTGAAGGTGAAAAGAAGAAAACATGTTCACCTTGGAAGACTGAAGCAAATGCTTGTTGTCTAAAAGAGACACAGACTAAAGAAAAACTTTTGTAAGTGCAGAAAAATGTACTTTTTGACATTTATAATTCCACCAACTAAGGGGAGTCTTTTGAAGTCCTGCATTTCTATGGAAACAGACCAACATGAAGAAGGAGAGAAAACTCAGAAATCTCTTCTGTCACGACGACACAGCTAGAATGATGGAAATCAGGAAAAAGAACTTCCATTTTGTCCCAAATCATCCAAAATAACTGAAAATGTGGCTAAAATGACAGAAAAAGCTGTCCAAAATTACACAAAACTGGCACAAAATTACTTAGAACCTGTTCAGAATTACCCCAAACCTGTATAAAACAACTCAAATTGCAGCCAAAATGACGAACAGTGAGTCCAAAATGACTTAATATCTATTCAAGACATCTCAAAATGTGGCCAAATAGAAAACATGTTTTTCCAACCAACTGTTTGTCTCATTCCTTAATTAACTGAGGATGATCAACACTCCAGAGGGTCATCAATACCTACCAAGAGGATCATCAACACTCCAGAGGGTCATCACCTCCTACCAAGAGGATCATCAACACTCTAGAGGATCATCAACACCTAGAGGATCATCAACACTTCAGAGGATAATCAACACCTACCCAGAGGATCATCAACATGTCAGAGCGTCATCAACACCTACCAAGAGGATCATCAACACTCCAGAGGGTCATCAACACCTACCAAGAGGATCATCAACACTCTAGAGGGTCATCACACCCTACCTAGAGGATCATCAACACTCCAGAGGGTCCTCAACACCTACCAAGAGGATCATCAACACTCTAGAGGGTCATCAACACATACCCAGAGGATCATCAACGCTCCAGAGGATCAACACTTCAGAGGGTCATCAACACCTACCAAGAGGATCATCAACACTCTAGAGGGTCATCAACACCTACCAAGAGGATCATCAACACTCCAGAGGGTCATCAACACCTACCCAGAGGGTCATCAACACTCTAGAGGGTCATCAACACCTAGCCAGAGGATCATCAACCCACCCAAAAGATCATCAACACTCCAGAAGATCATTTACACCGCCCAGCAGATCATCAACCTATCCAATGGATCACCAACTTACCCAGAGGATAATCAGCACCACCCACAGAATCATCAATCCACCCAGAGGATTACCTACACCATCCGCAAGATCATCAGTCCATCCACAGGATCGTCAACCCACCCAGAAGATTATCTACTCTGCCCAGAGACCACCCACAGGATCGTCAACCCACCCAGAGGATCATCAACCTACCCAATGGATCATCAACCCATCCACAGGATCATCAACACTTGACTTTCTGCTGACAGATTTGTGTGCAAATGATTCTTGACACAACCCTCTTAGAATCAGGAGCCTCAAGGAACTCTGGGGATGTTTAAGGAACCTTGTTTGCTTGGAAGGTTCTTGAAGGAACTTTAACAGCTTCATACAGACAACAGGCTGCAGAAAACATGTCTTCCAAACCAACTGGTGAGTGTTTTGGGGTTCCAAGGGCAAAGGTTTTGACTCATTTTTCCAATTAACTGATGGAATAATTGGTGGAGTTTGCTAAATGCTCAACAGCTGCAGCTTTATTGGTTCATATATACAGAAATTCAACATATCCTGTGTCTTTGGGAACTTCTCGACTAGAATTTAAAGTTTTCTCGCTGCACAGCTGCAGTTTTTAAGAGTTATAGGTTAGATTCAGCTTTATTCTGCTTCAACATTTATTCTAATCAGCCCCACACTGAACTCTGATTGTGTTTTTTTTTTCCCCTGCCGTCGCCTCCGTTAAACCTCCGAACCTCTTCCTGCTTCTGATTCAAGCCGTGACTCCTCTGAATCCTTTTTGAAACTCCTTCCCTCCTCCTCCGGCAGCGATTCCCCTCCTTTTTTTAAAAAACACATCATAGTCGGCTCACAAAACTGTAACGCCAGGCTCCCTTTCACTCTCGATTTGTTCCCATTTCAGGGAGCAAAGTCGAACACGTCCTTGTTTTTCGGGGTTCAGTGAAGCAACAAAGAAGGTGAAATCCCACCGAAGCAGCAGCAGCAGAGAGAAAAAGACTGAAAAACACAACTCGGAGCTCAGAGCACGACTCGCTGTAATTTAGCAGAAGTGAAATGAAATAACGCTGATAATGTCAAGGGCAGAGTGATTGTCTGCTTGTAACTGCGGCATTTGGTCATGAGCCTGCACACACACACACACACACACACATCACACAACACACATAACAACACACACCAGCAGGAGCATCCAGGCGTGAACACAAACTGAAGCCCAGATGGCAGCTTTGACCAGGCGGGAAATGGACAGAGTTGGACGGACAGAGTGTGTTATAGTGTGTTACAGTGTGTATGTGTGTTACAATATGTGTGTGTGTGTAATTGAACCATTGTTACCGTGGCAACGTTCAGACTAATTGCAGCGGACACCGTGACTCCATGTGTTGCAGTGAGACAATCGCTGATATAAATGTAAATGTGGAATATTCATGTTGTGTATTTACACAGAGGAACAGTGTTATGGGTTTATTAGAGAAAGATGGGACAATATGCTGTCTTAGGACCAGGAGAACCTTCAGGAACCGCGTTTGCTTGGAGAACTGCTCAATTTAGAGAAGAAGCTGCTGCAGGAACCTTTTACAGATAACGTAAGATAAGACAACGCAATGTGTGGTTCGCCAGCTGCCCTCCAGAGGACGATCAACCCGCCCAGAGGATCATCAACACACCCAATGGATCATCAACCCACCCAGAAGATCATCATCGCCATCTAGATGATCATTAACCTACCAAAAGGATCATCAACCCACCCAGAGGATCATTAACAAGTACCTACAAGATCATCAACCCACCCAGGGGAACAGTAACAACTACCTAGAAGATCATCAACCCACCCAGAAGATCATTAAGAACTACCTAGAAGATCATCAACCCACCCAGGGGAACAGTAACAACTACCTAGAAGATCATCAACCCACCCAGAGGATAAGTAACAACTACCTAGAAGATCATCAACCCACCCAGAGGATCATTAACAACTACCTAAAAGATCATCAACCCACCCAGGGGAACAGTAACAACTACCTAGAAGATCATCAACCCACCCAGAGGAACAGTAACAACTACCTAGAAGATCATCAACCCACCCAGAGGAACAGTAACAACTAGCTACAAGATCAAAGATCATCATCCCACCCAGGGGAACAGTAACAACTACCTAGAAGATCATCATCCCACCCAGGGGAACAGTAACAACTACCTAGAAGATCATCAACCCACCCAGAGGAACAGTAACAACTACCTAGAAGATCATCAACCCACCCAGATGATCATTAGCAACTACCTACAAGATCATCGACCCACCCAGAAGATCATTAACACTATCCAGAGGATCATTAACCTACCCAGATGATAATTGCCACCATCTAGATGATCATTAACCTACCCGGAGGATCATCAACCCACCCAGATGATCATCCACAGCTTTCTGAGGATCATCAACTCACCCACAGGATCATCAACATTGCTAAGAGAATTTTCACTACATCCCAAAGGATCTTTAACACCATCCAAAGGATCATCAACCCACCAGGAGGATCATCAACTTGCCCAGGTGATTATCAACACTACCCAGAAGATCTTCAACCCAGCCAGAGGATCATCAGTACCCTCCAGAGGATCATTAACAACTACCCAGAAGGTCATCAACCCACCCACAGGATCATCAACACACCCAATGGATCATCAACCCACCTACAAGATCATTAACACTATCCAGAGGATCATCAATCTACCGAGAGAATCATCACCACCTCCCAGAGGATCTTTAACACCACCCAAAGGATCATCAACCCACCAGGAGGATCATCACCACCTCGATGATCATTAACACTACCCAGATGATCATCAACAGCTTTAACATAATCATCAACCCACCCAATCATCAACACCACCAAGAAGATCATCCACACCTTTCGGAGGATCATCAACCCACTCAGAGGATCATCATCACCACCTCCCAGAGGATCTTTAACACCATCCAAAGGATCATCAACCCACCAGGAGGATCATCAATTTGCCCAGATGATCACCAACCCACCCAGATCATCACTACCTACCCAGAGGATCATTAACCCACCCAATGCATCATCAACATGCCCTAGAGGTTCATCAACACCAGGAGCCTCAAGGAACTCTGGGGATGTTGAAGGAACCTTGTTTGCTTGGAGGGTTCTTGACGGAACTTTTACATCTTAATACAGACAACAAGCTGCAGCAGGAACCTTGAATAACTCCAAATGGATTCTTGGAGTTTTTATATTATTCTACACTTGGCCAAATTTCAATATGTAGGTGTTAAACAGCTGAAACAAGAGCGGGAACCAGATCTGCAGAACAGAAGGTGTGTTTGTTTCGCTTACCTTTAGCACCCAAACAACGTAGAAGGAAGGAGGAGGAGGAAGAGGAGGGAGTGCAGGAGGAACAGCCGGCACAGCGGGGCAGCACCGAGAACAGAGAAGAAAGACATTTATTAGAATACGAGTGTCTGGAATCTGAATCGGCTGCTCACCAACACAAAACAAGGCAGCGAACGCAACCAAGTCCACAAATCAGTCCCCAGCCGACCAATCAGACACCAGTAAGACCACAAACATCTGACAGAGTCCAGCTTCAGATCTCTACAGCATCATCCTGACGAGTTCAGACTCGATTTAAGAATCTAAAAATACTCAAGGAGATGAAACTATCCAGAACTGAGGGCAGAACGGACAGACGCATAAAATAAAGCATAAATAAATCATATCTCTGCCTACATTTTCCAGTTTTAAGACCTTCATCGATGTGTTTCATGCTGTTACTTCCATTTTTATGAGCCAAGTTCGCTCCACACGCTGTTTATCTTCGTCCTTATTTCCTCTCTGCTCTGTGGAAACACTGCCTGCAGTTCAGCCAAAAAAAAAAGACACTCTGAATTTTTGGAAAATGACTGCAAGCGACAGCTGAGTCAGTCACGGCTTCACGGTTGAGCCAAGGAACACAGAATTATTTGGTTTTTGCAGAATCTGGTTACGGCAAACGGTTTATTTTTGGGAAATTTAAAATACGACACAGAATAAAGTGATTCTGATTAAATATATAGATTTTTAGCTGAGGTTCGGTTGTTGTTCGAGGTTGAATTGAAACTAATTGACTTCAAGACATGTAGAGCAGTAATTTTCACTAAATATCACAATTTTAAGCTTAATTTTACGAAATTTACCTGATTAAACTTTGCATCACACATGATTAGTTCAAGGGCCGTCGGAAAATTGAAAATCTGACGATTCTGGTGTTTAATATTTCTTGCTGCAATTATTTTAAACATGCCTTCTCCGGTGTTTGACTTCATGTTTTTAGTTTTAATTTGGTTCTTTTTACGGATGAAAACTGAAACTTGAATCTGTTTAAAAACAACACATGTAGAACAAAGTGATTTCCACCAAATGTCAGTATTTTAAGCTTAATTTTGATCAATTTTCTTAATGGAACGGTGCATCACAAATGACTAGTTCAAGGACCATGGGAAAATTGAAAATCCAATGAATTTTTCTGTTTTTACAGTTTCTGACTCTGATAAATGCCGTAGTTTTGCGTTTCTTTTGAACGCAACTTACTTTCCACCGTGTCTGACTTCATAATTTTTAGCTTGAATGTGAAACACAAACCTGTTTTAAACCAGAAATGCAGAACAAAGTTATTTTCAGGGGAGATTTTATATTTTATTCACACATGATTAGTTCAAGGACTGTCGGGAAGTTGAAATCCAGCATGTTTTTTCTGTTTTTACAGTTTCTTTCTCCATTCAAAGGTGTAAATTTTGGTTATTTTTTCTTGTTTTTTTTAAATAAATATTAAGCCCCTAAAACTTGCCAGCAGGTTTTGGGATTCAGAAGGTTAAAACATGTAAATATATTCGAGCAGACTTGCAAAAGTAAAATTAGAAACCTGTAAACTGGCTGAATGTTGTTGTTGGTGGAATGTGTGTGTTTTGTTTTTTTATTCAGATGACATTGAAGCTAATCTCCGACCCCTGCAGACGTAGAACCGCCACACCTGGTCCGGGTCCGCTTGTCAACACCAGACTCTGACTTCAGCCTCATGAAGTCGGGACAGCGAACACGTTTCCTGCTGCAGCTCGATAAAACAGAAGCTGCGGACCGTCTGATCAGACCCGACCGATCGATACCGGAGCTGATGATAAACCTCCTGCTGACGCGACGTTCGCCCGGCTCGCGGCGGGTTTTATGGCGGACTGATATCCGTCGCTCGTGTTTGATTTGAAAGCCTCCCCCCGGCGTCCGTTCATTACCGGGATTGGCTCTTTAACGGGGAGCAGGCCTGTAAAGTTCCCCTGCAGTAAACGGCCAATCAGAGGCCAGAGGTCGACTCGGCATCAGCAGAGAGACGACTTCTTCTTTACGCGACGAGATCATTTCAAACACGCATCAATGATTCTGCCGACTGCAGCAGTAACAGCACTTTGACTACAATATAAAGTCCTGGAAACAGAACAACAGGACTAGAACGATCTATTTCACAGAAGTACTGAGGAAATACTTGGCAGCTCCACACATTTTTAATTCCTTTCCATCCTCGTCTCCTATCTATTATGTGTACACACTGCCTGCAGTTCAGCCAAAAGGTCTCTGAATTTTTGTAATAAGACTCTTGGTCACAGCTGAGTCGGTCGCGGCTTCACGGTTGCATCGAGGACTGCAGAATTTTTTGTTTTTCACAGAATGAGATTAAAGGAACCGGTTAATTTTTGGCAAATTTTTTTGGTCATTTACGCCGAACAATGGGCCACATTCACCGTTTATCCTGATAAGACACGTCGAACAGTTCTGATTAAATGTCTGATTTTTTTGTCGGACGAAATGGAAGCTAACTGAGATCGAATCTGCTGCAAACTTCTATTTTTAAACAAAACTTGCAAATCAAAGTGATTTTACTAACATTTTAAGCTTAATTCTGGTAAATTTTCCTGGTGGAACTGTGCCTTATGCACGGTGAGTTCAAGGACCGTGGGAACGTTGATCATCCAACGATTTTTTTTGGTAAAGTTTTGATTTTTTTTAAAAATATATGTATATAACAAGCCTTTCAAAGCCACTGGCAGGTGTCGGTGTTTAAAGCATGTAAATATGTCCTCATCGACCCCGAAAGTAAAACTATAAATCTGTAAAGTAGCAGAATGTTTTGCAGTCATTTAAGGAAAACACTTCGTTCCTGGTTTTGGATTTCACAGTTTTTAATTCTGCTTGTTTTTTTACAGACAAAGTTGAAACTTGAGTCTTTGAATTTATAATCACTTCCTGCTTTCTGAGCTTCAATTACAAATAACATTAAGCTTTTTTCCCTGTAATTTTCTTATTAAATCCAATAAATGTTCTTTATTCATGTTCTTTAACATTAAAAACACATCAGATGTACTTCGTTTGCTGGTTTTGCAGGTATTTTACTGTATTTTCCTGAATAAAACTAATATTTTTTTAACATTAGACATGTGTTTTTCCTCATTTCTGAGCATCTCATCATCGTGGTTCAGATGTTTCCAGATTCCAGTCGACCTCCTCGACACTTTTACATAAATAAATCTTCCCTGCGAGCATCTCAAGGTGAGATACGTGTAAAAACGTCACAGTCTCACCGTGCAAAATGTTGTTTTTCCGTGTTATAAGGGCTGATATATGGAATCTGCAGGTGCTATCATGTTAAACGATGGAACATCTGGTTAGTCGAGGGCGTTCTGTGAAAAGTGACATCCAGCATGTGTGGATGGTGATTATAGCGGCCATGATGAGAGCTTTAAAGTGTGAACTGACCCCGAAGGCAGCCTCATAGGATGATACAGGGCTAAGCTAAAATGCTAGCATTCATCTCTCTGCTCTTTCACCCTCCTCCTCCTCCTCCTCCTCCCATTGATCTGGGGTTGATTAGCTGCCCCTGTCTTCATGACTTCCCTCCGTGGGTCGACTCCTGCATCCATTTAACCGTCACAGATAGAAACGGGGCTTCAGCCACTTTGGCA
Source organism: Dascyllus trimaculatus (assembly GCA_024666655.1). Lineage (NCBI taxonomy): Eukaryota > Metazoa > Chordata > Actinopteri > Pomacentridae > Dascyllus > Dascyllus trimaculatus. The sequence goes on along the minus strand of CM045463.1, from coordinate 3,169,948 downwards.
GCATAAGCCGCTTAAACCTCCTTGATTCAGGCGTCCAGACCTGCAGCCAGTAAAACCAGTTCACCCAGTAAACGTCTCGACACGCTCCAGTGGAAAGGAGCAGTTTTATCTCTGCTGCACAGAAAATACGCAGCCTGTAAATAAACATGGTGGAGCTCTGAGAGGCTCTGAACATGAAGAAAACGGTGGAAACAGCAGAAACGTCTGTAAAACAGGGGTTTTACTGTTTGTTTATTGTTTGTTTGTTGTTTTTTTTATTGTTTTGTCTTGTTGTTTTTTACATTTAACATCTAAATTATGACCATTTTTTCTGCCGTTTCACTGGATACAATCTGCAATTTAAAAAAAAACAGAGAAAATCTGTAAAATAAGCTGAAATTTTGCAAAAATCACAAAAACTATTTGTGGTTATTTGACAGATTTTTAATGTTTTTTTTTTTAATTACAAAAGAAAAGCAGTAAAATCAGAGAAAAACTACTGAAGCACTGATTTACATTTAAAAATCTGCATTTTTGAACATATTAATTTGATCTTTTAGAATATTTGACCATAAAACTGTTTTAATTTGATTGAATTCAGCAGAAAATCTTCTTAGTTTACAGACTTTTGGTGTTTTTTGAATTAAAGGATTTTACAGACTGAAAAATCTAATTTGATCTGTTTTGTTAAATTACAGGTAAAAAGACAGAATAAAGGTAAATATTTAAAGGTTTACTGGTGACTGAAGGTGGAAGAAAAGAGAAGAGGAACAAGATTCATCACAGAGCAGAGAAATACTGCAAACCTACAAGATGAATACTGCAAACATACTATATAACTACTGCAAACCTATTAGATAAATACTGCAAATATACTGGATAAATACTGCAAACCTACAGGATAAATACTGCAAACTTAGTAGACAAATACTGCAAACCTATTAGATAAATACTGCAAATATACTGGATAAATACACAAATATACTGGATAAATACTGCAAATATACTGGATAAATACTGCAAACCTAAAGGATGAATACTACAAACTTAGCAGACAAATACTGCAAACCTATTAGATAAATACTACAAACCTACTGGATAAATACTGCAAACCTACAGGATGAATACTGCAAACCTATAGGATAAATAGTACAAACTTAGTAGACAAATACTGCAAACATACTGGATAAATACACAAATATACTGGATAAATACTGCAAATATACTGGATAAATACTGCAAATATACTGGATAAATACTGCAAACCTACAGGATAAATACTGCAAACTTAGTAGACAAATACTGCAAACCTATTAGATAAATACTACAAACCTACTGGATAAATACTGCAAACCTACAGGATGAATACTGCAAACCTATAGGATAAATACTACAAACTTAGTAGACAAATACTGCAAACATACTGGATAAATACTACAAACCTACTGGATAAATACTACAAACCTACTGGATAAATACTGCAAACCTACAGGATGAATACTGCAAACATACTGGATAAATACTACAAACCTACTGGATAAATACTACAAACCTACTGGATAAATACTGCAAACCTACAGGATGAATACTGCAAACCTATAGGATAAATAGTACAAACTTAGTAGACAAATACTGCAAACATACTGGATAAATACTACAAACCTACAGGATAAATACTGCAAACCTACAGGATGAATACTGCAAACCTACAGGATGAATACTGCAAACATACTGGATAAATACTACAAACCTACAGGATAAATACTGCAAACCTACAGGATGAATACTGCAAACCTACAGGATGAATACTGCAAACATACTGGATAAATACTACAAACCTACTGGATAAATACTACAAACCTACTGGATAAATACTGCAAACCTACAGGATGAATACTGCAAACCTATAGGATAAATACTGCAAACATACTGGATAAATACTACAAACCTACTGGATAAATACTACAAACCTATAGGATAAATACTACAAACCTACTGGATAAATACTGCAAACCTACAGGATGAATACTGCAAACCTATAGGATAAATAGTACAAACTTAGTAGACAAATACTGCAAACATACTGGATAAATACACAAATATACTGGATAAATACTGCAAATATACTGGATAAATACTGCAAATATACTGGATAAATACTGCAAACTTAGTAGACAAATACTGCAAACCTATTAGATAAATACTACAAACCTACTGGATAAATACTGCAAACCTACAGGATGAATACTGCAAACCTATAGGATAAATACTACAAACTTAGTAGACAAATACTGCAAACATACTGGATAAATACTACAAACCTACTGGATAAATACTACAAACCTACTGGATAAATACTGCAAACCTACAGGATGAATACTGCAAACATACTGGATAAATAGTACAAACCTACTGGATAAATACTACAAACCTACTGGATAAATACTGCAAACCTACAGGATGAATACTGCAAACATACTGGATAAATAGTACAAACCTACTGGATAAATACTACAAACATACTGGATAAATACTACAAACCTACAGGATAAATACTGCAAACCTACAGGATGAATACTGCAAACCTACAGGATGAATACTGCAAACATACTGGATAAATACTACAAACCTACTGGATAAATACTACAAACCTACTGGATAAATACTGCAAACCTACAGGATGAATACTGCAAACATACTGGATAAATACTACAAACCTACTGGATAAATACTACAAACCTACTGGATAAATACTGCAAACCTACAGGATGAATACTGCAAACCTATAGGATAAATACTGCAAACATACTGGATAAATACTACAAACCTACTGGATAAATACTACAAACCTATAGGATAAATACTACAAACCTACTGGATAAATACTGCAAACCTACAGGATGAATACTGCAAACCTATAGGATAAATACTACAAACCTACTGGATAAATACTGCAAACCTACAGGATGAATACTGCAAACCTATAGGATAAATAGTACAAACTTAGTAGACAAATACTGCAAACATACTGGATAAATACACAAATATACTGGATAAATACTGCAAATATACTGGATAAATACTGCAAATATACTGGATAAATACTGCAAACTTAGTAGACAAATACTGCAAACCTATTAGATAAATACTACAAACCTACTGGATAAATACTGCAAACCTACAGGATGAATACTGCAAACCTATAGGATAAATACTACAAACTTAGAAGACAAATACTGCAAACATACTGGATAAATACTACAAACCTACTGGATAAATACTACAAACCTACTGGATAAATACTGCAAACCTACAGGATGAATACTGCAAACATACTGGATAAATACTACAAACCTACTGGATAAATACTACAAACCTACTGGATAAATACTGCAAACCTACAGGATGAATACTGCAAACCTATAGGATGAATAGTACAAACTTAGTAGACAAATACTGCAAACATACTGGATAAATACTACAAACCTACTGGATAAATACTACAAACCTACTGGATAAATACTGCAAACCTACAGGATGAATACTGCAAACATACTGGATAAATACTACAAACCTACTGGATAAATACTACAAACCTACTGGATAAATACTGCAAACCTACAGGATGAATACTGCAAACATACTGGATAAATACTACAAACCTACTGGATAAATACTACAAACCTACTGGATAAATACTGCAAACCTACAGGATGAATACTGCAAACCTATAGGATAAATACTGCAAACATACTGGATAAATACTACAAACCTACTGGATAAATACTACAAACCTACTGGATAAATACTGCAAACCTACAGGATGAATACTGCAAACCTATAGGATAAATACTGCAAACATACTGGATAAATACTACAAACCTACTGGATAAATACTACAAACCTATAGGATAAATACTACAAACCTACTGGATAAATACTGCAAACCTACAGGATGAATACTGCAAACCTATAGGATAAATAGTACAAACTTAGTAGACAAATACTGCAAACATACTGGATAAATACACAAATATACTGGATAAATACTGCAAATATACTGGATAAATACTGCAAATATACTGGATAAATACTGCAAACTTAGTAGACAAATACTGCAAACCTATTAGATAAATACTACAAACCTACTGGATAAATACTGCAAACCTACAGGATGAATACTGCAAACCTATAGGATAAATACTACAAACTTAGTAGACAAATACTGCAAACATACTGGATAAATACTACAAACCTACTGGATAAATACTACAAACCTACTGGATAAATACTGCAAACCTACAGGATGAATACTGCAAACATACTGGATAAATACTACAAACCTACTGGATAAATACTACAAACCTACTGGATAAATACTGCAAACCTACAGGATGAATACTGCAAACCTATAGGATAAATAGTACAAACTTAGTAGACAAATACTGCAAACATACTGGATAAATACTACAAACCTACTGGATAAATACTACAAACCTACTGGATAAATACTGCAAACCTACAGGATGAATACTGCAAACATACTGGATAAATACTACAAACCTACTGGATAAATACTACAAACCTACTGGATAAATACTGCAAACCTACAGGATGAATACTGCAAACATACTGGATAAATACTACAAACCTACTGGATAAATACTACAAACCTACTGGATAAATACTGCAAACCTACAGGATGAATACTGCAAACATACAGGATGAATAGTACAAACTTAGTAGACAAATACCGCAAACATACTGGATAAATACTACAAACCTACAGGATAAATACTGCAAACCTACAGGATGAATACTGCAAACCTACAGGATGAATACTGCAAACATACTGGATAAATACTACAAACCTACAGGATAAATACTGCAAACCTACAGGATGAATATTGCAAACATTCTCAATAAATACACAGATATGCAGGATTAATACTGCAAAGATGCAGTATAAGTACTGTGTTTTACCGAGCTGCAGAGTTGCAGAATAAGAGCTGCAGAGTTTCAGAATAAGAGCTGCAGAGTTTCAGAATAAGAGCAGCAGAGTTTCAGAATAAGAGCTGCAGAGTTTCAGAATAAGAGCTGCAGAGTTTCAGAATAAGAGCAGCAGAGTTTCAGAATCAGGAGGATGTTTTTCTGAGACGACGAGACATTAAAAGACAGAAACTGTGATTTTTAAAAGAAGAAGTTGAACAGATTTTCTCCCAGAAGCACTTTAACGTTTCTTTAAGGCAGCAGACAGGAAGTGAGCTCGTCCTGCTGGAGGCTGAAGGAGGCTCCTCCTGCTGTCTGACCTCCTGCTGCGTTTAAGGTCGTCCGGCTTTCCCGCGATCGGACGTTAATTCTGGCTGGCAGGACGCCGCCGGGCCTCGACGCCCCGCAGCGCCGCCGACCGGCCGACGTTTATCAGACGTCAGAGACTTTAGAGAAGAGAAATCCAAACATGGTGGAGCTCAGACTTCCTCCAGTCTACTTCCTGTTCCCTTCAGTCCTCTCAGACCCGACAGACTAGAAAGTCTTATTTCACACGTAGTGGTGCTTGAAAATGAAGTGTCTGTTACAGATAGAGAACCCAAACTCTCTTCTCCACCTCACTTTTATTCCGTTAAGACACCATGTCGCTTCTGTTTGATTCTGTTCAACTCATAAGTTCAGTCAAACCCACAAAGAAACCCTGAGCAGAGGGGATTTTACAAAATAAAAGCCTTGTCAACGGTTTACGTCGCATCAGATTAACATTATTTGTAGATTTTAACTCAGATTTCTGCAGTAGTTGATATAAAACTACTATTTACTTCACATTAGAGCCACTTAATTCATCCTGATACATGTTAAATGCAGGACAAATACTGCAAACATGCAGGTTCAGTACTGCATATATACTGGATTAATACTTCAAACATAGTAGATAAATACTGCAAACATACTAAATAAATGCTGCAAACATACAGGATGAATACTTCAAACATACTAGATAAATACTGCAAACATAGTAGATAAATACTGCAAACATACTATATAAATACTGCAAACATACAGGATTAATACTGCAAACATACTATATAAATACTGCAAACATACAGGATAACTACTGCAAAAATACTAGATAAATACTGCAAACATAGTAGATAAATACTTCAAACCTCTTATATAAATACTCCAAACATACAGGATAAATACTTCAAACATACTAGATAAATACTGCAAACATAGTAGATAAATACTGCAAACATACTATATAAATACTGCAAACATACAGGATAACTACTGCAAGCACATTGAATAAATACTGCAAATATACAGGATTAATACTGCAAACATACTAGATAAATACTGCAAACATAGTAGATAAATACTGCAAACATACAGGATGAATACTTCAAACATACTAGATAAATACTGCAAAAATAGTAGATAAATACTGCAAACATACTATATAAATACTGCAAACATACAGGATAACTACTGCAAGCACATTGAATAAATACTGCAAATATACAGGATTAATACTGCAAACATACTAGATAAATACTGCAAACATAGTAGATAAATACTGCAAACATACTACATAAATACTGCAAACTTCTTATATAAATACTGCAAACTTACAGGATAAATACTGCAAACATAGTAGATAAATACTGCAAACATAGTAGATAAATACTGCAAACATACTACATAAATACTGCAAACATACAGGATAACTACTGCAAACATACAGGATAACTACTGCAAAAATACTAGATAACTACTGCAAACATACAGGATAACTACTGCAAACTTACAGGATAAATACTGCAAACATACTAGATAAATACTGCAAACCTCTTATATAAATACTGCAAACATACAGGATGAATACTGCAAATACACTGGAAAAATACTGCGAACTTACAGGATAAATACTGCAAACATACTAGATAAATACTGCAAACATACAGGATAACTACTGCAAACATACAGGATAACTACTGCAAAAATACTAGATAACTACTGCAAACATACAGGATAACTACTGCAAACTTACAGGATAAATACTGCAAACATACTAGATAAATACTGCAAACCTCTTATATAAATACTGCAAACATACAGGATGAATACTGCAAATACACTGGAAAAATACTGCGAACTTACAGGATAAATACTGCAAACATACTAGATAAATACTGCAAACATACAGGATAACTACTGCAAACTTACAGGATAAATACTGCAAACATATTGGATAAATACTGCAAACCTCTTATATAAATACTGCAATCATATCGTATGAATACTGCAAACATATTGGATAAATACTGCAAACATATTGGATAAATACTGCAAGCCTATTAGATAAATACTGCAAACATACTAGATAAATACTGCAAACATACAGGATAACTACTGCAAACTTACAGGATAAATACTGCAAAAATACTAGATAAATACTGCAAACATACAGGATAACTACTGCAAACTTACAGGATAAATACTGCAAACATATTGGATAAATACTGCAAACCTCTTATATAAATACTGCAATCATATCGTATGAATACTGCAAACATATTGGATAAATACTGCAAACATATTGGATAAATACTGCAAGCCTATTAGATAAATACTGCAAACATACTAGATAAATACTGCAAACCTATTAGATAAATACTGCAAACCTATTAGATAAATACTGCAAACATACTAGATAAATACTGCAAACCTATTAGATAAATACTGCAAACATACTAGATAAATACGCAGACATGTAGGACAAATACTAGATGTAGAATGAAAACTCCAAATATGCAGGATTAATACAGCAAACATGCAGTATAAGTACTGTATACTACACAGCTGCAGAGTTTCAGAATAAAAGCAGCAGAGTTTCACAATAAGAGCTGCAGAGTTTCAGAATAACAGCAGCAGTTTTCCAGAGTCACAGTTTAGTTTTTAGTGTCACTGTGCTGATAATTGGCTTCCATCCACTGAATGCCAGCGGGTCACTCAGCAGCCACCTGTGGTGCATTATGGGATGCACTCAGCTGTAATGAGAGCTAATCCTCGGTGATGAGCCCCGGATCGGCCCGGTGTCACTGCTCATCCTCCACACAGGCTGCGTTCAACGACACGGGCCTTTTAGACGTGTTACAGGTGGAGCTCTTCCTCCACGCCGGCCGAGGTCAACGAGGCTCTTAAAAGCCCCGCAAATAGAATCGTGGCCCGGCCGGATCAACTGGGGGCGCGTTCAAGAGAGCTAATGCTGTCAGGAGTGTTGATATGCAAATGAAGCAGGCAGGGGTCAACCGGAGCTGCGTTCAAGAGGAGCGAAAAGCAGATCTAACAAGAGCAAACACTCAGTGGAAACAGAAGACGTGCATGTGCTGCCTTCGAGCAACTAAAACCAGCAGGAAGGAAACCAATTAGGGTTGCAGTCATCTAAGTTGCTCTCAGGGGCGCCGTGTGTTTACGTTCTGTAAGTAAAGAGCAGCTTAAGGTGCGTTCACAAGCACTTATGATGTAAAGTAGATTCATGCTGCTGCACAAGTTGTTTAACCCTCAGAACCCCAGAAACCTCCCGTGGGTTTGAAAGGTGTGCTAACATCAGAGAAATAAACTGTAAAGACAGAAAGAATCACCAGACTTTCATCTTTCCTACAGTCCCTGAACTAACCATATGTGACGTCCAGTTTCACGGGAAGAATCAACCAAACATGAAGCTTCAGAACGACTTTCTACACGTCTCGCTTTTAAAAATTCGCCACAGCTCAACTGAAAAGCTGCTCCTCGTTGCAGAGAGTTTTCAGGTGAACTGCAGGCAGTGTAGATCATTTTTCTGTCAAATATCAATCAAATAATATTTTTTTGTTGGTTAAAATACAATAAAAATGATGGAATGCCACATTCAAATGTTGTAAATGAACCAAATGTATATATATTTATTTTATGTGGATGCAATTTACAGTTTTGTACATTTTTTAAAAATCACATGTAAATTAAAAGTTGTTTTCTGTGATTTTACTAGGTATTATCTGTAATTTAACAAAATGAGGAAAATCAGTGAAATAGCATTTTTTATTTTTATTCTTTTTTAAATTCTTAGTATTTATATTGTTTCCTACAAAAAAGCCAGAAAAAAATCTAGAAAATAATTATATTTTTGACTGATTTAAATACATTAGAGTAATGTTATGATCACACATTGCAAGAAAATTTAAGAACAATTTCTTATAACACAGATTTTTGATGGCCTAAAATAAAAATTGTTTCTATATTTTATTTTATTAATTTTTATTTTTAATTCAACCTGTAAATTAAAACTTTTTCTCTGTGATTTTATTTTATTTCATTTATGTTAATTTAACCTGTAAATTAATAGTTTTTTCGCTGTGGTTTTATTTTGTTTTTAATTTTATAGATTTTAATTTAACCTGTAAATTAAAACTTTTTCTCTGTGATTTTATTTTATTTTATTTTTTATTTTATAGATTTTAATTTAACCTGTAAATTAATATTTTTCTCTGTGATTTTATTTTATTTTATTTAATTTTTAATCTTTAAAATGACTCTAAATTGTTGAAAAAATTACGGTGAAAGTATTTTTAAAGCTTTCATTAATGGCAGTAAGTGGCTGAATTTAAATTAAACCTTTCTTCTGCGGGTGTTTATTAAAATGGATCATTGAAAGGATCAATAAATATAAATATTGAATTAAATCAGACACTTTATCGCATAAAAATAATAAACCCTGTTGTGATTTAAACGCTGTGCTGCGTTCAATAAAGCTGTAAAATGATGCTGGAGCAGATCTGAGCTCAACAAAATGAAGAACTGTTGCAAAAACACCTTTTAAAGCCATTTTTAAATTAAGTTTCGAGGCCACATCAGGCCGAGGATCAGCTGAGGTCCAGTTCTGCAGGAATATACATTAAAAACGTCAAAACGAAAGACCGAGAGCGGAGCCCAGCGTTCAGCGGAGACGAACCAGCCGAGGTTTCACTGGGCAGGTGTGAAGCCGTGACTCAGGGCCTCCCGTGGTGCGTTCAAGGACCTGAGAGGTTTCACCATCGGCCGTCCCGGAGACAATTTCCGCTCTTCAGGCCGACAGCTTCATTAGCTCAGAGATCAGCCGCTGACAGGCTGCGTTCAGGCGACGTTTTCCAGCCCGGCATCGTAATGTGAGCAGGAAATTCACCTTCTGATGTCTGACATGAGGAGAGCAAAGGTTTATTGTGAAGATAAACATCCAGCCTTCATGTCATCAGCTTCCTGTTGCTCACAGGAGTCCAGTTAAACTTGGTTTTGATCCTTATTTGCAGAAAAACACCTTCAAAGTTCTAAAATTAGCAGGAAATGAAACCTGATTGACAAAACGGACGATCATGATGGATAGTTTAATATTAATGACTAATTATCTGAATAATCAGCAGACGCCAGCCCTTACTTTGTTTATTTATTTGTATATTTCTTCTGTTTGTGTTCGACTTTTCAGCGAGGATCTTATTTCTAGAGAAAAAGCTGCTTTAAAATGTCAATAACTCACTTCCTGAGCTTTTATTTTGAAAGAAAACTTACAGCAAAATAAACAAATAAATCCTGCATCACATTTAATTGTTTTTTATAATTAATTTTTTTTTTAACTTGCTGCTATTTTACAGATTTCCTCAGTTTGTTAAGTTGCAGATGACGTCCGGTAAAATCCCAGGAAGGAAGCATGAACTTGAACGTTAACTGTAAAAATAAATAAACGACGTCCACATAGAAAACCTGCATTTTTATAAACGGCAATTTGTTCTTTTACAAAGTTTTAACCCAAAGCTGTGTGAGTTTTATGTATTTAAATCAGAAAAAAATAACATTTCACAGACTTGTGAGGTCGCTTGGAAGAAAATATAAATAAATAAACTGTAAATAAACTTTTAAACTGTTGTTTCTGTTGTGTTAAAATGCAGATTATTTTTAGTGAAATCGCAGAAGAAAGGGTGAGAATTTGCATGTTAACTGTAAAATAATTTATTAACTACACAAAAAAATGGTAAAAAAATGTAAAAAAAAAAAAAAAAAAAAAAAAAAAAAAAAAAAAAAAAAAAAAAAAAAAAAAAAAAAAAAAAGCCACATTACAAATCTCTAGTTTGTCCTTTTAAAACATTTGAATAGAAAATTATATTATTTTTATGTATTTAAATCAGAAAAAAACTTTTATTTTACAGACATTTGCTGTTATATAAAAAAATTATATTAAGGATTGAAGAAATAAATTGTAAATAAACTTCTCGGTGTTTAATTCACAACAGCTTCTGTCATTATTTGATCAGGTTTTTCCATTTAATTCTACACTTGCTGATTACTTTAATAAGATAAATTTGGGAGAAATATTAGGATTTTAAGCTCAGATTTAATAAAATTTTCTTGCTGGAGCTCCACAAGACAGATGATGAGTTCAAGGACCGTCAGAAAGATGAAACTCTCAGGATTTTTTTCTATTTGTAGAGTTTCAGGCTGATAAATGGCGTCATTTTGGCCTTTTTCAAAAAAGAAAATGCTCCCGTCCAGCTCGCCTTTGGGTTTTGGGTCCACATGATGAATTCATCTTTAATTAATCGTATTTCTGTTTAAAAAACGACTGAATTATGGCGCAGCAGCCTGATAATTCACCTGAACACAAGCAGCGACCAGCAGCCGCATGATATTAGCAGGTCGTTCTTCTTAAAGGCAGAAGGGCTTCATTTCATTCAAGGTTCAACTCCAGAGCCTCGATTTTACTTCAGGAATTCACTCCTCAGCTGGAGAGAAGCTCCAAACCCTGAGGAATGCAGGAAGTGAGGAGGCGAAGCTGAGAAGCTCATGTCTGCCATGAATAATGGATGAGTTTGTAATTATTAATCCTGTTACTGAGTTTAGTGGTTTGGTGGAGCAGAAGGACCGACAGCAGCAGGACAGAGAAACACCTGACAAACAGCACAAAGAGCAAACATACACTGATAAACACAAATAGTTAAAAAATAAATTATAATATCACATAATGTTTCCTATTTATTTACACTTTACACTCATATTTAAAAAAAAACACTGAAATGTCAATACATTTTTTTAAATTGGCAGAATAATATAAAATAACATTAAAAGATATGTAACTGTTGCTACCATTAAATTAATATTTTTGTTTTTAAAGAAAACAACTAAAGTAATTTTTAAGTAATAATAGTAATTTTATAATTTTTATTTCTAAAATTTTATTTATTTTATTTCCTTTTGAAGGTTCAAGTTGTCAGAAATATTTATGTATTAATTTACACTTTAAATTAAAAAATAATAATAATAAAATAATGAAATTAAAGCACCCACATGGAAGTACTGCAAATGTTTGTTTTAACAATATTTAACCAAAGACTTACTTTACTTTTTACCGTACTTAAATCAGCAAAAAAAAAAAAACAAACAAAAACAAACAAAAAAAAAACAATTTCTAATATCATATAATATAATATAAAATATATTAAGGAATATTTTTGTCTGTATTTTTTATATTTTTACAGATTTTAATTTTATTTTTTACAGTGTAAGTCATTTTATATTTTTACATAAGTAAATATTTTTGATTAAATGTTACAGCAAAAGTGGATGATCTCATGTAAAGAAAAATTATGTATATTAAGGAATATTTTTGTTTGTTTGTATTTAATTACTTATATTTTATTTTTTATAGTGTAGATCATTTTATATTTTTTTCCTTATGTAAATATTTTGGATTAAATGTTATGGTAAAGTTTTTTTTTTAAAGGATAAAAAATATCAAGTAAATAAAAATTATGTAGATTAAGGAATGACTATGGAATTTTTTTGTTTGTTTATTTATTTTTACAGTTTTTTTTATTTGGTCGTTTTATATTTTTTTAGATATGTAAATATTTTAATTAAGTCTTACAGCAGATGAAAAAGGATGATTTCATGTAAAGTAAAATTATTCATTTTATGAAATATTTTTGTTTGTATTTTGTTTTTTATTTGTTTTTTAGATTTGTTATTTTATTTTTACAATTTGAAATTTTATATATTTGGGTAACTTTATATTTTTTTTAAACAAATATATTTATTTTTGATTAAATGTTATAGCAGAAAAAGTCAATCTCATGTAAAGAAAAATTATTATATTAAAGAATAATTAAGGAATTTTTTTTGTTTGTTTATTTTGACAGATTTTTATTTTGTATTTTTTACATATGTAAATATTTTTGATTAAATTTATAGCTTTTTTTTTAAAAGGACAACCTCATGTAAAATTAAAACTTGTAAAAATATTTATTGTAATTGTAGAAAATTACTGTTATGTTACGGAATTTTTTTTGGTGCATTATTTACAAAAATTTTATGAATATTTTGAGTTTTTCTTCGCCTGGATTGGAGGCAGTGAGGAGACGACTGTAAATAACTGTACCGGTGCCAGTAAAGCCTGTTTCTCCTGTATTTCTTAGTTCTTCAGAAGCACACGGCTCTAAAACTTCCCCCGGAGCTTCGGCAGGAGTTTTACCGTGTGATAAACAGGCCGGTGTGCATCGGTGAGTCGCAGCGGCAGCAAACTGAGACAACACGACGGCAGGCGAAGGCCCTGAGTCAGCAGCAGCAGCCGTCACATCACACAAGCCGACACATATTTCATTTCCTCGCCGTGAGTCAGGGACCAATAGGAGCGCAGTCAGCAGGAAAGCACGGCGAGGCTCCAGTTAACCCACTCTGGAGTTTAAGTGCACAATAATAAGGCGCTCACTCCGAGGTCAGGGTGGATATTAGAAATACCAGGAGGCTGAGCTGAGGGGGCGACAACAGCTGATGGAGTCCAGGGAGACTGAAAACAAACAGGTTAGCGTGTTTAGGTCCAGTTATTCCCGCTATCTACCTGCACAACCTTCATAAAACACCATCTGAGCTCCATCCTGGTGATTTACGCTGGTATTTTGTTCAGGAATGACATTTAAAGGCATGTCAGAATGCAATCTGTGTCTCTGGTAAGTGTAAATAATTCAAATAACCTTTAAAGTCTCTGAACTCCAAGCAGCAGCAGCGATCACAACAAACCAGGCGAGCCTCGAACTTCAGAGAAAGTGCTTTTCAGTGATTGTTTTGGCCTTTGCTGTGTAAAATTGCAGATTTTATCATTGGTTTCATGTGTAAAGGGAAGTTTTCTGGTCTCAGGTTTAATGTATTGAACGAAGTGTTTATTTTTTGCTCCTGTTTCATTTTTTCCTCACTGTGGTTCATTTTTCACTGCAGTATAAAGTCCTGCACCTCTATGGAAACAGAGCAACCATGGAGAAGGAGGAAATAAAGAGGCTCCACGTACTGAAATTTACTGAGTTTGCTCCAATTTGGCCTAAAACGACTTAAAATGCAACCAAAATGACATAAAATCTGTCCAGAATGACTTAAATGACTTGTTCGGCATAACTCGGGATGACTCGAAATGGGTCCCAAATGACTTAAAGCGAGATCAAAATGACAGAAAAGGGATTAATAATGTTTTAAAACCTATCAAAGTGACACAAAACTCAGACAGAAAGACTTAAAACTTGTCCAGAATGACTTGAAATGTGACCAAAATGACACAAAATCATTCTGAAATCATATAAAAGCATGACTCAGTCGGCCAGAAGGACTCGAAATGGGTCCCAAATGACTTGAAATGTGATCAAAATGACAGAAAAGGGAAATATAATGACTTAAAATCTGTCAAAGTGACACAAAACTCACACAGAAAGACTTAAAACTCGTCCAAAATGACTTAAATGACTTGTTCGGCACGACTCAGTTGGCCAGAATCTGGTCAAAATGACAGAAAACCTCTCCAAAACGACTTACAGGATGTCCCAAAGGACTTAAAACTTGTCAGAAATAGATCTAAAGTCCTGAACTTTGATGGAAACAGTACAAGCATGAAGAAGGAGGACATAAAGAGGCTGAAATACTTTTATAGGGTAACATAATTCTGCGAGTTTGCTCCAATTTTGTCCAAAACGACTTAAAATGTGACCAAAATGACACAAAATCAGTCTGAAATCATTTAAATGCATGACTCAGTCGGCCAGGATGACTCAAAATGGGTCCAAAGTGACTTAAAATGTGACCAAAATGACAAAAAAGGGACTTACAATTACTTAAAATCCGTCAAAGTGATACAAAACTCACACAGAAAGACTTAAAACTTTTCCAGAATGACTTAAATGACTTGTTCGGCACGACTCAGTTGGCCAGAATGACTCAAAATGGGTCCCAAGTGACTTAAAATCTGGTAAAATTGACAGAAAACCTCTACAAAATGACTTAAAACTAGTCAAAAATGAATTTAAAGTCCTGCACTTCTATGGAAACACAACAACTTTGAAGAAAGAGAGACTATTGAGAATCAAAATCTGTCCAAAATGACTTTAAACTTGTACAAAATGGTTCTAAGAATCATCCAAAATGACTCAAATTCAATCAAAAATGACCGAAAACTTCACCAACACTAGAAAATAAATGTCGTCTCTGCATTTTGGATGTTTCTTTTAGGCAAATCTGGAGAATTTTTCCAACCATCTGGACAAGTTTAGGTCATTTTAGGTCATTTCAAGACAATTTCGGTCAAATGTTGGGTCAGCTTTCTCCCCTGTAACTTTCTCGGGTGCAAACGGTTCATTTTGGCGTTTCTTCTCAAAAGAAACATGCAGAATGAAGCGATTTTAATACAATATTTGCTTTTCAGAGCTCAGACTTGGGCGATTTTCCCAATGGAGCCACACGCGATGCATTCAGGGACTGCCAGAGAGTCTTGGAAAAACGAAAATTCGAAATTAAATGGTGTAACTTGGGCCATTTTGAAAAGGATAGCATGACTTCCACAAGGTTGGTGAGGTTAAAAGTCAAGAATAAATGGCGCGACCTAAATATTTAGACTATATTTTCCATCCCTCCATCCATTATCTTCCACTTATCCGGGGCCGAGTCATGGGGGCAGCAGTCTAAGCAGAGAGGTCCAGACTTCCCTCGCCCCAGACACCTCCTCCAGATCTTCCAGTGGGACCCCGAGGTGTTCCCAGGCCAGCCCAGAGACATAGTCCCTCCAGCGTGTCCTAGGTCTACCCCGAGGCCTCCTCCTGGTGGGACATGCCAGGAACACCTCCCTAGAGAGGCGTCCAGGAGGCATCCAGGAGGTTGTCGGGGGCTTTATTCCCCTGGTAGGGTCACCCAATGCAAACAGGTCCTAGGTGACGGGTCAGACTAAAAGCAGTTCAAGAAGCCCTTATGAAGACAACAATAACAAGGACCGTGACGTCGCCCAGCATGGCACAGCCGGGCCCCCACCCTGGAGCCAGGCCTGGGGTCGGGGCTCGCATGGGAGCACCTGGTGGCTGGGCCTTTGCCCACGGGGCTCGGCCGGGCCCAGCCCGAACGGACCATAGACATATATACGTAGACGCTGCATTGACTGTGGAGGGACGTGCCTAAAGCTCCGCCATCTTGGTACAGGGTTAGCAGAGGGGGGAGTGAATGTAAGTCTATGGAGGTAAGAGGTACTCCACAATCTTAAAGTAGAATTATTCACTGAATTTTCGACCGATTTCCAAACAGTTTGATTTGTTAAAAACGTCACACGTGCAGCTTTGACACAGGATGCTTTTGTTCTATTTATGTCTGCCTGTCCGTCCTCCATGTCTGACGTTTGTAACAAACAATATATGTTGACAACTGATGGATTTATGATCACTTTTATAGTGCAGACATGTCATTCCTCTATAGACGTAATGCACTGTAGGGGCGAGTGGCACTGTACCAAGATGGCCGCCGCGTAGGCACGTCGGCTCCAATCGGCAGCAGCAGTCAACAAGGAGTCTACGTATATAGGTCTATGGAACGGACGACGTGGGTCTGACCTCCTTCGGACCCACCACCCGCAGAGGGAACCGTAGGGGCCGGGTGCTATGTGGATTGGGTGGCAGTCGACGGCGGGGGCCTCGATCCCCAGACACAGCTTCTAACCATATTTTCTAATAAAACCTAATTGAAAGATTAATTACGGAAGACATATTGAAGGTTGTCTTGCATATTTAGTGTTTAGCGTGGCTTGTTTTCCTCTTTTAGACTGAAATTAGAAATGCTCGTAAGAAAATGCAGATTAAAAGACAACAACGGTAACCTGAAGAAGACTCACTGTGTTGGTTCTTTAAGATATTTTGTTCTGTGTTGTGTTTACTAGCCGAAATCTCTGGAGAGAAAACAGAAGGCAAACACAGAGCTGAGGTTATAATTCATCCCTGGATGTCTTTGTGAAAGGAATGGATGCCGCTGATAAGTGGAGGTTTAGAAGAAGGACAATAACCGGGACTGAAATACAGGAAGTGTTTACTGTAAAGATGTCGGAATAATTTGCGGATTAAGAGCGAATGAGGCTGAGAGGAAAAGCAGCCCGGTGTTTCGCTGCACATTCTTCCCACTTTAAATGCAGCAGAATGCAAATTCGGCAGGAGAGAGAAGAAAAAAAATAGAGCAACAATCGGCTTTTTTTAAAAAGCGTGTTTAGCTCCGGCGTCGAGCGATGACTCACGCTCGCCTCGGGCCGTGCTGGGGAAAACACGAAATTCATTAGAAAAAACAGAAGAGCGAGTGTTTGTGGAGGCAAACACTAAAAAGCTCCAGATAAAGCGCTTCAGCAGAAACCCAATTAAAGCCCATCTGCCTGCGATAGCGTCTGTCAACAAGCGTTTAGAGCAGCAGGATCCGTCGCCGTCGCCGAGGACGACCGAACGGCTGCAGGCGGAGACGCACTTCAAGCAAAGACGCTCCGAAACACGAAATGCGGTTTCCGTGGATTTGGGTTAAACCTGTTTGCAATGATAACTGAGGCAGCAAACGTCTTTCCACTGCAGGAACTCAGCTTAAAACGCAAGATGTTTGAAGGAGTGTCTTTCTGTTTGCACTTACGGCTTCTGGTCCATCACGGTACGTATACTTCTACGTCTTTTGGGTAAAAGTCAAGTGTTTGGTTTATTCTTCTAACTGCCTGTCTTTCCTGCAACATTTCAAGCTTCTCCACAAAATTAGGTTTCCTACACAACTAAACTGCATTTTAAATTATGTTTTTAGGGGAACCTATTGTGTTTTGAAATGATCTTTTACTTTAGATGTTGCAGGATAGTCACCCATTTTTGATAGTCACCCAAAAGACGTAAAAGTATACGTACCGTGATGGACCAGAAGCCGTAAGTGTTGTTGTTTATTTTCGGTTTTTGTACCCAATTTCTGGTTTGTTTTAGGGAAATATCACACTGAGTTGGACACTTTTCCACATTAGAAGCTTGGTTAACTTTAGAAGCCAACTTGTAATAATATGAATATATGTAGCGAAAGAGTCGTATTTTAACCCAAACCAGGATATTTTTCCAAACCCTAACCAAATAATGTTGGTTTCTAAAGTTAGCCAAGCTTCTAACATGTTAAAGTGTCAAACAACTTGGGATATTTTCCTAAAACAAACCAGAAATCAGGTAAAAACATTTATGGCTTCTGGTCCATCACGGTACGTATACTTCTACATCTTTTGGGTAAAAGTCAAGTGCTTGGTTTATTCTTCTAACTGCCCGTCTTTCCTTCAGCGTCTCAAGCTTCTCCACAAACTTAAATTTCCTACACAACTAAACTGCATTTTAAATTATGTTTTTAGGGGAACCTATTGTGTTTTGAAATGATATTTTACTTTAGATGTTGCAGGATAGTCAGCCATTTTTGATAGTCACCCAAAAGACGTAAAAGTATACGTACCGTGATGGACGAGAAGCCATAAGTGTTGTTGTTTATTTTCGGTTTTTGAACCCAATTTGTGGTTTGTTTTAGGAAAATATCACACTGTCTTGGACACTTTTCCACATTAGAAGCTTGGTTAACCTTAGTAACCAACTTGTAATAATATGAAATATGTAGCGAAAGAGTCGTATTTTAACCCAAACCAGGATATTTTTCCAAACCTTAATCAAATAATGTTGGTTTCTAAAGTTAGCCAAGCTTCTAACATGTAAAAGTGTCAAACAACATGGAATATTTTCCTAAAACAAACAAGAAATCAGGTAAAAACACTTATGGCTTCTGGTCCATCACAGTATGTATACTTTTACATCTTTTGGGTAAAAGTCAAGTTCTTGGTTTATTCTTCTACCTAAACCTTAATCAAATAATGTTGGTTTCTAAAGTTAGCCAAGCTTCTAACATCTTAAAGTGTCTAACTGAGTAGGATATTTTCCTAAAACAAACCAGAAATCAGGTAAAAACACTTACGGCTTCTGGTCCATCACGGTACGTATACTTTTACATCTTTTGGGTAAAAGTCAAGTGCTTGGTTTATTTTCCAAACTTCCCATCTTTCCTGCAACGTCTCCAGTGAAAGATTATTTCTAAATGCAATTAGATTCCCCTCAAAACGTAATTGAAAATGCAGTTTAGTTGTGTAGGAAACTGAATTTTGTGGAGAAGCTGGAAACCGTTGCTTGGTAGCAGAACGTGGTTTGACTCTGGATAAGTGGACGAAAATGGAATTACGTCCATTTGTTATTGTTTTGGTGCATTTGGATGTGAAGTCATTGTTAAAGTCCTGCACCTCCATGGAAGGAGCATCATGTTAGCTCCAAATGCACCAAAACAACAGCAAACGGATGTAATTCCATTTTCTGCCACTTATCCAGAGTCAAGCCACGTCCTGCTACCCAGCAACGTTTATAATATTCTTCTAAATAATTTGAATAACCTTTTAACTCTCCAAGCAGCAGTGATGTCAATAAACCATGCAGGTCTCTAACTTCACAGAAAATCCAGTTTCATTAGAAATATGAGACATTTCTGGTAAATTCAGTTGATTATTTGATGCAATATATATAAATATGATGCTGCCTGACACACAAAACAGCAGCTCTGAAAGCCTTCTTGACCCTCAGTAACTCCTCACCCATGTAAAACTCCCACTTTTCAGGTTACATTACAAAAAAGGCAGGTTTTAATCAGCCAGCAGGCGTCTTAATTTTAACTTTTTAACCTTCAGTCAAGCTTTTTACGCCACTCACAGCACTGCTCTTGTTAAATATTTGAATAATACTCATATTAATAAGGATTAAGGCAGGATATGACTCTTATTTGGAGGTTTGATTTGGTTGCGATTGAGAAAATCAACAAAAAGCACATGATTTTGACCTGTGGAGTCCCTCAGGGTTCAATCTTAGGCCCACTTCTGTTTCACATTTAACATCTATAAATCTGTATAGATCTCTATTTGAAGGTCCAACCTGGTATATTAGTGACTCCTACAGCAACAAAACTCAACAAAGAAAGTGGGTAGTGGACTAATAAGAGAGTCAGAGGCAAAATTAAACGAGCAAAATGAGCTTTTTTTAGCGATTATGTAAAATCACGCTGAAAACAGCTTATTGTTCTCAGCTGCTTCTACCTTTATAATCATTGCGGTGGTGTTATTATTCTTACTCCGTCATTCTCCTACCTCGTTTTTTAGTTGTGCATTTTTTCAGCCTGCTCTTTTCGCGCCGCGCTGCTCGAACTTTAAATTGAGTTGTTTAAACTTTGTGTTGTTTCCAATTTCCCTGCGCGGCACCTTAAATCCACCTCCGTGCACGAGCCGCGCTTTATA
The DNA here is from genome assembly GCA_024666655.1 of Dascyllus trimaculatus. Classification (NCBI taxonomy): domain Eukaryota; kingdom Metazoa; phylum Chordata; class Actinopteri; family Pomacentridae; genus Dascyllus; species Dascyllus trimaculatus. The sequence continues at coordinate 3,149,316 of CM045463.1, read as the reverse complement.
ACTAAATAAAAACTGATTTGCCTCGACGCCGAGACACTCGCGGGCGAGTCCAGTCGATTTTGTTTGTGTAACCCAATTTCACAAATCACAAATTCGCCTCCGAGGGCTTCGAGAGTCTGAACGGGGGGGCCACACCTTCGATACTCGAATGCAATAAGGAGGAAAAACACACCTCTTGGAGCGCGACAAAGGAGATTTCTCATGCTTCCAGTGATGCTGCACCTCAATTATGGGATGCAAAGGAGTGAAATCAGTCTGCGCTGTGATAAAGCATCTTCAAAAGACACTTGATTTCCAGAAATTAGACGTTTCATGCCCATATTTTCAAGTGCATCGTGTCTTTTTCTGGCAACACAATTACAGCTTTTCACATCCATCATTCATGCGGTTTTTTTCTAGTTTGATTTCTAGGATTGTTTCTGAGGAAGTCGGCTTTAAAACCTGTCTGCGGTTCAGCTTCTGCACAACCCTCCGGTCTTCGGATTTTCTCCAACGCCTACTCAGTTTTCTTGCAGATCCTTCCAAGAACGATCACCCGTAAACCGAGAGGTTAAAGGCCCGGCTGTGTTGCAGGAGCTGAAATCACACCTGCAGCGTGTCGATGTTTTCTACAACCGCAAGAGAAAGGGAGCGTAAAGGGAAACCGCGGCTGTTTCTTTCAAAATAAAATTGTGCTTCCTTCAAAAGAGTAACTGAGAATGAAGTTGAGCTGTTCAGGAAGAGGATTTTTGTGTGTTTAACCTGATAAATCACTGAATCTTTAAACAGCAATCAGCAAAGTTACAGAATAAACTGAGTATATATGAACGACAAGATTATTTTCCTCTTCAATCAGCTGTTTAGTTATAAAAATGACAGAAAATGGTGAAAACAGGCCGTGTTCTGTCGAGAAACTATAAAATATTCACATTTGAGAAGCTTAAATCAGAGGATTTAGACTGTTTTTACTGTAAAAAATGACTCTAAACGATGAACTGCTCATCAAAATAGGAGGAGATTAGTGTAATAATTGACAATTAATCAATTAATCGTCATTCATGAGGGTTTCTGAAGCAACAAGCAACTGTAAAGAAGATAATAAAGCTATAAATGTTTCCTTAACTCCACTTTTGTGCGAATTGATTGTTGATTAATTATTAAACACAGCTGAGCCTCAAGAAAACGCGGCGCTGCATGAAAAAAGGAGGTTTCAAAGACGACTTTTGGTGTTTTTTTGAACGAAAGCGACCGAAAGACACTCGGAAAATGGTAGAAAATTGAATAAATGTCATAAATTCCAACGTGTACTGAGGTTTCTCGCGATGCTGCAGGTCTTTCCAAGAACAATAACCTTTAAACTAAGAGGTGAAAGGTTCGACTATGTGCCGGTGTTTTCTACAGTCACAGAAAAGAAAGACAGCGCTCCCTCGTCACGGTGTAATCTGTTAAATAATGATCGCTGTGCCGTTTCTTCACTGCTGCCACTGTTTCGACTGGATGTGGTTCAATAGAGGGAGCGATGCGTTCAGGAGCCGACCGACCGACCGACCGGATCCGGCTGCCCTCGTTAAGCCGTGAGCTGCCTTCGGGTAAAACGATCCGACAAATGGACGACGTTAAATGTTAATTCAATGAGGAGCTGCTCCTTCCTCCTCCATTACTGTTCATCAAGGCTTCGAGAAAAAGCCAGAAACGTTAGCACTCGTCGTCTTTCATTCTCTGGACGCTCTGGTCAGACTTCCTTCAACAAGCAGGTTCGTTTACGTTTCACTCTCAGCTCTGATCTTCAGTTTTCTGGTGTCAAAACGTCAAAAAGAAGCATTTAAAGGCTGTTTTGCCGCCAGTAGATCTATTCGTGGCAGCCTGAGGTGCACAGAAGCGTCTTTCACAAGGTGTATTGGATGCTAGAAAACCTCACTGATGTCCTGACGACAGCAGTTCTGGAAATGAGGATGTGCCAGACGCGATCAGAAAGTTCCAGGACTGCTCCCAGCACAGTGAAATTTACATTCCTACACAACTAAACTGCACATATTTGGAGGAAAACATTTTTTTTCTGCCAGATTTTGTTTGTAATCTGTTACAAATTAATGTTGAATCAAAGTATATTTGCCTTTTTTTAAAAATATATCTCATCCAACCAATCATATATAAGATGAAGCGAGACTTTTTACCCTGGAAACCCCAAAAAATGCAGGAGAAGCTTCGAAAATGTTGAGAAAAAGATGGATTTAGACCCAAACTGTGTTATTTTCCTGAATCTAACCACAGAATACTGGTGCCCAAACTTTAACCCAACAGTTAACTTCAATTAAAAGCAACAGGAAGTGAAAACATAACTTAATTCTAAGAAAAATGGTCCCATTCTCCTGTCGCTGACTTCAAAATAAAAGCACATTTTCTTCAAGAAAATAATAATAAATTGCAATTTGATTGTACAGGACCGGAGTCTTTGGACTAATTGTTGGTTTTAAGCCACAAAGAAACTTTAAAAAAAGGCTGTTTAAAAGTTGACGTGGTGTTTTTTTTGTGACGCTGACCGAAATGACAGAAAATTAAAGCCCATAAATGTCATAAATTACAACTTTCTATTTGCTGTTTGGTTTTTAAAATGTCAGAAAACTGTGAAAGATGTCAAATGTCTTTTATCGTTTGGTCCACAACCTAAAAACATCCAGTTTGCTGCACATGGAGGAGGAAATATTCACATTTAAGAAGCTGCAATCAGAGAATTTAGAGTTTGTTCCTTAAAATATTCGTTAGTTGCTCATTAAAATAGCGGGCAGTCAGTTTAACAGATGACAACTAATCGATTAATTGCTGTAGCTTAGTGGTGACGCTGTTGTTTTCTATATTAAATAACTTTTCAGAAACTAGAAAAGCCCTCAGAGAGCACAGACCTCCACCAAGGAGCTTCAGTCCACCCCAACACAATCTCCCAGTTCACATATTTTGTATGAAACGTTACAGATACTAATGTAATTACATACAGTTCAAATGTCCTACCAACAATGTGGCCTTCACCCCATCCGACCTAATGAACAGGCGCGGCCTCTAGCGCGGCAGCTCCTAACAGCCTCCCAGCTTCTTAGACAACCGGAGATAAGAATGCCGGCCCAACCGTGCGTATGTCGCTCAGGAAGGAAAGAGAACTCCGTCACTGTCGCTGTCTGTCGCGTGGAGACCCAAAATGTCATGTGGTCAGAGGGGGTTACCCCAAAAACAAGAGCGCCCTCTGGTGGCTTTTAGAGTAAACCGCATTTAATCGTCCACCAGGTTACACTTTGATTAAAAAACATCATCTAAGTTTGTAAACGTCTCAGTAGCTTCACATTCTTTCAGATTAGGGGTCGTTATGAGACAAACGCACCTGATGTTCAGTTTAATGTCATAAATAAAGAAATAAACCAGAAATATTCACATTTAAGAAGCTGGAATCAAAGAATTTAGACGTGTTTTCCTTTAAAAAAATACTCTAAATGATTATTTTTTCATCGCCAGCTGCGTTTTCACGAGGATTTCTGCAGCATTTATCAGCTATGAAGACGCCGTACGTCGTTAAAACTGATATAATTAAGTTACGAAGGTTTCAGTAACTTTACTTTTTAATTAAAGATCAGCTCTGTTCATGAGACAACATCATCCAAAGCAAAGATATTCAGAGGAGAAAAGAAATGAGGAAATAATTACGTTTAAGAAGCTGAAATTGGAGGATTTTGCCTTTTCTTTCCCTTTCAAAATGAGCCTTTATCACTGAGGCTGGTTGATTATTAATTAGTTACTGCAGGACAGAGCAGAGCTGAGTGATGGAGCCTCCAGGAGATGCAGCCAAGTGTCAGATCGTGGAGCTCCAGCTGCAACAAAAACATGAAAATCTGCCATTTGTTCGTCCTCCAGCTCCTTCCATCGTCTCCTCCTGCCCTCCATCACCACCCAGGCCTTCCCTGCCTTGCTCAAGGGACGGGAGAGGCTTTTCAGGACTCTGCGAATCCCCCGCCCCCCCTCTGCAACCCCAGAATAAATCCTCCGCTCTGCTGCGACGCCGCTAAGCCCCGGCGGCGTTTTTATCTAGCAGCCCTCCTCCCGTGTGGCTTCTTCTGTTCATGTACGAGTAAATAAATCCTGAACTCTGATCTCGGAGAGGCTCAGATACTCGCTGGTGCTGTACGCAGACATGAATATATGTAAATAAATAGGAATATATGCGGCTAAATAAATCATGCGGCGCAAACATGGAGGCGGCTGCGTGTGGTCAGTGCAGCCGCAGATCAGGGAGACTTTGCATCAGGCCTCTGTTTGTATGTAGAAGCAGCAGGTGAGGAAGAGGAAGAGGAAGAGGAAGAGGAAGAGGAGGGGTTCTGGTCTCTACATAATGGATGAATCCGCTGCAGCGAGCAGAACAGGCCGAGCTGGACTCATTTCAAAACGCCTCGAACGCTGCTATTTATACAGAGGAGCTGGAAGGACTTCAGGAGCAGCAGCAGGAGGAGGAGGAGGAGGAGGAGGCAGTCGTCGGCACGGTAACGCAACCTCAGCACCACCCAGGTACATGTTTACTAGCGAAAGGCCACCAAGCCGCTCTGAACTATGCAAACGACCAGTTTAACCTGCTGGATTCTGGATTCTGGTCGTGGTTCCAGTCCGTTTGAAGAAGCTGATGCCCAGTGAGGAACCCTGAAAACATGCCGGAGGCTTTAATTTAGCCCATCTGCAGAGAACAGGATGCTTTAGGATGCACTGGTCCTCATTGTGGGTTTGTTTTTCATTGGATCATAAAGTCCTGCACCTCTATGGAAACAGAACAACCATGAAGGAGGAGAAAGAACTCAGAGATGTTCTCTGTGCAGCACGACACAGCTAACGACAGAAATCATGAAAAGAAGGACAAACAGAGTAGAATTCACAAATTTTGGTTAAAATGACCTAAAATGTGTCAAAAACAATTAAAATGTGACCCAAAAAATGACTCAAAACTGGTCTACAATGACTCAAAACATCTTAAAATGACTCAAAACTCATTTAAAATGACTTAAACCTATCAAAAGTGACACAAATCTTGTCAAAAATGACACAAAAGCCATTTATAACGACAAAACCTGTAAAAAAAATCACACAAATCTGGTCTAAAATGACTCAAAACTCATTTAAATGACTCAAAACTCCTCTAAAATGATGTAAAATTCTATAAAATGATGCAAACATCTTGAAATGACTCAGACCTTGTCTAAAAGGACTTAAAAGTCAGCTAAAATGATACAATTCTGGTCTACAATGACTCAAAACATCTTAAAATGACTCAAACTCATCTAAAATGACTTAAAACTCGGCTAAAATGACACCAAACTCGCCTAAGGTTACACAAAACTTATCAAAAATAACTCCAACTAATCTAAAATGACACAAATCTGGTCTAACATGATTTTAAATGCTTCTAAAATAACTCAAAACTCATTCAAAATGACTTAAACCTATCAAAAACGACCCAAAACTAATTTATAATGACTCAAAACTTGTATAAAGTAACACAAATCTAGTCTAAAATGACTCAGAACTTGTTTAAAATGATTTAAAATTTATTTAAAATAAGTGAAAACTTGTATAAAATGACTCAAACATGTCTAAAATGGCTCAAAACTCATGTAAAATGACTCAAAAACTTAAATAAAATGACTCAAAACTCATGTAAAATGACTCAAAAACTTAAATAAAATGACTCAAAACTCATGTAAAATGGCTCAAAACTCATCTAAAATGACTCAAACATGTCTAAAATGGCTCAAAACTCATGTAAAATGGCTCAAAAACCTGAATAAAATGACTCAAAACCGTTTCCAGGATCACATAATTTTTTTTTTTTTTTGCAAAATATGTTTTTTTACAAACTGAACTCCTCACATGGTGCATTCAAGGACCGTCAGAAATGCAACACTCTGATGATGTGTTCTGTTTTTACATCTTTCTGATAAACGGTTTCATTTTGACGATTTTAGTTTTTTGTCTTTAGGAGAAAAAAAACGCCTTTAAAAAACACACATTTCATGAGTCCGTGTTTATCGGTGCTGTAGGACAGAACGAGGAAATGTATCAATATTTACTGTTTACATTTTTAATCAGCTTCTTTAGTCGCCTCTTCTCTGCTCTGAGTCGACACCGCCTGCAGTTCAGCTCAAAACTTTCTGAATTTTTGCCGTGTGACCGTTTCCTGCAGCAGAGTCGTTCCTGGTTTGGATTTTGCGACGAAGACGACAGAATTTTTACGTTTTTACAGAATTTAATTACGACAAGTTGCTTATTTTTGGCGGATTTTTGAAGGGGATGTGGAATAAAGCGATTTTGATGAAAAATAGAGATTTGGGGTGATTCTCCTGACAGAACGACGTCACACACGAGTGAAATTCAACTTTAAATTAGTCTGAAGCACAAAAACTAGATATATCTGGTGAAATGTGGTGAGATCTTTCATTTTAAAGCTGCACTTGTCCCTCATTAAGATTTTGCATCCTTATTCTGCACCTATTAAGCCTCCACACGTCGCTGCCACTCCTGGAAAAACAAACGAAGTCCGAATGGAGGGTTTTCGTGCTGATTCTAATCACGCCGTCGGATCCCGGAGGCGAGCCGCCGTCCTTTCTCTAATTTCACATCAGACTGAGGAGTCACAGAGCCGCTGATTAGAGGCGAAGAAAGGCCCTAATGAGGCTTTAATGAGAAGCAGCACAGCGCTGAAGGACTCTGCTGCTCGTCTCGGCAACAGCAGCAAAACCGACGAGTCCAACGCCGACAGATTCGACCAGTCGCTGCCTCTTTATGAGCTCCAGGCTTTAATCTGTGCTGCTTTAAGGTGCTCTGAAGATATAAACAACACAGAGGGACTCATGAGGCTGCTTCCTGCTGCTTGTTATTGTCCTTTGTAACGTTTGTAACGTTCTGTAACAGCTTTCAATAGTTTGTGGTCTGGTTTTTGTGTCTTTAAACCCCTTATTTAAGTAACACGACTAAAACAGCAAAGTAAAAATACTTTTTACAAGGAAAAGTCAAAGAAAAATAAGACTCGAAATGAGAAAAATAACACAAAATGAGACAACACGAGACTTAAAATGAGAATTATAAGAACCAAAATGAAACAAAAAGAGAAAAAATGAGACTCAAAATGACAAAAATGAGACTCAAAATGACAAAAATGAGAATTAAAATAAGAAAAATGAGACAAAGTGAAAAGAATGAGACTTAAATGAACAAAATGAGACTCATAATTAGAAAAACAAGACTCAGAGTAAAGGAAATGACTAAACATGAGAAAAATAGGTTTAAAATGAGAAAATGAGACTCAAAATGACAAAAATAAGAATTAAAATGAGGAAAATGAGACCAAATAAAAAAATTAGACTTAAAATGAGAAAAATAGGACTCAAAATAAGAAAAGCAAGACTCAGAATGAGGAAAATGAGACCTAAAAATAAGAAAATAGGACTCGAAATGAGAAAAATGAGATTCATAATTAGAAAAACAAGACTAAGCGTGAATAAAATGAGATGCAAAATGAGAAAAATAATACTCAGAATGAGAAAAATGAGACTGAAAATGACAAAAAAATAGGTTCAAAATGAGAAAAATGAGACTCAAAATGACAAAAGTAAGAATTAAAATGAGAAAAATGAGACAAAATGAAAGGAATGAGACTTAAAATGAAAAAAAAGCAAGACTCAGGATGAGGAAAATAAGACTCAAAATGAGAAAAACAGATTTAAAATGAGGAAAATGAGACTCGAAATGAGAAAAATGAGACCTTAAATGAGACACAGAACTAAACAACCAAGACACAGGACACAAAACCACGAAAAAGAAACCCAAAATGAGAACAAATTAGACTTAAAATGAGAAAAATGAAGCTTCAAATGAGAAAAATGAGACTCAAAATGAGATAAACAAGACATAAAATGAAAGAATGGGACAAAACGAGACAAACAAGACAATGAAAATGTGACACATAATGAAAAAAACGAACCACAGTGAATAAAATCGAGACTCTCCCTCTTCAGCATCTCCTCTCTTACATCGGAGCCTCGCGATGAACACCGGTTCTCCGGCGGCTCCCTGCTCCCCCGTTTTCTTGGGCCAAATGAACCGTGACGCCTCCGCCAAAGAATTAATTCCTCATCCCGGCTGCCCTCCTCCTCCTCCTCCTCCTCCTCCTCCTCTGAACTCTCGACTCCTGACTTCTCAGTTGAGGGAAGCTGGAACTATTTTACCCACAATCCCGCTGTTTTCTCTCTCGGCCTGCCTGCTGTGTTAACTGGACGTTAGCTTAGCGCAGCATGAACCAAACGTCAGATTCAAACCTTTAAGCGACGGCCGAGGATGAAGAGTCGAGGCTTTTCTGCGCGTCGTCGGACGTCAAAGCTGCAAAACATGCAAAGCGGCTGCTTCGGGAACACGCGAACACGCCATCGATCACCGCCGGCTGGTGTGTTTTTTAGTTTCCGGGAGGCTGCGTCTGGATCGCAGGGAGGTGATTTAAACGCACAGGTCTGCTAAAGTCACCTTCCGCTCAGCGTTCGAGCTCCGCTGCACAGAATAATGTTCGTTCTCAGTTTGGCGTTATTAAGATTTATCAGCTGCCGGGGCGTCTTCCTGCAGAGGGGGGTCGTTTTGACGCCTCGCGAAGAGGATTTAATCCTCATTTTAAACATTTTTGATCATTTATCAGCTTTTTCGTGCATCTGAGGGTCAGAAACTAGATAATAAGGTTTAAAAAAAGTCTCATTTGGAGCAGAAAAAGCCTCGTTAAGTGTCACGTTTTGTGCAACCAGCATTCAAAACTACAAATATATTCAGTTTTCCTTCGTACAAACCAAAGAAAAGCCGCAAACCAGCATATTTTAGAAGCTCGAACCACAGGATGCTCGATATTTCTCGCTTTCAAATCGTCTTCCAGCTCATCCTGTCTGGTTGCTTCATTAAACGAACCCTGACGGACGTTTTTCTTTGTCAGATTGTAGGAAGCGACAATATAATGTGCTGATAATCTCTCAAAAGATCGGAACAAGCGTCGCGATTTGTCCTGAGAAAATATTCTACGTTTTATTGAACCCCGGTCCCCCACTTTACAGTCCCCAATACAGTCCCTTATATGAATTAAAGCCTTATTTTAAACCCCTTAACATTAAGTTTAACCCCGGAAATCAAATCCCCCCGTTTGTAAGCCCAGTCTATGCTAACTAAATAATTTTTAACCCTGGTAATTAAATAAAAATCCCTCAAAAAAATGAATGCTCCGCTACGCTAATGTACGGCAGAAAACAACAACAAAACCCCAAAAAACACCCCACAAATGAAATGACAGCTCAAGGCAGAAGCCCCCCACCCTAAGGAAACATAAGGAAACCAAAAAGCAAAGCTAAAGTAACAGAAAACCTCCAAACCTCCACAAAAACGTCCCGAAAAGCAGCCGAACGCTAGCGATTTAGCGCTAGCGGCGGAGCTAATCAGCAGCTAATCAGCAGTCCAAAGACAGAAGGGGACAACACAGGACCTGGTTTAGCAGCAAGGCTAGGCTAACTGATGCTTTATTCTGCTTTCCAGGATCTGACCCAGCATGGATCAGGACAGGTAGGACTGATTCAAAGCACTTTTCAGAAAAGGCAAGGAAGCAGGAACAAACTAGGATCCACGACTGGACATGTTAGGAAGAATAAACAAGGCCACCAGACTCATCGTCTTCATTTTAAACCAAGAAAACCTCCAAACATCACCACTAGTCGGCACTGATTGGTCATTTCCACCCATGTGACGGTTCAAGTTGCATTTCAGCAAAGTAGGATCACGTCTTCCTACGTCGGCAGAGCTTCAGACCTCCAGCTGCAACAACAAATCCGAAAAACTTCACTGCAAAATATCAAATTTAGTCTGCCGAGTTGGTCAAAACCAACCGTTCTGACTCCCAAATCGCCTTATTGATCTCCTAAACCAGTTCTGCTGCTAATGAAAGTGGTTTTATTCACACTTAATTCCACTAACGAGTCTCCGAGGGGGAATATTTGTCGGCTAAAAATGGCTGCGGGGAAGAAAACACTTAACTGCGTGACGAAACGTGACCATTTGAAACGCCTGCATCCTTCATTAAACATCGTTTTAGATGAGAATCCTGGTATCAACCCTCGGAGCCAGTCAGCAGGTTTGAAAGGCTGTTTTATTTTGAAAAATCACTGAAGCTACAGCATTTTTCAGAGCCAGAAAATGTAAAAACTGACAGATCCTCCACTTTCTGACGGTCGTTGACGCGACGTTCCACTTAGAAAACTAATCAAATCCAATCTTTACAGCAGATATTTGACCAAAAATCAGTATATTATTATAACACACAGCAAAATCAATGCTTTCTACACCAGGCACTGCATAAAAACAACCAATCCTGGGCTTCTTGATTCTCAACGACTGACTCGGCTTTGACCGACAGCGAGGAAGAGTTTCTAGGTTGAACTGCAGGCAGTGTATCACAGAATTGCCACAGATAAACTGTTTGACCCAGATTCTGGAGGAAAAAAAGGCAAAATATAAATAAATAAAAGATGGTGACCACTTCTAGATTGAACTGCAGGCAGTGCGAAAACCCTCCAGCGAGTGAAACTTCAAGGCAGAATTATAAATAATCTGACTTCATCTTTCCAGCCGTCCTTGAACTCATCACGTGTGCGGCTCTTTGAAGTTTTAAAATTCCCCCAGAAACTAACCGTTTATCGTGAAAATATGTGGTAAAAAAACACTAAAATTTCTGCGTGCTTCAGTTAAAACATTAATGAAAACATTATTAGGAAGCACTGCATGAATGTCCGTCGTTATGCAGATGATACCCAGTTCTATTTATCTATGAAGCCGAATGAAACCAATCAGTTGGTCGAACTCCAACATGTCTGAAGGACATAAAGGCCTGGATGACCTGTAATGTTCTTCATTTAAATTTGGACCAAACTCTGGTTATTGTATTTGGCCCTAAACACCTCAGAATCACACTATTTAACCAGATAGTTCCTCTAGATGGCGTTGTCTTAGCCTCCAGTTCTACCGTAAAATACCTTGGAGTTACTTTTGATCAGGATATGTCCTTCAACTTACATATAAAATATAAAACCAGTCTGTAGGGCAGCATTCTTTCATTTACTAATATTGTCAAACTCAGGAACATCTGGTCCCAGAGTGATGCTGAGAAACTAGTCCATGCATTTGTAACCTCCAGGCTGGACTATTCCTTCCATCCATCCATTATCTTCTGCTTATCCGAGGTCGTTCCAGACGTCCCTCCTCCCAACAACGCTCTCCAGCTCATCCTTGTTGATCCCGAGGCGTTCCCAGGCCAGATGAGATCCATAATCCCTCCAGCGGGTTCTGGGTCTGCCCCGGGGTCTCCTCCCAGGTGGACGTGCTTGGAAAACCTCCAAGGGAAGTCTCCCAGGAGGGATCCGAATCAGATGTCCAAACCACCTCAACCGGCTCCTTTAGACGCGAAGGAGCAGCGGCTCTACTCCGAGACACCCTGGGCTCATTTCAGCCGCTTGTACCCGCGATCTTGTCCTTTCGGTCACCACCCAGAGCTCATGACCATAGGTGAGGGTTGGAACGTAGATGGATGGTAAACGGAGAGTTTCGTCTTACAGCTCAGCTCCCCCTTCACCGCTACAGCACCCGCAAAACTGCTGACCCTGCACCCAGCCGCCTGTCCATCTCGCGCTCCATTTTCCCGTCACTCGTGAACAAGATCCCGAGATACTTAAACTCCCTCGCTTGAGGTAAGGCTCAAGTGTGGCTGGTCTATTGTAATCCCTTATTGTCAGGATGTCCCAGTAACTCTCTTAGAAACCTCCAGCTGATCCAAAATGCTGCAGCCAGAGTTCTGACAGGAACCAGGACCAGTGATCAGGTTTCTCCTGGATTAGCTTCTCCTCATTGGCTCCCTTTAAAATCCAGGATAGACTTTAAAATCCTTCTTCTACCATATAAACTGTTAATGACCAAACTCCATCTTATCTTAAAGACCTTATTGGACCTGATCATCCCAACAGAGCCCTTCTCTCTCAGGATCACCTGAGCTTTATGCTGCCATAGGTTTAGACTGCTGGAGGATTCCCATGATGCACTGGGCTCCTCCCCTCTACTCTCTATACTGTCATATATCCCCATTACATATCACTAACTCTGTACTTCAATAGGAGGAACGAAGAGGTTTTATAAATAGAAATTTTTGGCTTTTTATTTACATGAATGGAAGAAGAACTGCTTTTATTTGGAGCAACGAAGGCAGGAAGTCGTCTCCAACCACTTCCTCTAGCCGACGCCTAATAAACTAACAGTTAAAGCCTTAATGAGGCGGCGCTCGGCCCGGTCGTCCAGGAGGAGGACGGAAACACCAACCAGCAGATGAAAGCTGGCAGATTAGAGCGAACTCCGGTGCCAGGCTCTGTGGCAGGACTCCAGCCGGTGGAGGGGGACATGAAAGCCTCGAGGAGGATGAAAGGAAGCCTCCAGCGCCTCGTAGCATCACGGAGGAGGTGGACTCAGAGGCTCCTGATCAACCGGCGGCTGATTGTTTTAACTGAAACCCAGCAGCAGGGTTCAGACGTCCTGCTCAGCCTCCGGTCACCCACCAGACCTGCAGGTTAACAAACTACCAGCCAGGACTAGACTCCTAAGAAAACAGCAAATATCTGGAAAATAATTACATTTTTAGCTGATTTAAATACAAGAAAGTGATTTTTTTTTACACTTAACATGTAAATTAATCTATTTTTTTTTAATTATGGCAAATATCTGTAAAATACTACTTTTTCCTGATTTAAATACAGTAAAAAAAAGTGTAATTTTATGGTCAAACATTTACAGAGAACAAATTATTATTAATAAAAACAGATTTTTATGTGGACATTATTTACAGTTTGATCTGTTTGTTTCTTTTTTGTGATTTTCTTTGTTATTCTGCTGTTAGACAAATAAAAGGACAAATAAAAGAACCAATAATTATCTGCAAAAATACAGATTATTTTGGTTTAAATTAATATTTTTGTGATTTTACGAGATATTATCTGTAATTTAGGAAAACAGGGAAAATCTTCAAAATAACAGTTTAACTGTTACAAATTATTATTATTATTATTATCATCATTATTATTATTATTATTATTCAGTGTTTAATATCTAAACAAAAGAGACAAATAAAAGGACAAGTAAGAGAACCAGGTAATATTTGCAAAATACAAATTATTTTTTTAAATTAACATTTTTGTGATTTTACTAGATATTATTTGCAATTTAAGAAAACATATATAACAAATAACTGTTTAACAGTTAAAAAATATTATTATTGTTGTTTTTTATTATTATTGTTCTCATCAGTAATAATAATATTTATTATAATTATTATCATTATTATTATATCTTTATTATCATTATTCTTGTTACTATCATTATTATAATTTTAATAATAATAATAATAACAATTTTATTATTATTGCCATTATTATTTTTATTTTTATTATTGTCATTATTATTATTATTATTATAACTACATTTTCCAACAGCAAATATCTGTAAAAATAAATATTTTTGCTGATTTAAATACAATAAAAACGGTGTAATTTTATGGTCACAGACTGTTAAAAAATTATTAAAAATGTTTAGAAAATGAAGATACAGGTTTTTTCTGTGGACTCTCTTCACAGCTGTGGTTTATGTTTCTTGGTCTTTGTGTGAGTTAACGTTTTTCTCTGTGACTGAACCAAACGACAGCTTGGATTAAATCCTGTTTTCCTTTCAGAACGTCGCATCAGAGGCTGGAAACCCTGAGATGTGACCCGTCTGAGGGGTTTGTAGCCGATGAACTCTGTAATCCTGACGACGGTTTGAACGACGAGCGGCTTTTTAAACCCAGAGAGTTTTTCTCTTCCAGAACAGACTCTCGAACATTTGCATTTGAATGTTTTTGACTATCCAGCAGTGACCTTGAGTAAAACCTGAAGTCTGCATTCAGCAGCGAGGAGGCTTCATTAAAACCATCACTCTGTTCTCATAAAACCTTCTGCTGTCCCTGGTTTTCATTTACACTGAGGTGGTGAGAGGAGACGTCACGGAGCAGCTTTTCATCTAAACACAGTAAAATGAGGATAAACTGATGTAAAGCTGGTGGATTTATTTCACTATCAGGGCGACGGAGTCTGAAATCTCCACATGAAGCTGTGGTTTTGCAGCTTTACGTCGTGGAAGATGCAGCAGTTTGGTCCAATTCACTCTAAAGACGTGGCAGGAAATTAAAAAAATGAGCTTTTATTTTAATTTTACAGGCAGGATCGGTGTTTGGTTTTCCTTCCGTGCAGCTTTAGAGTGAAGAAATGAAAGCAGCACCTTCCACAAGTTCAGGATTTGAGCTCCAGTTGAGATTTTAGCCAAAAATGCAACATGGAAAAGTGCAAAACCCACAAAACCCATCTCTCCCAGACAGAAGGGAAGCTTCCTGTTAGGTTCACACTGCAGCAGAAACACCACATCGTCATCTCTGAGTCTTTATTTCCACCGGCGTCACAATAATCCAGCTTCTTCCTCACGTGTTGAGCTGCTCTCCATCATTAGGAGACGCTAAAGCTCCTCCAAACAGCTGGATGCTAAACGAGCTGATGCTAACGAAGCAGCAGGAAAACAGGATGTGATGAGTCAAACCGAGGATCGTCAGAATCACGAGGAGGCTTCAGGAGCCTCAACACAGAATTCAACACCCCGAGTTCGTCTTGTGGCCTGATGATGACGCCAGAATAAAAGTTTCTGGGGTGTAAAAGAGCAAAACTTTGACAGAGGAGCTGCAGAATGTCAGGCAGCCGCTGGAGGATCCATCAGTGTCTGGGTTTATTTTGAAGGATTCAACTAAAACCATCACAGCGTCTTTAAAACAAAGAAGACGACTCGTGCAACAAAAACATGACCCTGAACGCACCACAGAGTCAACAGTGGACAAACTCAACGAGCTGCAGGTTCATCAGAAACCTGAGGACAGATTTGAAAAGAGCGAAGCAGCAGGACAGACTTCCTGTTTGGTCGACAAGTTCACATTAACCTTTAATTTGAAAAGCAGAAAATAATGCATCAAATTGCAACAAAACCTGTTGTTAAATTATGTTCCATTTGTTAAAAGTCCTGAATAAAATTGCACAGAATTTTACCACATTATTATATATATCTTTTACACAATTTTACCTCATAATTGTATATATTTTTACATGATTTCACCACAAAATTATATGTATTTTTACATAATTTTATTTCATAATTATATATATTTTTACATTATTTTTCCTCATAATTATATATATTTTACATAATTTTATGTCATAATTATAGATATATTTTTACATAATTTTACCACATAATTATATATATTTTTATATAATTTTACCACATAATTATATATATTTTTATATAATTTTATTTCATAATTATATATATTTTTACATAATTTTATGTCATAATTATAGATATATTTTTATAGAATTTTACCACATAATTATATATATTTTTATAGAATTTTATCTCATAATTATATATATTTTTATAGAATTTTACCACATAATTATATAGATATTTTTACATCATTTTACCTAATAATTATATGTATTTTTACCACATGTAAATGGCCCTGAGTGATTCTTATTCTTATTTAAAGAAAGAAAATAAATATTGTTGGGGTTAAAACGATGTAAAAAAACAAAAGTTAATCACAGCATAATTACATTTAAAGTATGTTAGAATATGAACATTGTGTTTCTACCTCAGTGTGTTTGAATGCTGCCAGTGATGTTTGAGTTTAAATGAATTTATTCTGCAGATGTTGAAACAAGACTTTCATTGCACTGATCGTTTATAATCGTTTACAGCCTCTGAATCCTTGAAAACTGTCTACAGGTGAGTCCAAACCTGAACTCTTTTTTGTTATGTTTACCATAAAATGTAAATCTTGCTTCAAATATTAAAGAAATGCTTCATTTTTAACTTTACGGCTGTTGAAAATCACTTTTTTACCCAAACTTTAGCTGCAGCAGCTACTCTGAGAGCTCAGAAGACCCAGAGAAGGTGTTTAAAGTTCATCCAGTGAGGCTGAGATCTTCCACCTTCATCCTGGAACCACTGAGCCTCACCTATCAACACTCTGCTGAGCCGACGAACACCGAGGCCTTTATTCTGCACTGTTCCTCCGTATAATGGTGGATCTGTGGGATCGATGGGGATTAAATGGTGCCAGTGTCTGAACCGGCCGAGCCGAGGTCGCCGGGTTCAGCGCCGCCGCTGGACCGCTGCCACGGCGCTGCTGAGGCCCGCAGCCGCGCTCTGATTTACAGGTTTCCAATAGAGCGGCAGCAACACGGCGGGCTGTGCTGAGAGACCAGACAGGACTCTGCAGCTTCTGGAGGCTCAGAGTGTCCGGTACACGACGGTGGTCCGAGATAAGACCCGAGACATGGAGGGAAAAACACACCGGAGCAGCAAACTACACCAGGAGGCGACTGGTGGCTGTTTGTTCACGACGTTTTAAAGTGTTTTTAGCAAAGAAGCATCACGTAAAATCTTATTAAAGATGATAAAACTGCAGTTCAGAGAAGACCGACTCATTAAATATGAACATTTTAACCCACAGACATGTTAAATTCATGTTTCTACTAAAAGACAACAACAATCTTCAAAGTCAAACCATCGATCAGGAACCAAAGCTGCACAAACAGATCACATCACAGGATCTTTTGCTTTCCGACGGACCTTGAATGCACCATGTGCGACGAAACCAGATTCTGCAAAAAGCAAAAAATTCTGCGCCTTTAAACGCAACTGAGAAACTACAACTGAGTCAGCTGGGAGCAACGGCAACATGAGAAAGAAATAGGTCAATTATTTGGCTTTTTTCTCTTTCGTCGACTCAAATCTGCCCAAAAATGACTTAAACACGTCCGAAAACGATTTAAAATCTGTCCCACATGACTCAAACTAGTCCGAAATCACTGAAAAGATTCTCCATGATGCCTCAGATTTTGAAAAGTTCAGCGTTCTACCCAACTGCAGCCGTGGAAGCTGTTTGAAAATTACATCCGGATGCTGCAATAACAACACGACACACTGAGGAACACCAGCAGCAAACTGCACCAGGAGGCAAGAGGTGACTGTAAGTTCATGAAGTTTTAACGTGTTTTTAGTCATTCAAAGACACTGTGAGGGAAGAAGCATCACGTAAAGTCTTATTAAAGATGATAAAACTTAAAAATCACATGAATTCCGTCCAAAAGTGACTCAAAATCTGTCCAAAATGACTTAAACTTGCCCAAAAAGAATCAAAATATTTCTAAAACGACAGCAACTTGTCCAAAAATGAGTAAAAATCTGTCAAACGTGACTTAAATCTATTTAAAAATGACTTAAACTCGTCCAAAATGACTCAAAATTTCTCAAAAATGACGTAAACTAGTTCAAAATGATTTAAACATGTCCGAAAACGACCTAAAATCTGTCCCAAATGACTCAAACTCGTCCAAACTGACTCACGTCTGTCAAAAATAATGTAAATTTGTCCAGATTGACTCAAAATTTGTCCAACAAAGACCAAGACTGGTCCAAAAGGACTCAAACTCATCCAATATGACCTAAAACGTCTCCAAAATGACTCAAAATCCGTCAGAAATGACCTAAACTTGTCTAATATGACTCAAAAATGACCTTAGCTTGTCCATAACGACTCAAATCTGCTTCCAAAATGACTTAAACATGTCAAAAAAACGATTTAAAATCTGTCCTAAATGACTTAAACATGTTAAAAATGACTCAAATGTTTTCTACAATGGCATAAACTAGTTCAAAATGTCCAAAATGACTTAAACATGTACCTAAAATCTGTCCCAAATTACTTAAATGTTTCCAAATTGACTTGAAATCCATCAAAAATTACTTAAATTTGCCCAAAATGACTCAAAATATGTCTGACAATGACTTAAACTCATCCAAAAGACTAAAAATTTCTCAAAAATGACATAAACTAGTTTTAAACAACTCAAACATGTCCAAAACGACTTAAACAGGTCAACGTTTCTGAGCCATGCTGCACTGATTCCATTGGAAACACTGCCTGCAGTTCAACCTGGGGACTCTCTCGGCTTTTGCCAAGTCTCAGGTGCACTAAGGCAGCGGTTCTCAACTGGTGGGTCGGGAAGCCATTTTTAGAGGGTCACAGAAACATGAACCCCTCAAGTAAAGGTATAAAGTCTTTTATTTTGAAGGGCGTGTTTCTTATGACACAGTTTGTTTTCAGTAGCAGGATATTTAGTGGTGGTGACACCAGTAGTTGCCCACTATTAACCTCTAGATTTGTCTCTGGCAGCTTATTGGAGAAATTTATGCTAAAACCTCCCAAAAATGAACAAAAATGTGCTCAGAATCTGTTAAAATGGGCCAAAATATGCTCCAAAACTTGGTAAAAGCGTCCAAAAATACCAAAATTAGCAAACATTTTTCCCAAGTTGTATCAAAATGCATTCAGACTACACTCAAATAAACTTTAATTTGTTAACAGGAACAGCAAACTTCAACAATTTGGGTCACGACCGTTAATAATAGAGACACAGTGGGTCCTGAGGCTGGACCAGTTGAGAACCACTGGTATAAAGTCTTTTATTTTGAAGGACATGTTTCTTATGACACAGTTTGCTTTAAATAGCAGGACATTTAGTGGTCGCGACACCAGTAGCTGCCCATTATTAACCTCTAGATTTGGTTCTGCCAGCTTATTGGAGAAATTTATGCTAAAATGTCCCAAAAATGAACCAAAATGTGCTCAGAATCTGTCAAAATGGGACAAAATATGCCAAAAACTTGGAAAAAGCGTCCAAAAAATACCAAAATAAGCCAAAATTTTCCTAAGTTGTATCAAAGTACGTTGAGACTATACCCAAATAAACCTTAATTTGTTAACAAGAACAACAAACTTCAACAATTTGGGTCGCGACCGTTACTAATAGAGACATAGTGGATCCTGATCACAATCTTCAGCTTTGATTTGACTCATTTTTTTACAGTTTTTCTCTTTTTCAGAATCCGGTTCCAGCAAACGTCTGATTTGTTGGTGGATTTTTGAACGAGACACGTTGAATAAACTGATTTAATGAGCTGGTTTTGGGGTTTTTTTTCCTGACGGAATCATTCGTGACACGTGATGCATTCACAGACGGTGGGAAAATTGAAAACCTCATGAATCATCATTGGGGTTTTTGCCATTTTTCGGCTTTACTTTGGCATTTTTTAATCAATAAAACCCGCCTTTCCCGTCCAGCTGGCAGGTTGAGGAGCTCAGAGGTTCAATCAAGTCTTTAGTCGGGATCCCTGGTGAAGCTCCTCCACAGACGACCAGGGCGGTGCGTTCATGTGTTATTTTAGCTCGCTGGCAGTCGGCTTGCGTCGTGCTTCTGACGTCGCGACGAGATCCGACACGACAAATGTCACAACAAGCGTCTGCCTCGGCCTCGCAGCGACCGAGCTCCGGCATGAATTATTCAAAGTGCTGCTGTTAAAAATTTTAATTAGCCTTTGCCGGAGCGAGTCTCCCCGCCGAGGCTAATCTGGACAACCTTTGTTCGCGCAGATGGCCGCGCTAAATTGCCGCTTACAGTTTGGGATTCTGACGTTTCCGAGCGCGGGAGTCTCCGTCCGTCGTCTCGGAGATGATTGAAACCATCTCGGCGGCGGAGCGAGCGTCGGGTCGGGGCCTTCCTCCATCTGTTCGGGGGAAACGTCATCTCACGGAAATGCTGAGTCATGCCGACTCATGTCTTCCTCTGATCAGGACTCGGCTGCAGCTTCATCGGTGGAGCTTCCCGCCTTTACGGCTCCATTTAACCGCCATTGAGTCGCTCGCTGTGTCTTTAAACGCCCCACAGCTGACTGGATCGTATTAAAGATGCATCTCCGCTACGACTCGGCTGCATCCCGGTTATTAAACAGCGCCGGTTCCTCTGCTGATCCTCCTGCAGTTGGAGGAAGAAGTTTGCAAAGCCTTTAACATCCAGCGACGCGTTTAGGAGCCGCTATCTGATCCGGACACGCTTCCACTGATGCGATCCGTCACGCCGACGCGTTTAAATGTCATTTATATTTTATCAGCTGCTCCACCCAAAGCTCAGAATCAGATATCGCTCCGAGAGTCTGGATCCAGCTTCAGTTTTTAACGTACGAAGAAGGAGACAGAACTCACGAAATCATGATAAAAATCAAGAAAACAGCACAAAACATGTTTCCTAAAAGTGTCACCAGGACTGGAAAAAACAACACAGGAGAGCATCTTTTCCCATTTGTTCAAACCTCTACAAGCTTCCTCACTAAACCCTCCTCATCAGCGCTCTAATGGAGACGCACCTGGCTGCAGACCTCCACTGTGAGGACAGGAAATGCACAGGATGCATTTCAAAATAAAATCGCGTAGGCACTTGGTCCAGCTTCAGGACCCACTATGTCTCTATTAATGAGAGACATAGCAAAAATGCCAAAGTAAAGCCGAAAAATGGCAAAAACCCCAATGATGATTCATGAGATTTTCAATTTTCCAACCGTCTGTGAATGCATCATGTGTCACGAATGATTCCGTCGGGAAAAAAAAACCCAAAACCAGCTCATTAAATCAGTTTATTCAACGTGTCTCATTCAAAAATCCACCAACAAATCAGCCGTTTGCTTGAACCGGATTCTGAAACAGAGAAAAACTGTAAAAAATTCACCGGAAAAATGAGTCAAATCAAACCTAAAGATTGTGATCAGGACCCACTATGTCTCTATTAATAACCCAAATTGTTGAAGTTTGTTGTTCCTGTTAACAAATTAAGGTTATTTGGGTTTAGTCTCAACGCATTTTGATGCAATTTACGAAAAATTTTGGCTTATTTTTTTTGCTAATTTTGGTATTTTTGGACACTTTTGCCAAGTTTTTGGGCATATTTTGACCCATTTTGACAGATTCTGAGCACATTTTGGTTCATTTTTGGGACATTTTAGCATAAATTTCTCCAATAAGCTGTCAGAACCAGATCTAGAGGTTAATAGTGGGCAACTACTGGTGTCACCACCACTAAATATCCTGCTACTGAAAGCAAACTGTGTCGTAAGAAACACGTCCTTCAAAATAAAAGACTTTGTACCGCTACTTGGGGGGGCATGCTTCTGCGACCCTCTAAAAATGTTAAATGGCTGCTTCTTCTTTTGATTTAATTAGCGGTTAGCAAACCAACTTCACATGCGTCACCGCCACCTACTGGACTGGACGCTTTAAATGTCCTTTTCTTTTTTTCCACCCGTTACTTCCTGTCCTGACGGTGGAGGTCTGCAGCCAGGTGTTCTTGCTCTTATGATCACTTTGGACAAACTTTAAGCCGTGTTGGAACATTTTGGGGAATATTTAAATCATCTCCAGTCATTTTCTGAATATTTTAAATAATTTTGTGTGAGTTCAAGTGACTTTCAAAATATTCTGAGTCAGTTTGGAGATTTTTTTCCACTAATTTTGGACAAATTGACGTCGTTTTTGCTGCTTTGCTGCTTTTGATTTGCTATTGATTTGATTTTCCTCTCAGAATTGTTGTCTCTTGATCGTCGGTCACAGCTGGCTCACCCTTGGTTTCGTAGCTACACAGAGGAGTGCAGAATTTTTCATTTTTTACCAAATCTTACTGAAGCAAACGATTAATTTTTGGCAATTTTTTAAAGAGATGGAGCCATTTAACTACGTAGATTAATTTATTTCGACGCTCGTCCTCCTCTGTGCTCTGTGTAAACGCTTCCTGCAGTTTAAAAAAAATCACAGAATTTTTATTAAATGTCTGTCGGTCACATGTGAGTCAGTCCTGGCTTCACAGTTGCGATGAGAGGCGCAAAATATTTTTATTTTTCCAGAATCTTGTTGGAGCAAATCGTTTATTTTTCCTAATTTTTTAAATGAGACACATAGAATAAAATAATATTGATCAATTTTCCCGATGAAACTTTACACATGATGCATTCAAGGACTGTCAGAAAGTTTAAAATCGTACTAATCTTTCTGTTTCTGCAGTTTATTTCAAAACAAAACATGGCTGTCAGATGTGCCAGCAGGTTTTAGGGTAAGATTGACCACTTAGAATTCGTTTTTTAACTAGAATACAAAGAAGGAATTCAAGTTATCGATACGTCTGATGATGTTTCACTCAGATATGTGGCGAACGTTTAAATGCGACACGCAGAATAAAGCGATTTTAGTCTAATATTATGAGTTTAAGTTGAGATGATTGGTTCATTTTCCTGACACAACCAGAAAAACGATGCCTTCAAGGACTGTCGGAAAGTTTGAAATCTGTCTAATCCTTCTGTTTTTACAGGGTTTTAAAAAGCAAAACACACCTTTCAAACCTGCCGCCAAGTTTTGGGGTTCAGACGGTTAATTAGGTGAATTAATTAGGAAGCAGACTGAAATTCTGTTTGCTGATATGAATGAAACATGTAGAATAAAATGATTTTAGTTCAATATTATCATTTTAAGTTTAGATTTGCAGAGGAAACTTTACCAATGATGCCTTCAAGGACCGTTGGAAATTTTAAAATCTGACTCATCTTCCTTTTGTTGCAGTTTTCCAGAAGGCTACGTGCTAATAATTAGCTTTATTAGCCAGAATGCTAACTGAAATTCCATTTATCGATACGTCCTGTGATGTTTCACAGCCGGTGAGGACCGAAGCTGATGCAGCAGCAGCGTCTCCGAACCATAAAGCAGACGGACAAACAACGCCGCTGACTTAAGCAGACGACCGTCGACCAGCTCTTCTTTGTAATTACCAGCCGGCTTGTTAGAAGCCGCTCTGGCAGCTCCTCCATCTGCTCGCCGACCGCGGAGGATAAATCAGAGGCGGTCCATCAGCCATCGGTGCCTTTACACTGCCTGCAGATCAATATCGACGCGTTTGATTTACGCGCCGGCGCTGCAGGTGAAATATCTGTTGTGACGCCTCGTATCATAGCGATCAATGATCATCTCATTGACTGTGAAGCAGCAGAGGAGGATGTAAAAGCCTGAGCGCTGGTTGGGTCCCGCTGATGGATCGTCACGGCCTTTGGTTCGGCCCTCAGTCCCTCCTCGGGTGGCTGGCGACTGAACTCCGCCCTGAAATAGATCCTCCGACTATCCGTCTTCAACAATGAACCGGTGTCAGCAGGTCCGGCGTGATGAAAGGCTCTGGTTTAATGTGCTCATCAGGAGCGCCGCTGTTTGTTTTAATCACAGGATGGAGATTAAATTATAAACGGCAGCTTCGTCTGATAAAACGCAGCGACACGGGGACGAGTCTGTTTGGTTTAATGTTGACGTCAAAGTGATTTACAGGATAAAAAGATGATTATTGGTGGTCAGAAATAACTTAGCATGTTTAAATACTGAAGTTAAGACCTTATAATGTTATTTATGGTGAAATTTACCTCAAAAATGTACATATTAAGGATTTAAACCCAACTATAAGCCTAACTTTACCTGATTATAATACATATTAAGGTGGAGCTTAACCTGACTAACTGAAGTATTAAAGCTAAGCCCTACAGCAATAACAATTATAGAGCTTCACCTAACTATGTAAAATATTAAGGCTAAGCCTCTACATAATTAATAATTATAGAGCTTCACCTAACTATGTTAAATATTAAGACTAAGCCCCTACAGCATTAACAATTATAGAGCTTAACCTAACTATGTTAAATATTAAGGTGAAGCTTCTACATAATTAACAAGTTTAACCCAACTTTTTTAAATTTTAAGGTTAAGCCCCTACAGCATTAATAACTATGGAGCTTAACCTAACTATGTTAAATATTTAAGCTAAGCCTCGACAACATTATGAACTATGAAGCTTAACCTAACTAATTGAAATATCAAGGCTAAGACCCTACAGCATTAATAACTATGGAGCTTAACCTTACTATGTTAAACATTAAGGCTAAGCCTCTACATAATTAACAAGTTTAACCCAACTATTTTAAATATTAAGGCTAAGACCCTACAGCATTTATAATTATGGGACTTAACCCCACTAACTGAAATATTAAGGCTAAGCCCCTACATCATTGATAACTATGGAGATTTACCTGACTAACTGAAATATTAAGGCTAAGCCCCTACATCATTGATAACTATGGAGATTTACCTGACCAACTGAAATATTGGGGCTAAGTCCCGACAGCCTTAATAACTATTGAGCTTAACCTGACTATTTTAAATACCACTAGTAAGCCTCCACATAATTAATAACTATAGCGCTTAACCCAACTAATTAAAATTTTAAGTCTAAGCCCCTACAACATTAATAATTATAGAGCTTAACCTAACTATGTTAAACATTAAAGCTAAGCTTCTACAGCATTAATAACTATAGAGCTCAACCTTTGTTAAACATTAAAGCTAAGCTCCTACAGCATTAATTACTACAGTGCTTTACCTAACTATGTTGAATATTAAGGCTAAGCTCCTACAGCATTCATAACTACAGAGCTTAAGTTTAGGCTTGTGGGTTAAAATTAGTAAGATTAAGCTCCATAATTTCTCAAGAATACTGTCGGGTCTGAGCCTGAATGTTGGTTATAGTCAGGTAAAGTTGTATTTTTTTAAGTTGTTTATTTTTGAGTACAACAAAATGCAGTTTAGCATTGGACAGTGTCACAGCATGTATATAAACTTATCAGCTGCAGGCAGCAATATAAAGGCAGATTAAGGACAATATTTATAGAACATTGTAGGGTTTTATTCATTAATATTTACATTATAAATAACTCTGCTGGGTCTTAACCTTAGTGTTGGTACTTGTTAGGTTAATTCTGTAAAGAGTGGCAGCATCTGTGTGCAACATAAGATGGTAGAAATATGAAATATATCAGCCCGATCTGAGAAAAACTGGAGAAAAACCCACCATTTAGAGACGCGACGGCAGAACGTGACATGTAAACGTGTCTCTCTGTGTTATTATGTGGTTTAATCCGGATCATGCGTGCAGCGGTGTCAGGAAGCAGCCCACGCTTCGAGAGGCTCCACCGTTTATTCCCACCGACTGAAGGCGCAGCAGCAGCATGAAAACATTCAATTAACACCGATGGAATTAATTTAGCGGAGCTCTTTTATGTGTTTGTGCTGCTGGAGTCAGTGTTTACTGGCAGGTCTGTCAGAGAAGAAGCTGACAGGAAGACAGGAGGTGAAAATGTAGTTCGACTCACAAAGAAGGTTGAAGGCGCAAATTAATTACTGTAAAAACACAGATAAATACTAACAGCAGGGCTCTGGTTCGTCAAATACAGTTAAAACTGTCAAATCTGAAGCTTTTAGGAGACAAAAACAACAATAATGTTAACAGGAGGTGACTGTAAAAACTAATGAGACACAGAACATGAAAACCAGACGCACAACAAGACTCAGAAAAATGAGAACAACACGACAAAAACAACAAAAAGAAGACGACCCGAGGGAGACGAGAAAAACGAGACACAAAAACAACAAAAAATAAGACAAAATGATTTAAATAACATTAAAAAAAATGACACAAAGAGGAGACAAAAATAAAAAATCTGAAACTAAATTACACAAACGAGGAGATAAACAACACAATTATGACACAAAATGACAAATATAAGACACAATACTGCATATTGAAGACACAAAACAACAAAAAATGAGACAAAACAACACAAATGTGACAAAGAACAACACAAATAAGATGCAAAACAGCACAAATGAGGCAAAACAACAACAAAACAACACAAAACAGAAAAAATGAGACAAAACAATTTAAATAATATACAAAATGACACAAAGAGGAGACAAAAAGAAGAAATCTGACACAAAGCTACACAAACAAGGAGATAAACAACACAAATGTGACACAAAATGACAAATATAAGACATAAAACTGCATATTGAAGACACAAAACAACAAAAAGAAGACAACAACAGCACAAATGAGGCAAAACAACAACAAAACAACACAAATGTGGCACAGAAGAACACAAATAAGACACAAAACAACAAAAAAATGAGACAAAAACTATTTAAATAAGAAAAAAATGACATAAAGAGGAGACAGAAATAAAAAATCTGACACAAAGCTACACAAACGAGGCGCAAAACAACACAAATGGGACAAAACAAGAAACAAAACAACAAAAAATGAGACAAAACAACACAAATGTGACACAAGATGACAAAAACAAGAAGTAAGACTGCATAATGGAGACACAAAACTACACAAACAAGACACAAAACAACACAAAAAGGAGACAAAATGAGAAAAACAAGACACAAAACAACACAAAACTTAGACAAAACGACATTAAGATGAAACAAAACAACAAAAACAACACACAAAACATCAAAAACAGAGACAAATCATCAAAAACAACACACAAAACAACAAAAAATTAGACAAAAAACTGTGAAAACAAGACACAAATGAGAAAAGAAACCCAAAACTACAGTTAGGGCTAATGCTAATCAGCTAATCACTACCTCAGTATGAACACAGGGTTTTCCTGGAAAGTCTAGTTCCAGCGTTAAACAGTGAACCTCAAAACAAAGCGACAGATACAACAGGACGACTCCATCATGGCATCTCTCTCTCCTCCCTATCCTCCTATACTATCTGATGCTCGATCGCCCTCCTCCTGCTGATTCTTGATTGGTTCTCAGACAAGTTAATTTCAGGATCGCCATCGGAGGCTCCGGTTGGGTCGGAGGAAACCCGACGGAGCGTAAATGACGGCGCTGCCGTTGTCGGCAGGAGGTGTAATAATACGTGATGGCTCCCATGGTGCACCTCACCTCCCAGGACGCTTCAACCTGATTGGTTGTTGGTTGACGGCTGACAGCTCGGCCTCAGAGGAGGGAAATAATGGAGGGAGACCAGACACAGCTGCTCCGGTTATTAACTAACCTGGTGTTTACCTCTAAATGATGGCAGAGAAAAGCCCCAGAGCATGATGGGAAACTGCCAGAGAGCCACACGTCAAGTCCAGCCAGTGTCTGGACTCACTTCCTCAATACGAGCTCATAAAGCACCTGAAAGTCCTGGAAAGAGGTGGACTTTACTGAACACGAGGTAAAGATTTTATCTTGTTCTGGGTTCAGAACAGTTAATGTGAAGTATGTCCACATATGCACTGTAAAAACAAAATTAAAAAATATAATTGTGTGAAGAAAACAATGAAAAAACATGTTTAAAATGGAAAAATACACAAAAAGCTGCAAAACAGCTGCAAAATGTGTAAATTGATGGAATTTAAGCTTTTTTAAATACCATAAAAATAGTGTGATTTTATGTTCACACACTGTAAAACTACAAATTAATATTTGTGAAAAGACAGAATTTTTTTTAAATTAAAAAAATATATAAACAAATATTGTTTTCTGGAAAATTACTACAAAAAAGACACTAAATCACGAGAAAAAAAGTGTAAAATCACCAAAACTGACCAAAAATAACCACTAAAAGACCCAAATCACCCTAACAACGTGACAAATGACCACAAAAAGACTTTAAACCAACAGAAAAAGTGTAAAATCACAGATAAAAACCTTAAAATGACCACAAAATTACCAAAAAAAAGGGCCAAAATCAAACGTGAGAAGCCCTGGAAGTGTCTCCTGGGACTGTTACACTACAATATGGAACACTATCATTAAATTATTATTATTATTATTACTGGAGCAGCATTAACCATCTGTTCCTCGAAGAAAAAAGCAGGAAATAAAATCCCTGCAGCTGTATTATCATGTGTTGCTAATGCTAATGCTAATGCTAATGCTGTGGGTGTTCTGCTGATGGCTCTTCTTTAGAGGTTTGTTTTGCTGCTCATTTGGAAGCTGCTGTTCTCTGGGAGTTTGCGGCGCTGCATATTTTAAACCTGATATTCTTTGTTTGTTTCAATCAACCTGTTTAATCTTGTCTCTTTGGCTTCGTCACATTCTCGACCCTCATGCCTGGATTGGTTTTGCCCACCCTGAAGCCCGCCTCAGGACAAATCAATTAGGTTTTCAAGCTGCAAAGGTCCAAAACCCGGTAACCTTTCATGATGTTTATTCATGGCGCTGCAGCCCATCAGGTGTTTGGAGTTCAGGTGGTGAATAATCCCAGACGCCCTGCGATGAAGACGACGGCTGCTGCAGCCTTCGGGCTCCTCGACGCTCGGCGTGACGTTCTGTAAAGGTTCCCCCGGGAACGACTTTAATCGGAATCGGTGTTCCGCCGCGGGAGGCCGCAGCGGGAATCAAACCCTCGACCGTGACGGCATCGACGCGCCGCTTATTAAGACGCTCGGCGGGTTAGGAAGGAGCCACAGGTTGTCAGACACAACAGCAGGGCTGGAGATGAAATTAATATTTAATGTCCAATTTGGTTTAAAATATGCAGAATAATTTAACAGAGCGACAGGAGGGGAGCCGCACGCAGAAAATAAAGAACACCAGGCTGCTGGTTTATTCAGCGTTACAGTAGAGGGAAGCACTCTGTAGCCGTGTTCTATGCAAATATGTGACTGTTAATGCTTTAAACTGTAAACGTAACTATATGGTGTAATAGTGTCGGGATCAGCAGACGGACGCCACCCAAAGAAAGAAATATTAGTGCTGTCCATTTTAAATGCCAGCAGCCCACTGTTGAACTGGTCATTTAAAACCCTTCCCTTAATGAATGTCACTTAACACGCCTCTAGCATCCAATTATTGGTTTTAAATTCATGATTTTAAAAAAACGATGCAGCGTCACCACAAGAAGACCGCAAAAAGGTCTGAAGTCACCACAACGAGATGCTTAATCAGCTGAGAAAAGTGCGAAATCACCACTGGATAACGTAAAATCACCACATAAAGATGGTGATGGAGTGTTTTCAGAAATCGGTGCAGCTGCTGTGCTCCAAATACGTTGTTATCACCTCGGCATGAAGTACAAAAAGATGCTAACTCACCGAAAAAAGAGTAAAACTGCCTCTAAAAGAGCAGAATCACTTTGAAATTACCATTAAAATACTAGAAAATATGAGTATATGCTATAAATAGACCAAAATCAGCACAAAAATGTGCGAAACCACCACTAAAAATGCAAAATAATTTCCACTGAAAGACATAAAATCGTCATGGCAGATGTAAAATTACTATACAAAGACGTGAAAACACCCCAAAAACACACAAAGCCACAATAAATACAAGTAAAGCACCACAAAAATATCAAAATCATGCCAGCAATGTGTGAAATCACCACAAAAAGACACTAAATCACCAGGAAAAAAGCATAAAATCACAGATAAAAGCCTTAAAATTAACACAAAATGAAAGAAATTAGCACTAAAAGACACAAAATCACCACAACAGATGCAAAATCACTCCAGAAGGACAAGAAAACGCCTCAAAAACACAAAAAAACATCATAAAACACAATAAAAACACCAAAATCACAACAAAATCACCAGAAAAAAGTGTAAAATCGCTGATAAAAACCTCAAAATTACCATAAAACTACTAAAATTACCAATAAAAGACCAACATTACCGCAAAAAGACTCAAAATCACCTCGAAAAAATGCAAGATCACCACAAAATGACCATCAAAAGGCACAAACAAAACTATCGTAAGTATCAGCAAAGCGACCACAAAAAGGTCAGAATCACAACAAAATCATTCCAGCATTGTGTGAAATCGCCACAAAAAGACACTAAATCACAAGAAAAAAGTATAAAATTACAGATAAAAACTGTAAAATTACCAATAAAAGGCCAAAAATGACCACAAAAAATTAAAAATTACCACAAAAATAATGAAAAATCACCAGCGGATACAGTATAATAATATGTGTAGCTGGTCCATTTCAGTAGAAAACTAGAAAAGCACTAACTTAACCTCCACCAAGCAGCTTCAGTCCACCCCCAACACAATCACCCAGTTCACATATTTTGTATGGAACGTTACAGATGCAAATGTAATTACAGACAGTTCAAATGTCCTACTGACAATGCGGCCTTCACCCCATCCGACCTAATGAACAGGCGCGGCCTCTAGCGCGGCAGCTCCTAACAGCCTCCCAGCTTCTTAGACAACCGGAGATAAGAATGCCAGCCCAACCGTGCGTATGTCGCTCAGGAAGGAAAGAGAACTCCGTCACTGTCGCTGTCTGTCGCGTGGAGACCCAAAATGTCATGTGGTCAGAGGGGGTTACCCCAAAAACAAGAGCGCCCTCTGGTGGCTTTTAGAGTAAACTGCATTTTATCGTCCACCTGGTTACACTTACATTAAAAAAACATCCTGGATCCAGACGGTGATCCGGATCAGTACCAACATTTCATCATTTGTCCCATTTCACACATTTCCTGAACGTTTCATCCAAATCCGTCCATGAGTTTTCGAGTTATTTTGCAAACAAACAAACAAACCACCACCGGCCATCACATAACCTCCTTGGTGGAGGTAATAACCAGCTTTAAATGACTCATTATGCTGCCAATAATAGCTTTTTATGTTGATTTAGGCGTTTCTTAAGCTCATAAAGTCACTCAGTGAGCTGTGGAACGTTATTAAAGAATAATCGATTGGTTGAACATCAGGTGTGACCTCAGTCCATCCTGATTTTCTTTGCTCGATTACATTCCTGTCTAAAACAGTTTATTTTGCAAGTCTTATATTCCAGGCTTGTGTTCTTCGTCATCCCCTGCTGCCCTGCTTCCACATCACTGCCTTGTGAGGCTTGTGTTTAGCAGCCGGGTCGACATCCACTGATAAAAGCCCGACACCTTTCATTCATCGCGGTGGAACCCGTTCACGTCGGAGCTCAGAGTCGCCTCCTCTGAACGTCAAGGATCCGACTCCGGACTGTGGATTGAGACTTTAAGAGTCTTACTGGCAGCGAGCTTATCTCCCGGCTAATCCAATTATAATAACCAGCCGCCCAGTCATAAGGCTGTCAGCGCGCTAAGCCTGTTACAATGGATCCGCTGCTCACGCCGGAGGAGCTGCATTCACAAACACAGGGCCCGCTAAAACAGAGGTGGAGAGTAATTGGCTTTAGATCAGAGACAGGAAACGATATGAATGAGTCGCTGACGTCGAGTGTGAAGGGAAACAAAACCTGCTTTGTCCCGTTTTGTTCGCTGCTGCAACAATACGACACGTTTCTGCAAATCAGACCAAAGCAGCTCGGTGGAAATGGAAAAAATGGCCTTAATAAGATTCATTTGGAGAAGTTTTCTAGTTCTAGTTTCTAGTAGAAGTCCTCACATATAATAAGATGAAACACATATTACATTATGTTTATTTCCTGCTAAACAACAGGATTCAACACTAAACAACTGTGGCGTCCCTCAGGGTTCGATTCTGGGTCCTTGAATCGAATTTTTTAAAATAGTAATTTGTTCTTTATGATGTTTGACCATAAAATTATACAGTTTTTACTGAATTTACATCAATAAAAATAGCATTATTTGCAAATATGTTCTGTTTTGTTAAATTAATTAAGATAATATTTGGAAAAAAAATACTAAAAAGTACTTTTTGCTGATATAATTTGTTCTTTTTTTATGCATCTATCTCATTTATTTTACAGTTTTTGCACATTACAATTCTTTTGCTGACAGATTTTCTTTGTTTTTTGAAGGGTCTATTGTTGTCAGAAGGTTTTCTAGTTCTCGTAGAGTTTCCAAAGAAATCCTCAGATATAATAAGCTATAAAAAACATACTACATTACCTCTATTTCCTGCTAAACAACAGGACCAAACAACGTGGTTTTACATATTTGGTGGCGTCCCTCAGGGTTCGATTCTGGGTCCTCTAATCTTTTCCATGTGGCATCATATTAATTGCAGATAACAGTATCTGAGAACCAGTCTCTACAAAATTACACTTCTAAAATCATTGATTATTAAATTGATTATTTAAAAATTATTAACTAGTTATAAATTACTAGTTACGTGCAAAAACAAACAAACAAACAAACAAACAAACAAACAAAAAACTGGCCAAAACTGCTGTCAAAAATCTGTATTCTATAAATAGTAATTTCTAATTCGTTACAATATTTGATTGTAAAATTACACTTTTTAAAGATTTACTTTAAATCAGCAAAAATATTATAATTACATATATATTTGCTAATATATATATTATTTAAAGGGGAAAAAATCAGCATATTAGGAATGCAAAAATGTAATATTTTTAACTATAATATTTTACGGATTTTTCCCTATTTTTTTTTAAAGGTATCATCGAGTAAAATCACAATAAAAATAAATAAAATAACAGCTAAAACTGTGAATAATGTCCACTTCGAAAATCAGTATTTATATAAATAGTAATTTGTTCTTTATAATGTTTGACTGTAAATTTGCTGGATTTAAATAAACTAAAAAAAATAGCATTAATTGCAGATATTTTCTGTTTTGTTAAATTAATAAAATAACATCTGGAAAAATTTACAACAAAGCCTTTTTGTTTATAATATATAGAATAATAATTTGTTCTTTTCCAGTGTGTGACCATAGAATTCATTCGTTTATTAATTAGTTTTACTGAATTTAAATGCGCTAATAAATAGATATTTGCTGTTATTTATGTCCGTTTTTGTGCTTGCCAGATTTTTTTATGCGTCTATTGTTGTTTAAAGTGACGCCTTATTAATAGATTAATTTGACGCTTTATTGATCTCTATAAAAATGGACAAATACAAACTCTCCAGCAGTAAATATTAAAAACAGTTTCACCTTTACCAGCTACAATATTACAGTGACGGACACATGAATGCATCAATGACTAATAACAGTAATGTAATAAACATTATTCTGGAATTAACCAGTATGTCTATTCTGTATTATTGTTATTTTTACTGAAATAAAAGCTCTGAGTTCTACTTTTTGCCACTGCGGAGCTCGTTTTAGATGCATGTCATTGTTTTTTATGTGCACAGGTTTTCAGACTGATTAAACTACTTGCTGTAATTTCTATTTAATCACTGCGGCGGTTCGTCCAACTGCAACAAAACACGTCTTTGAATGAGCAGCTGAGACGATCCGCTGTTGAGTAATGAGCAACAGTCTTGATTATATGAGTTTGTGATTAAAATTCAAGCACAAATTTGCGTCTTGCACGAGCTTTTCTTTGCTCACCCTGATAGAAAACTCGATTTGTTTGGTTTGTTTGCAGCGTAGAAGGTCACCGAGAAAACGTAACGGCATTTATTACGTTACGAACAATCAGCCTGGTTTGGTTTGCAGCTCCTGTGTTGTTTGCTTTTTGCGTAAAACACATTTACAGTCGGTGTTAATGGATGCAGAAGGACACCGGGCCTGGTAAACACACCAAACACACCCTCCAGCTCTAATCCTGCTTGACAATCTTTATCCCCGGAGCTCTCAGGTTGCATCTGAGAGCCGTCGGCCTCCAGCACAACACAAACACACTCCGCACGCCGCTAACGGATGCTAATAGCCCGTAATCAAGCCTCCACTCACGGAGCCACTTCGCCTCCATCACCGCGTCGCGTTTTAAGCAGACAGACAGGTGCGAAGCCGCCCGATGCATCCCATAATGCACCTGTGTCAGCGAGCTAATGACCTCCTCTCTCGGTGTTTGTGTTTTGTTCCGTGTCCTTGCTGGAAGTTGGCTGTGATTTATCCGAGCTTGATTTTCAGGCAATTTGACAAAGAGGCTCCATTAGCGGCACAGAGGTGGAAAACACAGCGGAACCCGAGGCTCTCGTACACCTGGGGGCCGTTTCTGGCAGGTAGTCGGGCGGATATTTCACAATTCACGTCAACAAAGTGGAATCTGTTCCCAGTCAAGAATTTCTAAACCTTTTGTCGACATTTTCGTGTCAATTCCCGCATCTGAACCTCAACGCTGCCAAAAAAAGGTGGATGCAGCCTCCAGGTGTGAAAAGTGAAGCCTCAAAGCTGCGTTATGCGCACCAGCCAGCAGGGGGCGCCTCTTGTGGCGGCAAGAATAAATCTGCTTGCGTAAAAGTCAACAGCACACAATGTGTTTTTATGTGTGTTTTGATGTTTGACATTAGAAAAAGTGTAAGTCAAAACTGTTTGTTGCTTTTACGCTACAGTATTTTTGTTGTTTTTAACTCCAGACATTATGAAAAATGGTCGACAGGAGTGGACATGAAAAAAAATCACCACTCGCTAAACTATAAACAACTCCTGAAGATTTATCTCTAGCTTTCTCTGGACAAAGTTTAGTTTGTTTCTTCTTCTTCATGGTTAATTTTTAGCCGTTTTAGCTAGTTTTAGCCAGTTTAGCTAGTTTAGCCATTTTAGCTTGTTTTAGTCATTGTTTTAGTTATTTTAGCTAGTTTTTGTAATTTTAGCTATTCCTAGCTAGTTTTAGCCGTTTTAGCTAGTTTAGCCATTTTAGCTCATTTTAGTCATTTTAGCTAGTTTTAGCCAGTTTTAGCTAGCTTATTCGCCCTCAAGCAATTAATGGAAAATGACTCATTTTTATTTTTTTAGGTTTGGTTTTTGTTGTTTGTTTTTGCAACATTGTAAAAGCCAGCTTGAAATTCACTTGACAGTTATTTGTAATCTACAGTTCACTGTTGCGCCTCGACGCCTTTAAAGTTATTTACCGTCTTCTGCTCTGTTCATTTATTTGGAATGCAAACAGCAAAAATTTAAAAGTCTTTTGCTTTATTTTAAAACAGTTAATGAGCTTTAAGCAAGATGGAAAAATCTTTTTTGAATGAATTCTGATGGCAGACTTTTCAATTCACGGCTGTATCATGCAGCATGATGTTTATTCTGTAAGTTACGGTCACGTTTATTGGAAAACAGGCAATAAAATCGATCGATTACTGCTCAGGATATGCAGCGTTTTTCTGATCTTAGGTCCCGCCCACAGCTCTGTCTGATTGGTTACAAGTCACGAGCAACAGCCAATCAACACGGAAGGAAAAAAGCTGAAGCTCAGCATGTAAAATATAAATAATTAAATGAATTCCAGTGAAGCTCTGAGTTGGAGTTTGACACCATCGGTCCCAAATATTGGTTATTAATCTCCTTGATTACTAATGATTGGTATTAACCCTCAACAAAATGATATTATTTGACCCCCGAGTCCATTTAAGAGAACGTCCTGCCAAGATAAGAGTCCGTGTCGTTTAATGAAACCTCCAGAAGTCGTCTTTAAGTTGATAATTCGTGTCGTCAGTGGAGGTTTATTCATCCCTGTCAGCTTCAGAATCGGTTCCACTCCTCTGCAGCCGATAATTCACTTCATCCAGACAAGAAGACCATTCCCAGGGAGCAGAACGAGGCTTTTACAGGATCGCAGGTAGCTCAAGTGCTTCCTGGATGGCTTCATAAAGCTCATAAAGTACTCCGACGGACTTTTATGGATCCTGAACAACTTCAGGTAATTATATTTTCCCTAAAGTGTTTTTCTTCTTCTGTGTTCCGTCTTGTAATTTAGATTTGAGTCTAATTAGGCCACATTTAGAACAAAATCTTGAAATGATCTGCGTGACATTTAGTCCGTGCGCCCCGCGGAGCCCCGGGATCAGCCGGTAATTAGGCTCCCAGATAAACTCAATCAGCGCTAATGGTTTGATTGATCGGTAAAATTAGCGGCAGGGTGAGGGGGGATTTATTCAGAGCCACGGAGGACATCAACAGTACTTTCTTCCACAGTTAGTTTTTACTGTAGAACAAATTAAACGTCCCTAAAGACACAGGAGGTTCAAATACCTCAGAACAAACCAGCCAACACCGAACTGATGAGACTTTCTGCCTCATTTTGGAAAATTCCAGACTGGTTTCTGTCATTTTGGACAAATTTTGAGTCATATTAGACTCACTTTTGTTATTTAGGACCAATTTTACGTCATTAAGACACATTTTGGACATTTTTGAATAACTTTAAACCTTTTTTTGACTTATTTTGCACAATTTTAGACTCGTTTTCAGCAGGTTTTTGTCATTTAGGACAAATTTGGAGTTATTAAAGGTCCCATATTATGCTCCTTTTCAGCAGGTCCACATCGGTCTCAGAGGTCCCAGAACAGTCAATTTGAAGTTTGTTGCCTAACTATGCTACCATACGTTAGCTGCCATGCTAACAGCACATTCAACAGGCTACCATGCTAGGTAGGCCGAAACAGTAAAGCAACATGAAACGGTAAAACTCACAGCTCCCATGTTTGTAGTCAGGTGATTGACAGCTGGTACCGATCCATGCTTTGTCTTCAGATTCTTAGCGAACCCTGATTTGTACTGGGCCTCGTTGAGAAAACAGTCCTCAGTGAAGTGGTGACACACACATCCGACATTTTAGGAGTTGTTGTGGGGACGTTTCCATCGAAAATAAAATTAATCCACTGGGCCTTTAAAGCCTCAGACGAGAAGGAAGTAAAAATATAAAAATAGATTCCTGTGCTCGTCTGTGTAGCCAACAACAGAGCAACTGCTGTGCTTTGCGGTGCGTTCAGGGGAAGTACGGGAATGTTGATGCCTGTTTTGAATGTGTATGGCCTGTATGTGTGAATGTTGATTTGTTCACTCACCAAAAGCCTATAAATGGATTTATATCTTGTTACTTGTGGTGATTACCGTATACATGATAGTCTCTCAAATGTTCACAGGGAAAAGAGTGAAACGGACTCCAAGCCTGTCTATTAGCTCCAGTCATAATGCTGCAGACTTTACGTGATGACAGTGAAGACGTCACAGACATTATGTACGGCTGAAGTCCGCGAGGCTCAGTCTGCAAGTCCAGACTTTAGACCAATTTTTGACTCATTTTTGTTGCCTTTGAACGGGTTTCTGTCATTTACGACACATTGGGGACTCTTTTTAGGCAAACTGATGAGTCACACGAGACCTGTTTTGTCACTTTGGACACATCTGGAGTCATTTTGGACGGTTTTAAGTCGCCTTCATTGAGGACAAATGAGACAGGGGCAAAAAAAGGACCCAGAAACTGCTTGAACTATAGAGGACTGATGACTTCTTGCCCTTGCAAACTGAAATCATTTGTGGTTTTGGACTTTTAGTCGAGTGTTTCTCATTGTTTTTTGACTCTTACACACTAAAAGTTTTCTACAATCCTTTGAAAAATAACTACTTTTTTTGTTTGTTTGCTTTTTGTTCACCCAAAAACTGCTCCAGAAGGTCGACGGTTCAAACGGAGACAAACAGAATCTGCACCTGCGAGCGGAAGATAACTCCAACCTGAGCCACCTGAAGGTTCAGTCGCGAGGAATTAATTGTTTTGTTGGTTTGTCGGAGTGAAAACTTTCCGAGCCTCCCGCCTTTTACAGTCAGCAGCAGCAGCAGCAGCAGAACCCTCGGAGCATGAAGAAGCAGCTCCAATTGGCTTTACTGGAAGCGATTTCGCTCGTTTATTTGCTGAACGGAGTGAAAAAGGAACGGCGAACGTCTCCCGGCTGCAGCGGAACCGATCGGCTAAAACATAAGCACCTTTTTGTTACTGGGGGAACGGCGGGACGTTAAACCCGGCGTCACCTCGGGCGACTCTGCCGGCAGCCGACGGCGGGCCGAAGAGCTGCAGGACGGTCGGACGAGGCAAACGCACCAACACACAACCACGCAAACACACCAACACACACTCTCTCACAGCTGAAGCGGAAGAGATAACGGCGGCAAAGCAGTGAAAAGGTAATCAGGTGTGCTCAGCCATGCAGAGGGAACTTCGGAGCTGCGATTGTGGGGTTCGGAGGGAGGCGACGGAGAAAGTTTCCATCTCCAGAACTTCTTCCGCAAGCGTAAAAGAGGAGAGGAGAAGTTTATCGCACAAACACGTCGGAGGGTTTACAGGCCGGGAGGTGGAAGTCGAATTGTTCGGGAGGAAAACTTGTGATGGAGGAGTTTCCTCACGTTGCCGAGGTTTTTAAGTTGTGGCACCGAAACCAAAATGACCAGACCGGAGGACAAGACAGGTTAACGGACCTTTTAGCGGATCAAATGTTCTGTTGAATTAAAGCAGCACAGACTCATTTTGAACCATTTCTTGTTATTAGAGACTAATTTTAAGTCATTTTGAGCATTTTAGGAGTCATTCTGGACAATTTTAACGAACTGCAGACCAGTGATTCTCAACTGGTCCAGCCTCAGGACCCACTATGTCTCTATTAATGACGGTCACGACCCAGATTTTTGAAGTTTGCTGCTCCTGTTAACAAATTAAGGTTCATTTGGGTGTAGTCTCAATGCATTTTGATGCAATTTAGGAAAATTTCGGCTTTATTTTTTTTGCTAATTTTGGTATTTTTGGACGCTTTTACCAAGTTTTGGGCATATTTTGGCCCATTTTTACAGATTCTGAGCACATTTTGGTTCATTTTTGGGATGTTTTAGCATCAATTTCTCCATTAAGCTGGCAGAGCTGAATCTAGAGGTTAATAGTGGGCTACTACTGGTGTCACCACCACTAAATATCCTGCTACTTGGGGGGGTATGCTTATGCGGCCCTCTAAAAATAGCTTCGCGACCCACTTTTGGGTCCCGACCCACCAGTTGAGAACCACTGCTAGAGACCAATTTTTGACTCATTTTAGGTCGTTAAGTTCAAGTTTTCCTGTGTGAGGTTTACATTCAGATATAATGACATCCCACATTTAAGAAGAGCTCAAAAGGGGAAACTGCTACCTAAGCGTGTTAGCATCCCTCATTGAAAACAATGGAATGCGTTAGCCACAAGCTAGGAGCAGCCGGAGATGTCCAGCGGCCTCAGTCAGTCAAAGAGGCGGCTCTGCTAAGGATGCAGTGGAGCAGGAGTACCAGGGGCACGACCGAGGCGCTAAGGTTTGGACTAATTTTAGACAATTTTGGACATGTTTTTGGTCGTTTTAGAGTCATTAAGACACATTTTGAGTCTTGTTGGACAAACTTGGAGTGGTTCTGGACAAACTTTGAGTGGTTCTGGACAAACTTTGAGTTGTTTTGGACAAACTTTGAGTCGTTTTGGACAGCTGTTGACTAATTTTTAACAGGTTTTTGTCATTTAGTACAAATTTGTAGTCATTAGGACAAACTTTAGACTCATTATGAACCAACTTTCAGTTACAAGTTTTTGTCAGTTAGGACACATTTTTAGACATTTAGACAAACTTTAAGTCATATTAGACGAGTTTTTATCAATTTGGACCAATTTGGAGTCATTAAGACAGTTTTTAAGTGACTTTAGAGGCATTTATGGCTCATTTTGGACAATTTTTTTTTGACTCATTGTCAAATTTTGCAATCACACTTATGTATTTACTGTTATGTGTGGTCACTTCCCAAAGTTTACATCAGCTGACTAAATAAATGAAATCAGTATTTGAATGTAAAAGCTGTTGCTCGTGGTGACAAATTCACATTTTTTAACCACCTGAACTCACTATTTTAGTTTCACAGGCCACAAGTTTATTTGTTTTTCATTTTCTCAGACAGTTTGGAGACTAACTAGAGAAGAAACTTGGAACCAGAGTGAGATATTTCTGGAAATAAAAGCTGCTAAAGATCAAATCCAGGTGAGTTTTCAGCTTCGTATTTAATAATTAATGCGGGTTTAAGGAGTTACAGGTAGAAAACAGGAAGTCAGAGCTGTTTAAAATCAAATTTATCATCTTAAAAGACAATTAAATGTGAAACTCCGGGCAGGTGTCCAGGTCCTGCAAACTCACAGCCCATAATAGTATAAAAACGGCGCTTCCACTTACAGCAGGAGCGTCTTTTACTTTGAAATACAGCAGCAGTCGTAGCTGTTGTACTGCAGCAAACGAAGTGTGATCAGAACACGTCGGTCTGCAGCCGACAGACTGATTAAAACGTCAGAATGAAGAGAGAGTCGGCAGCGATTCACCTCCTCACTGGATGAGTGACGCTTTATTCTGACAGCCTCTTCTACTTCCTCCTTCCTGCCGACTGTCTGTCACTGTTTACCTAAACATCTTAAACAGTCTCTTCTCTTCTCTTTTTCTTCTCCGACGTCTGAAGTAAAGCAGATCCAGAGTTTAGTCGTCTGGGTGGGGAGGAGGTGATGGAGCGATTCAGCCAAGCACCTGGAAACACAGCTCAGGACCATTTAATGATGAATTTAGACCCATTATTGAACAGTTTTAAACCCGTTTTGACTCGTTCTGGACGCCCTGCTGCCATCTGGGTCAGATTTAGACACATTTAGAGTAACTATGGACGGTTTTGATCAACTTCCAACCAGTTTTTGTCTAATTGTGGACAATTAGTGACTCGTTTTTAACTGCTTTTTGTCATTTAAGAGAAATTTTGAGTCACTAGACGACTTAAGGGCTCATTTTGCACAAACCTTGAGTCACATTAGACACGTTTTTATAATTTAGGTCAAACTTGGAGTCACTATGGACAGTTTCGAGTGACTTCAGATGAATTTCAGACGCACTTTTGTCACATTTTGAGTCATTAGAACAAATAGTGGACTCATTTTGGACAAACCTTGAGTCAAACTAGCGAGGTTTTTGTCATTTAGGACACATTTTGAATGATTTTAGACAGTTTTAAATAACTTTAGATGCATTTTTGACTTATCTTGGGCAAACTGTGGGTCATTTTTCACAGATTTTTGTCATTTAGGTCAAAATTTGACAGTTTTGAGTAAATTTAGATGAATTTTGGACTTATTCTGGACGTGTTTCTATCATTTAGGACCACTTTTAGGTCAGCAAGACACATTTTGAGTCGTTTGAGACATTCTCCATTAACCTTAGACCAACTTTCAACTCATTTTTAACAGGTTTTTATCATTTAAGACAAATCTTAAGTCATTAGGATAATTATCGGACTCATTTCTGGTCAAAGTTTGAGTCGTCTTGGACATATTTTTGTCATTTACGACAATTTTAAACAGCTTTACTACAAGTTTTGACTCAGTTTAGACAATTTTGAACATGTTTTTTGTCATTTAGGACAAAATTTGAGCCATTAAGACACATTTTTGAGTCACTTTGAACAGTTTTGAGGAACGTCGGACAAATTTTGGACTCATTTTAGAGGATTTTTTGTTATTTAATGCAAATTCTGAGTTATTAAGACCCATTTTGAGTAATTTTGGACAGTTCCGATTTACTTCAGATGAATTTTTGGACCCATTCTGGACACGTCTTCTTGAATTTTTGACCTGTTTTGGGCAATTTATGACTCATTTTTACCAAGTTTTTATCATTTAGGGCAAAATTCAACAGTTCATTAACTTTAGATCAATTTTATTTTTAATTTTGGACAAGTTTTTGCCATTTAGGACGAATTCTGAGTGATTGTAGTCACTTTTTTCACGTCTAAAGAGATATTTTCACCGAATAAATGAACGTTAAATGATTGTTGTTCAGGTTTATCACTTTTATCTGTAGACGTTGATCACGTGTGTTCACTTATGTCATAGAAATCCAACATCTTCCAGTTAGTTTTTCACATTTCTGAATTATCTGCAGGGAGGTGAGCGACTCGAAGCACGACTCAGCAGCAGCAACAATCGCAGCACAGATGAAACCATGAGTCAGGTTCATCTTTTAGCAGAACAGCAGCGTCTCTTTAGCAGCTCTTCACCCGCACTGACCTCAGGAACCAGCTCCGACGCTCTCGGAGCTGCCGGCCCTCTGAAGCGCAGACCTTCCTCTTCTTCACAGCTAACATTACTTTTTACTGCGGAGCCAAAACTCAACTACAGACTCCTAAAAGCTCGAGAGCCCGAGGCGAACGGCCGAGTGTTTGAGGCCGACCGGAGCCAAAATAGAAAGAATGAAACCCAAAGCGTCCACGTGGACAATTCAAGAGATGCTGCTGTGGCAATTTAAACCACTAAAGACTCAACTTTTAAACACAAACGGAAAAAATGATTCAGCTGTAAACCTCTGACCCTGCCGGAGACTTGAAAAGGCCTGTTTTCTTTATAAACACACCAAAAATGAAACCGTCTACCAGCCAGACACTGCAAAGAACAGAGAGAATCACTGAAGCCTCCACTTTCCAACAGTCCTTTTCTACTTCAGATGTGCAGCTTTAGCGGGTTTGACCTTTTAAAAAGGAATAATTGCTAAAAAAAATTACAGCATTTATCAGAGCCGGAGACCGTGGAAACAAAAAGAACCGAATCGAAGCCTCGGAATCGTTGATAAATACTTTATTCTACATTTATTATGTTAAAAATTCTTCAAAAATCAACCGTTTCCTCC
The DNA here is from genome assembly GCA_024666655.1 of Dascyllus trimaculatus. Lineage (NCBI taxonomy): Eukaryota > Metazoa > Chordata > Actinopteri > Pomacentridae > Dascyllus > Dascyllus trimaculatus. The sequence goes on along the minus strand of CM045463.1, from coordinate 3,107,103 downwards.
AGCAAGATTCTGGTAAAAACAGAAAATTCTGAGACCCTCAGCACAAATAAGAAGCCATGACTGACTGAGCTGCGATCGACAGACAAGTGGCAAAAATTCAGAGAGTTTCCAGGTTGAACTGCAGGCAGTGTTTTCACAGAACCACGAGATGGAAACACACGACAGCCTCAAATGTCACTAAATCCTGCAGCAAAAGGCCCCCAGCTGTCGTATATAATGAATTATGCAGCACTAAAATGAGCTGGCAGGCTGGGAAGTCATGTTGTTTTTAAAAAGTGCCAAAATGACAGCATTTGTCGGAGTCACAAGCGGTAAAAACAAAGATATTCAGCTTCCTGCCTCTGTCTGGACAGATCATGTGTCACGTAGAGTCGAATGAACCATAATTTATAAGCTAAAAGTCATCACATGTCACCAAAACAAACAGCTTCATTCCACGTGTCTTGATTAAAAATTTGCCGCCAGATTCTGTCAAAAACGGAGAAGCCATGACTGAGTTTCCAGGTTGAACTGCAGGCAGTGTTTCCACAGAGAGACTGAGAGGAAAATCAAACATACTGGATCGATAAATCAATGCAGCACAGCTCAGAAACAGGAGACAGTAGTTGGAGATACATCCAGCATGGAGGAACATCTTCCTACAGATGATGAGCAAAGTAGAGAGGAAAACACTGGAGTTTCATTTGTGACAAGAACTCAACAAATCGGAGCCTCAGACTGTGATATTTCCTCAAAATGACTTTATTCTTCAACCACCTGTATCAGAGTCTGTTAAAACACTAATCTGCACTCTATGACGCAACAGATCGACTCAGCTGTGACCAGCAGTCAGAACTTCAGAGTTTTTGGATGAACTGCAGGCAGTGTCAACACCAAACACCACACCAGAACCTATCAGCTGTGATACAAGCTCTGCTACATCCATCCATCTATCATCCATCCATCCATCCATCATCCATCATCCATCTATACATCCATCATCCATCCATCTATCATTATCCATCCATCCATCCATCATCCATCCATCTATCATTATCCATCCATCCATCCATCATCCATCCATCTATCATCATCCATCCATCCATCTATACATCCATCATCCATCCATCTATACATCCATCATCCATCATCCATCCATACATCCATCCATCCATCCATCCATCCATCCATCCATCCATCTATACATCATCCATCCATCCATCTATACATCATCCATCCATCCATCCATCCATCCATCTATACATCCATCCATCCATCCATCATCCATCAATCCATTCATCTATACATCCATCCATCTATACATCCATCCATCCATCATCCATCCATCCATCCATCCATCCATCCATCCATCCATCCATCTATACATCCATCCATCCATCCATCCATCCATGTATACATCCATCCATGTATACATCCATCCATCTATACATCCATCCATCCATCTATACATCCATCCATCCATCTATACATCCATCCATCCATCTATACATCCATCCATCTATACATCCATCCATCCATCATCCATCCATCCATCCATCCATCCATCCATCCATCCATCCATCATCCATCCATCCATCCATCCATCCATCCATCCATCCAGGAGGGATCCGGATCAGATGTTCAAACCACCTGAGCCACAGCTGCCCTGTGTGTCGATGTATAGATGGATGGATGGATGGATGGATGGATGGATGGATGGATGGATGGATGGATGGATGGATGTATAGATGAATGGATTGATGGATGATGGATGGATGGATGTATGGATGGATGGATGGATGGATGTATAGATGGATGGATGGATGGATGGATGTATGGATGGATGTATGGATGGATGGATGGATGATGTATAGATGGATGATGGATGGATGGATGGATGGATGGATGATGTATAGATGGATGGATGGATGGATGGATGGATGGATGGATGGATGGATGGATGGATGATGTATAGATGGATGGATGGATGGATGGATGGATGGATGGATGATGGATGGATGATGGATGGATGATGGATGGATGATGGATGGATGGATGGATGGATGGATGGATGGATGGATGGATGGATGGATGGATGGATGTATAGATTGATGTATAGATGTATGGATGGATGATGGATTAATGGATGGATGGATTAATGGATGGATGGATGGATGTATAGATGGATGATGGATGGATGGATGGATGGATGTATGGATGGATGGATGGATGTATGGATGGATGGATGGATGATGTATAGATGGATGGATGGATGTATGGATGGATGGATGGATGGATGGATGGATGTATGGATGGATGGATGGATGGATGGATGGATGGATGGATGGATGGATGGATGGATGGATGGATGGATGGATGGATGGATGCTGATGGATGGATGGATGGATGGATGGATGATGATGTATAGATGGATGGATGGATGGATGGATGGATGGATGGATGGATGATGGATGGATGATGGATGGATGGATGGATGGATGGATGGATGGATGGATGGATGTATGGATGGATGGATGGATGATGGATGGATGGATGGATGGATTAATGGATGGATGGATGGATGTATAGATGGATGATGTATAGATGGATGTATAGATGGATGATGTATAGATGGATGTATAGATGGATGTATATCCCTCATATGACAGCTATTGTATGCCTCAGACTAACTTCAACAGATTTAATGAAGCGGCATCCTGTGAAAAGGAGCTTCTTGTTGGAATCAAACATTCGGCACGTTGTTTTAATTCGCTCTCGACGTCTGAGCCATGACTTCTTCTCGTCACCTGGATGAGAAACCACAGATTCTCACAGAAGAAGACGTTAAGAAACTCTGAAGCGACCCGACCGTGACCCTCGGAGAGAACAAAGAAGAAAAGCACGAAGGGAAGCGACGACCTCGAACCGAAGAAAGAGATGAAACACCTCCGGACCGGGCGGGAAGCAGGTTGAAGCTGCTCGTTTCATTTCCAACCTTTGAACGTTTGAGGCGTCGGCGGCTTCGTTCCGGCCGTCGGGGGAAATGGCGGCTCACTGGAAACGCCATTTGGGTCACTCAGGCTAATAGCTGTTAGCTGCTGTTTTATTATGGACTGTTTAATGCAGGGCTTTCTGGGTAATGATGCTAAGTGCTGCCTGGATGCTGCTGCGTTCATAAATACTGATGATGAGGAGGAGGAGGAAGGAATCCCTCAAACTTTGGGGAAGTTTGAGCCTCATCGATCGGACGCTTCATCACCGCCGTCCGTCCGTCGCACATAATTCAACCTGTCTGCAGATGAAAACAGCAGAAGGAGAGAAACGTGTCGACGAAATGGAAAAACTCTGCAGGAGGTGAGTCGGCAGAAACACAGGAAGCAGCAGGGTGTGTTTATCCGGGAGTTCAGTGACGGACCGAGGCTTGAAGCTTCTGGATTTATTTAGGACTCGTCCTGAAGACAGTCTGTGCACCACATAGATTAGATTGATTTTTACTAGATATAAATAATAAAAACCATCCACCGCTGTCTGGAAACACTAAAGGAGGACTGAAAGCTCAGCAGCAGTTTGGTTTTTAAGACTTTCAAAGTAAAAGCAGAGTTTGAGATTCAACAAGAGTGTGAATCTGTACACTGTAAAAAATGTAAAAATTAACAACAGTGTTATTTAATGGATGTTGCCTGTTTTGTTGATTAATAGGAAATATAAATAACTAAATCACAGAAAAATATAATGATTTATTTGTTCACCCTAAAAAACACTTACAAACTGCAAAAAATATGAATTATTACTAATAATAGTTCTTTTTTTTTACCATCTGCTCTAAAAATGCACTGTTGTTGCCGCATTTAAGTCAGAAAAATATATTTTTTCAACAGCTATCTGCTGATATTTATAGGGAAATAAATTATGTATACTAGGCATTGAGAATTGGTAAAATATTTTCCCTGTTTTAGTAAATTAAAAATAATAAAAAGATGTTAATTTACATGTTAATGCTCATGAAAACGGGCCAAAATTATGAAAAAATGTCCACATGAGAAATCTGTATATTTACAAATAGTAATTTGCTCTTTAACAATTTTTATTTTACTCAAATCAGCCAAAAAAAATGTCATTATTTTACCTTAATTTACCATTATTTGAAAGAAAAGCTATGTATTATTTCAGATTGAAAAATGGTAAATCTAATTTTGAATATTAATTGATAGATTTATCCTGTTTTGTTCAATATTTATTATAAATAGTAAATTAAAATAATAGTTAATAATGATTTACATGTTGAAAAAACAAAAATAAAAATGGTGGTTTGTTCTTTTACAACATTTCACGACAGAATTATATGATATTCGATTTTTCATGATTATATTTAATGATATGTCGAATTATTTGGAATAAAAATAATGTATTTTAGAGATTAGAGATTTTTTAAAACCTTTTTTTAACATATTTTTCCTGCTCATTCCCTGTTAAATTAAAGGAAACATCTCACAGGATGAAAGTATTAATTTACATTTTAATGTTTAAAAAAACAAAAAAAAAGCTTTTTAAAATAGGCTTAAACTATAAATATAAAAATAACACTTTGTTCTTTTACAACATTTCACCATAAAATTACATCACATTAGAATTTCATAATTATTTTATTATTTTTTATGAATTAATTGATCAATAATTTATTAATATTTTTTATTATTTGGAATAAAAATGGTGTATTTTATAGATTTAAAAATGGGACATAATTTTTTTAAACCGTTATTTTACATATTTTCTCTGTTCTGTTAAATTACAGATAATATCTAGTAAAACCACAGCATGAAAGTATTAATTTACACGTTAATATTTGAAAAAAAACAGGCAGACCTTCCTTAATTACTAACGCTGCAGGGTGTTAGCCTCAATAAATAATACAAATAAATATATTTACTTAATTTAAGCCATTTAATTAATAACACTGTGGGGCTTTATTATGTGTTACAGTCAGGTAAAGTACTATTCTATGTGATTTTGCAGGGTTTCACTCCCTCATATGTAAATGAACTCACAGAATAAATTACATCTCAGAGTCTGAGCCCTGATGTTGTTCGGTTCAGTCCTTTTCTTTGTTTAAATGTGCTCCAGGAGCCGACAGGACTCCTCATCTCCGTGTTTAAACTGCGTCAGACGGATTATTTAAATAGGATCCTTCAGAGAAACTGAACCTGTCCTGGGCTGTTCTGCAGAAACCTGAACGTCTTCCTTCTGAGAGCCTCGGTTTGGTTTGTTCAACACAATGTCAGCCGTCAGACTGAGCTAATAACGCAGAACCGCTTCCTCATAACCACAAGTAAATATGAACAGACGTGAATAAACATGAGCCTCTAATCGCCGCCGCATGAAACATTCATGAGGACTCCTGAGGCCGGGGTAATGAGGTCGACGCGGATCACAGACGGACCCAACGCTCAGACCTCATCAGGCTGTCTCGTTCAGAGCCAGACCAGCTCAGCCGATCCAGAGGTTTGGATCCGTCACGCTCAGGCTGGAACGAAGAACCAGAGCAGAGAAAAAGATGTTGTCTGGATTCAGAGATGAACCGACACGAGGTTCGAAACAAGAAGACGAACAATCAGAATCCAGGCTGACGGAGGGTTTATGGTCCCTGAGCTTCGACTGGAGGCAACATAAAGGAGTTTAACTGGTGGTGTATTTGACTTTATCGACATTAACACACCTGATGTTCAGGTCGGTGAGCGTCTCAGTGTCTCAGCTCACATTTACAACAGACTCTGAACCCTTAAACTCACCAGCGAGTTTAAAAGGCGCGTTCATGTTGAAAAAAAAGCCAAAATTCAAAAAGTTATCTGAGCCAGAAACTGTGAAAACTGAAAAATTCTGCAGGTTTTCAACTTTCTCACAGTCTTTGAACAAGTCATGTGTGATTTAAGGTTCAATCAGGAAAATTAACCAAATCTGAGCTTCAAATTCTAACTTTCCATCTGAATCGTTTCTTCAGATCCTGTAAAAAAACTAAATGTTGTGTTCCTTTGTTCGACTAAGGAGCTAAGACGTGTTATTATTAATAAAATCACCAAAATTACACCATTTATCAGAGCCAAAAACTGTAAAAAATAAAAGAAATCTGCAGGTTTTCATCTTTCTGACAGTCTTTGAACACATCATGTGTGATTTAAGGTTCAATCTGGAAAATTCACCAAATCTGAGCTTTAAATTGTGATGTTTCATTAAAATCGTGTCTTTATTTGAAGAAACCCCACCAACACGTCCACCAACACGCCTTTTAGCACACAGACTTTTTCAAATCCCAAACAGTTAACTACTTGCAGTAACCAGATCCTGTGCAAAAACTAAAAAATCTGCCTTCCTTTGCACAACTGAGAAGCCTAGGGATGTTTATTTTTAATAAAAATCACCAGGACGAGTAGAAACTGGAGAAAAGAACTTTACTTTGAAAGTCCTTGAACAAATCATGAGCAACGTCAGGTTTATTCTGGAAAATTAAAACTAATATTTCATCGAAACCACTTAATTCTACTAAAAAATCCCACAAAATGAACCAAATGCAGTCACCAGATCCTCTAAAGGACAGAAAATTCTGTGTTCTTTGGCAGAACTGAAAAGCCACAGCTAATCCTCTGAGCCTCAAAGCAGCCGCAGGTTGGAAAAGCAAGTTTTCTTTTTAAAAAAAAATGCCAAAATGACATCATTTATCAGAGCCAGAAACTGTAAAAATGGAAAAAATCTGCAGGTTTTCATCTTTCTGACAGTCTTTGAATATGTCACATGTGATGTAAGGTTCAATCTGGAAAATTAACCACATCTGAGCTTTAAATTCTAATTTTCCATCTGAATCGTTTCTTCAGATCCTGTAAAAACTAAACGTTCCGTGTTCATTTGTTCGACTAAGGAGCTGAGACGTGTTAATATTAATAAAATCACCAAAATTACACCATTTATCAGAGCCAGAAGCTGTAAAAATGAAAAAAATCTGCAGGTTTTCATCTTTCTGACAGTCTTTGAACACATCATGTGCGATGTAAGGTTCGATCTGGACAAGTGTGAAGTTGTTTTGGACAGATTTTAGATAATTTTAGACAGAATTTTGGTAATTTTGGGCAAATTTCAAGTAATTTTAACACAATGTGAGTCATCCTGGACAAATTTTGAATCAGTTTTACAGATTTTAAGCAGTTTTTGGACACATTTTAAGTTGTTCTGAACATTTTTCAGGTCATTCTGGACCATTTTTAATCATTTTAGTCAGGGTTTAGGTCATTTTGGGCTCATTTGAAGTCATTTTAACACTTTTAAAGTCGTTTTAACAGATTGTGACTCATCCTGGACAATTTTTTGATTCAATTTGAACAGGTTTTAAGCAGCTTTGGGCAAGTTTGTGGTTGTTTTGGACAGATTTGAAATCATTTTTACGCAAGTTGTGAAGCTCTGGACAGGTTTTGTGTCATTTTGGACACTTTTTAAGTTGTTTTGGACAAATTTTAGATCATCTGGGATAAAATCTGGTCATTCCTTTGCTTTGCTTTGAGCCATTTTAACACAGTTTGAGTCCTTCTGGTCAAACTTCAAGTCCTTTTGAACGCTTTTCAGGTCATTTTGGACCGTTTTTGATCGTTTTAGGCAGGGTTTAGATAATTATGGGCAAATTTCAAGTCATTTTAAACATACTTTGAGTCATTCTGGACAAATATCGCACCATGTCATTCTGCATTTCTGAGTTCTTCCTTCTTCATGGTTGTTCTGTTTCCACTGGACTTTACACTGCACTGAGAAATGAGGAAAACAGCGAGGAGAAGCAGCAGGGAGCGGACTTTTTGATGCGGATGTCGATGCTGGAGTCATTTCTTGTCGTCTCCTTGTTCCTCTGCAGCTGCTCTTCCTCTGCTTCGTCCTCTTCCCTTCTCTTCCTGCTGCAGATCAGAAGCCCAGACTTTGAGAAAACACTTCTTTCCCTACTAACTGCTGGATATCAGCTGGGTTAATTGCCGTCCTCGGAGTCTCTGCAGCGGAGTAAAATATGTAGAATCATTCCGACGCCCCATAAAGGATGCATTCATTACCTCTGGCTGCTCTCATCAGGCTCTAATCACCGGCTGGTTTCCTGTACGGAGGCCGACGAGGCGCCTTCGCCGAGTCGCTTCTCAGCCTCTAATTGAGTTTTCTCTCCTTTCATTTTACGGCTTCGTTCAGACGAAGAGATGGGAGAGACGTCATGCTCCAGACGCTGCTTTCTGATCAGGAGAGCGGCTTCTCCACATCCATTACCTGGACCTGTTAAGTGGTTTCTGCTAACTGGCTTCAGACTCAGCCTCGGGGTCGTTCTGCAGCTCTTAGTCCGATGTTTGGGAGGAAAACCTGAAGACTGAGGGCCTAAAAACGCACAAAGTTAACTGTTTGCTGAGTTTCTGGTGCAGCAGTGGAGGAAAAAGATGCAGGAAGTGACCTTTATTTTGAAAAATGTCAACATTCTACAGCTCAAATTCTGCTTCCTGTCAGTAAGAAAAGACTAAGTAGAAAATTTACCAAATCTAATCTTGAAATCTGAATAACTGTAATAAATTAAACTGTTCATCAAAGCCACAAACTGTAAAAGCAGGAAAATTCATCAGAGCCTCAACTTTCCGATGGTCTGTGAATGCATCATGTGTAAATTATCATTCCTTCAGAAAAAAATAGTCCCAAATACGTCCGTCCTGGTCAGAAATCATTTTAACTGTTGTATCTATGTTGTCCATGTGAAAAATAAATATTAAGAGTTATTTGAAAAAAAATAAAAAAAACTAAGGTCCTTGAACACATCATGTCCGATGTTCAGTTTAAATCCGGAAAATTCACTGAATCTGAATTTTAAATTGTTTTATTTCATCATATATATTCATTAAATCACTTTATTCTACATGTCTGAATTAAAAAGTTAGAAAAATATTAATTGAATGTCGAACATAAAAGATTTTAAACTATTATATTAAATAATCTATATTAAAATGTTGAATATTATAAGTATTAAATATTAACATTGAATTATTATTGTTATTTTAAATTGCAAAAATTACAATATCTAACTATTCTATATGCCTCGTTCAAAAATTCACCAAAAATCCTTCAGAATAAGAGACTCAATATAAAAGAAGAAAAAGTGGTGTTATATTAAAAAATACAAAAATAAAATTATTGAACGCATCATGTGTGATGTGCAGTTTTAAATCTGATCTGGGAAATTACCTTAATCTAAATTTTAAATTGTTATATTTCATCTTATATAATCATCAAATCACTTTATTCTACATGTCTTAATTTGAAAAATTAAATTGAATGTAAACTATTACAAATTTATCAAAGTATCATAATAAATATTAGATTAAATATTGCATTTCAAATACTAGAATTATTGATTATAACATAGTAAATTATTAAATATTAATTATAAAAATTGTAAATACTTAAATCTAATTATATTATAATTATTATTATTATTATTATTTTAAAATGCCAAAATTACAATATTTAACCGTAAAACCTGAAAAATTCCTCTTATTTTTCTTGTTAAGTTGAGATTCTTCTTCTTTATCTGCCTTAATCTCTGTTCTAATCAGTTTACACTCGACCTCGTCACAATAAAAGCTTCAATGTAAAGACAGACATCTACTTCCTGTGCTGCCGTCCCATCCACATTCCCGTCACTCCGTCCATCAGCTCTGACCAGCTCGGGTGTTTGTGTCGATGCTCATGAATGTATTAACGCTGGTAAACATGGAGCCGACCCACCGACCCACCGGCCGGCCGCCGTCTCCATTTGCATTTCAATCTCCTGGCTGAGCTCCTGTTTACCCGCCGCTCGTTTGTCTGCTGATGAGGAGCGTCGAGCTCTGATGGCGGAGGGGAAACCAGACCCCTGGCCCAGGAGGAGGAGGAGGCAGAATCTAGGCTGAAGCTGGAGCATGATGCAGCAGCGTGAAGGATGTTCATTAAAAATACTTTGAAAATTAAAGTTTTCAATATTTTATTCATTTATTTTTATCAATAATGGGTTCAAACTGTGATTTTTTCTACATTTACTGTCGTTGTACAGATGTTCCTGGTAAAACTACAGGAAAAGGACTTTTCTACGGAGCCCCTAAAGGGACATTTCAAGTCATTTTAACATATTTGAAGTCATTTTAGACTAAATTTGACCCATCGCGACCAAATTTTGAATCACTGTAGACACGTATGAAGTAATTCTGGACACGTTGAGCAAAGTTTGAGTCATCACGGACGAATTCAGAATCTTTTTGGACTCGTTTTAAGTCATTTCAGACAAATTTGAAGCAATTTAGGACGGGTTTCAAATAATTCTGAACAATTTTTGAGTCATTTTAACAAAATTTGAATCACCCTTAACAGGTTTTAAGTCATTTTGGACAATTAATGCCGAAAAACTAACAGCATTTGAATCATCAGGGCCACTTTTAAATCAATGTGGACGAGTTTCAAGTCATTTAAACTAAATTTGAACCATCTTGCACATGTTTAAGTCATTTTGGACGATTTTCAAGTCATCTCGAGCACTTTTTAAGGCATTTTCACAACTTTTGCATCACCTTTAACAGGTTTCAAGTTATTCTAGACACATTTTGAGCCATTTTGAGCACTTAAACTATAATAATAACAACTATAAACTAAACATTTCAGTCACCAGGGCCCATTTTAATCAACTTGCACAGGTTTTAGCTAGTTCTGGACAAGTTTCAAGTCATTCTGAAAACTTTTAAAGTCGTTGTAGACTAAATTCCAGTCGTCTTGTACAATTTTTAATCATTTCGGACATGCTTTTAGTGATTTTGGGCACATTTCAAGTAATTTGGGACAATTTTCAAGTCATTTTGACCACTTAGCAACACATGAAAGCTTCAGTAGATGTTGACTAGCTAGCTGTGCACAGGAAAGCTTCTAGTTTCCACTTGGTTAGCATCACGTGAAGGCTACAGTGGATGCTGACTAGCTAGCTGTGCACAGGGAGGCCCGTATTCTCCACTTAGCATCATGTGAAGGCTACATTCGATGCTGACTAGCTAGCTGTGCACAGGGAAGCTCGTAGTTTCCACTTAGTTAGCATCATGTGAAAGCTTCAGTAGATGTTGACTAGTTAGCTGTGCACAAGGAAGCTTCTAGTCTCCACTTAGTTAGCATCACATGAAGGCTACATTCGATGCTGACTAGCTAGCTGTGCACAGGGAAGCTCGTAGTTTTCACTTAGTTAGCATCACATGAAGGCTACATTCGATGCTGACTAGCTAGCTGTGCACAGGGAAGCTTCTAGTCTCCACTTAGCATCACATGAAGGCTACATTCGATGCTGACTAGCTAGCTGTGCACAGGGAAGCTTCTAGTCGCCATTTGGTTAGCATCACATGAAGGCTACAGTAGATGCTAACTAGCTAGCTGTGCACAGGGAGGCTCGTAGTCTCCACTTAGCATCATGTGAAGGCTACATTCGATGCTGACGAGCTAGCTGTGCACAGGGAAGCTCGTAGTTTCCACATATTTAGCATCATGTGAAAGCTTCAGTAGATGTTGACTAGTTAGCTGTGCACAAGAAAGTTTCTAGTCTCCACCTGGTTAGCATCACATGAAAGCTACAGTAGATGTTGACTAGCTAGCTGTGCACAGGGAAGCTTTTAGTCTCCACTTAGTTAGCATCACGTGAAGGCAGCAGTAGATGATAACTAGCTAGCTGTGCACAGGGAAGCTCGTAGTTTCCACTTAGTTAGCATCACGTGAAGGCTACAGTAGATTTTTACAAGCTAGCTGTGCACAGGGAAGCTTCTAGTCTCCACTTAGTTAGCATCACGTAAAGGCTACAGTAGATGATAACTACCTAGCTGTGCACAGGCCTGCAGGTCTTTACACAGCAGTGAAAAATGACTCAGAGTGAAGAAAAAAGAGCCACAGACACCCAGAAACTGCTCAGAGAAACGTTTAGAGGTGGTTTTAGGTTTCGGCTCGGAATGAATCGGCTGTTCGGTGCAGACAAAACAACTAAATTCCACATATCACCATGAGCTCTGGTTAATTAAATGTAGCGTTTGTCTGTTTTCAGACATTTTAAAAGGGCTGATAAAGGAAATAATCGTTAGCTACAGTCCACTTTCTGCAGACGCTCTCATTCTGAGGCACCAACACGAGCCGATAACCGTCTCAAATTAATTAAGCGCCGCTCCGAGTCAAGCGGTCCGACCTGGGCGGCTCTCAGGTCTGCTGCGGCCCACATGTGGAGGGTTTAAAGGTGAATCTAATCCACTTATTCGCCCACGCCTTCATTCATTCACCCGCTCCGAGCCTCACTCTCTGCCTGTCATTTATGCCGCGCCGGCCGGGCTGATTGGCGTGTGATAATAAATGTACACGCACACGCTAACGCACACGCTAACACACACCAGCTCCTGCGACGCAATCTCCAAGCGACAATTTAATCACGGTCCCGGAGCTCCGTCTAATCCACATCAAAGATAAAACTCTGTTTAATCCCCTCACCGCTAACTGGAAGCTAACACACACACACACACACACACACACACATGCACACGCCTTGCACACATGCATGCGAGGCAAGGCGTGTGCGTGTGCAAGGTGTGCGACCGTGTCAGATGTGTAGCCCCCCGGCCATCTGCAGGGCACTTTGATAACCCGATCACAGCAGCTGATAATAACACTCCGCTAACCTACAGCCCCCCTCCCCCCCCGTCATGAGCAGAAGGTGGACGACATAATAACAACACGTCTGAGGCGTGTGCAACAGCAAATCTGCAGGAAAACATGCACAGGATGGATAACACACCTGGTACGCACAAGTAGGAAATGCACCTCGACAGTCGGGCAGCTAGCAGAGGATTTATGTGCATATAGGAGCATTAGCTTAGCATACATTTATGTTTCTGCTTCACCTGCTGCTGTAATCCACCAGTAATGTCATGTATGTATGTTCACATGTAGATCCGAATCCGAAGGCGTGTAAAGCTCAGCGTTTTGGGGCCTTCAGACATCAGACAGCAGCTCCTCGGCAGCAGCTGTCACTCAGATCTTCCCTCCAAGAGCCGCTTTGATGTGGCATTTTGGCTAATGAGGCTAAAATTAGGCCCCCAAAAAACTTGTGCTTCCTCGTTTTATGCCAGTGAATCAGTGTGTGCCGTGTGTACGGGTGCACTTTCACATTTAAATGAGCGGCTTCTTCATTCCGGCTAATGTGCAAATCTTTGCATCAAAACAAGACTAAAAATAACCCTAACCTGAGTTAACTAGATCTCCTAGAGGCTAAATATAAATAAACGTGTCCCCAAAACTCCTCACTCGCTTAACATCTGCTTCTCAATACATACTGCGATTTACAGATGTTCCCTAAACGCCTCACATGAAGGCTATAGTGGATGCCGACTAACTAGCTGTGCAGAGGGAAGTTCATAGTCTCCACTTGGTTAGCATCACATGAAGGCTACAGTGGACGCTGACTAGCTAGCTGTGCACAGAGAAGCTTCTAGTCTCCACTTAGTTAGCATCACATGAAGGCTACTGTAGATGCTGACTAGCTAGTTGTGCACAGGGAAGCCTCTAGTCTCCACTTAGCATTACATGAGGGCTACAGTGGATGCCGACTAGCTAGCTTTGCACAGGGAAGCTCGTAGTCTCCACTTGGTTAGCATACGGTGAAGGCTACAGTAGATGCTAACTAGCTAGCTGTGCACAGGGAAGCTTCTAGTCTCCACGTAGTTAGCATCACGTGAAGGCTACAGTGGATTGCTGACTAGCCAGTTGTGCACAGAGAAGCTTCTAGTCTCCACTTGGTTAGCATCACATGAAAGCTACAGTGGATGCTAATTAGCTAGCTGTGCACAGGGAAGCTCGTAGTCTCCACTTAGTTAGCATCACGTAAAGGCTACAGCTGACTAGCTAGCTGTGCACATGGAAGCGCACCTGATTTTTTAAGTTGCAGTTACTGAGTGGAGGCTAAAAGCTTCTCTGTGCACATTTAGCTAGCTTAGTTAGCATCTACTGTAGCCTGCATTTCAAATACGCGTTGTAGATAATAAAATGTAACAGGAAGCACATGAATGGTAAAAGCGGCATCTTTAGTCCAGGAAAAATGCCAACGTAGACGTCTGAACTGTTGTTTTTGACTAACAGATGTACAGATGTCTGCAGCACAGATCCAGTCGAGTTTGGAAGTGAAAGCAGGATGCTATTGCTCAAGATTTCTGAGCAATTTGACAAATTTTGAGTAATTCTGGACGAATTTCAAGTATTTTGGACAAAATTTGAGTCATCTTGGACAAATATCTACCTAGAAAAGACATTTCTGACTTCCTCTTTACTTCTGATTATTTACTTGCAAGCTTTTGAGCAATTTTCAACCAATTTTGAGCAATTTTCGACAAATTTCAAGTCATTTTTGGCTATTAAATATTAAAATAGCTTGCAATAGTTTAAGATTTCTAGCTAGTCGCAGTGTAATTAGTCAAAATGAAGCTGTAAACATCTGTAACTGTAATTGTGGAAGCCCAGACTCAGCTTATAAATGTTAAAACAGCTGCTATAAGTATCACATGTACACAAACTGCACAGCTTGGCTCTGTATAAAAGCTGCACACTGTTACGGACAAACCGAGCAGAGCCGGGATGTCCGAGTGTGAGAACACCACAACCGCCTCGTCTTCACTGCCTCTGAAGCTGCTTCCTCTGCTTCAACCAGCCGACGTTTCCTCCCATAATTATCACCTCGGCTGCTGCTGAACTCTCCAACACACCGCCGCCACTCTGATCACAAACTTCCTTCACGCTCCTCAAAAAGTGCCTCCGCCGATGAATAATTGAGTCACCTGTCATCCGTCATGAGTGTTTGACGGAGAACCTTCTCCCCCCTCGTGTGTGTGTGTGTGTTTGTGTTCTGCTAAATATAACGCCGGCGTTTGAACGGCGGAAAGCTTTCATGCCGAGATGACCGCGAGGCGCCGTGACGTCTTCGCTTTTCATCCTCGGATCAGAATCGCAACACTCTCAGTTCCTCTGCGAGCTCCTTTGTGTCTTCATAGCCGATGAAAGAAGCTCAAAACGACCTACTTTCTGGCTCCCGCTGCTTTTTTTAGTTTTGATTTCCTTAAAATACCGTCTCCATCCGGATGACAGCTAAAGGAAGCTACGGCGGGTTATTTTTGCCTCTTTCGGATGCCTCTTGCCCTCCGCTCTTACATAACCAACGCCTAAAACCTCCTTCCCAGGTCATCTGGATGCACGGCGAGTCCTGCTTTCGGACAGCGGCTGGCGAGAGCAGTGGAAGCGCTAAAGGCCAGCGCCACACCTCTGCTTCATTATTTATCTGGCCTTTTCATCCCTTTGTTGGGTTATTTATGAGCTCCTCCAAACAGGTGGCCCCGCCGGCCAGCAGGAGAGGGAGGGTGAGGGGTGGAGGAGGTGGAGGAGGTGGAGGTGGGAGAATAAAGGAGGAAATGCCAGGAAATGAGCTGCAGAGGCGCCATGTTGGCATCTGGGGGTTAGTTTATATCAGTGGTTCTCAACTGGTCCAGCCTCAGGACCCACTATGTCTCTATTAATATCAGTCGCAACCCAAATTGTTGAAGTTTGCTGTTCCTGTTAACAAATTAAGATGTATTTGGGTGGAGTCTCAACGCATTTTGATACAATTTAGGAAAAATTTGGCTTATTTTTTTGCTAATTTTGGTATTTTTGGACGTTTTTGCCAAGTTTTGGGCACATTTTAGCCCATTTTGACAGATTCTGAGCACATTTTAGGGACGTTTTAGCATAAATTTCTCCAATAAGCTGGCAGAGACAAATCTAGATGTTAATAGTGGGAAACTACTGGTGTCACCACCACTAAATATCCTGCTATTGAAAACAAACTGTGTCATAAGAAACACGTCCTTCAAAATAAAAGACTTTATACCACTACTTTTTGCTTCTGCGACCCTCTAAAGATGGCTTGGCGACCCACTTTTGGGTCCCGACCCACCAGTTGAGAACCACTGGTCTATAGTATATATGGTTTTAATTTATATATTAAACGTGATTATTTTGAGAATGAGCCCCGTTGTGAGTTTTTATTCCTGCTAACAGAAAAATCCTTAAATGTTATTTTAATGCACAGTTACAGTCATAAGAATAGAACAAAGACGTGCTACAGGTCATGAAGACAACACAATAATTACTAATATAATGACAAAGTCGGCGACTGGGGACATTAAATAACAAAAGTGTGACCGTTAGATTCCCATAAAACTACTTCTATTCTGCTACAGAACCGTCAGAGCCAGCCAGTTGGTTTTTTTTCCAACCGAATCCGGAAAAAACAAACCTCCTGACTTCCTCAGAATCTGCTGATTTTTTACGTGAGATAACCTCAACATGTTTCATGTTACTGAGCAAAATTCTACCTGCATGTTGCAAATGTCTGCAGAGCTTCAGGCCTTCAAAGTACGAAAAGGTGCATCACATTTTATCACTTTTTAATCGACTTTTTCCATCATTTCTGAGGCCTCGTCCACACGTAGGCGAAGACATGCACTGTAAAAAATGCCCCTCCCAAAACAAGAAAAATAAACTTACTTCAAGGCACTTTTACTTTGAAATAAGTGAAAAAATCTGCCAATAGAACAAGTGAACATTTGCTTGGTCAGATTTCTTGAAATAAGACATGATATTTAGAATATTGAGGTCTTAAAATCAGCAGGGAAAACTTATTTTAAGCTATATTTTAGCAGCATCGTCAAGCTGAGGCGTCTTAGAATAAACCAGACATGATAAAGAATTAAATAGATTTTAGCTTTAATAAGTTTAATGTCAGCTTCTTAATCTGAGATGTGTTCAACTTATTTTAGTTGTATTATCGTGGCTCTTCTCTAGATTTAAGACCATCTTGTACTTGAAATCAGATCACACAGATTAACTGAAGCATTCTGAGATATAATGTCTTCTCACAGTTGGCTAGAAATCCTAATATTTAGTGGTGTTTGACAGCATTTGAAGGTGTTGTGTTTTAGGTGAAGCCAGCTACGCCCAAAAGGAGGTGTTTTAACTCAAAAGCAGACATTTGCTTTGTTTTTTTAACACATTTTCCACATGCAGCTGTTTTCTGATATGAATTGGTGATTTTCCAATAAAATGCATTTACTTTATTTCTTAAATCCAGATTATTTATCTGATACAAACAACAGCTCAGCTTGAAACATGGATGAAATGAAATGAACCTTGTTTCTGGTAAAATACAACTAAAACAAGATCATTTCAAGATTGTTTGACTTAACAAGATATTTAAGATGCGTTGTCTTAAAACACGTCCCTCCATGTTGCTGAAATGTTACCTGGAAAGTGAATTTATCTTACATCAAGTGGGTTGAGACATTTGGACTAAAAATAAGACGAATAAACTGGTAAAATGTGGAGTTTTTGCAGTGCAGGATGAGCAGTTTAATGTCTAGGGTTTATAGTCGTGGTCCAGAATGGCTGAAAACCTGATTTAAATGATTCAAAGCTTGTTCTAAACGAGCTCACAGACATGTTCAACCAGGCAACATGGAAGATCGACATAATCAGCGTCGCCAATGAAACATCCGACCGAATCTGAACAGCCTCTCTGCTCCTGACAGGAAGCAACAACTCTAGATCTGAAATCACATCTAACGAGGCCGCGGTGACCTTCGACAACAGAAATCCCATCAGGACGTTGAAGAGACACCAACCCTAAAACACGTCGTCTAAAAATAACCCCACAGTTAAAAGTTTCATGCTTAAAGCTGCGACGGGAGTCCATAAATACACCACAATGCTTTTATTTTCTCGTGATTTCTCCGTCCGAGGGAGGATCCGGCCCCCTGAGAGCACTAAAACCCTCGGCTGAGACGCGATTTATGATATTGTTTTTTGAATGTTCAAAGTTGGTTACGGCTCCGGGTCATTAAATGAGACGTTTATCACCTATTAAAAAGCCGGGGCGAGGACGCCCACGTCGCATCAGATCAGCTTTTTTTTTGTAACTCGCGACGACAGGAACTGGAGTTTACTTCCATAAATGAGGAGCCCGAACGAGGACGGATGACAGCAGAGGTGAATCCAAAAGCAGAGCAGGGAATAAATTACCGCCACGAAGACGAGCTCAGATCTGCTGCTGCTGCTGCTTCCTATTGTTCATAAATGTCAGCCGAGTGTAACGGCTTAGTTAGTTTACAATGTCATGCATATTTATCGGAAAAACCGCACCTGATGTTTGGTACATGTCAGAATTAATCACTGTAATTCGGACATTTCCGCACAACTAAACCTGCATCATGTCTTTGTTGTGAAGCTGACAACATTTAAGATGCTAACAGCTTCTAAACTGTCTATATATGCTGGTTACACTCAATTAAAAGTGCTTTCTGCTGCTGAAGAAGTCTTTAAACCTCCATAAAGTTCCATAACACCGTCCTTACTGAAAACTGCACGACATCTCGCTGCTCTTATTGTGAAAATCTGATGTAAAATCATGGTGTTTTCCAAAATTCACAAATAAAATCCCTCCAGAATTAAGAAAATTTGACCTTTTAGATCCTTTATGTTGAAACAAACAGCAACAAAATGGTATTTTTGGACCAACTATGGATGCTGAAGTATATGAACAGCTGTAATCAGATAACGGTTACCGGCTAACTGTACGGTCTGTTTAGCTAAAATGCTCTGGCTGACGTTAGCTAACGTGGTTCAGTCCAGGTTAGCCAACAGTTCATTACAGCAGCTTCAACTGTTTAGGTGATAAACTGAACAAGCTGCTTAGATGACCTAGTTTGGTTCGGTTCAGCTAATGGTTAAATTAGCAATTTAAAGCTAAATGGTTCAGTTTGTGAGGTGAGCAGTTTTGTTTAGGTTAGCTAGCAGTTCATCTTATCAGTTGAAACTATACAATTAAAAAAAAATCTTCTTTTCTGACTCAGAAAATGTTAAAAATCTAATTTTTATTGTTCTATTCAGAAAAAGTTTGAATTTAGCCAATTAGACCAAATCAAAACACAACTGGGTGGTATCCAGGCCCTCAAATGTCCACAAGTCCCTCATTTGTCCTCTAAGAAATCACTTTGGACGGCTTTGAATGTCCGACAACATGAGTGATTTTGTTAGCTAGTCACTTTCAGTTCCGTTTAGCTGCTAAATTTGTTATTTTCTGTCACTTTTTATTCATAGTTTGCTTGCCGGAGGCCATTAAGCTTCACATAAGTCTTTGTCATGGTGCCCCTTTACTAGCTAAACTCCCACAATGCTCTTTGTTTGCGGAGCTGCACCCTCGAATGTCCACAAGTCCATCATGTGTCATCTAGAAAATTGCTTTGGGCACCTCTGGATGTCCGACAACGTGATTCATTTTATTAGCTAAACGCTGATAAGATTAGCGGCTACAACTGTTATGGGTTAGCTAAGGCAGTTTGGTCTCACGGCTAAAACCAAATTAGTTTTGCTGGTAACTTAACATGTGCAATAAAATCAAAAATTAATAGCTTGATAAAATAAATTCAGCACTTTTTATTCGTAGTTTGCTTGCCGGAGGTCATTAAGCCTCACAGAAGTCTTTGTCATGGTGCCCCTTAACCAGCTAAACCCCCACAATGCTCTTTGTTTGCGGAGCTGCACACTCGAATGTCCACAAGTCCATCATGTGTCGTCGAGAAAATTACTTTGGACACCTTTGGATGTCCGACAATGAGATTAATTTAATTAGATAAACACTTTTGGTTCAGGTTAGCTGCTAAAACTGTTATGGGTTAGCTAAGACGGTTTGGTCTCATGGCCAGTTCTCAAATTAGTTTAGCTGGTAACTTAAATATGGAATAAAATCAAAAAATAATTGATTGATTAGAGAAATTCAGCACTTTTTAGTCGTAGTTTGCTTGCCGGAGGTCATAAAGCCTCACATAAGTCTTTGTCATGGTGCCCTTTTACTAGCTAAACCCCTACCTGGTGGCACAGCTAGGTGCTACAGCTAATATACAAAACTTAAATGTATTATCTCAGTAAATTATATCAGAATTTATGAAAAATAACAACTTCCTGGTTGTTTCAGGTGACTGATGTGCAAATTACGGATTAATTGTAGATTAATTAGCATTCCCGGTTTAGCCCTGAGCGTCTAAACCCTCATTTCTAGCTCATACTAGCTTCCTGCTTCTTGTGTTTTTTTCCTTTAATACAGTTTTTCCATTGTTCCTGGGTGGAGCTCATTTTAAAACCGGCGCAGATGTTCACATAAAACAGATTTATATCTCTGATTACCGGCAGTGATTACCGTATCTGGTTGTACAATCAGGATTATCGCTGCAGCTCGTGTCTCTCAGTCATTATGTGGTTTTTTTTTTTTCCTTTGCATATCTCTGGATCTGGCGCCTCAGATTCCCTCCCCCTGCCTCGCCCTCGGCCTCACCCCTCCGACGTCCCCTCAACCGCACGGCAGGTGGCGGCGCCTCATTACGGCGTAATGAGAAAATCACCACCCCGTTTAATCATCATAGGTGGATGGAGGATACAAATAACTCAAGGTGGGAGCTCGATGCAGCGGCGGCGGCAGCGAGATGGAGGGGGATGTGATGCGACTGCATATCGCAGCCGACAGCGGAGTAATGACCGCATCTACATGTCTGGTCGTCGCTTGGGGAATTCAGCCAAACAAATTCAGGACGACGCATCCAGAGACTTCAAAAAGAGTCCCAAGCTCATGAATTAATTCAGAACTCAACCAAAACAAGACGCACGTGTGTCGTACTCCTGGTAAGCAAGACTGAATCACTTTAATGGTGCAATCTGACCAAAATATAAACAATCTAAAGGTAAAATCAGCCTCAACTACAGTCCTACAAGCAACCACATTCATCCTATAGGCAATGGTAGAACAAAACCAACAGACATGATGATAAATCCATGAAACAAGACATTCCTCTCATAAAATTTGACTCAATTTCAGATTTTTAAAAGCTTCCCAGGTATTTCTACATTAATCCAAAGCTCAGCTCAAACAGGACACATGTCTGGTAGGAAGTTGTTATTTTAAAAAATTCCAATATAATTTACTGAGATAATACACTTAAGGTTTTGTATATTAGCTGTAGCACCTAGCTGTGCCACCGGGTAGGGGTTTAGCTAGTAAAAGGGCACCATAACAAAGACTTATGTGAGGCTTAATGACCTCCGGCAAGCAAATTACGAATAAAAAGTGCTGAATTTCTCTAATCAATCAATTATTTTTTGATTTTATTGCATATTTAAGTTACCAGCTAAACTAATTTGAGAACTGGCCATGAGACCAAACCGTCTTAGCTAACCCATAACAGTTTTATGTCTCAAACTGGTGCAAATTGACCAAAATATCCACAATCTAAAGGTAAAAATCTGTTTTAGTGTCGTCCTACAAGCAACCAAATTCATCCCATGGAAATTGGTAGAAACCAAACCAACAGAGCTGATAATAAATCCATGAAACGTGACATTTCTCTTACAAGAAATGACAGTTTAAGCTTTATAATGCTTCTCAAGTAGCTGCATGAACCCAACAGTTAAAACCCAAACAAGACTCATACATGTTGTGCCTCTAGTAGATACTATAAGTGACCTTTAATGGTGCAAATTGACCAAAATATAAACAATCTAAAGGTAAAATCAGCCTCAACTACAGTCCTACAAGCAACCACATTCATCCTATAGGCAATGGTGAAAACAAAACCAACAGACATGATGATAAATCCATGAAACAAGACATTTCTCTCATAAAATCTGACTTAATTTTAGCTTTTTAAAAGCTTCCCAGGCATTTCTACATTAATCCAAAGCTCAACTCAAACAGGACACACGTCTGGTAGGTGTTTAATGTACAAACTGGTGCAAATTGACCAAAATATCCACAATCTAAAGGTAAAAAATCAGGTTTAGTGTCGTCCTACAAGCCCCCATATTCACCGCATGGAAATTGGTAGAAACCAAACCAACAGAGCTGATAATAAATCCATGAAACGTGACATTTCTCTTACAAGAAATGACAGTTTAAGCTTTATAATACTTTCAAAGTAGCTGCATGAACCCAACAGTTAAAACCCAAACAAGACTCATACATGTTGTACCTCTAGTAGATACTATAAGTGACCTTTAATGGTGCAAACTGACCAAAATATAAACAATCTAAAGGTAAAATCAGCCTCAACTACAGTCCTACAAGCAACCACATTCATCCTATAGGCAATGGTGAAAACAAAACCAACAGACATGATGATAAATCCATGAAACAAGACATTCCTCTCATAAAATTTGACTGAATTTCAGATTTTTAAAAGATTCCCAGGTATTTCTACATTAATCCAAAGCTCAACTCAAACAAGACACATGTCTGGTAGGTATTTAATGTACAAACTGCTGCAAATTGACCAAAATATCCACAATCTAAAGGTAAAAATCAGATTTAGTGTCATCCTACAAGCGACCACATTCATCCTATACAAAATGGTAGAAAGTAAACCAACAGAAGTGATAAAGAAGCCATGAAAAATGACATTTCTCTTTAAGATATGACAGTTTTTAACAGTTCCAAAGTAGCTGCATGAACCCAACAGCTAAACCCAATCAAGATTCATACATATCATAGTTCTAGAAGGTACTTAATGGTGCAAACTGATGAAAATTTAGGTAATCTAAAGGTAAAGATCAGGGTTTAGTGTCGTCCTACAAGAAGCCATATTGATCCCCTGGAAAATGGTAGAAACCAAACCAACAGAAGTGATGATAAATCCAAGAAAAATAACATTTCTCATAAAAATAGACTCAGTTTCAGCTTTGAAAACCTTCCAGGTGTCCGAATTAATTCACAACTTCAGCAAAACAAGATGCAAACATGCCGTACCTCTAGCAAGCACCATATAAGTCACTTTAATGGTGCAACCAGGCCAAAATATAAACAATCTAAAGGTAAAAATCAGGTTTAGTGTGGTTCTACAAGCAGCCATATTCACCCCATGGAAACTGGTAGAAACCAAACCAACAGAAGTGATAATAAATCCATGAAAAATAACATTATTCTTTAAAAATTGTGTCTCAGTTTGCAGCTTTAAGGTGCTTCTCGGGTGTTTCTGCGTTAAAATGACCAAAACAAGGCGCCTAAATGTTGCATGTCCAGTAGGTACGACTGAGCTACTTTTCAAGGTTTCGCTTTTACATTTAAATATTAAAGGAAAGAATCCGGCTGAGATGCTGCAAGCGAGATGATAAATTCATGAGAGACAGCGCTAGTCTTTGAAAACAGCGTCCTGAGTCGTGTGTAACACCCAACGACGTCACCCCAGATCCAACAAACCAACACGACAACAGTCGGAAGCTACCTCTAGGAAAAGACGCAACAGGAAGTGGAATCCAAACGTAGAAGTTTCACATTAAAGACGACGATCCGTTCGTTTCTGTTGGCCTGAATCCACACCATGTGATCAGGGAACACTCTAGAAGTCAATTATACAAGGATCTAAAGACGTTCTCTCCCTCCGGTGAAAGGAAATCTGTCTTCTGTCTTTGCCTTCCATTCATCCCTCAGTGTAATCGATGATCTCTGGCAGCTGATGTGCAAACAGAGACTCTTTAACTCGTTCGGCCTTAAACTGATCACATCTGGAAGGTTTTTCTGCTGCTGCGGTAGGAATTTCTCCCAGTTAAGGGGTAATTATATGGTACAAAATGAAGGACTGGAGGTAGAAAGAGGAGTTGAACTTCCTCTAAAGCAGCTTTAAGATTGGAGACGGCTGTAATTTGTATTTACATTGTTAATTCCAATGGAAATATGCTGTAAAATGGGCTTTATATGAACATTATTGTGTATTTAGAAGGTTTTATGCAAGACAGAGCTATGGCTGCATGACATAAACGCCAAACTAAAACCAATTTTCAGCCAATTTGCTGCATTTCTGCTAAAATAATCACATTTTTTTGTGAGTTTTAGGTCGACCAGAACATTTCTTGTCATTATTGGTCAAGCTGGCTTCAATATGTCTGACTTACATTGACTATGGTGCTAAAAAAAGGACTAGAGGTAGAAAGAGGAGTTGAACTTCCTCTAAAGCAGCTTTAAGACTGGAGATGGCTGTAATTTGTATTTACAGTGTTAATTCCAATGGAAATATGCTGTAAATGGACTTTATATGAACTAAAATTCAAGATAAAGCTCTCCAAGTTGGGCTGCATGACAGAAACGCCAAAGTAAAACCAATTTTCAGCCAATTTGTTGAGTTACTGCTAAAATAACCACATTTTCCTGTGAGTTTTAGGTCGACTAGACCATTTCTTGTCATTGTTGGTGAGGCTGGCTTCAATATGTCTGAATTATACTGATTTTGGTGGTAAAAAATGAAAGATTGGAGGAGAAAGAGGAGTTGAATTTGACTCATTTTCCTTCTTTACTTCCCCTAAAGCAGCTTTAAGACTGGAGATGGCTGTAATTTGTTAATTCCAATGGAAGTATGCTGTAAAATGTGTTTGATGTGAACTAAAATTCAAGATAAAGATCTCTAAGTTGGGCTGCATGACATAAACGCCCATCTAAAACCAATTATCAGCCAATTTGCTGCATTGCTGCTAAAATTAACCACATTTTTCTGTGAGTTTTAGGTCGACTAGATCATTTAATGTCATTGTTGGTCAAGCTGGCTTTAGTAAATCAGACATTATTAAAATATTGGTGATAAAAAATGAAGGACTGGATGTAGAAAGAGGAGTTGAAGCAGCTTTAAGACTGGAGACGGCTGTAATTTGTATTTACAGTGTTAATTCCAATGGAAATATGCTGTAAAATGGACTTTATATGAACTAAAATTCAAGATAAAGCTCTCTAAGTTGGGCTGCATGACAGAAACGCCAAAGTAAAACCAATTTTCAGCCAATTTGTTGAGTTACTGCTAAAATAACCACATTTTTCTGTGAGTTTTAGGTCGACTAGATCATTTAATGTCATCGTTGGTCAAGCTGGCTTTAGTGTATCTGAAATTATTAAAATCTTGGGCTAAAAAAATGAAGGACTGGAGGTAGAAAGAGGAGCTGAACTTCCTCTAAAGCAGCTTTAAGACTGGAGACGGCTGTAATTTGTATTTACATTGTTAATTCCAATGGAAATATGCTGTAAAATGGACTTTATATGAACATTATTGTATATTTAGAAGGTTTTATGTAAGACAGAGCTCTACAAGTTGGGCTGCATGACATAAACATCAAACTAAAACCAATTTTTAGCCAATTTGTTGAGTTTTAGGTCGACCAGAGCATTTAATGTCTTCAATTTAACTGAAATTATACTGATTTTGGTGGTAAAAAATGAAGGACTGGAGGTAGAAAGAGTAGCTGAACTTCCTCTAAAGCAGCTTTAAGACTGGAGATGGCTGTAATTTGTACTTGCATTGCTAATTTCAATGGAAATATGCTGTCAAATGGACTTTATATGTGAAGTTTTATGTATTTGGAAGCTATTAAACCTTTATTTAGCTTCACAAACACCAAACTGACACATTGCTGCCAACATTAAACAAATCTATCTGAGTTTTAGGTCGACCAAGACATTAATGTAAATGTCGACACCCTGACTTCCTCTAATTGTTAATTTATCGTGTCTTTTATTCACATTTGTCTTTTAATTATTGCCTTTCTCGCTCTAACGTTGCTGTTTTGTCTTTGGCTCGACTCCTGCTGTTTTAAACGTGGTTTCCTGCATAAATCTGACTCGACCCGTCGCCCCTTCGTCTGTCGTTTCTTGTGTTTTTCCTCCTTTCTGCAAATCTAAACTCCTACTCTTCTGCTTTGAGCTGCCCGTTTCTTGAACCCATCTCAACCTGAAGCGCAGAAACGGCGTGTTTGAAAGGAATTAAGCAGAAAAGAGCCGCTGCAGGCGTCGAAGATGGTCAAAGCGTCCCTCGGCGGACACCCGGTCTTTCATACGAGGCTATTAAACAATGATTTTCATCCGCAGCATCCATAATTTGTCCGCTACAAGCCGACTAGCGGCTCCTGTGCATCATTTACTCGATGCTTCAGGTTGTTTAATCCTCTTCCAGCAGCTCGTGTTGCTGCTCGTCCTGCCAGTGGTAGAGTTTTAAAAATGCAACAGATGCTCAATAATACATGCCGCTGCAACTGCAAACAACATAAGATCACTTCTACTCGACTCGACCCGCCCGGCGCTTCACCAGACGTCGCCCTGCGCTCCGAAACTAATGGGAAAATGCGAATTTAAAGAGTCGACGTCGAATATGTCACGTAGCTCGGAGGTTCCTTTAGCTTTGCACATAATACGAGCAACGAAAGCACGAGAATTTCACATTTAGAAAGCAGATTTCAGTCAAATTCACCACGTTTTCTCTTGTAATCGGAGCATATTTGAGTTTCAGGACGACTCCTGCACAATATTTCCCTCTAAAATGAGTCCCCAAACGTTTATCATCCACTTTATTCTGTTGCTTCACTTTGCATTTACACAAATTGATAGCTAACGGCAGCCATCAGTCAGCTTAAATCCCCCGTCTCCCGTTTGTGAGCAGCACTTCTGTCAGGTTAAGCTTCATCTGATGCATGAAAGTTTTTAAGCCAAATTAGAATCTGAAAGAGCTGAAAAAATAACCCTGGAGTTCAAAAAATGAGTAGATCCAGTGTTTTTTCATGCTAATTCTACACTTTCTGGCATTTTCAGCCACTGTTTGCTCCTGTTTATGCTACAAGACTAGTTATTTTTAAGCGTAGATGCTAAAATTGCTCAGTTGAGTCCAAGAAAACATCGTAGCTTAGGTTAAAATGCACCCGTGCAAACGCTAACTGCAAAGCTGTGGCTATTTCTGGGTTCCAGCCACAAGAATCGCCCCTAAAAACTCAAATATTTCACAATTTTACAGCTGTTTTTTGGAATTCTGGCTTCCTTAAAATGAAATAAAGCAACCGAGACGATGAGGATTGACAGAAACGAAGATGATGAGGAGGAGTCGAGGGTAGAGATGGAGGAACTTGGGAGAAGCTGAAGGACTAAAACAGCTGAACTAAAACATGGTTTCATCTCCTCATGTTGTGATTTTGCTTTTAAAATTAAGGAGACAACATCGATTATGCAAGAAAAGTAAAGAAAAAGCTGGAAAGTGACACTGGGGCTCAAAAAATTAGGGGTTTTCCAGCTAATATTTACCCTTTCTGCTGTTTTCGGTTAGTTTTAGTCGCTGTAGTCATAGCAGTGGGGTTTAAATATGCAACAGTTGCTCAATAATACAAGTCTCTGCAACTGTAAACAACATGAGATCACTGTTACTCAAGTGTTGCTTCATGTTCCCCAAAAGCTGCTTTAAAAAGAGTTGACATCCAAAACCACGAACATGAGCTGCGCGATCGTGGAGCCGTCAAACTCGTGATAACGACGAAGATGTGGACCGTTTGTGAGCAGCGTTTCTGAAAAGTTGAGCTCGTCGTTCCTCGAAGCATGAAAAGTTCGCATTTGAAGGTGAGTTAGAAAGAAAAATGTGTCTCCAGGCAACTAAAAGAGCCAAAAAATGACGCTGGAATTCAAGAAATGTGGGTTTTTCCGGCTAATTTTACAGTTTCTAGCTCTTCAAGTCGCTGTTTTCAGTCAGTTTTAGTCGCTGTAGTCTTAGAAGTAGGATTTAAATATGCAACAGATGCTCTATAATACATGTTGCTGCATCTGCTAACAACTTAAAATCACTTTTACTCGACTCTACCCGCTCGGTGTGTCGCCAAGTGTTGCCCCGTGTTCCCGAGAAACGGCCACAAGCTGCTTTGAAAAGAGCCGACGTGCGGAACTACAGGCGTGTCCGGCGTGTTTGTGTCAGACATCATTCAACGTCTCGCCGCTGTGATGTCATTGGGCCGCGCGAAAATGAAAAGAGCAGCGCCGTAATGACAAACGCCGTCGGGCCGGGTGTGTGTTAATGCGTGTCCTGGTTCGCCCTGGTTGCCGTCCTGATGAATCTTCTCCCATCCACCTCCTGCAGTAAACACACTTTGGGAAGCGTTATCCATCTTCCTGTGAATGCTTATTGGCTATTGGCTGAGTGTGTGTGTGTGTGTGTGTGTGTGTGTGTGTGTTTTCATTTGGACTGTGTTGCCGAGTCGCCCTCCGGCAGATGAATGCTGATGTATTCATGAAATGAATCGCAGGCAGTTTGCGGTGATAAGACTCGCCTCGCTCTGGGAGAGGCTCTCATCATACACCACACACACAAACACACACTAATACACAAAAACACACACTAATACACAAAAACACACACAGGGAGGTCTTGCAGCGATGCATTAAAGGGTTTGTTCACCCAAATCACTAAACAGCTAAACAGCGGATTTCATCAAAATTACAAAAAAAAGGCGACTTGAATTTTGTCTTCTTTGATAAAAACCAACAAAAACGTCAACACCAACGTCCAAAAACACATTCCTAGTGACACAGCAGACAATTAGCAGACCATGCTAACCTTTCTTTACTAAAAAATACCCCAAAAAGAACCATAAATTAGAAAAATCCAACCCTAACGCAAGCAAAGATCCCGGACGAGCCCCCAAAGGTTTAGAGTCTGGCTGACAGAGGAAGCAGCAGAAAGGAGGAAACTAAATAGGAATAACCAAGTTTTGCTAAGAAAATGCATTATAGACATTTTAAAGGGTCCGTGTACGTTGCGGCCATTCGTTTTCTTATTTGGAGATTTCAAAATAAAAACGAAAAATAACCCATTTCCTGTTTTTTCAGTGATAATACAAAGTGAAAAACGGAAAACGGGCCTAATTATCCATTATCCGTTATCTGATTTAATTAGATGTTTTTGTAAATGGAAATTAAAATTAAAATACACCCGTGGAAAACTTGTTTCTCTATTTCCTGTTGGTTTTGGCTCCGTGACCCGTCTGACTTCTGATGAGGAGCTAGTGATTTAGCTAGCTTCGCTAAATGGCGGAGCTAGCGATTTAGCGCTAGCTCCACCGCGAGCGCTAAATCGTTACGTTGCTTTCTGGCAAAGCTAAAGTAACAGAAAACCTCCAAACCTCCCCAAAAACGTCCCGAAAAGCAGCCGAATGCTAGCGATTTAGCGCTAGCGGCAGAGCTAGCGGCACCACAAGGTCCCTCCAAAGGGACAAATAAACCCCACGCTGGTGAAAAGTCCACTGTGAAATAGTGAACAATGTGTGCCAAGCAACGTTTGGACCCCACAGTGGGTCTTCATCAGGCCACGGCACACAGCAAGGTCTGCTAACAGTGAGCTAACACTGGAGCTTTAGATACCAGATCCTTCCTCATCAGAAGTCAGACGGGTCACGGAGCCAAAACCAACAGGAAGTAGAGAAATAAGTTTTCCACGGGTGTATTTTAATTTTAATTTCCATTTACAAACACATTTAATTAAATCAGATAACGGATAATGGATAATGAATTAGGGCCCGTTTTCCATTTTCATTTTGTATTATCACTGAAAAAACGGGAAACGGTTTATTTTTCGTTTTTATTTTGAAATCTCAAAATAAGAAGACGAATGGCCGCGACGTACACGGACCCTAAAGCCTCATCAGGAACATTTTGATCGGTGGGGTGAACTATAGGCTCGCCGACGGACGTAACACTCGGGACTAGCTAAGAATTTTTACACCACCCCAAGACTTCTGTAAGATGTTTCACCCCAGATTAAAACTGCGACCAAAAACCAATTAATTTATGATAAAAGTAGCTGGTGATCAATTTAACAGTTGGAAATTGATCCATTTATGATTGCAGCTCGTAGTCAGAACAACAGTTTTAGAGAGGCGGCATCGACCGATGATCAAATTCGCCGATGATCACCTCCTATATTTAGGTAATTGGCGTCGTTTGTTTGTTTCTAAACCGATTCCCAGTGATATAAATTAATTTAAAAACACACCACTTTACTGGAAATGTGTTGGTTCTACATGCTGGTTATTGGCCTCCTTGATTACTAGTTATCAATATCGGTACGACCCCTATCGGTTGACCCTGCTGACCCCCAATCAGCAGAATGAAATCGGTTTAGTTTGCTTTGTTCTGCTGCGATAAAACACGTCCCTGTTTTCATCTTACACAACAGAGCTGATTTAAAAAGAGACGGCGCTTCAATAAAACATCCGCCGCTTATTTATTTATGCAAGGTGGAGTAAAAGCACATCAAAAATCGATCGGCCTCCTTCCAGGAAAAAGCGGCGGAACGACTGGAAACGAAAGGCTGGAAACGGCGACACTGAACGCAGCTCGTTAGCTCGTTAGCTTGTTAGCTCCTGCCGGTTCTGCTCGCTTCCCGGTTTCCCCTCAGCGGAGCCTCGACTGGCTCGGCAAGAGGGTTTTACTCCGCCTGTGATCTTCTCCCGGTTTGGCTGCAGCCACCTGCTGCATCGGAGGCGACCAGACAGACGCCGGCGGCTGAATTATTGAACGGCAGCCTTTAAACTCCGCCACTTCACTCCTTCTTCCTCCGTCCCTGCAGCCCTTCCTGCCTCCCGCCGCCGACCGGCTGAATTATTAAACAGCGGGCCTTTAACTGATGCCACTTCACTACGTTATTTCTCCTACATCTACGTCCCGCTCGCCGCCTTTACGTCTTCAACTTTGCCTCCGGAGCTGTTGTTCCTGCAAGAACTTGAACCAGGGATGGGCATAAATCTATAAAAGGCAAAATACAACTCAAAAAGTTGTAAACAAAGGCCTGTTTAGCTTCGACTTGGACGAGTTCGAGCTTCAATGTGCAAAAGAAAATCAATGTTTACTTGTCCTCTGTCTGAACTTTCATTTATTTAGTTTCTGGCTCTAAAAATGTCAAACCTTTGCCATTTGTTAACATTAAATTTACAAATCTGAAACTCCTTCAGTATAAAATTACAGCTGTGTTTTCCCTCCATGTGTTTCTCTCAATAGTCCGGCTGTAAATACATATTTCTGTGCCTTAAATCCATGTTTATGCATCCACTGCGTCCTCCGTGTAGCTCCAGTGTCAGACTGGTTCAAGAATCTTCTAAATTATTACAGGTTGTACAAAACTGAGCTCGTCTTTAAGGAATCAACGTTTCCCGCCGCGGTATCTGGCTGGTTTTAAGCCATTAAGAGATGTGGAGATGGACGCTCTGGCCTCCTCCTCTTCCTCCTCCTCCTCCTCCTCCTCCTCCTCCTCCTCCTCCTCCTCCTCGTCTTTTCCCTCTGTTGCCGGGAGGTTGCAGCGTCTTGCGTTAGAAAAGCGGCAGCAGTTCGAGGGCCTCACACTTCACTGCCTGACCTCAGAGCGAAGCAGAGACGGTGGACGACGCCCCAGAAAGGAGCTCCAAGCTTAGCCTGGTTGTTTCCTTTTTGTAGAATATTCTATGGCCTAATTCAGGGTTTTCTAATTTTTGGATTTGCTGTGTTGATTTTGTAATTTTTCACACATAACACGCCTGTAAAAACACTGATGTTTATGCATTTATACATCTTCTTTTTAAACCCAATTTTTTTTTGGAATTTTGTACAACTTGCAATCAGATTATATGTTTTTTTTTACTCTTTTTTTGTTTCCTTTTCTCAGATTTTTTGTAATTTTTAATTTTTTTTAATTTTTTTTTTTTTTTACAAATTTCTAAATTCTATTATTTTCAAAAATCAGATTTTTATAGTTTGTTTTTATTTGTATTTTTTTTAATTCATCCAAATTATTATATTTTTATCTTAAAGGTTCATATATATATATATATATACAGCCAGAAATTTTGTAATTTTTACAAATATTTGATTTTGTTGAACACGTTGAGTTTTTAATGTTTTATATATATAATTTATATTTTACAAATTTTGTACACATTTTCTGATTTTTTTGGGCAGATTTTGTATTTTACAAAATGTTTTACTTATTTTTGAATTTTGTAAATAATGATTTCCCCCCTAAAAACCTAGCCAAATTATTTTAGGTTATTTAAAAAACTGAATCATCTCATCTTTAGGGATTCCCACTAGTCAAGTCAGAAATTAGGTAATTTTATAAGTTTTGTACAAATTTCAGATTTTTACAATTTAAAAAAAACACTTTTATTTGTATGTTTTGTCATTACAATTTTAAATTTCGCAAATTTTGTGCAAATTGTGTAAACATTTTCTGATTTTATTTTATTTTTTATTTTTTTTACAAATTTTGTAATTTTACAAATGTTGTGTATATTTTTTTGAATTTTGTAATATACAATTCAGATCTTTTTTCAGAAATATATACAAATTATCTGAGGTTATTTAAGAAAATGAACTCATCTTTGAGTCATTTCGTACGAATTTCAGATTTTTACAAATAAAAAAACATTTTCATTTGTATTATTTTAATTACATGTTAAATTTCATAGATTTTCTACACATTTCTGATTGTTGTAATTAAAAAAATAAAATCAGATTATAGATTTCTCCCAGCTGTTTATCTTGTCCTGTTTATTTCCAGCTCTTTGTGTTCCTTCTGTCGTATCTTTCTAATCAGACTCTCGTCTCCCTCTGAAGGTGAGCCTCAGTCACTTCCCCAAACATCATTCTGGCCTGATATATTCATTATCCTTGCTCCTGATCATCGTCTTGATTTCTGGCCTCTCAGAAGGTGATTCTGTGTTTGTCATCCGTCTGTTTGGAGCAGCAGGTGTGGACGGGAGGCGGCGGAGACGTGATGTGAAGACTGAGCGGCTGTTTGGCTGCTAATGGAGGAGCTGCAGGCTGAAGAGGTGAAGGAGTGTCATGGATGAAGCGCCGCTGTAATCTCCAGCGTCCCCGCAGGACTTTCAGCACAGCCAATGACACGGAGGGGAAAAAGAAAAGGAGTGGAGACGTCGTCGGTTCGTGCCGTTCATTCTCTGTTTTACTGAGCTGGAAATTATTCAGGTTCTAGGTGGACTGAGGGTTCAGCTCACCGCCCGGTGGTGGTTTGACATCAATCACAGAGTGAAAATCAAATTTTACAGGCCTTAAATTTCCCTGTCAGTCTGAGAATAGAAACCATGACACTCACTGTCATTTCATTTCATACGTCGATCAATCAGTTTGTTTTTTTGTTCAATAAAATCCCAGTAAATCGATGACAAATGTCTTGTTTTGTCCACAACCCAAAGATATCTGCCCCAAAGGAGAAAGAAAACATCCACTTATTTTGATAGTTTTTCTTTAAAAACGACTCAAACCGATCAATCAGTTGTCTGAATACTAACAGACCCATTTAACAGGAAACTAATCGGTTCATTGCTGCACCTTTTTCAACCATTTCCTCCAATTTGAACCCACGTTTGAGGCGCCACATGGCGACAAAGCGTGTCTGAAAAACTCGGAGGTGCAAAATAAAAGCTGCGAGAACACGAAGGCGTCCACGAGGAAGTAGAAAACCCAACCTCAGACTGCACATTAACCAGCAGCCGCTTCATCTCCGAGCTGAACACGTGACTTAGAGACAACATCTGTGCTGTGAATTCAGAGATATTTAGTTTTAAGTGACCCTCAGGGAGAACTTTAGAAGATAAAAAGTCACTAATGCGCTCGTGTAGAGAGTAGTGTTGGGGTTTAGCTCAGGAAGGGGCACCATGACAAAGCCTTCCGTGTTGCTTAATGACCTTCGGCAAGAGTTCAGCTGTTAAATCGAGCTCTTTGTGGTTGTTTTGCTTCTGTTAGAGGTTATTTCTGCTGTCGGACAGAAGAACAAGCATAAAGTCGCCTGACAAACTCACCAAACATGTGAGCTGTGCCGAGAATTCAGAAACATTTAATGGGAATCGATCCTCAGGGAGAAAGTTAGAGGATAGAAAGTACAGTCAGTGGTTCTCAACTGGTGGGTCGGGACACAAAAGTGGGTCGCGAAGCCATTTTTAGAGGGTCGCAGAAGCAAAAAGTAGTGGTATAAAGTCTTGCTCCACTGCATCCTCAGCAGAGCCGCCTCTTTGACTGACTGAGGCCGCTGCTCCTAGCTTGCGGCTAACGCATTCCATTGTTTTCAATGAGGGATGCTAGCACGCTTAGATAGCGGTTTCCCCTTTTGAGCTCTTATTAAATGGGGGATGTCATTAAGAAATCTGAGCGTAAATCTCGCACAGGAAAACTTGAACTAAACGACCAAAAACGTGTCCAAAATTGTCCAAAATGAGTCCAAAATCGGTCTCTAGCAGTGGTTCGGGACCCAAAAGTGGGTCACGAAGCCATTTTTAGAGGGTCGCAGAAGCATGCCCCCCCCAAAAAAGTAGTGGTATAAAGTGTTTTATTTTGAAGGTTTCTTATGACACAGTTTGCTTTCAATAGCAGGATATTTAGTGGTGGTGACACCAGTAGTTGTCCACTATTAACCTCTAGATCTGTCTCTGCCAGCTTATTGGAGAAATTTATGCTAAAACGTCCCAAAAATGAACCAAAATGTGCTCAGAATCTGTCAAAATGGGCCAAAATATGCCCAAAACTTGGCAAAAGCGTCCAAATATACCAAAATGAGCCAAAAATTGTCCCAAGTTGTATCAAAATGCGTTGAGACTACACCCAAATAAACCTTAATTTGTTAACAGGAACAGCAAACTTCAACAATCTGGGTCACGACCGTTATTAAAAGAGACATAGTGGATCCTGAGGCTGGACCAGTTGAGAACCACTGGTCTAACACAGTTATTAAGCCGTAGAGGAGGTATTGTTGGGGTTTAGCTCCAAACGGGGCACCATGACAAAGTATTCTGTGTTGCTTAATGACCTTCGGCCAGAATTTTGTTCAATCAAGCTCATTTAACGTCTCTGTGCAGTTGTTTTGCATCTCGTTGTGGTTGTTTTGCTTCTGTTAGCAGTTATGTAGGTGTTAAAAACAACGTCTGTGCTGTGAATTCAGAGATATTTAATGTAAAATGATCCACAGAGGGGAAAGTTAGAAGATAGGAAGTCCGTTCTAACACTTTTTGACTCATACAGAGATTATTTTGGGGGTTTAATTAGGAAAGGGGCACCATGACAAAGTCTTCCATGTTGCTTAATGACCTTTAGCCAGCATTTTGTCAAATCAAGCTCATTTAATGTCTCTTTGCATTGAATTTAATGGTTGCCGAGCCTCCGTTAGTGGTTGTTTCTGATGTCAGACTGCAGAACAAGTATAAAAGAGTGGTTGAAACTCATTCGGAGCACATCAAACACTGACAAAACCAACAAACACATGAGCTGGGCTGTAAATTCCTTGATATTTCATGTAAAATTACCCTCAGAGAGAAAATTCGAAGACAGAAAGTCCTGATCTGACGCACTTATTCACTAGGGCAGAGAGTATTGTTGGGGTTTAGCTCAGGAAGGGGCACCATGACAAAGCCTTCTGTGCCGCTTTATGACCTTCAGCCAGAGCTCAGTTGCTAAATCAAGCTCTTCGTCGCTGTTTTGCTTCCATTGGAGGCTGCTTCTGTTGTAAGACAGTGAAAAAAGCATGAAATAATGACTTAAATGCAGCCATTTAACACAACATGGCAACCAGCAGTCACTTTAGTGCCGTTTTCAAGCTGCCGTTGGGACAAAAACCCCCAAAAATTGACTGTTTTAGCTTCGAAAACACGAGGATTCACTGCTTTTCTCTGTTGATTTAGTCTCTTTGGATTATGGATCGTGTTCGCCAGAGAAGTCTAAACAACAAGAAGTCACCCGTCACAAAAAAACGAAGCCTGTCCTTCCAGATTGTATATATAAAGCCGTTCACTGATCCACAGATTAATCGCCGTCGTTGCCGAACTGCAGGTTTCCAAATTCGTCTCGACGCCACGTCTCCGAACGCTCCATCAAGCTTCAGGAGTCGAGCCTTTGTGGTTAAACACGACGCGAGTCCCGCTGACGGACGTGAGTGGAAACAGAAAGGAACTAAATGACAGCTTAATTTCCCGTCTCGCTCCCCTAAAAGGTTTTTCCACTCTGGTCCTGAAAGAAGAAATTCATCCCGGCGCTCTCCATCGCGGTTCTATTCATCAACACCAGCGTTCAGAACTGATTCCCATAAAGGCGCACATTAGCGTTAGCGTGTAACGACTTCAATCTGCCGTACAGTTTTGCCGAAGGCCTCAATGCAGCCTCCGCATCAATCCAACATTATTATTGACTGGAACACAGCGGCGTTGAGGCCCTCCACAAACTGAAGAAGTGGTCACGTTTTTCATCTGATCTACTGAGGGAAGCGGCGCTAAAACGTGCAACAGAAGCGACGACGTCCTTATCTGCATTCAGCTCTGGAACAATGCGGTAAAACAATGAAGTATTACCGCTGCTTCTCTTTCTCTGGAAATCAGCCGTCGTCCAGAAGCCCGCGGAGCTCTGAGGGGACTTCAGACGCTCCGACGATTCGAAAAGACGTCTCTGGACGGCGCCACAAAGGAGCCCCCGTTACCCCGCCGCGCCATTATCATCCGGCAGGCCGCGATGGTGAAATGAATCGAGTGGAACTACAAAGAATTTCAAGCTGGAGTGATAAAAAAAGAGGCGACACACTCGGATTAAGCCGCGGGGTCGTCGCCGGTCAAGATGGAAGCCCTGCTGCCGAGGGGCTTCGGTTCAAACGTGCGAAAGGGAGGCTTTGAACTCCGGAAAACCTCCGTCGTAAATCACGAGCGAGGGAGGGAGGAGGCACCGACGGGCGGATCAATAAGACAGATGCATCCAAAGCGACGGCAAACGGAGAGCAAACAGACGGACGGCTTCGACGCAGCAGCCGCGAGTCCACGGACGGCGGAGATGCGACACGTCGAGTGCATCAAACACGGATCGTCGGCGGCTGCAGACGCACAGGGAGAGTAAATGTGATTGTAAACCGGCGGCGGCGCATCGCTGCTGCTGTTTCCCCCGAGTTTACAGCAGCTTCTGTTTCGCACAACAAGATCTGCTTTACATCAGACAGCGGAGGGGAAACCGACGTGGCGTGACCCGAACATCCTCCTGCTACTGATTACAGGGACCCTATTTACTGTAATGCATGTAAAAGTGTGCACATGTAGGCTTCAGAAGACAAAATTACAGAGTTTATTTAGTGGAACCACGAAAGGATTTAACCCTCTGAACCCCAAAACCCAATGGCAAGCTTCAAAGACGTGTTATCTTTAAAATAAAATGGCGAGACGACGCAGTTTATCAGCCAGAAACTGTAAAGACAGAAAGAAAAGTCATGTTTCTTTGAAGGAATCACGTGTGAAGTGTACTTCCATCACTAAAATGAACCAAATGTGAGCTTAAAATCATGGATATCATGGAGATATTCATAATCAATGGCCTCAAAATTGGTCTAAATGAGTGAAAAACTGTCCAAGATGACTAAAAATAAGACAAAATAACCGAAACCTAGAAACGTGTCCAAAACAATTCAGAACATTGTCTAAACTGGCTTCAAATATTTGCCCAAAGTGACTTAAAATTGTCCAAAAACGACTCTAAAAACATCCAAAATGTCCTCAACTTGTCCAAATGCCCCCAAAATGCTCCAAAATAACTCAAAGTTTGTCGAACATGATTGAGAAATTGGTCCAGAGTGGTCACAAAGGACCTCTAAGACGACTCAAGCTTGTCTGAACGCCTGAAAACAAAAGTCCAAAATGACTCAGAATCGTTCAAACATGACTGAAACCTGGAGACTTGTTCAAAATGACTGAGAATAATGGTCTAGAGCGGCTTCAAAGTCGTTAAAAAAATGGCTCAAATGTCTCCAAAATAACTGAAAAATGCCAAAATGACCTAAACTCGTCTGAGAAAAAATGTCCAGAATGATCCTGAGAGGAAAATCAAACCAACTGGATTAATAAATAAATGCAGCACAGCTCAGAAACAGTGAACAGAGGAGACAGTAGTTGGAGATACATCCAGCATGGAGGAACATCTTCCTACAGATGATGAGTCTGGAGAGGATGGAGACATGGAGGTAGTTCATATTCAAAATGACTCAAAATTTGTCCAAAATGATGGAAACTTCTCTAAAATCATTTAAGAAATTGTCCAAAATTACATTTTTTCCGAAACAATAGACAAAATTGTCCAAAATGACTGAAAAATGTCCAAAAATGACAAATGTGTTCAATGTGACTGAGAACAGTTTAGAAAATCATTCAAAATGTCTCCAAACTGATGGAAAATTGTCCAAAAATGACTCCAATTTCATCCAGAATGACTCAAAATGGGTCTAAAATGAGTCAAACTTATCCAGAATAATTGGAAAAATGGTCCTAAATGACTAAAAGTTTATCCAGAGTCACCTGAATTTGTCCAGAATGATCCTGAGAGGAAAATCAAACCTGCTGGATCAATAAATAAATGCAGCACGGCTCAGAAACAGTGAACAGAGGAGACAGTAGTTGGAGATACATCCAGCATGGTGGAACATCTTTATGATGAGTCTGGAGAGGATGGAGACATGGAGATACTTACTATGCTTGTCTAAACGAGTTAAAAAATGGTCAAAAATAATCAAAAAACTGTCTAAATTGGCTCCGAAATGGCTTAAAATCTTTCAAAAATGACTGAAACCCAGAAACACGTCCAACAACGATGGAGAAAATGGTCTGAAGTGACTCTTAGATTTGCCCCAAACGACTGAAAATGGTCCCAAATGGTTTCACAGACCGTAAAATAAGCTGGAGATACATCCAGCATGGTGAAACATCTCCCTACAGCTGATGAATAACGCGAAAAATGCTAAGTCTGTTGAGTTCGTAGCGCATGGATCACATCTATTCCACTATTGGACGCACTGATTCCAGGTTTTCCACCTTTTTTTTAAAATAAATATTCAGAGAAACGTAGATTTTTAATATATTTCTTTCATTCTAACTGCATAAAAGTCACGTCTGAGTTCTCTCCTTCCTTCTTCATGGCTGCTCTGGACTTTATATTACATACTTATATAAAACCTGTGGGTTCGGAGGGTTACAGTGTTTGCATATTTCCACACAGCCCACAGAGGATGTAATCCCTGACATTTCAGCAGCTGAATGAAGAAGCGCCTGCAGCCGCCGGCCTCGTGTTGGAAAGATAACAAGCGGACAAGGTTCGACGTGCCGACGGGTCCGTCTTCAGGTAAATCACAGATCCCCGCCTCGGGACTGTTCGCCTGCAGGAGACGCCAACGCCGGTCTGTCAGTCAGAGCTTTGATCCAGACGCCGGGGCCTCAGACTGTCCCTGCAGGAGGAATCTTAATCACTTCAAGGCTTCTGAACGAGCACCTGAAGCTCCCCTGAGCCTCATTCATGGACTGTATGTCCAGGTCCAGGTAAAGGTTAATAGACTCTTGTCAGCATGACTCAGTTCCTTCCTTCCTTCCTTTCCTTATTTAGTTTCTCCTCCACTTCCTTTCCGCTCCATCTCCTCTCTTTTCCCTCCATGTGGTCTTTGCTTATTTACTCTCCGGGTCGATCGGCTGGTCAATAAACTCTCATAAATCGCCGGTGTTGCTTTCATAACTAGAAAAGCACGACATCGGTGACCTCACAGGATTGATCTGTTATTTTTGGCGGCGGAGGAACAGGCTACCCGTGAGCACAGCGTGTTTCTTTAACGTTTACTGAGGGTTTATTCTGAGTGGGCTCCAAGCTAATTGGCACCGTGTGGAACAGATAAAACAACAGCAAAGAGACACAACGTTACTAAAACCAAACACCGAGAGGCAAAGTAGCGGCAAAGAGAGTCAGATGACTGCAAAGATGCACAAAAAGACCTCAAAACCTCCATAAAGAGACGCAAAACCACCTCAAAGACATGCAGAACCATCCAACGGAGACACAAAACAACCTCAAAGAGATGGTAAACTACTGCAAAGACACACAGCAATGCCTTTAAGAGACACAAAACCACCACAAACAGATGTACAGCCGCCACAAAGAGCTGCAAAACCAGAGAAAAGAGACACAAAACCACCTTAAGGAGCCACCAGAGCACCTCAAGAGACATGAAACCACCAAAAAAGACACAAAACCTCCACGACAAGACGCGATGCCAACTCGAATAGATTAAAAAAACACCACAGAGAGAAAAAAACCACAATGAGGTGATGCTAAATGTCCTCAAAAAGATGGAAAACAACCACAAAGATACGCAAAATCACTTCAAAAGGGACTAAACTACCAAAAAGAGACAAGAAATGCAAAACAACCACAAAGAGGCACAAAACTACTTCAAAGAGACAAAAAACCACTACAAAGAGACATAAAACAACAACAAAGAGACATAAAACCACTACAAAGAGACATAAAACAACCTCAAAGAGACACAAAACAACAACAAAGAGACATAAAACAACCTCAAAGAGACACAAAACAACAACAAAGAGACATAAAACAACCTCAAAGAGACACAAAACAACCTCAAAGAGACACAAAACAACAACAAAGACACATAAAACAACCTCAAAGAGACATAAAACAACCTCAAACAGACACAAAACAACCACAAAGAGACACAAAACTACCACAAAGAGACACAAAACCACCTAAAACAGACACAAAACAACTACAAAGAGACACAAAACAACCTCAAAGAGACACAAAACAACCTCAAAGAGACACAAAACAACCTCAAAGAGACACAAAACAACCTCAAAGAG
The DNA here is from genome assembly GCA_024666655.1 of Dascyllus trimaculatus. NCBI lineage: Eukaryota > Metazoa > Chordata > Actinopteri > Pomacentridae > Dascyllus > Dascyllus trimaculatus. Next base: position 3,066,543 of record CM045463.1, on the reverse strand, counting down.
ACATAAAACCACTACAAAGAGACAAAAAACAACAACAAAGAGACACAAAACCACTTCAAAGAGACATAAAACAAACTCAAAGAGACGCAAAACAACCTCAAAGAGACACAAAACAACTACAAAGAGACACAAAACAACTACAAAGAGACACAAAACAACCTCAAAGAGACACAAAACAACAACAAAGAGACACAAAACCACTTCAAAGAGACATAAAACAAACTCAAAGAGACGCAAAACAACCTCAAAGAGACACAAAACAACTACAAAGAGACACAAAACAACTACAAAGAGACACAAAACAACCTCAAAGAGACACAAAACAACAACAAAGAGACACAAAACAACAACAAAGAGACACAAAACCACTTCAAAGAGACACAAAACAACCACAAAGAGACATAAAACTACTACAAAGAAACACAAAGCAACAACAAAGAGACATAAAACTACTACAAAGAGACACAAAACAACTACAAAGAGACACAAAACAACCTCAAAGAGACACAAAACAACAACAAAGAGACACAAAACAACAACAAAGAGACACAAAACCACTTCAAAGAGACACAAAACAACCACAAAGAGACATAAAACTACTACAAAGAAACACAAAACAACAACAAAGAGACACAAAACAACCTCAAAGAGACATAAAACAACCTCAAACAGACACAAAACAACTACAAAGAGACATAAAACTACTACAAAGAGACACAAAACAACCTCAAAGAGACATAAAACAACCTCAAACAGACACAAAACAACCACAAAGAGACACAAAACAACATTAACACTGTTTAAATTCACTTTTCCTGCTCTTTAATTAGACAGAAATGCAGACTTGGACCAGGAACTCAGTTCTGTCTTCAGAACGCTGTGGATGAACCACCTGAAGGTGAATTTAAATCAATAACCTAAATGAGGAAGCACATCGGTGGAGTGTGGCGGCGGAAGATAGGAGCTCTGAGGAGATGTGAAGAGGGTTTCCCCTTTAACGCCTCACAGTCGCACCTTAATGTGATTACAGGGATTAGAGTTGTTTGTGTTGCTTTCAGCTGCTCATCTCAGTCGTACATTTCCACTTCCTCCACAGCTTCAGCAGCAGACAGGCAGATAGGTTCAGCGCTGCGGTGGAGTTTTCTCATTTAATTTCAGCTTTTCCCTCCTGCCTTTAACCCTCTAAACCCCACAATCTGCTGGCAAAGCTACACTATTTATCAGAGTCTGTAAAAACACAAAGAAATGTTGGATTTTCAACTTTCAGACGGTCCTTGAACGCATCATGTATAAGCTTAAATGTGTGATAATTCATCTCACGTCTCATTTAAAAAATTCAGCCAAACAAAAACAGTTTTCTTCAACCAGATTCTGTAAAAAACAAAAAATTCTGGACTTCTTCTTGCATCTGAGGATATATGACTGACTCAGCTGTGACCAACAGTAACTTCACAAAAATTCAGAGTTTTCAGATGAACTGCAGGCAGTGTTTCCACAGAGAGACTGAGTTCGAGTTTGTTCATAAATGACTCAAAATTTGTCCGAAGTGACTCAAACTTGTCGAAATAATTGAAAAAAATTGCCCAAAAGGGCTGAAACATGGAAATGTGTCCAAAATGATTAGGAAAATAGTTTAAAAAGGCTTCAAAATTTGCCCGAAATGGCTCACATTTCTTATTTAATGATTTAAACACGTCTAAACTGATTTAAACGCATCTGAATGTCTGAAAAAAAAATCCAAAGTAACTGAAAATTTGTCTAAAGTGACTCAAACTTGTTGAAATAATTAAAAGAATTGCACAAAATGACTCAAAGTTTGTTAAACACGAGTGAAACCTGGAAACTTATTGAGGAAATGGTCTAAAACGGCTTCAAAATTGGTCGAAAATGGCTCCAAAATGATTGAAAAGTTGTCCAAAATCACTCAACGTTTGTCCGAAAATGATCTTGGGAGGAAAATCCAACCTAATGGTTCGATAGAATAAATGCAGCACGGCTCAGAAACAGTGAACAGAGGAGACAGTAGTTGAAGATACATCCAGCATGGAGGAACATCTTTCTACAGATGATGAGCAGAGTGGAGAGGAAAAGTCTGGAGAGGATGGAGACGTGGAGATGTTCATAATAAATGGCCTCAAAAGTGGTCTAAATGAGTGAAAGAAACTGTCCAAGATGACTAAAAATAAGTCAAAAATAATGGAAACCTAGACAGGTGTCCAAAACAATTCAGAACATTGTCTAAACTGGCTTCAAATATTTGCCCAAAGTGACTTAAAATTGTCCAAAAGTGACTCTAAAAACATCCGAAATGTCCTCAACTTGTCTAAATGCCCCCAAAAATGCTCCAAAATAACTCAAATTTGTTGAAAATGATTGAGAAATTGGTCCAGAGTGGTCACAAAGGACCTCTAAGACGACTCAAGCTTGTCTGAACGCCTGAAAATAAAAGTCCAAAATGACTCAGAATCGGTCAAACATGACTGAAACCTGGAGACTTGTTCCAAATGATTGAGGATAATGGTCTGGAGCGGCTTCAAAATGGCTCAAAAATAATTGAAAAATGCCTAAATGACCTAAACTGTCTGAGAAAAAATGTCCACAATGATCCTGAGAGGAAAATTTAAACCTGCTGGATCGATACAATAAAAGCAGCACGACTCAGAAACAGTGAACAGAGGAGACAGTAGTTGGAGAAACATCCAGCATGGAGGAACATCTTTATAGAGATGATGAGATAAAAATGTAAATATTCTATTACAACGACTAAAAACTGATAGAAAATGAGCCAGAATTTGTCCAAAGCGATTTAAAGATGGCCGACAGTGGCTCAGAGCTGGACGACACATCCAGCACGGTGAAACGTCTTTGTGGAACGGCGAAAACGAGGGTTTAAAACTGCAAACAGTCAAATATCTGCAGTCTGAGGAGCCTCTTTCACCTCCAGCCGATCAAACGGCAAAAGAATGAGCGTAGAAATGAAGAGGAGGAAGACGAGGAGCAGACACGAGCTTCCCGACGCTGGTAACTCTCATAAACATGCATTCAAACAGCCCCGCGGTGCTCTGGAGGCTGATTGTTTACCGGCTGATCATCCTCTGGAACCCGGCGTGACCTTTTCCTCTGAGCTGATGGAGACGTGAGGCTCGTCTGACGCCGCCGCCGCCGCTTAAATCAAGGTACGAGAGGCATTTTTTTTTTTGCTTTTTCCAATCTCGGCCCGCCGACAAGAACAAAAACGAATTGCCCCGTCAATGCAAATTATTCTGTCAACTCACCGACACACACACACACACACACACACACAAACAGGCCATCAGCAGCAGCCGCCCCCTCGAGGTAATTGGATTTAAAATTAGAAAAAGCCAACAAATTGATTATCAAGGCCATTAGGGCGCCCGCCGCTGCCAGCTGATTGGCTGCCTGCGAGGCGGCGCCGCTTCGACAACGGAGCCTGGGATCGTCACACGCCGCCGGACTAATCCAGCAGGTTGGGAAGCTGAGATAAAAGAGGAGGAGAAGCTCGGAGCGGCAGGTGAGTCGGACGCAGCTCGGCTTCACAGGAGATACCAGGCATTTTAACGTCGCCCATTTTGGCTGAGTTTACCTGAAGACTGCCAGAATTTTTATCATGTGACTGTTGGTCGCAGCTGAGTCGATAAGGGCTTCACGGTTGCACAAAGGAGTGTAGAATTTTTTGTTTTTTACAGAATCTGGTTAACGTAAATGGTTTATTTTTTATAAATTTTCTAATGAGACCTTTTTCTACAGTTGATGGGCAGAATAGAGTCAAAAACGCAGCTGAAGAGGTTGTAAAAATGCAAATATTCACATCCAAAGTGACTGAAAATGTGTCCAAAATGGCTTCACTTTGTTCACAGTGATTGAAAAAAATCTGCAAAATTATTATACAAGGAAAATCAAAGCTACTGGATCAGTAAATAAATGCAGCATGGCTCAGAGTAGCTGCAGCTGGAAAGTGAGACCGACTCAACTCAGCTCAGCTTCAAAGCAAATACTAATGTCGCTGATTTTGGTCACGTTTAACCATAAAGTGCCTGAATTTTTGTCACATGACTGTCGGTCACAGCTGAGTCAGCCATGGCTTTCCAGTTGCAGTGAGGACCTCTGAATTTTTTGTTTTTAACAGAATCTGGCAAACACAAATGATTTATTTTTAGCGAATTTTTAACTGAGACATTCAGAACAAAGCGATTCAGTGAAACATGCGACAGAACAGCGACGTCACACAGGATCAGTTCGACCATCGGAGCGTTGAAAATCTAACTTTTACAGTTTCCGTTTCTAGTAAATGGTGGGATTTTTTTTACACTTTCTTCCGTCTGGTGGGTTTTATGGCTCAGAGGGTCAATCAGGAGTTTAACTGACAAGCATTTTCATCGCCGGCTCGTGACTATAGCAACGTTTAATCGACTAGTTACGCACATCAAGACTTTCACAGATGATCAATGTGCTTTGAACCTTTAGGATCTATTTCTGTACGGATAGAAACCGCGTCTGTCTCAATGAGTTTAATCAGAAGCTTAAATATGGTGAAGCTTTCCGACCGAACGGCGCGTCACACATGATTAGTTCAAGGACCGCCGAAGCTAAAACTCAAGGAGCAACGCCACGTTAAAAGAAGGCTCCAAACTTCTTTTTTCCAGCTGTTTTTTACTTTAATTTTTAATGTTCTCTGCAGTCTGGCTTAATTATTATCACACAAATCTTCAAAATAATGTTTCCAACTTCAATATTTCCCCTAAATCACTGAATAAGATCATTGCATTTAATTAAGCTGTGGGAAGCGGGGCCTTGAGTTAGTTTTTGGGGGGCGTACATGTTGCCTTCTTTAAAGGTTATTAAGCTAATTAGCCTTTTTTAGCTCTGCGGGCAGAAGTCAATAACGCCAATGAGAGGGTAAAAAAAAAACGTTGAAATGTGACGAGAGAGAGGAACGACAAGCTGGAGACAAACGAATCCGACTCCTGCTCGTGTAACTGCAGCTTAATGAAGCCGTCAGAGGAGCAAATGAAGCAAAGAAAGCACCAGAGGAGCGCCGCCGGTCCTTCTGCACGCTGTACGTTTTCCACATCACGAGAAAGGACAGGCAGTAGCGTCGAATTCAGTCCCATCTCCATGAATTCTGCGCCACCTTGCAATTTCATCCAATCACCGCCACTTTTCTGCAGTTTTGTCCCGCCTCCCGTGAGTTCCACCAATCACAGCAGTCCCCAGTAATGCACGTACGTCACCGGATTCACTTCCTTGTTTATGGTTTGAAGATACAGATGCAACAAAAACTACTGCAGAACAATTCCCTGATGTTCTTCACCAAAGCGGAGCTAAACTGTTTTCACCCCGTGGAATATTGAGGTGGAACACAAACCAAAACCATCCACTGACAAACACTTTTCTACCGTAAACATATCAGGAGAATGGGTGAAACCAGCGGACCACAGACCAGACAAACCACCGTGATGAAGCTGCTGCATCCAGATCTGTGGCAGCACTGAAACAATGAAGGTCAGTTAGATTCATTAACTGACGTGACGAGCTGTGAGCGTGTGTGTGTGAACACGCGTGTGCCAGGATGTGAAATTAACTTTAAATTAAATTAATTTTTAATGAATTAAACAAAACGTAGAAAAAAATGCAACTTTTTTAGCAAATTTTTTACCGTCTCCCGCAATTTCATCGCAACAAATACGCTTAAAACATCGCAATTTTTTAGAAAAGCTGCCGCGAATTCAGACATTTTAGGAGCAACAATCTGGAAAAACGCCCAAGAAATCCTGGAGGGACTGAATTAGTTTTCACCTGCGACTAATCGAACACACCGAGGCTTTAAAGGACAGTCCGTGTTTTTTAAGCTGTGGGCTTTTGTGCAGATTCAAACTGACGCTCAAACAGAAAAAGTCTACAGATGAGTTGACTCATGAAAAAGGACGTGTCTTTTGATTTTGTTCCATAAAACTGGACTAAAAAGTCCGTTTTAACGATTCGACGGTAGAGCAGCCTTAAACTTCCCTGCTTTAAAGCCTAAAAAGTGTTTCGCTTCGTCTGGATGCTGCTTTTAAACGACTGAAGCTCTGTGAAGTTCAGGCTTCCGTCTTCTTGCATGTTGAGCTTCTCGTTTTCAGCTCCTCTGAGGTAGCAGCGTCGACTCATGCAGAAATGCAAAACTGAGGCAATGATCTTGCAGGAAATTCACAAGAAACGAGGACAAACCTTGATTTAAATTCTCTAAACTTCAAGTTTTCTTCATCCTGCATGTTTAGCTTCATGTTTTTCACCCCTCTGATGTGAGATAGTTGCATCGGTTTGTGCAAAAAATGCAAAACTGAAGCAATAAACTTAGAATTTTGTTGAAAATTCACAAAAAATGAGAGTAAATGTTGATTTAAACTCTGTAAAGTTGAAGTTTTCTTCATCCTGCATCTTTTTATGTCGTGTTTTAGCTCCTCTGGGGTGCGATCGTTGCGTGAGCTTGTGCAAAAAAGCTAAACTGAGGCATTAACCTCACAGAAAACTCCCATGAAATTGAAATAAATCTTGATTTAAACTCTGTAAAGTTGAGTTTTTCATCCTGCATGTTTAGATTCATGTTTTCGAGTTCTCCGATAGATGATAGTTGTTGGTTTTCATGCAAAAATGCCAAACTGAAGCAAAAATATTTAAGAAAATTCTCAAGAAATGAGAATAAACCTTGATTTAAATTCTCTAAACTTCAAGTTTTCTTCATCCTGCATGTTTAGCTTCATGTTTTTCACCCCTCTGATGTGAGATAGTTGCATTGGTTTGTGCAAAAAATGCAAAACTGAAGCAATAAACTTAGAATTTTGTTGAAAATTCACAAGAAATGAGAGTAAATGTTGATTTAAACTCTGTAAAGTTGAGGTTTTCTTCATCCTGCATGTTTTAGCTTCATGTTTTTGAGTTGTCCGATGCATGATAGTTGTTTTTTAATGCAAAAATGCCAAACTGGAGCAAAAATATTGTAGAAAATTCACAAGAAATGAGAATGAATGTTGATTTAAACTCTGTAAAGTTGAGGTTTTCTTCATCCTGCATGTTCAGCTTCATGTGTTGAGTCCTCTGATGCATCACAGTCGTGCCGACTCGTGAATAAATGCAACACCAGAAGCAGTGATCTTGCAGAAAGAGCAATGCATGTTTAGATTCGTGGTTTTAGCTCCTCTGAGTTGTGATCGTTGGGTCGGTCGGTGCAAAAATGCAAAACTGAATCTTGCGGAAAATCCACAACAAATGAGAATGAAGCTGGCCGTGTCCCCGCTGGACGCCAGGGGGTCGCTCATTTTACCCATCAGCCACCTGTCACACAGCAGGAAGCCGGTCGCCAGGATCCACTAAAGCCACTAAACCTGCCTCCTGGAGGGGAAACGAAGCTGAAGCCAGCGACCAGCGTTCCCTCCATCGTCTCTGAAACCTGAGAAACCATTGAGCCTTTCCTCCCCAGAGGACGCTGCTTTTTAAAAACAACGCTCCTCGTGGCCTGAAGCTCATTACTCCGTCGGCGGGGAGTCGGGGAAAAGATCGGGGGAGTAATAACCCGGCCGTTAACTTCTGCCATCGATTCGTTCTCCCGAATAACTCCGGGATCCATTTTAATGTGTTTGCGAGCAGCCGCTGGGAAATAACGAGTTACAGAGCCGCTCGGTCGCTCCGCTCCAGACGCACAAAGTTTCCTGAGCGTTCGTTTAGCGACCAGAGAGGGAGGGGAGATGCTTTTTTAATTAAGCCCCGCTCCTATGACGCTCCCCAGAGGTCGATGCTAATCAGACGCCTTGTTTTAAGGGTTTTTATCTGACTGACAGCCCCGAGATGAAGGTCAGATACCTGCATCGATCAGCCGTCATCGCCCCCACCTGATCGACGTCCGTATGACACACGGCGGCCCGATAACGCCTCGACGCCGCCGCGAGAGCAGCTTTAAATTCATCTCCGTCAGAGAGCGGCGAGTGAAGCGAGGCAGCTGTTGGTTTTACAGACGACAGGGTGGAAAACTCTGCTTTCTCCGCGATGACGACTTACGTTTACCGACGAGGGGAGCCTCGGCCGATCGGCTGTTTCGTGACAGAAAAATGGAGACGTAAACAGAAAAGGGGAAGGAGAGACGATTAAAAGAGGCGAGAAGGTAACAAGATCAGCAAGAAAACATCAGAAGAAAGAGAAAGAATGAGACGGAGGAGGAGATTAGTTGGGTTTACTGCAGCAAGGTGGCGTTCAAAGGCGCTAATGCCGCTAATCCGAAGCTAGCAAAAGTCTAAAATGAACAGGAAAAGACATACGGAGAGCAAAACCTACAAGTTTTGACTGTTTGGTAACAGAAGAGAGGAAGGAGAGGAGATTAAAAGAGGTGAGAAGGTAAGAGGATAAGTTAGAAAAGCAAGAAAATATAAGAGGGAGGAATGAGACGATAGGAGGAGTGAAAACAGGACGGAGGAGGTGATTCGTCCTCAAAGGTGTACAAAGACGCTAACGCTGCTAATCTGAAGCTAACAAAGGACCAAAATAAACAGAAAAAGACAATTAAATCACTGTTATTTGTAGGAAAATTAGACTTCGACGTTTCTAGTATTTTTCTGCTCATTTCAAGCTTGTAATATTGACATTTTTATCATTTTTCTTCATATTTCATCATTTAGTTTG